>OX438758.1:12079551-13279551 GCA_949316235.1 Oegoconia quadripuncta
TTCGAACCCGCGACCTTTTGGTATAGCAGTCAGAATTTTCAACCACTACACCAAACAGGAAGACAATATGTAAACGTAGCGAGACCCGCTTATTCTAGAGATACGGTCGTAGTGTGGCCGCGTGTACACAGTTAAGGTAGCAGGCCTTTATTTATAAATATATGTAGGAGAAAGCGCAAAGGGAAATTATTTTAGAATAGAACCAAACCGTCTCTTCCCGTGGGATTCGTTAAAGACGACTAAGAGACTTGCCACCAAAATACATCTATAGTTTTGCACGTTTCCCTGCACCTCCTGTTTCTGTATATTTCATAAAGTGAACCGTGGATTTTTAATTTAAACTTTAAATTGAAATTGTTTGGAATATCCACTACACCAATCGGTCGTCAAGTTAATATAAGATACTTCTGTAACAAAAATACTATAGTTTTTTACTTTACGAATTTGCCTAAAAACCAAATTGCATTTTCAGTTTTCCAGAAAAATATGAACCCCTATTCATACATGACTGTAAGTACGTGCGTCTGGTTTCTCTGCAGCTGACTGTACCGAACATTACAAACTAGTCTTATCTGCGCTCATAAACCAAAACATGTCTGTGTTTAAAACAGAGGTAACTACTGGTAGTGAATACATCTGAGCTGTAAAGTTAACTTCCACCCTGACATCTGAACGTTTGACTTATATAGCTTTGTGGTCATAACAGTTTGACGGAGCACTTGAAGGAGAGTGTATGTCCTCTCCATCTACAATGTATAGCCCAGACTAGTGTTGCCAGCTCTGGTATGTCAAATTTCTGATTTTGACCAACGTTTTATAATCAACGAATTTAAACAAGCTTTATAATACGAGAACACATTCGAAAATATATCATAATTATATATAATTAAAATCTAAATATATTTTAAATTTTAAATTTATAAGACCGAGTTACTCATACTCATACATCTGGGAGGTCGCGGGTTCGATCCCCAGCGGGGTACATGTTGAAGTACTCTGTTTGGTTGGTGGTAGGGCATTTTAAATGTCCGCCTGGCTAGCTACCACCATCTTATCTAAATCTGCCGCCAAGCAGCAATGTTAATAGCATTGTTGTGTTCCGGTTGTCAGAGATAAGATAGCCAGTCCCCCAAATGTGTTGGGGTTTCCGGGTCAGTACGCTTCCACTTCTTCTTCACTTAACTGTGATTGAGGTCAAGTACCAATCCGTTGTGCATAAAAGAAAGTAAAAGAAAAGGACTCAAAATCGGGACATCTGGAGATGGACATAAGTCTCCTGAAAATAGAGACACCTGGCAAAGCTAGCCTAGACAGTATACTCGTACACACAGCGTCAAAAAAATACAGAGTGATATGGGAATTCATATAATTCCATGGGATTTATAGTAAGGTTAATCAGTCAAAGAATTTTTTTAATTATAATTGAAGTGGGACTGGGCGGGTCACGTGGGCCGCATGCCGTGCGAGTTGTGGGCAAATGCGTCCACTATTTGGATTCCTACAATCGCCAGACGCAAACGTGGCAGATCGCGAAAACGGTGGAGAGACGAGCTTGACAGTTTTAATAAGTGATGGTTTGTGCTCGCCAAGAACAAAAACGACTGGAAACAGACGAGGGAGGCCTTTGCTCAGCAGTGGGACACTATGGGCTCTTAATAATAATAAAAAAATGTTATTATTTATTAAAAAATAATAAATAATAATAAGTCATCATAATTATATCAGCCATAGGACGTTCACTGCTGAACATAGGCCTCCCTCATGGATTTCCAGAGTGACCCGAAAGCGGTTTGGATGCAGCGGCTTCCGGCGAACTTCATAGAAAATACATACATACATAATTTACGACCTGTTTGGTGTAGTGGTTAGCAACTCTGACCACTATACCAAAAGGTTGCGGGTTCGAATCCCGCTAGGAGCATATGTTTGTGTGATGAATACGAACATTGTGTACCCGAGTTATGGATGTTTTCATTTAAAATAAGTATTTATTTACAAAAAAAATATGTATTTATGTAGTATATCAACCATCTGGTATCCACAACACGAGCCTATAGTTGTTTAATGTGGAACTAGATGGCGCTGTGTGTATGTGTAAGGATATTTATTATTTATTATTATTATTATTTATAATGCTCACGCCTATTTCCCATCCCATCCCATACTAGAAAATAAGGATTATATAATTCGAAAATCTTTATTCGATTGATGTTAATCAGAGTCAGGTGACCAATAGTATTAAGTAACAGACATGTTAAATCAATGATCTCTTGGGTGTTTTTCACATCAGCTGAATAGAGGGGTCTTTTTTTATGCACGATTTCTCAAAATGGTTGCCGAGAGGGTTGACATCTTATTGCGTATTTAGGTACATGTATTTATAAGGTGCTATGGTGGCATGCGGGCCCAGTGTTGGTATAGGCATTATTATATACGTAATTCCTTTTCAGTAATGGTAATGCCAAAAAAACAAGCTAATATACCATGTCTTTTTGCTTTTGAAACATTATTATTACGATATAAGCTGTCCGGGTTCGATTCTCAGGCAAGCCATGTACCAATGACTTTTAAAATTGAATTTATTACTTTTTTTTTATGCACAACGGGTTCGTACTTGACCTCAACCACACCTGAAGATGAGGTCGAAGGTGGAAGCGTACTTATTTAAAAGACAAACCGACATCCCAACTAATATTATAAATGCGAAAGTTTGTGTGTGTATATGTCTGTATGTATGTTTGTTACCTCTTCACGCCTATACGGCTGGACGGATTAGGATGAAATTTGGCGGGTAGACAGATTAGGACCTGGATTAACAATATAGGATAATTTTTATCCCCAATAAGTGACTGGTTCTTGTTGGATAGGTATAATTTACTTTAAAAAAAAAAATTGCTTTCGAGTCAAAGAGTGACGCATTAACCATGTCTGATGGAAAACGGTGAAGCCATTTCGAAGATATTTAGCTTCCAATACAGTTGGTTTAATTTGAAATGATCTGTATTCTCAGGGCTTATCAAATTTTTCAATTTATAAGTTATTAATTGCTCTTTAATTTAGGCTAACTTTGCTATACTTCCTTCTAAGCTGTTTACATAACAGGTGACGTTGGTAGCAAAAATAACATCTTAATTTTCCATTGACTAAAATGAAAGACAATTTGCTTTAATGCCCGCGAATATCCAAACAAACACGGACAAACGATCCAATTAACACTATTATTTTAATCCATTGTAGAAATTTTCATGAAAATGTTTATTTTCAATAGTTGTTCTCTTCGTTTGAACAGATGCTGGATATAATTTTCATTGTTTGTGATAAGGTATATATAGTAGTCTGAGAGGTCCTGTTGCGTGTATAGTATATACCGATTTGGTTGAATTTTGACCAGCACAATGCTGCCTATCGTTTTGGTATTACTCGTCGCAACGGTAAGTGTTTTTTTTTAATTTAAAATATCTGCGCTAATATCTGCATGTAGTTGCAATATCTGTTCCAATCTCCGCCTTTAACCGCCTCCGTGGCGCAACGTAAACAACATTGGTTATTGGATATAGTTATTTAGTTATAGTTATTGTTATTTAGTTACTGTTATTTAGTTATTGTTGTTTGGTTATAGTTGTTTAGATAAAGTTATAATCTGCATCTTGATCATACTATAATATTTAAGTTAAGGAAGAGTGGATCTTTCTGGCACAGGCATTTGATGCTTAAAAGAAAGATCCCACAATACATTGGCTATTGTATGATTTGGAAAAGCAAATAAAGTATTTTGTATTTTTGTATTTTGTATTTGTATTGGGATTATGAATCGCAACGCGGAGGTCGCGGGTTTGATCCCCAGCGGAGTACATATTTAAGTACTCGGTTTGGTTAGTGTTAGGGCATTTAAATGTCCGCCTGGTTAGCTACCACCATCTTATCCAAGTCTGCTGCTATGTTAATAGCATTGTTGTATTCCGGTTGTCAGAGATAATACGCTTCCACCTTCGGCCTCATCTTCACTTAACATCAGGTGTGATTGGGGTCAAGTGCTAACCCGTTGTGCATAAAAAAATCTTCGGCGTCTGCTTATTCTAAGTCACTTAACCAAGTGCTTAACCAAAAGATCAAAAGTTTCTAAATCGTCATAGGTTTTATTACTCGTAATGTAATTAAAAGAATAAATATTTCAAACCTTTAACCTAATTATCTAGTTCAAAGTAAGCAAAGCACATACACATACGTCTGGTCTGCATCCAGCAGCTTCCAATAATTATAAAAATTTATTAATTTTATTTTTGTATTAAAAATAACTGAACAATGATCCTTGAGGATTTGTGCGTCCTGTCTTTTCCCCTAAATGATTTTCCTTTCCGAACTGGTATAACTGTACTTGATCACGACTGACAGATTCATAAGCTCTATTGTTATTTCCGATATATTTAAATTGCCATTCAACAAATGATATCATGTGTCTTACGTTGAAATAAATCCTTGGTGTTTGAAGTTATGGATACAAAATAACTGATAAACATACATACATTTTTATATAAAACATCCATGGCTGTGGAATAAATGTTCCTATTCATTATCACACATAACATTTACCCCTAGCTGGAGACGAACCCGCAATATTCGGCTCCAAAGATAGAATCACTACCCTCTACGCCAAACAAACCGACCGATTACAGTAAGCTTTAGTAAGTTTATATTTATGTTCATCTGTTCACTCAGACCTTATCGCAGAATGCACCATTAATATCCACGGAACTCTTCTACATGTGGTCAGTTTGATAGGTTTTTTGTCTATGTGAGTGATGATGAACTTGGACATTCTGTACTAAGCTTTTCAAATGTTGGTTCGTGTTCTGAGTCATAACGATTCCGGGAACATTCCCCTGGTTCTGGTTTTTATAGTCATATACTGGTATCATCATCATCATCGTCAGCCCGTAAAGGATAGACTGCAGAGATATAGGCCTTCCCTCGTATATGAGGGAGTATGGGCCATAGTCATCACTGACTATTTGAATGATAAGCAAGCATGGACATAGCTGTCTTATTATTCATTTAATTATCAAATCACAAATTGTAACCCATAATCTGTTTAAAAGAGCACCCCATAGAGTTTCTTGCTCGTTCTTCTCTGGGGAGTCAGCTTTGTGAATGAGCAATAAATTTAAATGTAATATTAATATTATAGTGACGTTTTCAAGCGATAAATTTATCCTATGAAATAAAATATTTTGATTTGATGTGAGTCCACGACGCTGGCCCAATGCGAGTTGGGAACTTCACATGCCTTCGAATTTTTATTTCTCAGACATGCAGGTTTCCTCACGATGTTTTCCTTCACCGTTTAAGAGCAGTCGAATAAATGCACACAAGTAATTAAATTAAATTTAAAAACTCATTGGTACAAGGCCTGCTTGGCAATCGATCCCGGACCTCCCAAATTGGGAGACCGTATCTTAACCGCTGAGCCACCGACGCTCAGATATACTAGTATAAAGTCAAGTAATTCATCATTTAAAGATAGGTATATAAATATATTCAATAACAACATGCACACGCAATTATGAAGATTTCACCTCAAGTCCCTGGATTCACACGTATATGCCAGGCACAGGGTTATTGAAATCGCGCTTTGCATGTGACAGGCCATAAGGATAGGGTAACATTACTTTGGTGGAAAAACAGAAAATTTACGCCAACAAGAGCCTGTCCCGACGAACGTTCTCTGTAGAAAATGAACAGGTGAATATGAGATTGTCTTTTTAGACAAACGAGCGTCTAGTCCACTTTACTGACGTAACATTTTCTATTCTCATAGTCTTGGTGGCAGTCACACAGCCAGTGGCGTGCCCTCCACACAGGCAACAAGGCAGTGCCTACCCTAGCAAATTGTAAGCTTTAATCGGAATGCATTGTCAAGACAGCTGATTCATACTGATAGGAACAGAAAATATTCAAAACAGTTAAAAAGATTGCTAAAAGAGTGTGTTATTATTTTGTAGTTGTATTTATTCTCATTTAATAGCAAATTTATCGCCCACTGCATGTAGCCAATGTTCGTCTTACTCTACCACAAACAAAAAAATTTATTTAAAATGCCAAAATATCAATACGGCAGAATACCACCTTCGACCTCATCTTCATTTAAGATCAGGTGGATTGAAGTAAGGTATCAATCCATAGAGCATAAAAAAAAACAAAAAAAATGGCAATACTCGCAACGCTGGAGGTAGTCTGCATGCTTGTACCTTATATCGCCTACATCTTAAGCACTATTTAATTAACTACTCTGTTAACCAACCAATTAGACATGCTAATAATCCATCACTAGACATCAAAGTTTGTGGCTGTCGTCCTCTGCTTGTAGTGTAGTATGCTCTTACTCCAGATTTGAAATTTGCAAATGTTTTTCAACGTATAATTTAATCCACCCTTGTGCATATGATCTGTCGTTTGTATTCTGTAATAGCGAAATAATGAATAACGTAAATTTAATTTCTTTTACAACAGCTAATTATTGACATATTATAACATTTCTACAATATTTATAAACAATAATTATACGATTTATTATAAAAAAAGTTCACAATTAAAAAAGTAGCCCCAAGTCTCTGGTTGGTGGAATGGTACCCAGAAGGCTGGTCGCGTTGCCTCCCTATATAGCAAGGCTGATTCTTTGACCAAAGTATTGGCCAGCCCTCCGATCGTGGGATGCATCAACCAGACGCTCAGATAACTCCCTAAAAAGAGTGTGAGTAACGTAAATTAATTTTTACATTCTCTTTAAATTAAAATTTCTTACTTTTTAAGGCGAAAATTAGCTTGAAAGCAGCTCGCTGCCCGGGCAACCGTCCGGTACACTATTACTATTGTTTATTAGGCTTTATTATTAATTCGATTATATCGCCTTCATGAAACCGCTTGCGCAGTTACCTAGTTGCAATGTGGACGTCGTCTTATGTACCTATTGAATAAGTATTTATATAGGAGTTACATGAAATGAAATGAAAATCATTTATTCATGTAGGCAATAGAATATGCACTTATGAACGTCACTTGTTTTTTAAACTACCACTAGCTCGGAACGCGACCACTACTGAAAAGAGCTAGCGAGAAACTCAGAGGATTTGTTTTTTTTTCAATCAGTCAGGTTAACAAGAATTTTTACTAACTAGCTATTGTGTTCTAATTACCAACCCTATCTGCTCGAGGGTGTCTAACTGAGCATAACATTATAAACCAGTGATGAGAACAGCCATTAACAGGCTCGACAAAAATTGCAATTTCTGCTACTACCGAGTATAGTTTGCTCACCCGCACCAACTACCCTGAGCCCTCAATTACAAACTACATTGTCACAAAACCGGTCAAATCTCCAGCGAGACATTGAGTGACACGCAATACGTTAGTTGCGGAGTAAATTGCCGACTATCGACTCGGATCCCTATTGTGAGTTATGAAACCCGTTTTCCAGCTGACAGGTGGGATCCAGCGGGATACGACTGTGATCCCGACAACTGAATAAGCGTACTTTGTTAACTACGGCGTTTCAATTTTGTATTTGTAAATGCAATATGTAAATTACCCACATGACTCCTGGGGGCTCAGTATAGTTATTTGTTCATCTGACTGAACCTATTTCACTTTATTTTATACTTTCACGGAGACGTTTATACGTCCGTCCGTCCCCCATATTTCCTATTTCAATCTTATTTGAATTTGATTTATAGCTTGTTTGTAATTTTCACATGTTTTGAGTGATTGATCCCATCAAAAACATATGTGTGAAAGTTCAATGTTAAGCTTTTGTATTTGTGTGCCTATCGGCTGAACACGGCACTCAAATATTTATATTTAAAAATCTGCTATTGTAAATCCTGTGTTTCACAAATAAATTGATTGATTGATTGATTGACTGAGCTTATGGTGGTTGTTGACTTTGCTGACAACAGAATTGAAATCTAAATGGATGCCAAGTTGTGTTGATAATATAGAAATTTTAGTTCCATAAATACACAACATTTTAAAATAAATTTAAAACACATTTTTTTGTTTCTAGCGCTACAACAATGTTTGCTACTTAATAATATAACTTCTTCAATAAAATTATATATAAATAAAAATAGTATTTTTTTACATTTTATTCAAGTTAGGAATTATATCTTTATGATTTGACTTCCACAGACACACATATACATTAGGTCCCTTACCTATGAAATTGGCGTTTTGTATGAAGAATTTCATTAAGACTGTGTTCTCCCTACAAACATTTTTGCTTTTTTTTGGGACCGGCAAATCCAAATTTAGCTAAACTTTGTGTGTATTATCGGATAACATTAAGTTAAGTATAGGCAGCGTTAATGTTTAAAAGTAACCGCTTCATAAAAGTTTCAGCGAATCCAAGAAATGATAATGGAAAGCACATGAAAGAGCTCTGTTCAATTTTTTTTTATTATGTGATTTAGCCCAGAAATTTAAAAAAATTTCATGTGAAACCTTGAAATAATATTCCATTTTCCAAATAAAAAACAAATTTGGATATAGCTTTGAAACTCGCAGGAATTGGTACATATGATTAACGAAGAAAAAAAACTCCAATTTCATAGGTAAAGACCCAATATTTAGCTTATATAATACATAAAAATAAACAGGGCTACGCCACGCTTTATCAAATTAGCGAATCGATTTTAGCGAATTATTTATTAGAATGGCAACAATATAGCTCTGTTCAGTGAAATGGATACTACATACAATTCAATTTATATTAAGTACCATGTATATTCTTCGGTTCTATAAATTTAAATTTAACATTGTGCATCAATTAATTATTCCACTTATTCATTAATAATAACTTTATTTAATGAAAGGACTCCACCGACAAGAGCATAGCTCTTAAATTGAAGAGAGACAGAGAATAATAATAGGAGACCTTTGTCCAGTAGTGGACGTCTTTCGGCTGTTATCATGATAATGAATAATAACTGTCTGAGTGTAAGAAAAAAAATATGCGATGTAGAAAATATGACATTTGTTTGGGATATGTTTAATTTGGTATTCGCGTTTAGGCGAATGTTATATGCAGCCTAAGCAATATCCGATAACGAATAAAACGATAAAATATTTATAGATGGATAAATCCTTTATTTGTTTCCACATATTTAATTTTAACTGCCTCCGTGGCTCGATGTAAACAAGATAGGGTTTACGAATCGGAGGTCGCGGGTTCGATCCCTAGCGGGGTACATGTTTAGTAACCAGTTTCCTCGTGGTCCTATACTCTGTTTGGTTGATAGTAGGGCATTTTATTTTCTTTTTTCCGCCTCGCTAGCTTCTATCCATCTTATCTAAGTCTGCCGCCAAGCTGCAATGTTAATAGCATTATTATGTTCCGGTTGTCAGATAAGATAGCTAGTAAATTAAGATAGGGTTTCCGAATCAGCGGGCATCCAGCTTCGGCCTCAATTTCACCTAACATCAGGTGTGAGAGGTCAAGTGAGTACCCGTTGTGCATAAAAAAAATAAAAAAATATATTTAATTTGGAATGATTCGGTGGAAGGGATGATTAACTTTCTTTTTTCTGATTGCGGATTTTGGCAACATTTCATAGTATTTTTGAGAAAAATTTAGATACCTTAGGTACCTATCTAATTCAGGGCTACTGCAGGGAACGAGCGGGCGCAGCTCGTGAGCTAGCGGCATTTCGGCGGCACGTTATCAGCTATTGTCAAATTTAAACTCACTACACGATCGACCCAATTAATGATAGTAGGTAGGTATCTCATAGTGTAGGTATGTACCAATTATTTATAAATGATTGATTTTTCAAAATACCTAATGAAGATGGTGAGGATTGGTGAAGATAAGATGAAATTAAAAAACATTTTATTATGGCCACTCTAAATTTTTTTTTCTTCACGTTGGTAACTGTCGAAATTATTTTTCGTTTTTTACACAGCCATGAGTTATAAAACAAAATGTCAAGGAAAGGAATTATCTTTTCATCTCATTAGCGCATTAGCGTGGGGGTGGCATAGAGTATCCTGCCCCCGTATTCTTAATAGGTCAAGGTCCAAGGCCCTAATTCTCGCTTCTCTTCATCTCTGTCGATGGACACTGACATGTCTATTTTAAGTGTAAAAGTGACAAGCCTATTGATGTCTATCGACGTCGAAATCTCGAGTGGGTGAGAATCAGGGGCCAGGGTGGTGATTCTCACGCGTTCGAGAAATCCACGTCGATAGACATCAATTTTCGTCACTTTTCCACTCGCATATAGTCCCAGGGGCCGAATTCTCGCGTAGTTGGCATTTCACTATTGATAGACATCAATATAACACTTTTACACACGCTTATAAGTGTGACAGAGATAGACATGTCAATGTCAATCGACAGTGAAATCTCGAGTGCATGACAAACGAGATCCCTTAGCCATGTTTGATGAAAATTAGTTAAACCGTTTCGAAGATTAAAAATAATAATATAATAAAATATCCTTAGACATACACACAGCGCCATCTAGTTCCACAGTAAGCAACTATAGGCTTGTGTTGTGGATACCAGATGGTTAATATACTACATAAATACATTTTTTTTTGTAAATAAATACTTATTATAAATGAAAACATCCATAAGTCGAGTACAAATTTCCGTATTCATCACACAAACATAAATATGCCCCAGCGGGATTCGAACTCACAACCTTTTGGTATAGTGGCCAGAGTTGCTAACCACCACACCAAACAGGCCGTCGTTATTCAAGATTATTCAGCTGTTAACACGTTCCGGGACACATCACCAGACACAATAGAGTTTTATTGTTATAACGTCCGGAATAACAATAAAACGGAATTGTGTTCCGGAATGCAAAGTTCCGGAACGTGTGAACACAGTTTTTTTTAGTAATGCTTGATGGAAACCGAAGACATTTTAGGGTTTAACATAGTTGGTTTAGTGTATCTGGATGAAATTATCACTTGTTTTTGGAGGGTTTTTGATACTGTTTAAATTTTAAAATTTTAAACGGGTTAGTACTTGACCTCAATCACACCTGATGTTAAGTGAAGATGAGGTCGAACTAAACTAAAAGGTTGGGGGACCGGCTATATTATTTCTGACAACCGGAACACAACAATGCTATTAATATTGCTGCTTGGCGGCAGATTTAGATAAGATGGTGGTAGCTAGCCAGGCGGACATTTAAAATGCCCTACCACCAATCAAACCGAGTACATGTACCCCGCTGGGGATCGAACCCGCGACCTCCGAATCGTTAACCTTATCATTTTTCTGTTCACAGAGCGCGCTCGCCGCGCCGTACGTGTCTGTCCACCAATATGGTATCAACGAGATCGCACCAGTCCCCGACTCTGGCAGTCTCGTCTCAAGGTTAGCACCTAGGGTGTTTCTCGCTATTCTAATTGGATAATCTAACCGAATGGGAAATTGCACTTATTGACGACCTAATTGTTAGAAATTCTGCTGCTATACCAAAGGGTCGCGGGTTCGAATCCCGCTAGGGGCATATGTTTGTATGATGAATACAGACATGTGTTCCCGAGTTATGGATGTTTTCATTTATATGTGTATTTATTTACAGGAAAAAAAAGTATTTGTGTAGTTTATCAACCATCTGGTATCTATAATACAAGCCTAGTTGCTTAGTGTGGAACTAGATGGCGCTGTGTGTCCACCATCCAGCACTAATTCTATTCAATTGTATAATATTACGTATTTCAGCAAGCCCATCAAGACTATACTGTTCCAATGAACCTATCAAGACCATAGTGTCCTAGTTAGCTTATTAGTTCAACAAAAAAGGTTTAAAAAGAAAACAAAAAGAGAGTTAATAAAATTTAAAAAAAATTAATGCCAAAAGAAATTATTTTTTTCTTTTTATTATGCGTTTCATACTGCCCCAAAGGCCATATTCCAACTCGACCAACCGGCTACGAAGGCTACACTGCGACCAAAACATTCCTTTCTTGGGCAGTCGAGTAAAAATAGGCTCATCAGCTCTCGTACCACATATAAATTTGCCGATTAGCTCACTTGAGTTCGGTCGCTAAATTTGGTACCACGTAAGCACCCTAGAAGTAAGAGGATAAACGTCTAATGAATAAACATTTAATGAGAGGGTACGGACCGTTGTCCACCACACTGGCCCAATGCGGTTGGGGACGTCACATGCCTTTGAATTTATCCATATTTATTTACTTTTAGAGCACGAGTCAAGGCACCTTTTCTAGCGTCTTGACTGTTGCCATAATCGTGGTACTGAGCTTTGATAATTACAGTAGGTATCCATTATTTTCTTTGTTTGATGTCAGATGTTTATTTATTTAACACTTTATTGTACACACACATCAACATACACAATAATAAGAATTAAATACAAATGTACATTGCTTATTGTACAAAATGTATGTATATATAATAATTTATCACTATATAATGTAGGTATATTTTACACTATCATTGTATGTAAGTCTAAGTTCATATCTAACGTATGTTTATATCTATTATTTTATTTTTTAAATTGTTTGTCTACCCAAAGGTAGTCTGGTAGAAATTGCTTAATAGCGATAAGATCACCTGGTTGTACAATTTTTTTTGAACCTATATTTATGAAGTGTATTGTTAATTTTTTATGCAATAAAGTGTACCTACCTGATTGATTATTTTTTTTTATTCTATCATTGATAAGTAACTATCCTCCATGTGCAAATCACGGCCTTTAAAATTATAGGAAGTTAAAAGTGTATCCATACTGGATCTAGATCTGTCTAGACCGTCAGGTCTAAGATACCCAAGGGGTCACCCTTGGGTATCTTAGCCATCGGGGCGACTTGAGCTTCAAAATATTATAGATGTTACGGACTAGTACTCTCCATCAGGTGACCTGCTGGCTCGGTTGTCAAACAATGTTACAAAATATATATTTATTTGGGCGCGAGGTTAATATGCTGAGTATTGACCTTACCTAACGGGGATCAGAAGTCTTGAGCGGCAGCAGGCTACTATCAGCAGCTGCTTGTACATTTGTGATGTTATAAAAAAACATGAAATTTTTATACTGCATTTGCAAATTTATATGTGTTTCAGCTTCCTGACCGACCGCGCTTTCGAGCTTGTCGATGGTGCCGACACAAATATCTACATCCTGACCATCCAACAGATCCTCAATGACCTGGCTAACCAACCAGATCCTCAGACCCAAGCCATCGCCCTGGGCCAAACCATCGCAGTGCTCGGTGAATTGGGTCACGGTATTGCTGGAGACGCCTGCGCTTCAGCTGATGTAAGATCTGAATCTGTATTCTGGTAGCACTAGACTCCTCAATAATTCCTTCTACACTCATGCCAAACACCAGGAATAGGTAGGTAATAAAATAACTTAAGCTTGGTGTTTTATAAACAAAACTCGATACCAACTCGATACGATTAAAATACCAACTCGGTCTATGCGCAACAAACAATTATTCTCTGTACCGACATCCAATAACAACGTTTCCCAAAATAGCCCACTATGTAGAATGTGTAAGGCCTATAACAACCTCAGTTCTAATGTGGATCCCTTTTGTGGTTCCCTAGCCTCATATAGGAATTCACTTATCCTTTATTAATACTTATACTTTTTTTCGTTTTGAATTCGTCTTGTTGGATGTTTAAGTTTATTTGCATGCAGCCTAACTATTTTTTATTATAAGATTTTTAAAATCCTGTTATGTATAGTTATAAAAGGATTTCAGATTTATATAGATACAAATGTCAGTGATAGCTCTTTAAGTTGTTAATCTGTTATCTGTTACTGTACTTAAACAAATAAAATAAATAAAAAATAAAATAATACCGATATAGGTTAAAATTACTGGTATAATAAACAACCGGAACAGACATGTACCGATTCCGAGTGGTACCGGTTATTGAAAATGCCGATAATCCAAACTTATTATCTATCAAACGGAACTATTGTGAATTACAATTACCGGACAGGTTACAAATCGTTCAAATTTCCTCTTGGACATGTACCTACGTTTCTTCATCACTTCCCTTACCGTTTCTTGGCGACGACATTTCAACGTTGGTAAAATAGTTTGGGACGGAATTGTTTAGAAGCCGAGGCGTATACTTAAATGCATTTCTTACAAAAAAAAAAATCTTACGAAATAGGTTCTATTTAGGACGACCGATTGGTGTAGTGGATAGTGACTCTGTCAGCGAAACCAACGGTTGCGGGTTCGAATCCCGCGAAGGGTAAATGTTTGTGTGATGAATACGAACATTTATTCCCGAGTCATGGATATTTATATTTATATGTATACGCTTTTATAATAAGGTTCCAGTGGACATTCAAAATTTACCTTTAAATAAATTCAAAACCATCATAAAACAGACATTATTTACCAAAGGCTATTATAAAATTTCTGACTATCTGGATGATAAGCAAGCATGGACATAGACCGCTCGGCGATATTCAGCCTAATTATATAATATAATTGTAACCCAAACTTATTTAAAAGAGCAACCCTTGAGTTTCTTGCTCGTTCTTCTCTGGGGAATCTGCTTTGCGAATGAGCAAAAATGTCAATAATTTTAATATTAAGATAAAAAATGTGACGTTTTCAAGTGATAATCTTTATCCTACGAAATAAATATTTTTTGACTTTGACTTTATATAAATATTTATATATGTTTATCCGTTATCTAGTATCCATAGCACAAGCTTTACTTAGTTTGGGACTAGATTATGCGCGTAAGTGTCCGAAATATTTATTTATTTATTATTATTATTGTGTATCGTTACCGACTACCCCCTTCAGTATCCCTGTATTTACTGACCTTGAAAGTGCAGCGAAAACATTCACATGAACTGTACTTTAGAGCAAGGGAACGCCTTACCGCTGTATCAATCTGAAAAATCTGTGCAGGCAATCAACGCATTTGCCGTTGGCGGAAACACCTCAGGGTACCTGAACAGCCTGGCTGGAGCCATCGACACCGTCGCTCAACTGGCTACCAATCCCGCTGCACTCCGTTACTCTGTAAGTAACTAAGTTTTTAACCCCAACGAATAACGACGGATACTCGGTATGTGTTTGACGGCGTTGTGTGTATATATCCTATCTTTGTCCGGATGTACCTCATTGGGTAATGCATAGTCCGACTACTTTTTATAACCTGCACGTAACACTATTTGCATGCATATGTGAATCCACTTGCAGGTAATGCATAGTCCGACTTGAGTACTTTTTTTATTAAAAACTAAACTAGGGGAGAGTTTCCTAGCCGTGTTTGATCAAAATCGGTTAAGCCGATTCGACGAAGCAGTTTTTTTGTGTATTACGATGATGTCATAGACTTTCGAGGATTTTCTTAATTTATTTATTGTATATATTATATAGCCGTGATGTAAAACTGTTCAGCCGTTTCGCAGATATTTAGTTTTTAACAGTGTCTTGAGTTTGAGTGGAATAACTTTATTTATCCCACGGGAACTACTCACTTTATAGGGATAAAAAATATCCTGTTTTAATTCAGGGTATACTCTACCTATATAGGTACCAAATTTCATATAAATCCGAAGGCGAAGTTAAACAACACGATACAAATTCTGTACAAAATTGATGGTCCCTTAGGTAAATTATTCAGTAAAAACTATAGCAGACGATCAACTTCGACAATGATTCATTATGAGTTATCGAATGCACTCGTAATAACTGCACCTTTGAAGCTATTTATCATCCGCTGAGGGGGTCATCCATCATGAGACTATTCCCATTACCCCAGCAATGTAGACATTATCGTTTGTCTTGCATAGCATGGCGACTTAGAAATAGTAACAGACTAAACATTAATATCCTTATGAAAACGTCAATGTACTGCATGCAGCGAATGTCAATCACGAGACTTTTAAGCCAGGATTATCTTGGTTAATGTTTTTTCGTATGTATGTCAATAAGTATGTAGATTTCTATGTTACCTCCTATTGCATAAGCGCCTTGACCGATTTTGATGTGGTATGTGTTGTTAGAGTCGTCTTGATCTCCAAAGTGTCATAGAATACATTTTATGGTAAAAATCCAACATGGCGTTCGCAAAATACAAAATATATGCTATCGGGTTTATTGGTTTTTCAAATATATAAATTGTTATTATTAGGTGTATATAAATACTAGCTTTCCGTCTGTGTTTGTATATTCTTTATTTGTTTCGCAAGCGATTGGACGATTATTTATTTTATTTGTGATCTTGTTTGTATAGACCGGTCCACGAGGTAACTGCGCCGGAGGCGGCCGGTCTTCCCAATTCGAAGGAGCTTGGGACAGAATTCTGGACCATGCCACCCCTTACAACATTGGGTGAGTGAACACTTGTTCTTTATGCACAACGAGTTAGCGCTTGACCTCAATCACACCTGATGTTAAATGAAGATGAGGCTGAAGGTGGAAGTGTACTGACCCGGACGCCCCATCTTATTTGGGGGACTGGCTACACAACAATGCTATTAACATTGCTGTTTGGCGGCATTGTTATTATCGATATCTTTATGCAATATCGATCTTCCCTAAACTGCATTACCAATTCACTGTTTATTCCAGTCTCGTCAACGAAGAATACTGCGCAGCTAAACGCCTCTACACCGCTGCCAACGCGCGCAGTAACAATGTGGCGGCTGCCGTCACTGCAGCTACCACAGTCGGCCGACACCTTACAAATGCTCGCGCCCCACTAGCTAACGTAAGTCTTTTTTTTATTTATGCACAACGGGTTGGTACTTGACCTCAATCACACCTGATGTTAATTGAAGATGAAGTCTAAGGTGGAAGCGTACTGACCCGGAAACCCCAACACATTTGGGGGACTGGCTATCTTATCTCTGACAACCGGAGCACAGCACTGCTAGTAACATTGACGTAAAAACAAAGGAATGACGTAAAACCAAATGAATGGCGTAAAAACAAAGGAATGACGTAAAACAAAGGAATGACAAAAAATATAATTTCTTACTTTTCTTAACACAACAACATTGTTCCTTGGCGACAGATTTAGAGAAGATGGTAGTAGCCAGCCATACAGGCGGACATTTAAAATGCCCTACCACCAACCAAACCGAGTACTTAAACATGTACCCCGCTGTTTACATTTATTTGTTTACATTAAGCCACGGATGTGATTAAAGTTAAAGTCTACTTATACGTATTCACACTAATAAAAAATTACTTTAAAATCAAAATTAAATTTCCATCTTTTGCGAATTATGTAAATGAAATTTATTTTGAAATATTTCGTCTTGTATCTTCTCGTCAAAAACACGCTTCTAGTTTTAACTATCGCCCGCATCAAACAGCGATCTGCTCAGACGTGCCGCAATCTATGCTGTTATTACGCAAATAGTTGTGTAGCTGATTGTACAAATATATTTTGCTTATCACATTATGATTATATTTCTCACAAAAATAATCAACATAAATTATGTAATGATTTGTCTGTGTTAAGGCCTCATGCAAACTCTTTATGCTTGATTGCCGGTCTCTGTAAATGATGGACAAATTTAATATTTTTAAAATATGGCAATATTTTGTAAATATACTGTTGGTCTACCATCAAGATTAAACAAGTGATTTCTTTTTCAGTTCTTGAGAGCGGCCATCAATGGAGGAAACGTTAGTCAAGCCGCAGCAGCAGCTAAGGCAGCACTTCTAGGCTAGACCAACCTAAATCTATCACTCTAAATATAGTATAACTATATATCACAATAAACACCAACAGTATATAGACTAGACGGTTTTGGAACAACTCTAAACCGCTTAGATATTTTATTTATGTGTTCGTGTATTCATACATATAAGAGACATAGCAATTTACTTTATATAAACATATATATTTGTATTATAATATGATGCATTGAAATATCTTGCTGATGTTTCTTATATTAGAATATTAATAAATGGTGATAATTAATAAATATGTAAATATACGTTTTTATGCGAAACTCTAACGACTCGGCTTTTCATTTTGGTCCAACGATTCTTTTCTGAACAATAAAGATGTATCCACCTATTAGAACACTGCTGTTTTTTATTTCTCACACTTTCACTTTGTGAGGGTACGAATATAAAATTTGCCTGCGTGGATTAACTTTATCACGGATATGTTTAATTTGTTTATCCCGCAGCAACTACACATTTTATCGGGATAAAAAATATCCTACCTTTTAATTTACTATGACATTTTCCTATGTTTTAATTAACTAGGTACTTAATTAACGATGACATTTTTATACATTTACATTTTGTGAAGGTATCAATATAAAATTCGCCTGCGTGGATTAACTTTATCACGGATATGTTTAATTTGTTTATCCTGCGGCAACTACACATTTTATCGGGATAAAAAATATCCTACGTTTTAATTTACTATGACATTTTCCTATGTTTTAATTAACTACTTAATTAACGATGACATTTTTATACATTTTCATTTTGTGAAAGTATCAATATAAAATTCGCCTGCGTGGATTAACTTTATCACGGATATGTTTAATTTGTTTATCCCGCGGCAACTACACATTTTATCGGGATAAAAAATATCCTATGTTTTAATTAACTATGACATTTTATAGCAAGATTGAAATTAAATGTTTTTTTTATTTTTTTTGTTGTTAACATACTGCTGGCTGGCTGCCATTATCATATAAATAATACATAATTTTAAATTTTATATTGATACATAATATAATGGAGGTTATTTAATTCACATAATTGTTTAATATTAATTGATTCTATGTTACTGTTATTGTTTAGCGGACATAATTTAATCTGCTGTTTATTAAATTTCACGAGTATTGTAACATGACTACCATATTATATATTATTTGGCTGATCACAGAGATCATATTTATAAGTTAATGTATCATAACAACCTGTACACCTATGTATCACAAATAAATAAATTATTGATCAATTGATTGATAGATTAATCTAGGGTATGTTCTACCTATATAACAAATTTCATCCAAATCCGTTCATCCATTTCGCCGTGATTGAGCAACAAACAAACAAACAAACAAACCTTCACATTGATAATATTCATTAGATAATGACAATAACAATATGAGTTTACAAACCAACAAACCCGACAGCATATTTTGAATTTCGCGGGCGCCAAGTGGGCTCCCTTCATTCCTGATTCATCCAAAGCTCGTTGTGTGGTCTTGAGCTTTCTTAAGAGGCCCACAGTCAGAGACCACATTTCAAGTAATCCCAACCCCAATTAATATTATAGTTTGTGTGTGTGTGTGTCGAATGTATGTTTTTTTTATGATTGACTGGATTCGCGTTTGACCACAATCTCAGCTGATGTATGTATGTTTGTTACCTCTTAACGGCTGGACGGATTTGGATGAAATTTGGTTTGTGCACAGATTAGGACCTGGATTTTTTAGGTATTTTTTTTTGCTGAACCGATTTTGATGAAATCTTCCACGCGGACGAAGTCGCGGGCGGTAAGCTAGTCACTGATAAAGAGCATTAATTGTATACTCGTTTTTAAGCACCGATATTTTGGACAAGAAAATGACGCTATTACATAAAAAGAAATTATCCACGGACACAGAATGGGGTCAAAAATAGACTAATAATCAATTCCTATTAATTTCATTAGTTTATGAGCATGGGTACTTGTGATATCTAACAGGAAAATAGGTAACTGTTTATTTTTCCTCATGCAACATTAATCGCCAATAATAATACCCACAGCTCACCTACAGGATGCCCATTGTGACCACAATAGTGATCACCAAACACCAAAACCCGAATATGTAAAAAGCATTCTAAAAAGATGGAAACGCTTGTGATTAGAAGGTCTCCACACGTCTGCTCTTTACTATATCTCACTTATAATATATATTTTCAGAATCCTCATGATGAGCCCTTGTCTATGATGCTCATGTTGTAGCCCTAAAATTATTTTGTGACGTTACCTATCCATAACACTTTGAATGGCACGACGAATCTATCGTTACCTCATTAATAAAAATCCATCCAGCCGTCTGGGTGCTACAAAGGAATAAAGATTCTCACATACACGCGAAAAATATAACCATTATCTTCCTTCAGTCGGATAATAATTAAACAATACGAAACTCTTGGTGCTAGACCTCTTTTTCTTCATCATACCGGCTTGTTGAATACCATCCTCAAAAGCAATGTCCTGACTGACCCAGAGGTAAAGCACAGTTTAAACCTGTGGACCGATATTGATGAAATTTGGCTGGCTTTTTTCATTAATTTTCTTTGTGGCGCACTAAGAGGGGTTTTTTAAATTTCCGCTCCTAACCGAATCACAAAGTTCTCCCCCAATAATTTCCACACCGATCAGCCCTGCGTAGGGCCGGCGCTGCCCGCATACAGCGGCTTCTCGCGAGATATATATATATATATACATTGATTTCCTTAAATTTACTCCTAAGAGACACTCCGGGGCCCATATTATGTTCTGTAGTAGACTTTTAGGGGCTATTGACGTGGTGGTGACGTGGTAGGGTGGAATCCCTCCCCACGCCTAGTAGACCGAAGATGAAAAGACGATGGTGGAATAATATTATGTAATTCCAACGCACACTCACCGAAGTGTATCATGTAAAAGACTGAGAGACAGGCGCCCTTGCGATGGTGTTCGAGGCTCTGCAATTTAGTTGTGATCGAATGTTCACCAAGGGCACGTCGTTCCACAGAATCGAGAGCAGCCAGCAGTGCATTCTTTTAAATAAACTAATCGTGAATTCTGTATAATAACCGATTTAAATATTACTTATAATTCGCTTTTTAATTTATTCTATATTTAAAAAGAAATCTTAATTTACCCAATGAACGGAATAATCCTCTTATGACTCTTAATCGGTAATAATCACTCTTAACTTAAGAGTGACTTAGTTCATTGGTAATCAAACTTTGCATACAATTAATAAACCCTAACTTACAATTAATAAAAACTTGATTACAACTAATAAAATGGTTACAAATCCTCGAATAGTTAAATACGAAAAGTTCAGATATCACTTTTAGGATAAGTAGGTAGGTAATAAAATTTTTGATACAATTTTCTCAACTTTTCTTTCAGTGTAAGTGAAAATATTAAATGTTTAATTATACAGAGCCAATGAAGGACACCCTGTAGAGGCATTGTTTGTCCGTTGCTCATAACCACTGCATGGACGAGCGGCCTACTGAAGTTGAATTTAAGAAATATTTTTATAATGAAGGCGTTATTAATATTTAAATTAATTTTATTAGAATTTTGTTTGTGTGACAACGAATTAACCTGTGAAGGTAGGCACTGTATCGACTTTAAATTTTGTAAAGAGTTGTATAGTATATTTCATGTATACATTAGGTCTTAAAAAAACAATAGTTGAAATACTGGACGGGCACGGCAGATTCTAAACTTAACCTAAAATATAATTAATTATATGTTATTTACTATTCTAATTATCACAAAATTATTATTATGGTTATATATTTATTGTTAATATAAATATTTTAATTATCATTGATATAGCTATGTAATTATAAATATTTTGAGGAGGGCTTATCTGTTTAATACTTATCAATTTTTAATTTATCTTCCATGTATTCATGAATTCTATAGTAACATTTTTCAATTAATATTGATTAAATTTGTGGCAAAATATTTCTAATAAGCGCAACGTGCACTTTAAAATCGGTCAAGCCGTTTGGGCTACAGGAAATAACATAGAAATCTACATACATTCTGTGTAAAAATTACTGGGAATTTATTAATTATCATCTTTTGGAACTAATCGTGCTGTAATACTGCTGGAAGTCAGTTGTCAGTAGTATTGCATAGGGCTGGAATGTAGGATAAGCAATAAGGGTAACATTGAAGGGGTATAACAGTGCGGTGACGCGATTCATGCCCATAATGTCAGTCACAATACTATGCATGCATTAAAAGATCGTTCACGTCTAAAGCTAACTCTGTAAGATTCATAACGATGATTTTAGATTCCCAGTTTCTGATTAGATTGATGTTTGTATATTTCACAGCTGTTGAGGGTCGGCCAGAACTAGGCAAATCAGCTTCCACTAGTAGGCCTTTTTTAAATAGTTTATGCCATTCATATACCCTGAGTCCTTAACCCGCATATCCCTGTAGTGGGATGTTTACGGGCTGAGGATGATGATGATGATGATTCATTCGTGGTTTTGACATACACGAATCATCGTACAAGTCTTCTATTATATTTTGAGTGATTGAGCACAGAAAATTTTTGTTAGATACGCAAAACTCGTCTAACTAATGTGTCCATAGTAAAATCGCTGGGCATTCAAAATATCAATAACAAAAACGCAGCTGTAAAACACAGATAGTGAAATCAAATTCAGGCCAATAATTTAGCACAGTGCTACCAATTTTTAGTAAAGAAAATTATGTCATAAAGTTTTATGCGTGCTCCTACAATTAAAGATTCCTGTTACTTCTTACACAGTGTATTACATACACATGAAAAATATAACCTTCCTTCCTGGGGTAGTCCGGTAAAACAAACTAACTTAGTATATTTATAGCAATCGCTCCAATGTTTCAAAATTATTTATAAACTACAAAAATACGGTAGTAATATTAACAGTGTTCTATCCCTATTTTTAATTGCAGAACGGTTCCTCGATATACGAGAAAACCTAGGTCCTGATAAAACTTATTTATATTTGCTTAAATCAAATGACAAGGAACATAAGCAACTGAACAACGAGTTTATAAAAAAAGTCAACAATCACGGATACAGAGTGGCACTTGTAAACGAATTTTGCCCTGAAGATGAAGTTAAATCTGTGAATATAATGGGAAAATATTTCAAGTAAGTATTAAGACATTTTAATGGAATGATCCAAGTATTCTTTATATGATTGATATGATGGTGTTACCAACAGAATCTAACTACATATTTATATCTTTGCAGAAATGTCATAAATTTGCGGGTTAGAAATTTATATTTCAACAAAGATGATAACGAGGATCTCGTCATTGTTTACGCTGATGAATCCGCTGAATACGAAAGCCAAGTAAGAGTTTGCAACCAAGAGCATCCCCAAAGAGTGACTAGGCAAATTGACACGCTAAAAGAAAAAATAACAACGTGTTTATCTTCTGATATTGTTAACGAAAATCCGAAAGATAATACAACCGCTTGTGAAACAATAACACTGAAAGTTCCCAGCATCAAATTAGTGACTAGATCTGTTACTGAAGATAACTTACTCTACGCAATCATCAAAAACTAAGTTAAGGAAGCAGAAGATAACAAGAAACATAAAATTATAATATGTCTGAGAGATAATAGAAATACCCAACATTTAAAAGACAGTATTAATGTTTTTTTTAAAGATTTATCTATTAAATACGAAGTAAACTGTAAGAGATTAGAAGATTATTTCGAACAAGACCTTCGAGCAGCGATAGTTCCTGCACCACTGATAAATGAAGATCGTACTCTGATACCAGTACTATTTTACGATACACCATACATAATGCCTGAGCATAACGATATGTATCCAAACGCATTGACTATATTTGGCAATTATTATGTTAAAGCTATGAAACATGGACTGTTAGAATTCATCAAAGACAATCACTGGAACAGAATCGCAATAATATCTGATGATTCATCATACAGTGACGCATTTGAAACTGAACTAACGACGCTTTTCAAACAACAATCAATAGTTTATACTGTTAAACAATGTTTGAGTAAGACTTGTAATTTCAATCAGGTAATTTGTAAAGTTTGATCAATAACCATCAAAAACCATTTTTTTATCTACCTCTAAAGGTAGACTAACAAAATTAAAATCAAAGGATGGACCAGTACCTTCTGCTTAATAAATATCTCGACTCGCTAAGAAGAATAAATAGCAGTAAAAAATAAAAAAATAAGTGAACCCAAATCGTCATGAATTACACGCTTTCTATTTTTCAGGCACTAAAATCGTTGCAAGAGGTACAAGGCAAAGTAATAATAGCGAATGTCGACGTAGCACAATATGCCATAGAGTTAGCTAAAACAGCAGCACAATATAAAATGACTTATAAACATGACTACGTATGGATATGGAGGGATTGGCCATTTAGGTATGATTTTGAAGTAAGTTATTTTTTTGTTTCGAAGTCGCCGTTTAAAAAAAGAGACCGATAAAGAGAATTCATGACAAGTACGAGTAAATAGTGTCAACGGATTTCAACCACGTTTGAAAAGTACGCTGCCACAGGAACACTTTCTTATAAATGTGGTGCCCTATGTAGAAATTTTCTATGTCGCATGGTTTCAGGCACTTTTTTTATGGACAACCGGTTAGTACTTGACCTCAATCACACGTGATGTTAATGAAGATGAGGCCGATGGTGGAAGCGTATTGAACCGAAAACCTCACTTATTTCGGACATTGGTGTCGATTCGGATGTACACCAACTAAACTAAACTAAAACCTTATTTAGAAAGAGATGTTACTTAGTTGATAGCTAGTACAAAACTGAGGAATCAAAAAGACAGTCACTGGGTACAGTGAAATGTAATGCATGTCGGTGAACTACTGACGCTGCTCCCCTAGCGCGCTGCTGGTGTTGCTGCACAGCGATCACCACTTCTGACACTACTTTTTTTTTCAGATTGTGGATAGAATTTACTCAATTTTCCTGGCTCCGGATATAGAATTACATAAAAGGCAGTTGTTTCGTATTATGCTTAAAAAGCTACCTAATCCTGCAGCGCACTTTGACAATATCCTTAAAGGAATTATTAGCATTAAACATGCAGTAAAACATTCAGGTATCGTCGAAAACGGCATATCACTATATTACAGGTATGTTTTTAGAATTCATTAATTAGTAAATATATAATAAACTAGCTCTCCGCTCGCGGCATCACCTCCGTGAAATAACTTCTTCACGGTCATGTTTAATTTGTTTATCCCGCGAAAACTATAACTTTATCGATGTTCTACCTATATACCATATTTCATCCAAATACATTCATATGTTTCTCCGTGATTGAGCAACAAACAAATAAACAAACATCCAAGCTTTCGCATTTATAATATTAGTTAGATTAGATATCCTTCGCATACAATATATAGCGCCATCTAGTCATACACTAAACTACTAGGCTTGTATTATAGCTGCCATGTTGTATTCATCATGGAAGGGTCGGTAAAGGTCGACCAAGGAGAACGTAAGTCAATCAAGGGACTGACGTACTCAGAAAAAGTCAGGTGCGGTCGATCACTAACCGACGTGCGTGTATGAAGCATTTGATGAGAGTGGAAGAAGCAAAAGTACTATAATATCAGAATCGTTGCAATTACAAATCTATAGCCTTTGTCTACCCCAACGGGAAACAGGCGTGAGCGTATGTATGTACATTCATCATACAAAAATATACCCCTAGCGAGATTCAAACCCGCGACCCGTAGACATAGCGGCGCATCTCTCATCACTACACCAAACAGAATGTCACCATAATCTATCTACTCTATGCTCCTCACATGGCATTATGATATGTACAAAACACCCACCAGCGAATGAAGGCACTGGAATTGCTTGAAATTTTAAAATTGTCACGTAAACGAAAAATAGCTAATGTTATAAGTGCCAAAGTTTGGTTGCTTGTTTGTATGTTGCTTAACGGATGAACGGATTTGAATGAAATTTGGTACATAGTTAGAATATACCCTGGATTAAAACATAGTATATTTTTTTTTTTTTATGTACAAAGGGTTGATATACCTCAATCACACCTGATGTTAAATGAAGTGTTTTTATCCCGATACAGTGAGTATTTCCCACGGAACAAACAAATTAAAGTAGTACAAGTAGCTAGTACAGGTATAAACGCAAATACAATATATGGTGAACCACCGTCGCTATTTTAGTGAAACCCAATATTGTTTCTGTTCCAGAAACCTTACTAAAAATATTAAAAATTATTTAAGAAGATCATCTAGAGTTAATATCCATATCAGAAAAATTGAAAACGGGAAAAGTTCTACAATATTTACAGCAACTGCCACGCCCCCTGATATTGGAAACCACTTGACAATCTCTAAACATATTCCATTAAATTTAACTTCAGATTGGGGTGAATGTATTATAAAGAGTAATAATTATTACAAGCCGTGTGACGATAAGTATTTACTTATAATAGCGCTTGTTGTTTTGGCTTTAATAATTGTCGTCATGGCTATACAAACCTTCTTTTACCATTATTCGAGGCGACGCTGGCGCGGTAACTATACTAGTATGTAAGAAAAGGGAAGAATACAATATTCATACTGTAACTTTCTAAACGCTGTCAGTGTTTACGATAGCAGTGTTCTAATTATTATCAGCCCACATTAGCCCAACGCTGGACATAGATGTCTGATTTACTATGTCAAAGAAGCTGAAGTATGAGGAAGGCGGAGAGTCGCATTCTTATTGGCCCTACGATAATACGTGACCTTGGCATACCCAATCAGAGTGCAGTAAGCTGACAAGAATAACCAATAACACATTGGGCATCTATTCTATTGTCCTGATGTATTGACATTTGCTCATCGCCTCTTATTAGAAATTTGTGGCTCTGTGGTTAACGAGTGGCTTCCAGCGGCTCGACGCTATCGCAGTTTTAGTTAGCACATACTTCAAAACCCTCTATCAATTCTGCCTCAGACATTGATTTGCAAGTTCAGCCTGCTAAATTTGTCGAACTATTTCGATACCCTTGGTCCCTGGCAGGTCAGTCATTCAGGATCCTGTCTCTTATAGCACACCCAAGCATAAAGCTCGTTCCATAACACGCGAGCGATAAGCTCTTGATAGTATTCTAAAGATGTAATATAACTTGAGTGAACAACAGGATATCAGTAATTATTTCCTTGTTTGAAAAAATGGACTTTACTGTATGTGATAAGTGACTCTAATTTTATAATACACTTTTAAAAACATTATTCACTTACCATAATTTCATAATTAACCCCATAGCCTCCTCTCACTGGGAGTGTATGGCCATCCACCATTCGGGCCCAGTGCGGATTAATGGATTTAGTGGACACTCTTGGATCACACTTTGGGATCTCACAATTCCCAGGCGAGTTATGTCTGTGAGATGGTGCTGTCAAATTGTTAATTTAAAATACAATGCCACAAATTTAACCTATGCGGACTATTATTTAAGAACAATTTTTTGACATTATCAAAATAGCTGAATTCCACTTTGTGTATTCCACCATCATATACGTAAATATCTAAAAGAACTACAAACAGGAGATGAAATAAAAGAAATATATTCAACCGAGACTTTTAATGAGCTCTTTTAGATATCGAGCGTCTTTATTATCGTGGATTTCCTCTTCTTCAGCCTCAAATGCAGGAGTAGTGCGAGTGACGGAAGTCGGGTCTGGCAAGGTGAGAATAAAGCTTCGGACCTGAAACAAAACAATAGCCTGACACGTACCGAAATAGATTTGAGAAACAGGGAGTTCAATCATCCTTTTTGTACAGGATGATAAATAATCATCATAATTTTTTTCTATGTATACCTATTTTTTCTCTCAATAACTGATTATGTACTAAGAATATAGGGAAACCTATAATTGGCTGATGTTCAGACTTATCTATATTTGTTTGATGTTTGTGTTTTCCAATAAAGTAAAAATAGAAAAAATCATCATACTCGTGTCAGCCGAAAGATGTCCACTGCTGGACAGAGGCCTTCCACATAGATCTCCACACGATCGGTCCTAAAAAATAAACCTCCAACCTCCACAATGAATAACATTGAAACATAATTTATTGTCCCGTTGTTCCTGACTGTATCGAATAAGAGTTCATCCTGTGATTATCCTTGAAGCGCAAAAACTTATAAGCGGATCTCCAAATGTGTCTCCTAAGATTTTAATGATATACAAAGGCCGGCAACGCATCTGTGACCCTTTTGGTGTTGCGGGTGTCCATGGGCGGCGGTGATTGCTTTCCATCAGGTGACCCGCACGCTCGTTTGCCGCCATCTCATATAAAAAATAAAAAAATAAAAAAAACTTGATATTACTCATATCTGAAGATCTTCTAAGGTACGAAGATTTCTCACAATGTATTCCTTCACCGAAAACTCAATTTCCGTCAGACGGAATTACAAATACCAAACGAGTAGGTACATGATCATTCATTCTTTTTAACAATTTTTTTTTGGCGATAAAATCAATAACTCTGAACTGTATTACTAAATTGGGTGCAGAATTTATTAAATACCTTTTGAGTGACCGATCTAAGATTTTGCAACAACTTTAGCGCAGACCGTTTCTCCGTCGGATGCGATATCTGATACAACCTCAACGCTCGATGGTACTGAAAATAATTAGTCAAAATTCAGGCATGAAAAATTTCAAACTGATAACCATGGAAAGTATGATTACTTGGGCACCTGTAAAGTGTAAACATCTAAAGTTAAGGTCATCATTGTGACTACAAGGGTTACACAGATATTTTTTAGCCATGAGGACTCAATGTAATACCTGAGGATCATATTATGCCGAATCACTGGTTCTCTTATCACACGACACAATATTTTGGTATTAATGCTTGGGGGTAGAAATAAATAGTGACCTAGCTGTCCTACAGGCAAAGCGAAATTGACAGTCCACCTTGAGAAATAAAATGAGTTAGTGCTCAGAGTAGGAGTTGTTACGTTATTTGGATCCAAACTTAGACATCCATCAAAAACCTAACAAGGATCTTATCTTCAAATACGTGATATAATTAACGCTCTGCATAGGTATTCAGCATATACATTCAGTGTACTAAGTATCGGGAATTTGTCAATAAAACAAAAAATACAAATTATTCATCTAAATTTATTTTATCGCCTTCAAAGTAGGCCCCATCGCTTGCAATACAACATCTCCACCGCTTCACCCAGTCTTCCATACATTTTTCATAGGCTATTTGCGGTATGGCCTTTAGCTCATTCAGCGAATTTTCTTTTATGGCTTCTATCGACTCAAAACGTTTTCC
Organism: Oegoconia quadripuncta; assembly: GCA_949316235.1. Classification (NCBI taxonomy): domain Eukaryota; kingdom Metazoa; phylum Arthropoda; class Insecta; order Lepidoptera; family Autostichidae; genus Oegoconia; species Oegoconia quadripuncta. The sequence continues at coordinate 12,108,614 of OX438758.1, forward strand.
TCGAAGTGGTAATTTTAACTTGGGAAATAAAAAAAAGTCAGACGGAGCCATATCAGGTGAATACGTTAGACTTGGTCGAGAACTTTTGTTGAATTTTTCGCTAAAAACTCTTTCACTATAATGGCTGTGTGTGATGGTGCATTATCATGGTGCAGCATCCATGAGTTGTGTTGCCACAAATCTGGACGTTTTCGGCGGATACTCTCACGCAAACGCTTCATGACGCCTAAATAATATTCTTTATTCACTGTTTCTCCCTCTGGAAGGAATTCGGAGTGAACCACACCACGGTAGTCAAAAAAAACTGTCAGCATCACCTTGATTTTGGAGCGACTTTGCCGCGGTTTTTTGGGTTTCGGCTCGTTTTCGAGACGCCATTCTGAAGGCTGTTGGCTTGTTTGCATGTCGTACTCATAAACCCATGTCTCGTCGCCAGTTATTATACGTTTCATAAAGGTCGGATCCGTAGAAGCTCGGGAAACCATGTCTTCAGCGACATGCTTTCGCTGCGCTTTTTGAACAAAATTGAGCTCTTTTGGAACTAGTCGAGCGGCGACGCGTTCCATGCCTACAATGTCAATGACAATGTTGTGGACGGACTTAAAAGATATGTTCACCTCACTAGCCAACTCTCTCAGACTCATACGTCGATTTTCGAGCACTAGCTTTTTGATTCTGTCGATGTTTTCTTTGGTCGTAGCGGTTGAAGGTCTACCAGAACGAGGCAAGTCTACTACTACTTCTCGGCCTTCTTTAAAAGCCTTATACCATTCATAAGCCCTTGTTTTCGATATACACGATTCGCCGTAGGTATTTCGCAACATTTTTAGTGATTCACCACATGAAATATCATTTGAAACACAAAATTTAAGGCACACTCTTTGTTCAACAATATTTTCCATTGTAAAAATCGCCGAGGACTCAAAACTATGACCAACAAAAAGTGTAGTTTAAAACAAATTAAATGACAGATCCCGCTCAAATTTTGCGCGCTAAATCAGTACAGTGCTACCAACATGCAGTAAAAAAATTAGAACGACCTCTTTTACGCGGGTCTTTTTATTGACATATTCCCGATACTTTTTACACAGAGTAGTACTACTCTTTTCATACACTTTTCTTGAGAAGTCCTTAAGAAATTAATGAGGTCTTTCGATTCTAGAGTCACGTTTTGGGTGATGGAAATACCTATAAAATATTAGTCATACAAAATCAAGGTTTTATATTATCCCAAGCAGTAGTGACATACTCGTACGTTTTATGATACCTTGTGACCTTCCCAGCCTACCTATGCCCAGCTGGGTTGAGTCACGAGGTGTATATGTACAGAAGGGGCGGGACAGCTCCGGCCAGGGTCAAAACAGAACATGGATCACCACACCAACTTATTTATTGCATGAAACTGGTACTACACAGGATCGAAAGGGCCTTAAAACCAAAAAATTACCTATTGAGATGTAAAAAAAATGATAACGGTGCGTCTGAGTTGAAATCTGTAAACCAATGTGCCAAAAAAAGGGTCCTTCAGTTCATCAGTCAGTCAGTCAGTTTAAAATTTCGAATTTGAACTCCAATAACCCAAACCCACTAATGAGTATCAGGTCAAAAGAGCGACACCGTTACAACCTTTTCAACGACAAAATACATTAGTGATTATTTGCACTGTATTGATTGGCTGTTATGTCTATCGTACTGTGAACATCAAGTTCTCTTTCCTTTTAACTTAACCCCTTTTTAATCACTTCCTTTGCTCAATATGGATTCGTAGAGAGTCGCGGCGGTACCCACATATTGAGTTGGTTGGTGGTTCTGCAGCAAAGCAGGACTTTACTTTCTATAGACATTTGCATGTCTGTCTGCAGGAGTGACAAACCTATTGATGTCTATCGACATTGAAATCTCGAGTGAGCGAGAATCAGATACCAATATTGTTGAGTTTAGAATACTTTGGTAATTAGTCCCCAAAAATGGAGAATCTCATTAAGCGCGCTTTACCTTCGACCTCATCTTTACAAATCACATCTGGCATTCAATCGTTTATTAAAATAACACTTACCCTCTCCAAGAGACACCATGTATCCCTGTACTGTTGCAAGAACACAATGGGCGTAAGGACAGTTGAGTAGAAAGACGCCTCGCGGTCCAATAGATCTTCGCCTTGATTCATTCCGTAGATTGTGCCTCGGTACTTGTGCAGAAATGCCGTGTTGGAGTGGTCTTTGTCGAAGCTGTGAGTAAAACCAACCAGTAGCGGAAACGCTTTCATATATTTGAGACCCTGAGAATTTTTCCCGACGGGAGAATTCTTTCTAAAGCCTCCACTTAATTTCTGGTTCACTAACGCTTTCGTATTGTCGTCTATCCACACGTTGGTGCATGGTCTGCAGTAGTAACCAGATCCTCTCCCCAGTCTGACCATCAACATGGTTATCACAAAATTGTGGAGACTACTATAGAAATTTGGTTTTCTAATCCTTGAGTTATTGTTTGACTCGTACTCCTTCGTCATTTTTACTGTTAGTTTGAGAATTTGATTTTATTTCCAATTTTGGTGCCAATGTTTTTCATTAATCAGAATTTAATAAACAAATTTATAGATTTACCAAAATAATAGACATCGTCTATCATTTTGATAAACCGTTTGAAGGGAGTAAAAATTTTTTATAGTCTGTGGAAGGTGATAGAAGAGAATTCATTGTGGAAGTTCATGTGCCCAAAAAGTCTACATGCAAAAAGTAGTTAGACGCTGCCTTGTAAGTACATATTCATATTACAGCTTGAAGAAATAAATTGAAAACCGCCAAAAAAACAAGCATTTATCAAACATATAACACCTGTCGTTTTACGAGGGTTAAAAATAGAATAGAAAACGGAAAACAGAAAAGAAAGAAACTACACCTCTACTTTATTTACATTCTGTGAAGATTCTGTGTTGCCGGTTAAGATACAAACAGCATTGTTATAGTTTACCCGACTGCGGCGAAGCCAAAAAAGGAGGTTTATTTTCTATTCTTTTTGGTCAAGTTGTAACTTAAGTCTACTTTGTATAGATAAGTATCATCATAATGTTAGACTGCCTTTAGTCCGTTATCTACTATCGACTTTATTAATTACAAATTTATTCTATGTGGTTTCGGCAAGTAAAAAGAATTGCTCGTCTCTTCCCAAGGGTGTCGTAAAAGGCGACTAAGGAACTTTCCACCATAAAGCAGCATTAGATTTGCACGTTTCTTTTTTTTATGCATAACGGGTTCGCACTTCTCCTCAATCACACCTGATGTTAAGAGAGAGTGAGGTCGAAGGTGGAAGCGTACTGACCCGGAAACCCCAACACATTTGGGGGACTGGCTATCTTATCTCGGAAAACCGGAACACAACAATGCTATTAACATTGCTGCTTGGCGGCAGATTTAGATAAGATGGTGGTAGCTAGCCAGGCGGACATTTAAAATGCCCTACCACCAACCAAACCGAGTACTTAAACATGTCCCCCGCTGGGGATTGAAACTGCGACCTCCGAATCGTAAACCCAATGTTGTTTACATTGAGCCACGGAGGCGGTTTTGGCTGGCCTCACCTCCTGTCATAAGTGCATTTCTGTATATTCCGAAAAGCGAATCATGGATTTAGTTTCTCTGACCACCCCATTTGGGATAAAGGTCATGACGTTACGTATATATGTCATTACAAATTTTTACAATTTTACTAAAAACCAGCCTGAAACATTTGATCGAGAGAAACGGGTACAATATCCAATGTGTGTAACAAGAGGCACTGTAAAATGTATATCAAGAGGCACTGTAGCATGTATAACAAGAGGCATTGTAGCATGTACAACAAGAGGCACTGTAAAATGTATATCAAGAGGCACTGTAGCATGTATAACAAGAGGCATTGTAGCATGTACAACAAGAGGCACTGTAAAATGTATATCAAGAGGCACTGTAGCATGTATAACAAGAGGCATTGTAGCATGTACAACAAGAGGCACTGTAAAATGTATATCAAGAGGCATTGTAGCATGTATATCAAGAGGCACTGTAACAGTATAACAAGAGGCACTGTAAAATGTATAACAAGAAATCAAATCAAATCAAAAATGTTTTATTTAGTAAGTTATAAGAATAATCCTTACCTATGAAATTGGCGTTTTGTATGAAGAATTTCATTAAGACTGTTTTCTCCATACAAACATTTTTGATTTTTTTTTGGGAACGTCAAATCCAAATTTAGCTAAACTTTGTGTGTCTTATCGGATAACATTAAGTTAAGTATAGGCAGCGTTAATTTTTAAAAATAACCGCTTTATAAAAGTTTCAGCGAATGTAAGAAATGATTATGGGAAGCACATGAACAGAGCTATGTTAAATTTTTTTTATTAAGTGATTTAGCCCAGAAATTAAAAAATATTTCACGTGAAACTTTGAAATAATATTCTATTTTCCAAATAAAAAACAAATTTAGATATAGCTTTGAAAATCGCAGGAATTGGTACATATGATTAACGAAGAAAAAAAACTCCAATTTCATAGGTAAAGACCCAATATTCGGAATAGGGAAATAGCAACACGTATAGGAAATAATGTTTCACCAGTTTTATTGTGAAACACTGTTTCTATAGGTACTGTGTTGATGAACAAATGTTGCGTAATGAATACCCGGCTTTACCCTGAGAACACGAAGGTCAGACTATGTCATAATAATGCTGGTAATGTCACTGGTATCTATTATGGTATATGGTGCTTAGGAGATGGCATTCACCCAATCAACTTCTTACACTTTTGGTAAAGTCCATAAAATTATACTCATCATTCATCAAGTTTTACTCCATCTAGTTCACTGCTGAACAGAAGTCTCCCCCAAGGAGTTCCATTTAAAACAGTCTCATAAAGCCAGTATCTACAGGCTGGCAACTAACTACTTCAGATCGTTCTTCGTCAAAGCCTTCGGGCATTGCGCCCACCGATTCGTGATCTTGATCAAGTTCGAAAAACTATTACTCCCTAACAACCATCCGTTCCACGATCGATGTCTGGCCAGTACAACTTCCTGATTCTCAGAGATATGTCGTCATTTAGGCCCCAACACGGATTTCTTGAAATAATACTTACTAAGGCAGTATTGCATAAAATCGCTTGACATAGTCCGTCGCGTACGGATGGACTTTGGTACACGGTTCGTCGATGGTGTCATGTTTTCGAGTATTCCTGAAGACCCAACGGTCCTCGTGAGAGAACTCGGGATCTAATGAATCCAGATTCTCTGATACAGACGGCCACTGTGGACGAAGAAAGGCATTCATTTATTATACAGGGATGCCCTTCAGGTTAAAGGGAAAACTTTATAAATCCGTACTAAGACCTGTCGTAATGTATGGAGTATTGGGCCCTAAAGAAGACGGATGAAAGAAAATTACATGCAGCAGGAATGAGAATGTTGAGATGGATGAGTGGAGTGACGAGGATGGATAAAATAAAGGATGAGTATATAAGAGTGAGTTTAAAAGTGGCACGCTTGACAGAAAAATTGAAAGGAAATCGTTTGGCTTGGTATGGACATGTTATGAGGGGGGATGAAACGCATGTTATTAAGAGAGTGATGAATATGGATGTCGATGATTGGAAAGGAAGAGGAAGTCCACGGAAAAGATGGATGGATTGTTTGAGGGGTGATATAAACGAAAAGGGCGTGAATGATGAGATAACGGCTGATAGAGGAGATTCGAAGAAAAGAACGTACTGCGCCGACACCAAATCAAAAAATCGCGATGATAGTCTCCGGGTCTCCACTCCAAAGGGCATAAATACGTAACCTGTACTGCATATTTTCACCGTTTGCAGTTTTCAGCAGTAGTCACAGCCGCGCCCGCACAGTATGAAGTTGTTTGGAGGTGGGACGGAACTACGCGTGTATGGTATTGAGTGTTTTCATACTGAATGATAATATAAGTATATTGCAATACTCTAAGGTGTTTAAAGTTTACTAAAAGTGTATTTTATTCACCTAGGTGAATTATCTCAGTTGAATTAAGTTTACGAAGCCAAGTTTTTAATAGCAATCATGTGTGAGACAACTTAATAACTAGTGGCCCGTTATTTCATATATAAATGCTTACATGATTATTCTTGCACCTTATATACGAGTACATCAGGTAGCAAATTAATTGTCGGGGTTGAAAAGTTACCTACTTACCGTTAGCACTATGCACAGAAACAACACTAGACATATTCGTGAGCCCATCTCCAATTAAATCACTCATGATAATTTCGCTGTCACACTAATCTCATGGTGTCGGTATTTTGAGGATCAATGACTCTATTTAACGCAACACTGAATATTTTCCATTTATTAGGCAATATTTTGTATAGTGCGAAAAAAGTATTACAACAACTGATGATTTGGTAAATGTTGACAAAAGGGACAATCAAATTGACAGCGATGATGGTTGATATTACAAAGCCATGAACACTGAGTTTTATTTTCTGGCATCAGGTTATTGTTCAATTCACCGCAATCCATCAATGTACGCAAGTCAAAGCGCACTCCCTTCAGAAAATATCTCATCTTTTCCTTTGGTTGTCTGAGCAAACAAATGGCATTTTATAGTGTGTTTGTAGAAAAAAAATAGACCCACCAAATAAATCTTTGCACAACTTCCTCTGGATTTAGAAACTAGTTACCGATTTTAATGAAATATTCACTTTTCTACAGCCAGCATGTCACCAATTAAAATGGTGTATGAGAAATTTCCTTTGCATGAATAATTATTGCCAGAATCTCGATTGAATAGTGAAATTTCACAGGTCACAGAAAAAATTGGAATTGTATGAACTGTGAAATTTCACTATGACCTATTTTATGTGCAGTATAATTACAACAAACCTAGTTGTTGTTTGCAAGAAAGCAATATATATATTTTATGCATGACGGTTTCGTACTTGACCTAAATCACACCTGATGTTAAGTGAAGATGAGGTCGAAGGTGGAAGCGTACTGACCCGGAAACCGCAACACATTTGGGGGACTGGCTATCTTATCTCTGACAACCGGAACACAACAATGCTATTAATGGTGGTAGCTAGCCAGGCGGACATTTAAAATGCCCTACCACCAACCAGAGTACTTAAAGATGTACCCCGCTGGGGATCGAACCCGCGACCTCCGAATCGTAAACCCAATTTTGTTTACATGAGCCACGGAGGCGGTTAAATTATATGTTGTATTTAAGTTATTTAATAATTACCTTTGTCCACTGCTGAATGGGCCTCTCTCATAAAATTCCAGAGTGACCGGTTGGAAGCGACCTGCATCCAAATTCAGCAGTGGACGTCCTATGGCTGATGTGATGGTGATTAATGCAAGCGTATCGTCAACCTATATGTGAAGAGAAAATACCCTAACCAACCACTTAGAGGAATGGTTTAGTAGTCCTTTTGGAACAAACACCAGAGTTCTAATCATAGGATACACTTTATGGTAAAAAAATCCAACATAGCTCCCGCAAATTATACTGTCTTTTTGTATGTAGGCACTTATATCTGTTGATATAAATAAAAATCCATAGTACCTATAGTCCATTATATTAAAAACAAGTAGCAAACAAAAGAAAACCAAATCTCTTTTATTACAGCATAAATATAACAATAGCTAACAGAGACTCGCTGATGCGTGGCATAGAACATCTCGATGCAAAGAACATCTCTGGCTTGTCCTCCTCTAATATAGTAGGCGCTGGTGGTGGACTCGTCACTTCTGCGTTGTCCACGACTGCAGTATTCGCGTCGGTTGTATCTAAGTCGGCGCTAACGGTCTTACCGTTCACCACCGCAAAACTGGCTACCGTAACTGTGGTATCTTCTATAGCCTCAGTTGGCGATTCCTCCTCCGCTAGAGCCTGAAAGTTGATGCTAATATAGTTTCTTGAATAAAATAATATCAATTATACACTGAGTCAAGAAAACGCGTCACCAGTTATAATGACGTTGCAGATGGAGGATTTTTGACAAAAAAGGAAAACTTATAGTTGTATTTGGCCACAATAACCTTTGTCGATTATCTAGTTACAACTTAGGCAAAGCCTATGGATACTAGATAAATAAAAAAAATATATATTGTTGGTATTTGTTTCACAAACAGCGGGTTCGAACCCGCAACCATGGGTTACGAAGGGCCACTACTACATCAGTCGGTCTTCTATCATTGTCATGTTTTGTGGACATCATGTTAAACTGTGACAACGTCCAAATGTCAAAATCATGTGTCAAAATTGGTGTAAAAAGTGGTGGTTGACTATATGATACCAATCCATCTAGTATTCTTATTCCTGTCATATAAACTCTTAAAGCAGCTAACAAACAGGAAAATACACCTGGCACTTGCAAGAAGGCGCGGCATACCGCGAATGCATTGGACGGAGCCGTACCATTGCGTCCTACCTACTCTACCTCTACCCTCAATGCTAATGATACGAAATCAGTACTTACTATAGTAAAAAAAAATAGAATCAAACAAAACAACACCCTCATTACTTTGGACAACATTTCTTTGGTTTTATACGAATTATTGATTGACACAGTAACTGTTTGCTTAACACTTATACATAAAACCACTGCAATTTATCCAACAACAGATTTTGTGATCTGGCATAAATGATTCGTATAATAATGATGACTGCTGTAAAAATCACTTCATGATTTTTCTGGAAAACTCAGCCAGCAGACACTTTAGAAGTCACGATGAAAAGTCTAGTATATTGATAGGTTTGATGAATTGTCAAGGTGACATTGAATTAATGGCTTCAAAAAAAGAGGAATAAGAAGTGCCCGAAAAGATTATATATAACTCACTAGCTTTCCCACCGCGACTTTGTCCGCTTGAAATTACTTTATTGTAGACTCTAGTTTTGTTTTGTGTCCTGCATCATGAGGCTGGAAGCTGCTAGATGCGTAAAACCGAACATCTGACTCTGTGCTGCTTCTTGGAAGAGGCCTATTAAAGTGTTTTCAAACCGCAACCCTGTACAGCCATTTGGCTTAATTGAAAACAGCCAGGATCAACTGTTGAACGTGCCCTCCGAAGCACGTTTTTGTGGACATCTCGTATAAAAGTATATATCCTCCATACACGAACTGACGAAGCCAGATATTGCTTTAATAACTTCGCTAATCCGAAATGAATAGCGAATTCGACTGAGCCACGAGTATTTTTCTTTTGCACTTCAAAACAGTAGATAACAAAAGAAGACATGCAGTCGTTAAAACAGAAAGTTTGCTGGATTATAGCTAGGTTATAAATATATAGCTTATATCAGCTACATGATAACCACTGCTGAAGATAGGCTTCCCTCATAGAATTCCAGCGATCGATTGGAAGCAGCCCGCATTCAGCGACTTCCGGACACCTTCATCAGATCGTCGGTCCACCTTATGGTAAGATCCCACGCCTCCCAAATGGTTCTTCGATCTATGTATCCTGCCCACTGCCATTTCAACTCAGTAATCTGCTAGGCTATATCGGTGACCTTCGTCAGTCTACGGATTTTTTCATTCCTGATTCAATCACGATGAAAACACTTGACCAAAGCCCTTTGTGAAGAAACTCCCACTCAGGCTGGCCGCATGTCCCGCTATATCACACCAACAGCCTTACGATTCCCCACTGCTGAGCGACAGCCTCTTCTCACTATGAAAGGGTACAGGCCATCACGCAGGCCCAGTGTGGACTAGCGGATTTGTGTTAGACTAGTGCCCGCCAGACAGTCAGTGTTTATAAGCCGCCCCTGTAGACCACCGGTTGGCTTGAATTTAACTTACGAACTCCAGCTTCTTTATTGTACACTTGACAACTCTGGAAAGTGTTCCGCCACTTAGTAGGCTTATACAAAATTCAGGGACCACGGGTAAAATAATTCCCGTGGTACCCTCCAGGGACTATCACAGGGACCATGGGCAACAAAGGTTTAAAACAACCATGACCGACGATGTAACGTGCTCTCCGGACCAAGGAAATACTCGTATTAAAAGGCCACTAATGCCCTTCCAAGGACTGACCTCGCCAGACTGTGCCACGAGTGTTTTCGAGGCTTATTTTTTTGGCCAACCCTCTGGTAGTACGTAAACTTCCAGGCGCTGACATACGAGATATGTTTTGTCTTCACAAACGCACTGCGATGGTAGAGCCCCATCCTGCACTGAATCCTTGCGTGGCTTCAGTCAACGCCGTAGTGGGCTTCTTGACACGACGAAGAATTGTTTTGTCCATTTCAAAAGATTTCGTATGATCTAAAGAAACTCGACTCGATAAAATGGTTTGAAAAGTAAGTATTCAGTCTCAACGGTTCCGGGTAGTCACAGCTAGGGTTGCCAACTATACTCTAAAATAAGAGTATTCCGTCTATCTCATGTAAGCAGGTGTAATTTATAGTCTTTACACAATGAGTACCTACGCTAGAATACTTTATTTACATCAACTCAGAATTCTGAACCTGGGTAGAGACCACTGACTTCCCTAAGTACAAAGGAAAGTTGTACAATTCCTTCAATAAGAATTGAATTATTTATCCCATTACACTCTGGAGGTCGAAACTAACGACCTGTCGCACTTCAAAATCGGTCAAATCGTTTAGGCTACAGGGGGTAACAAAGAAATCTACTTACACCCGATAAAAATTACCGTTTGAGGGTAAAAACAACGTAAAAAATATCAATTTTACATAAAGTGCAAAGAAATACTAACAAACAACAAATTATTTATGTATTTTTTAGTATCTATGTTAGAAAGTTATAAATAAATATCTTTGCCCATACACACAGTGGCATCTAGGTCCACAGTAAGCATCTAGGATTGTGTTATGGATACCAGATGATTGATAAACTACACACATACATTTTACTGCTTAAATAACCCTCCTTTTGTAGTATTTTTTGTAATATATAATAAATTTTGTATAATATTTTTTTTGTATATCCTCTCTGAATCATACATAATTTATAGCGTCTAATAAAAGGTAGCAAATTCGTCACAGCAATTTATAGAAAATAATGAACCAAATAATCGTAAACATGTATTACACAAACAAGACAACAATACAAAGTAACTGACTGAGGAGTGGCCTTGAGCTTGACCCAAAGAGTATTAGATCATTGTCTTCCATTTCCATGTTCAACCTGTGTTTGGTGATGGGGCCAGATGGTGGTGAGGTGATATTCAAGAGCAACATTGGTGGGGGTAGCGGGCCCTCAGCACTGGCTATGTGATGCTTGGGGTCCTGTTCATAAACCAAAATATTCAAAAATGTTATGAAGACTTACAAACCATCATCAATAGTTTTCCACGTCCCCATTGTTGAAGCACAGCCTCCTCTCACTGGACGAGGGTATGGGCCATAATCCACCAGGCGGGTTCAGTGCGGATTGGTACATAGTAATAGTACCTATTATAGTAACGAAGGTTTGGATATTTGTTGCTCCAATACGGCAAAACGAATTGCAATATTTTATTTATGGGAATACTGAATACATGGGTGCTGTTACCAATAAAGTGAGTAGTTCTAGCGGGATAAGCGAATTACACATATAATGAGCTCCACGTAGAAGAAGCCGAGAACAAATACTAGTTGTACTTACTTACCAATTGAGTACGTATTGGTCTACGAAATTTTGATTCTCGATGCATTCCGATGTCAAGAGGTCTTAGCTGTAAAAAATAATATTAAAAATCAAATAAATTAAGTCAAATACAGTCCGCAAACGAATTGCTGGCAAAATCATAGGGCTAAGAGCGTGTCTGATACCCTTGGATACTTTTATAATAACTTTCAAGTTATTAAAAAAGTATCCGAGATCATTTTACATCGTAGTGTTTTCTGAAAGCCGCCTTGGTTTATACTTCAAATGGTGACCACTCTTAGGTACGTAAAATATCTCGATCCTGAAAACATAAGCTTGTTCACGAAAATCGAGGAAAATTATTATATCAGAGTATTCCGCCTTTTTTGTTCTCATTTTACATCGTAGTGTTTTCTGAAAGCCGCCTTGGTTTATACTTCAAATGGTGACCACTCTTAGGTACGTAAAATATCTCGATCCTGAAAACATAAGCTTGTTCACGAAAATCGAGGAAAATTATTATATCAGAGTATTCCGCCTTTTTTGTTCTTCTAAAACTTGCGATCATCTTTATTATTTTATCTCATATGGAGCAATAGAAAATGTAAATACTTAATCCCTTTAAGCAAAATTATCGCCTATAAAATTTGAGATTTCATTGTGTTGGGTATTTTTTGTTTACAGGAGCGCCATTCAGTTTTGTGAATGTTGGGATGAATAAATATCTTTTTGTTTTATTTATTTATTTTTAACTACCTACTGGGAGAAAACGTCTCTCTGATTTCCGCGGAATCGACCCATTGGGGCACAGACTCCTCTCTCTGGGTGAGAGTATGGGCCATAATCTCTCAAGCCTCAAAAAGCAAGCTTGTGAGACACCTCGATTAACCACCCTTCATAACTGGTATAATTAACATATTATATTATTAATTTTAAATTTTTCATTGTTACTGATATGTTTCTTTTGTACTTTTTAAACTTTATATATTTAAACTTTATCTTGAATTTTATACTGTTATTTATCTTGGAATGCTGTGTATACTTATAATAGGCTGATACACTTATAATGTGACCAATATGTGAACTAACAAAATAATGTTTTAGTGTATAAGCTGTTAGTGTACCTAAATAAATAAATAAATAAATAAATAAAGCCTCCTTTTTCGTCTACTGTATCCAAGCGCACTGAAGGTCACGTACCTATCAGTGTTTTACAGCATATGTATATTGGTAAGTATAGGCTGGAATTGCAAGAATTCTATGTCCGGACTACCAGACGCGGGGTCCCAAAGGGTTTTTGATTAAGAATTGTTCATTCATAATCCGGAAAGGTACGGTTAGTGGTACATTTTAAAAGTCCGCATCGTCAGCTAACACTATCTTATCTAAGTCTTCCGCCAAGCAGCATGTTGATACATTGTTGTGTTCCGGTTGTTAGAGATAAGTCCCCAGTAAGTTGGAGGTTTTGAGTGAGTGCGCAATCTTCTCCCTCATCTTCACTTATCATCAGATGTGATTACGTAATCAAGCCCTAATCTATCGTCTAAGAAAAAGGAATGGAGTGCCCTTGTCGCATTTCTCCTCTTCAAATCTAGGGTGAATAATCATTTCCTGGGCTCACAGGCTTCATCTTTGAACACTTCTCTTCACTTTCATCGCGTTCATGACCTAGCGAGAATCGCCGATTCGATGTTTGCACTACTGCGGCGTCCATGCTATACGCCAGTTTGGGTAGGTTCAAAGGACCCAATATACCGGCAATCAGGATTTGTGGATCATTATCGAACGTGTAATGTGTAAAGAAGAAAAATTATTTGTTGTACACAGCGTAAAAGTAATCACGACACGACGACACAGATTACTAATAAGTTACTACGACGATTCCATGATGCTGAATGAGTGTCACAGTTTGATCGTCTATGCTATTTTATAGAGTTCAACGTTAGTGCGTAGGGATGCTAGGGAAATGATGATAAAATGCAATGATGCCGTTGACGACCGAACACTGACTTTATTCTATATGAATACAATATATTATAATTAATGCTATGACGCGAGCGCTTCGTGTCAATAACCCGCTTTTTAGGTCAAATCAAACAAAATGTACGTGCATCGTACATATATAAAATTCTAAGATAGCCCTACACATTCACCACTTTATTGCTGGGCGGCGAGGGTTTCTGCATGATGTTGAGAGGTGTGACGTGCTGGATGAACTCTTCCATGATGAAGCGGGCCCGTGCTAGGACTGGCTCCAAAGCTCGCATGGTCTTTGCGATGTCGCTCGGCCTGGCCCCCATTAGGTATTTGGTCGCCTGGATTAAGAGAAATACTCAAAATCAGGTTCATCATCATCATCAGCCCATAAACATCCCACTGCAGGGATATAGGCCATACTCCCTCGTATTTGAGGGAGTATGGACCATAGTCCACCACGCTGGCCCAATGCAGGTTGGGGATTTCACATGATTGGTTGAAATGAAATGGTACATGGCCTACCTGGGAATCGAACCCGGACCTCCTAAATTGGGAGACCGCGTCTTAACCGCTGAACCACCGACGCTCAATATCAGGTTAGTGTATTGTCAACCAAAAATTTGCTGTTGATATATGGAATCACAGAAGTTTTATCAAGTTAGATTCTACTTTATGAAAACCACATGAACGCAAAACAATCAATTTGTTCTCTTTCTTTTCACAGTAATATCGGTTCCAACCGATACTCCTGTACTGCTCTGCACTGTTCCTGCTCAAAAAAAAGGCCGCCTGACATTTTGTTGTTGGCGATTGCACCACGACAATGCCAGTGTTCACACGCCTAGACAGACAAAAGAATTTTTGAAAGAGAATAACGTAGGACTTATGAGCATCCTGCATCCCCGACCTACCGACTACAGTCCCGACCTGGCAAAATATTAAGAACCAATTAGGTAAGCGGTCAACGATTTTCATCGCCAGAGGAACCTGGCGATGAGTAGGAAAACATGTTTTCGAGGTCACCACGGAGGAGTGGTCCAAATGTTTACAAAATTGGTTTTATTCGTATGACATTGAAACGAGCCTACACCTTCCTCAAAGGCCGGCAACGCATCTGTGACCCATTTGGTGTTGCGGGTGTCCATGGGCGGCGGTGATTGATTTCCATCAGGTGACGCGCATGCTCGTTTGCTGCCCTCTCTTATAAAAAAAAACAAACATTTTGAGAAACAATAAATTCATGTTTGACCATTCATAGTAATTTTTTTTCTTATTCCTTCCGGAAATTTTTAGTGCGCCCTATTACACCACACAAATATTAAGATAAACTTACCTTGCTAATAGAACACCATCCATGTTTCCTGGTAGCTGGATCAGTTATCGATAGCCACACCATAGCCAATATCCTCGGGAAGGTTGCATGAGGCTCCCCCATCATCACACCTGGCGTCTTCACAAGGGCCTCAAAATCCGGTTCGGCTTCAAACACCGACGTCTCCAGCATTAGCATTTTACCACGAATTAGAGCTTGCATCAGGTCAGGTATGAGAACGCCGTCGTCGCCTTCTAAATTCCTGGAGGGTGGTATTACTTCATCATACATACATACGTATAAGTATGTAACAATGGTTACATACTTATACGTTATTAATTAATTTTGACATAAATATAATAATATGTAAATGTTTAATTTCTATCTTACTTAGTTCATTTTGTGACTTAACAATATTTTTACATTATATTTATATTAAATAATCTAGTAATTCTACAAATCTTTAAGATGTATGTGTATAGTTATTGTTTTATGTTTGACAATCACTTTAGAAATCATAAATTTACGGAACTGTATGTATGACTTGATATTGTAAAAGTGAACTAAATAAATCTAATATCTAATCTAATCATACTCTCTTTACCATCATTATCCTCTCTTGATTCGCTGTTAGACATAGACCTCTCCCAAAATATGCCATTGAACCTGGTTCTCGGTTATCCACATCTATCTATATAATGCAATCTACCTACAGAACGTCACGTCGTGGCCAAGTGGTCTCATACTGCTATGCCTGCCGATACGTGATCTCCATGCTAGTAATTTTCCCTCACAAAAAGTATAAGGGTATGGATACCAACTTTAAAAGTTCCAGCATGAGCCGAGCAATCTTCCCTGACGAAGGACGGGGATAAGCAATGCAGTCGCTCGTGATGGACCTAGAAGGAGGAGCAACTTCCGTCTCAAACGCGGCCACTAGCTCCCGCTGTCTCATGTCCTCGGCGGCCAGCCAGTCCAGGGTCAGAGCTGATCTATATGCCGCTATCCCCGAAGGTGTCATCCGAGTGACGTTGAAGGGGCGGTAATAGTATTCTTCAGCTGTAACCTACAAAAAGATAATAGTGTCTTCATGAAATAGAGAAATAAAAATGGACATAAGTCGCTTCCGCAAAGTCAGTAATTAATTCAAAGGGCGTTGAACGTTTTTCTTGTTGATATACAAAATCTATAAACAGTAACATTATTATAAAACAGTTTGTTTAAATAATAACCATCCATTGACATAACCAGCTTGTTCGTATACCAGGCTATTTCACAATTAATAATGAAATATATTGTGCCTTTTGTAATATAAAACCCTGTTTTTAAAAGAGCAACCGTTCGAGTTCCTTGCTTGTTCTTCCCGTCAACCCACATGTAGGTAAATGGCACCCATCAGAGAAAGGGTCGGGTCATCATCAATTATCGACCAAGACTTAGATAGCTCTATATTTTGGCTCGGTCACCTAGAGTGATAAGTATGGGCATTAAACCCGCCGCGGTGCTACTTTTATCTCGCTTTCGGAGATAAAAGTTTCAAGAACAATCAATTGGCCCTTTATAGGTGTCTAGCGCCGTAAATCGGCCTAATGAAGATGGATGCCGCCATTTTGAAGAATCCCGATAAATTAAGATGAAGCTTCATCGTCCTAAATTGTGCAAAAGGTGCTTTTGTGAATAAAAATTAGTTCGTAACGAATAAAAGGTTAAGGTGCGAGTCGGGTCTACAAGACCACACAAAAAGTCTAGAACATGAACAAATTACAGCTATCTAAACACATTATTCTAAACAAAACAAGTCGGAAAAATAGAACAAAGGTAACGAATACAAGAAGCCAAAACGGTCGTTGTTAAAGAAATCAAATTAAGTTTTATGAAACTTTTTCAATTCACTCTTCTTTGGAACTCGAATGACGAAGTAAATGAGTTTATGAGAAATTCTCTTATGTAAAATTGAAACATTGCTCCGGAGAATTGAAATACAGATGGAAATATAACGTTTTCATGAGAATTAAACAACAAAGCTTTAGGTAAATTGGACGATAATAACTCTAAAATCAAGTTATAACAAATTTATATATACTTCGCTGATAAGATAAGATAAGATACAATGGAGTGACAGAATGTCAGGTAGGAAAAAATCAGATCGTTTCCCGATATCGCAGACTTCGCCGTCACCGCGCTTGGTTACATTCAGGGGTAGTTTTCGGTTCGCGGCGTCCAAATGCTGGAACGACTTACCTCCACCAATCAAACAAACGAACTCGTTTTGCACATTTAAAAGAAAATGTAAGGAATGGCTTTATGCAAACAAGTCTTTCAGTAACTTTGTGATACCTAAGTATGACATACCGGCCAGTTCTATTATTTCAGATTTTGTTTCTGAGATTGACTTTATAATTGCATAGGAATTGTTTTGATGACCTGTTTGGTGCAGTGGTTAGCAACTCTGACCACTATACCAAAAGGTTGCGGGTTCGAGTCCCGCTAGGGGCATATGTTTGTGTGATGAATACGGATATTTGTACCCGAGTTATGGATATTTTCTTTATAATAAGTATTTATTTACAAATAAAATGTGTTTATGTAGTATATCAACTATCTGGTTTCCACAACACAAGCCTGTTGCTTACTGTGGAACTACATGGCGCTGTGTGTATGTCTAAGAATATTTTGTATATTTTTTTTTGTAGGTGTCTTTCGTCAATTATTGTTCATATTTCAATATTTTGTTTTCCTAAGTTTTAGTCATGTAATATAGGTTGTAACCAATAGTCTTGTACTGTACGACAACTTCTGACGTGTTATGCGTTCAATTTTTTAAGTAGATGAATAAATATTATTATTATTTTATAAGTACTTGAATTATAGGCAACTAACTGGTAGAAGGCCGTATCGTATCAGGAAGTCAAAGAAGAGGCGGCATGTAGAGAAGTATGTGGAAAGAATTCCACCGACAAGAGCATAGCTCTTAAATATAAGAAAGAGAACTGGTAGAATATGAATTATTTATTTATTTATCAGAGTAGGGGTCATACAAAAGTTTATAATCTACTAATTGTCTAATGTGTAAATATTAGGTGCGAGTATGTATTAAATGTCAATATCAAGGAGAAACCCTTTCGATCATGAAAACTAGTCGGGCACAGAATTAATATAGCCTAGGGCTAAAGTTTCTATGGTAGATCCACCACATACTGGCCATAACAAAAAAAAATAGAGGTTACAGAATAAAATAAAATCTAAATATTCAAACACAAAAAATCTATGTTGATGATTAATTAGAGAAAAACATACGAGAAGATATACCTACCTCTTGGCCACAGTTGAGAACCGAAGAGGAAAGATATGACACGACATTTTTTTGTAGAACATAATTGAGGGTAAGTTGAAGGAAAGGGGGGAAGGGGAAGACCTAGGCGGAATTACTTTGACCAAGTGAAAGAAAAGGTGAATATCGTGTCGTACCAAGATGTTAAATCGAGGGCGGAAAGCAGAGAGACGTGGTCATTACCGACAAGAGCATAGCTCTTAAATAGAAGAGGAAGATAGTGTGTTTTATTATGTCAGTACTGTACAAGTGGGACTGTATGGTGAAATCCAAAACCAGGGTGAAGAGTAGGAGGTAAGCGAACAGGCAGCCACCCACCAATCCGACCAACTGCCAATGAGAAAGAGGGCAATCAACTTTATTCAAATGTCCCTCCGTAAGTAAAACAGGATTTATACAAATTAAAATATGGCATCTTGTTATCCAATTATGTTAATAAGGCGCAAATTATGAAGGTACTGCGCGCACAATTTAGTCCCGATTTGGTGTAGTTAAGTAGGTATAAAAAAGATTACACGCACCTACACACTTACCTGTTTAGGATAAAATTACGTTCCAGGAATAAAGCGGAAATTATGTAATATTTTCGAGGTCCATAGATAACCTTGTTCAGTATGTATGAGTGCTAGGTTTAACATATTTTAGATGTACTTTTTATTATTAACTAGCGACCGGCTCCGGCTTCGCACGGGTGCAAATACATTATAATCATTCTATATTTTATATATCATATATTTTATACATCCGGGGAAATTCTATAAAGGAACTATTTTGTTTGTTTGTTTATTTGTTTGTAAACGCTTTATTGTACAAAATAACACATATCATACATTGAATCAAAATAGTGTACAAAGGCGGACTTATTCCATAATGTTTTTACTAAAAAAACGGTAACAAAATTCGTTGCGGCTTTAGAACAACTAAGAGTATAAGCAGAAAACCCGAGACAAGAGTACCCTAAACAATATGTTGTATGAACAACCTTATGAGAGTGAATGAAGCAAAAGAGGTGTGTCAGGATCGTTTGAAGTCTATGGTCTCTGTCTAGCCCAACGGGAAATAGGCGTGACTTTATGTATGTACGTTGAATACATAATTCAACGAGGTCTTTCCCAATGCCAAGGTGCCGAGGCTAGATACCACAATCATATCTATTTCCATCGTCAATTGTTCCGTTCTGTTTGAAAGGAAAAGAAAGCTATAATATCTTAGCCTTCAGGACCCATTAATTCATAATATTTATAAATAAAGCTCCTCGCCACGCTTGCCAGCCGGCTAAATTGTCACTGGATAGCGATTAGTTGTAGTTGCCGTCACACTTCAATACGGATCACACTAAAGATGTGTACATTTTAGTACTTTAAGCCTTAAACCCGTATGTTACTGTAGTATATTTAATTAAGCCCAGATTGTATGTTTGAAATGTTTTTATTTCTTTTTAGAAACTACAACCCGCTTTGTGCACTCCACAGTTGCACATACATGCGCTGTAGGTAAGTAAACACGCTCGTTGTGTGTTGACACCGCTCGCTCGCCGTTTTTTAGGGTTCCGTGATCAACAAGGAACCCTTATAGTTGCGCCATGTTCATCTATCTGGCCGAGGCTTAGACTCTTAGTACTAGAAAGCTGTAATCTGGCATAGGTACGCCGCTGGCATACGCCGACAAAAATATAGCGTCTTTTAGGAAAAATAGTGATAAACATGATGTCAATACAAGAAATAAAGAAACTTGCAGATCACATAAGTCAGTAATTCATTGAAAGGGCAAACATAAAAGCAAGCGTACAAAATCTTCCTTTCAATAAATTTAAAGATACTATTAAAGCTTAATTTTTATTAGAGTGACACTTTACTCTTTTTCGTAGGGGCACTCCCTACGTAGATTTACGTTATCATCAGCCTGTAAACATCCCACTGCAGGGATATTACCTTCACTCGTATAATGAGGGAGTATGAGCCGTAGTCCACTACCCTGCCCTAACGCGGGTTAAAGACTTCACATGCCTTAGAATTTTTATTTCTCAGGCATACAGGTTTCCTCCCAATGTTTTCCTTCACACAAATATTTTCGACTAACTTTTTAGATCTATTTATCCTGCTTATATGTATAAAGTTTCATTAGAATCGGTCTATTCATTTCGAAAAATTTGGTCTTGAAAGTTTGTATGAACACCGTGTGAGATAAACGCTCTTAAATTATTAAGGAATTATACTCCATTATAGTTCTGTACGAGCTCTGACACTGCTATTAGTCTAAACCTAACCTTTTAGCAAGTAATCGGGTTATGACTTTTTCTCACATGAAGTGCTCTAAATTAAGTACCGTAATTACATCAGGCAGAATGACCGCGCCAAGCCGAGACTAAGGGGTTGAGCCCGTGGAGGGTTTAGCTCTAAACAAATTTACATCGTAAAAATGTTTAATGGGCCATCAAGTCAGAATAGGGTGTTAGCGGTGGGCGACTTTATTACACAAATAAATTTTAGCCCGAACATCTTATTTTTAGTGTGGCCCCTATATCCAATTTTCTTGGAATTTAATTATGAATCCGCCAAATTTTAGGTATCTTGAAAAGTATTTCATTCAGCCATTTTGTGTGCTTGTAACGAATATTTGTTTCGGATAGGTGTGCGAATGCACCATGAGCATTTCTTTCAACTCTTTTGTTTTTATTGACGGGGGGAGGTGGTAAATCTTTTTTTTTATGATTGACTGGATTCGCTTTTGACCACACTCTCACCTGATGGAAAGTGACGATGTGGTCGAAGATGAAGCACGCGATGCCAGTAAATGCATATTCACTATGCTCTTAAAGATCCCAAGGTTGTAAGATTCAGGAAAGACTGACGCCGGAAGCTCCCTTCAGTTCCATGCCTTGGCTGTTCGGATGATGAATGAAAAGTCGAACTTCTTATTGCGAATGTTCGATTAATTAACTATATATGGCTGACATCCTTTACCCCGACTCCTGTGGGGGAGGTTGTCGGGAAGCCCTAGGAATTGCAGTTGGACCGTTTAGCGTTCCATTAGCGAGCCTAGGTCTTGGGTAAATCCACAAGGTAGAAGGACGACCTAATGAAGGTCGCGAGAAATCACTGGATGCAGGCCGCTTACTACCGAACGCGTAGGAAATTTATGGGAGAGGCCAATGTTCAGCAGTGGAGCTTATTTTATTCAGTAGTCAGTCGTTCGTGGCCAACTTATGTCCTATGCCTGACAAGGATAGCAAACTATAGACAGTTTGCACTTCATCATTGCCTGTAATTGCATTTAAATCTCCATTTATTGATTATATGAACGACTTTACTTTTATGTTTGCGTTTTTATTTCTCTCGCTCTCGTAAATGCAAATTCTATGCGATCATGGAACGCAATTGGGTAAGAAAATATGAATCATAAAATAAATAGGAAGCACTCGTAGCGCAGTCGCTTTCGTTATTCGTTTTCGATTAGCTAGGTTAAGTAATTATCTGATGCGGTCATAGTCCTTGGATGGGTGACCAGACTACTAGTGGCATTTTAATACGAGTGCTTCCGTGCGTCGGAGGGCACATTAAATAGTCGGCCCCGCTTGTTTTCAATTGAAGGCAGTCGTCAAGCCCAGTCGGTGGTGGATTATAGATTATCTCAGTGATAGGAGGATATACCCAACCGTGGGGACGTGTAATGCTGATGATGATGAAAAAAATTATTGCGTTCACTGACATCTATCTGTTTTCCATTTATAAGTATAATGGAGTACAGTCTTTGCCTACTCGAAGTACACTAACAGGCAGAGGCCATAAATTGACCAAATGTTTTATGGTTTCTCTGATGGATTTCTATGATGCGAAAAGTTAACTGTCACATTCACCTAAGGCCTTACGTATACGAAGGTTTTCTCGTCGTTTTCTTTAGGGACGTGGTTATTATATTCCGCAAAGTAAATTTCTCAAAGTGCAACAATAGCCTGAGTACAAGCCGGCTGGCTTTTATTCTTTCCTTCGTTCAATTGAATCGAGTTACGTTGAATTGTGCACTCTCGTCTCTCATTGTATTTTAAAGTGGTAGTATTGGACTGCTAAATTGGGTGAAATCGTTTTTGTTACCTACCTCTAACATATACGTTAGTGATTGGTAAATCAAACTTCAATCATTTATTCAACGTAAGACACCATGTTATCATTTGTTGAATGTTGAATTTAAATCTGCTAGAAGTAATAATAGGGCTTATTGCATTTATGTGTCAGTCAGTATGCAAAACTACTACCGCTTCGGAAAGGGAAATCATCTTGTCCTTTTTTTTTTAATAAAAAGTATACAAGTGAGTTGGGTACACCAAGCGTGTTTGCCATTCAGATGGTCACAAATTTTGTAATAACCTTTTTTTGCTAATGTTGTTTTGACATGATCTTTACATTTTTTCTCAGTTAGATTAATGATATTCTCAGGTATAAGGTTAAACTTTGCTTAGTCTGAACATAGGGATAGCTAATTTGTCCTTATATCACAAATTATGCTTGTCATTTCTTTCGGGAATGCAGAAATATTTTTACAAACATACATGCACAGGAGATCATTTAAAGCAGTTCTGACAATTTCACATACCTACATATACATTAACATTACTTCTCAATTGCCCCAACATTGTCCCATCCTCTCACAAGGAGATGGTATAGGCCATAATATGCGCATTAGCAGACCACCAGACTGTTTTCAGGTCGGTCCCGTATATGCCACCGACTTGGCCTTATGATAACCGGGAACCCTTTTTATTGTGCCGTCCGAAGCATGGAAACACTCGTACAATATTATGTAGTCAGAAACGTAACGTAAAACATCAGATCGTCAACACCAAGTGCAATATATTGAACTCGTCAAAACGAATCATGAGCCCAAACTCTAGGGGTTTACTAGAAGCCACTGAAAAGTTTCACCATCCACCTCCTGACTCCATCATCGGATCAGCTCCAAGATATTATGCTATGATAATTATGCTATTGTCATCAGATTTACTATATACTTACATACAAAGTTTCAACATCAACGATAATTAGAAGTATGTTTAAATTAAGGTTTTAAAACTTTTTCGTGAAACCACCCCCCGTCCCGCTAGGGTACGAAATCCACACTATGGAAAAAACCATTCCAAACGCGAAACCCGCCTCGAAGCCTGCGACCTAAACACGTAAGGTTTAATGCAGCAACCTTTCGCAATGTACAAAAATGTAAAATGGTGGACAGTAACGGGTTTGTTCCATTCTTTTTACTTGCCGAATCCACACAACACGATACAAAAAATCCATTTCGTCTGCGTAAAATGATTAATCACCTACCAATAATGGACATGAACCATGTCTGATTATAGCCTCTATCATTTTGGTAATTTAATCTTAGGCGAAACTTCGCCAATTCAGAATAAAAACTATAACTTGTACACCAAGCATAGCGCAGCCGCATTCACTATTCGTTTTTCGATTAGCGAAGTTAAGCAATGTCTGGTGCGGTTATTCCTTCGATGGGTGACCACTAGTAGCATTTCCGTGCTTCGGAGGGCAGGCAGCTAAATAGTCGGTGCAAGTTGTTTAACTGAAAGTAGTCGCGATGGTCTACAAAGTGGCCTAAACACACTGTTTGAGCAGTAAATTTAAATGTAATATTAATAGTGACGTTTTCAAGTGATAATTTTATCCTATGAAATAAAATATTTTGATTTGATTTGATTTGTCAGGTTGTGACCACTAGTTGTACATATAATTCCACCGCACTGGACCCACGTTGCTGAGTTATGGCTCATACTCTTTCCTAGTAACGTATTATCACAATATTGGCTCGGTCACAACGTACTCAGTCCGCACCCCGCTCCAGTCAGCAGGAAACTCCTGTCTCTTCCCTCACCATAAAGCATTCTACCACGGCGTTATTACTCCATCGGTTAATAGCAAATACGAGGCTGAGGCCTGAGACGACAAGGCTATGAACAATGACGTGTCTCTGTATTTTATATTGGACGAGTAAGTGCTGCGATTCACATAGAGTAAGTACATCGTGTAACCCAACAGTGGGGGCGTAGATAATGTGCATCTGAAGGTACTTCTATACTACTTACCAGTAATTGCAGTGATATAGGTTACGCCTATAAAAACTTACCATTATCCATAGAAATGTGAACGGTATTATCACTGTAATAGACATGATTTTAATTGATTAAACCTATAATTGAATAATAAATATTATAAAAACTTTAGAATTTATCTCGGCATCTTGTGATGTGTACTGTCGAAATGATTAGTTGACGTTTGACGTTTTAGTTATACCGGGTGTCCTATATGAGATATGAAGGATAATCAGCATCAAAATTATTTTGGCGGCCAGAGTTGAAATCAAAGAGTAACTGAACTGCCAAAAATTGGCAAACTCTCAGTAAGGTTCCGTCTGTTCAGTGCAACATCAGAAATAAAGTCCTCATGAGAAAACTTGTTACGATATGAACTTATGTAGTTTGTGGTTCAATGGCAGTACTTGGTTGTAAATAATATCCTCTTGTACTTAAAAGTTATGAAATATAAATGAAAAGAAAATTACAACACTCGAGGCTGTATAGACGGCCTCAATGGCCTTGAGCACTAGCGCCACTCGTTAACCTACAAATTGTTGAAAAAGCAATTTTTTTCCGAGAGGAACAAGCAAACAAGCAAGAAACTTGTTGTTCTCAAAAAAAGGTTTTTAAGGAACAATTTATTAGGTTATTATTTGTTAAATAAACTATTCACTATAAATAATACAGAGGTATAGTCAGCAACTATTTCGTGTCCATTCCAAGATTTGGCAAGTGATATAAAATAGACCAGAAACAAAAATGGTCCGAGAATAGAGCCTTGTGGGACGCCCATACAGATTGTGGACTCTGACGATGTATTTGCAGTGATACAACGAGATGATTACACCGTTACTCAATAAAGAATTCGGAAAATGAAGAACAAGGTCGGTTACACCATAATACTGCAACTTTCTGATTAATGTTATGATGGACGCAATCAAAAAAATTCGAAAAATCGGAGGACAATACTATAGCGTCCCGAAAATTTCCTGTTCCTGAAAAGTTCCGGAGCCTAAAAAAGTTTGTATGAAAACTTCACGTTCAGATGTAGTTATCGCTAAATGATACATTTATTGAAGAAAAAGATGTAGTTCAGTAATAAAATAAACATAATTTCTATAGGTAAAATATAATTTATTTAAATTTAGGTAAACTTTTGTATAAAATTAACACTTATTTATTAGCTAATCGAATCTCATTTACACTCGCACAATAACTATATTAAATCTACTTACACTTCATCCATAAATAATACACAATTACAAAACATTAGGCACTTCTGAGATAGTTCGTAGAAATAATAGCTCTAATATTAAAGCCTAACATTCACCTGTACTGTTTCATTTGTAATCAACCGATTTTGATACGATTTATATTTTACCAGCTTAATTTACAATATGACTCGATACAAAAATTAAAAGTATATATTTACATTTTACACGTAGTGATTTATAAATGTGTTATTTGTATAAAATAAATCAATAGATTATCAATATTATGCAGTACGACAATACATATGTCGAGCAACTTGAATCCAGATACATTTAATAATTAGAGCAGAGAAATAAGAGCAGTTTGCTGAAACACATTATGACAACCTGGAACCGAGAAGCCATTAGGCAATATTTGTTCTGCAACTGTAGTCGCGTCAAGTCTATCAAATCCCGTAACGTTGTTCGATGTTGCGCTTCCTTGTGAAACGTATCGAATAGTATGTCGATGCTGCGTACCATGTAGTATAACGGCACGCATAACATATAAACAATAAATATTGCCCAGTGAAACCGGTGAAATGATAAAATGACGACGATATTTAAGTTGCGCAACTAATGCTTATGGCTCACAAATTATAGGACGATATTTTCTTGTCAATCAAACTTGATTACATTTTATTTGTCTTTGATTTAGGAGAGAAAAGTGTCGAGAAAAAAATCTTTTAGTTTCCATATGTATATGTACAGTACAGTATTGGCTATTATTCTGTGGCATAGGTTGAACAAATAGAAATTATGAAAACAATGAAAAGCATTGAGTAGAAAATCTTTGCTTTGCAAATTAAATTAGGATAAAAAAAAGGAAATGTCACACGTCACACTTCACTTTTTGGAGGTTTTATTTATGGTTTTATGGCTCCATCGTGTTTGACGGTTTGACGATGATTCTGCCAAAGTCAAGGTTGACAGAAAACTGAGAAAAACAGGATTAGGAATACCGGTGGATAGAACAAGATAAACAGAAAGAAAAAATAAATAAAGACAGTTGAGAGTACTACAACTACTGTCACACATCATTCTCGAGGCAAGATGGTGCCGTCATTATTTCTAGGTATTTATATGCCAGATGACCGTTCTGAAGTTTGCTCGAGCTTTAACAAGGACAAGATCAAAATCAATATTACTTTATTAATAAAATACATAAAAAATAAATGAGCATATTTTATACAACCAGCAAAAAACTATGTGCGTAGGTTCCGGCACGTCTGGGTAGGTCAAGTTAACTATGCCATTTGCCTGTGCTGTTTAACACGGACGTTGCGCTACGCTGGCTAGAATCAAAAGTTTGACGAGAACGTGACTTATATCGCCGCAGAATAACATTTTATAGTCATAGTTGTATCGAAAGCGTTAAAGTGGAACTCAAATTATTATTATTTAGGAGCTTCGATCATAATAAAGTCAGTTCATCGTATAGTTTAAGGTCTTTAGAACTTCCTTGTTTAAAGATTGCATCAGTGTAATAAGTAGTCTAAGGCTTGTATTTCAGAATGTTGCTCAAGCGTAGATCTGCGCTTGAGCATGGTTAGAACAAGATGTCGACATACATGTTACTATCTGTGTTGTCCCTTTTTAACTGTTCTCAAGCGGAGATCTCTGCTTGAGTAACATCCTGTAATACGGGCCTAAGTTTCGAGTTGTGTACTCATTAGTAATTATATTTATTAAAAATTTTTAGGTTAGCGGAAATTTATTACATAACTCGTTCTGGTAAGGCCTAAGAAGTCAACTGTACCTAGTGTTCACAGCTCTTTTAGAGGGAATAAAAAAACCATAGGACATTTTGGTACACCTATCGCTAATGGTCTTGAAAATTCTTTTTAAGCGGCTCTTGAGCAAACTTAGGCCAATCGAAAGAGAATATAACTACAAATCAAAAATGTCTGTTCATAAAACTTTGTAAATTGCAGGTGTTACATTTGGGGTACATTCCCATAAGGTAATAATTGTATTCGTATCATCATCATCGAGACTGGGGGTTAATAAAAGGTAAAAGCATGCGCGGCATTGAGCGGGAGCCTGCACGATGGAGAGTGCAAATTATACGGGACCCATTCAGTATCTATCTATAAGAGAGAGAGAGACGCCATTCTTTTTTTTTATGCACAAGGGGTTAGCACTTGACCTCAATCACACCTGATGTTAAGTGAAGATGAGGCCGAAGGTGGAAGCGTACTGACCCGGAAACCCAAATATTTAGGGAACTGGCTATCTTATCTCTGACAACCGGAACACAACAATGCTATTAACATTGCTGTTTGGCATTCAACTTACCACACAACATAAGCTTTGCGGTTACGATTTTTTTTTTTTTTTTTTAGCTGGCAACCCAGCGACTAGGTTGTAAACATAAGAGCTCTCATTATTTTAATTTATTTTTAATACGTTATCATCGTAATTGTGAACAAAATTCAGTTTCATAACGATTAAAGGTGTTTTTATAGATAAATTATATGCTTTCTACGTGTAACTAGGTGTTAATTAGTGCGAAATTGACCGTTGTGAGAATTCAAATATAAAGTGTAATTCGAAACAAAACTGTGTAATCTATATTACTTAAAGGGTTTAAAGTGCACTATTTACATAAAACAACCCAAAATATTCACGTTATCACAGTTGGTTGATATTTTATTGTAAGGTAGGTGTGCTAGCCATAACTCCTCACACGACTAACCGCTATTTCGCATAGCTCATAATTTACATCTCGTTGATTGACGATCTTATCAACGTTTACGTATTACTTTTACGTTTAAAATGCCTACTACTCGTGGTACTGCAACCCGTCAGCTGGAGGACAAACTGCAATTGACGTTGCAAGAACTGCGAGATTCCAAGGCTTTGTGTGAGAGGTTATTGCAAGAACACAACGAAAATGAGAAGGAAGCACTTACGATAATTAATAAAAATAAGGCTCTTAAGGATGAGATGTCGGAACTGCATATCCAATTAATGGATACTGAAGACCAGCGCAACCGGCTCCAGCGTATAGTGAATGAGTTTGACCGGGACAGGGAAGAGTTTGAACTTTCACTTAAACGCATCACTGAACTGGAATCAGAATTACGCGACGCGCACTTACAAATTAATTTATTACAATTCGAAATAGATTCTATCAAGTCATCGCGAACTCAGTCATTATACAATGAGTTGATGGGAAGTACCAGCGGCGCGTCCGACACCTCGTCCGATAAATCACAAACTAAACCGGTTCTTAATCATTCGGGAATCATAGATCTAACTGTAAACGACACAATGAGCCCTCGATCCATAAATGTAACCTTGAGCAGAAACAAGTTGAAAAAATATGCTAAAACCAAAAAAATTATCAAAACCACTCAACGATCACTTAAGAAAAATAATGTAAATACTTTATATGGCAATTTAAAGAGAGACAATTGTAAATTAGTGCAGGACCTACAAACCTGTCAATTAAATCTAGATAATTCAAGGTTAGGTTTTGAACGTGACACACGGAACCTTCGGTCCGAAATTGATAGGCTAACCGAGTCGTTAAGGCTTATCAATGATAAATACCAAACCTCGCAAAAAGAATTGCGGGAGTGCGAACTGGCCTTCGATGAGTTGGTGGAGTTAGGTAATTATAATAATGATAGATTTAATTCTTTGATAAATAATCACCTTTGTGATTCTGACGCGACTTCGCCCGGCTCGACCCGGCCTGCGAGTATTTCCCCAAGCCAGGCGGTGGAACCGTGTGTCACAGTCGCTTCGGTATGTAAAAGTGCCTCCCTCTCGAACATACGTATCTATTGTGATGAGATTGGTAAACAACTCGGTTTACAACTTAGTCGTCGTATGGGCCCAGCGATTATTAATCATTGTATGCCTGGGGCTTCATACTGTGACATTTTAAAATGTATATTAGCTTCCGAATACCCCAGGAATACTACATTAATAATATGTGTAGGCAGGAGGGGAAATACTAATAAAAGACAAATTATAAATTATTTTGGTCAATTGAATGACCTAAAAAATGTAAATAAAATTGTACTTTTTGCCTTTCCCTTCAGTCATAGTTCGGACTATGAAAACAATATCAGACACCAATTAAATTTGACGTTACATACTTTAACGTGTAGATTTTCTAAATTTCACATGATAGACACTAATAGTATAATTAGTTCAAAGTTTCATCAGACTAGAGATATGTATTATCTCAATAGATATAGCAAACATAGCATTTGCAACATTTTATATTATTATTTGTATAACTCAGCCAACAATACGTTGGCTAAAGAAAAACCTGTTTCTATTGAACAGGCAAAATCAGCTCCTATTGAGCAGACAACTTGTAATATTAACGTATTGGAATATGTTTCCAATAATTTAAATTAGATAATAAGACAACAGAGACCTCCTCTGGCCAAGTTAAGGTTACAAGTAATAATATTTTAATTGGAAATAATATGTCAAATAATTTAAAAAGTACCAATAAAAATAAAAATTCACGCGAAAAAAATATCTGTAAAATAAACCTGGTGCACCAAAATATTCAGGGCGGCATGTATAACAAAGAGTTTGAACTTGAACTGTTTTTGATCTCCAACGAAATTGATATACTATGTATCACTGAGCACTGGATTACGTCAGAACAGTTCATGTTTAGTTTCAAAAATCACCAGGTTGGTAGTTCATTTAACAGACAAACAGCGAATCATGGGGGTTCTTTGATAATTGTTCGTAACAATTTAAAATACAAAGAACGTACCGACATCGTCAATTTGTCTGTTGAAAAAACTATCGAACTCGCTTGTGTAGAATTGGAGCAGCTTGTTGTAGTAAGCGTATACAGACGTGGGAAGTCATTATTTACTACTTTTGAAAAAGTTATGGATGAAGTTTTAAATAAAATCTGTAATAATAATAAATGTGTCATTGTCTGTGGCGACTTTAATATAGATCTCTTAGATAGTTCATCTCCATTTAGTAATTTGTTATTATCGTTATTCAATTGTCATAACCTCAAAAACTTATTTCTAGAGCCTACTAGAATTACTTCTTCGACAGCAACTTGTATCGACAATATATTCACAAATGTTGAACCAACTTACAAGAACATAATTAATAAATTAAAATCGGATCATAGTGGTCAGTTGGCTACTTTTGCATTTAATGGAAAATATAACACAAGACTTATAATATGTAATCCTATAAATGAAGGTCGGCTAAAAACCTTTAGTAATAATGTTAAAGTTAAATTACCCACCTTATCCTACTGTAAGGATCCGAATAAACTATATAATACTTTATTTAATTTAACGAAGAATGAATTCGACTCTGTTTTTAAAACAAAATTAATAAAAATTAATGATGGCTTGAAGTTTAGTGACTGGGCCACAGTGGGCATACATCGAAGTAGAGAAAAACTTTACGAGCTATATGAAGAAAAAACAATAAATCAGAATGAGCTTTTTGTAAACTATGTCAGGAACTACTCAAAGCTATTTAAGCAAGTATGTACGATAGCCAAATCTATGTTCGTTCGTAACAAGATTATAAGTAGCTCAAACCTGATTAAGACGACCTGGCAAGTAATCAACTCTGAAACTGGGAAAGTCAAAACTCGTAGTTTCGATTACCAAATTAACGTAGAAGGTCAAACATTAACTAATGCTCCTGAAATCGCGGACGCGTTTGAAAGTTTTTTCACTAACATTCCAGTATCGATAACTAGGTCTCTTAATTCTTCCCCCACTCTCGCTGAATTATTACTAAAACAAAATGTAACCGAATGTACCGATGTATTTAAATTTCATCACGTTACACCATTATGTATTATTAAGACATTTAAATCTTTAAATATGAAAAGGACAGCGGATCTTCATGGTCTATCAGTTAAAATAATTAGTTTTATTATAGAGGATATTGCTCCTCATTTAGCTATTATCTTCAACCAGTGTACTAATAATGGTGTGTTTCCTGATATGATGAAGCATAGTAAAGTAATTCCGTTATTTAAGTCTGGTGATACTCAAGTTCGTACAAACTTCCGACCGATCTCAATTTTACCGACTTTAAGTAAAATATTTGAAAGCTTAATTTTAAATCAATTGCTCTCACATTTCAATTTGAATAATTTGATTACAACCAAACAATTTGGTTTCACTAAGGGACGTTCGACAACAGATGCCGGTATTGAGTTGTTACAACATATTTTTGATGCCTGGGAGGGTTCACAGGACGCCCTTGGCATCTTTTGTGATCTGTCCAAGGCTTTCGATTGCGTCCACCATGACATCTTAATTATGAAACTACACCATTATGGCGTCCAGGGCCAAGCACTCAGCCTAATGAAATCATATCTACGTGATCGAATTCAGAGGGTTGATATCAATGGAGAGAGATCATCAGGATCTGCAGTTAGCATGGGCGTACCGCAGGGTTCAATACTGGGACCATTCCTATTTTTAGTTTATATCAACGATTTACCTCACCTCGCTAAGGAAAGACACGAGATCGTATTGTTTGCTGATGACACTTCTTTAATATTTAAAGTTGACAGATATCAATTAGCATATGACGAAGTGAATAATGCTGTCTCAAAAATAGTCGAATGGTTCACAGTCAATAACTTGCTCCTTAATGAGAACAAAACGAAATGTCTTAGATTTTCATTACCTAATGTTGAACAGGTTGCCACCAAAATAAGAATTAAACATGAACAGTTGGAACTTGTGGACACAACTGTATTCCTTGGTATGACTTTAGATTCTCGGTTACAGTGGGGACCCCATATTAAAAAACTAATGAAAAGACTCAGTTCTGCCGCATATGCTGTTAAGAAAATTCGAAATATCTGTGATATTGAAACAGCGCGCTTAGTCTACTTCAGCTACTTTCACAGCTTGATGTCATATGGTATCTTGCTGTGGGGAAACGCTGCTGATACAGATAGCATATTTCTCTTACAGAAACGAGCTATTCGTGCAATTTATAAATTAAGGTCAAGAGATACATTAAGACAAATATTTAAAGAAATTAATATTTTAACATTTTCGTCACAATATATATATGAAAATCTTGTATATGTTAAGAGAAATATATATTCATTCGAGAAACATTGTGACCGACATAATGTCAATACAAGGAGCAAAAATCAATTAGCTGTACCTTTTAGTAGACTTAGTAAAGTTAATAAGTCATTCAGAGGTCAATGTGTGCGCTTCTACAACAAGGTTCCCATGGATATACGGAATCTTCCGCTTAATAAATTTAAACTTATTATAAAACAAAAATTATGTAAAAAGGGATATTACAAAATTTCAGACTATATTAATGAAAGTAATCCATGGGATTAAACGGCTCCTCTACTCGATATATAAAATTGTTGTAACCTTTCTTGATTGTACATGATTTATTGAAAAGAGACAAACCCTCTGAGTTTCTCGCTAGCTCTTCTCAGTAGTGGTCGCGTTCCGAGCTAGTGGTAGTTTAAAAAACAAATGACGTTCATAAGTGCATATTGTATTGCCTACATGAATAAATGATTTTCATTTTCATTTTCATTTTCACGAATCTAAAGTGTACAATTTTCAAACTTGAATATCTCGAAAAGTATACAAAAACGTCGCCAGATTTTGCCAATGATATCTTTGTAATTATATCCCCTAGCAATTGGCAATAGAAATAGTATCCGCTCGGAAAAAAAAATTTGAACGCGAAGTCACATAATGAAATGTCCTAACCCCTTTCCTAGAAGATGTTGTTTAGGCTTCCGGCATGTAAACATATAGCTTAAAGCTATATGCTTACATGCCGTTGTAGGCAGGGCCGCCACCGCCTTCCGGGACCACCCAATTGATGTTCTGGGACGGATCCTTGATGTCGCAAGTTTTACCTGATGAACAAAAACATATATACATTAAAAAAAAGTCTTTGTATTGAAGATATTCCGATAAAAACGACCTTGGGTGACTTAAAATAAGGAATGTTTGAATACGCATAACGGAAACTACCAAATGTATTGTGCTGAAGCTTTCACAGGTACGTGGCAAATAAACTCTCACTATTATTTTTGCAACTTTCAAATTTACCGTGAACGTAATGTTCGTTATGTATAAAAATAAATTTTTTTCCCATCGCTTCAGTATAGCCCCCCATTTTCGCTAAGTGTGTGCTGGTGTCGCGCGTTTTGGGGCTACGCGAGTGGTTGAGGGCACCAAAAGACGTGTATCGGCTAGGGCTACAAGATGGTGAAATTTTGGAATAAGTCGTTATTTAACACTTTATTGCATATAAGCATACACATAACAAAACAAAAAAAAAAACCAGGACAATATTAAAAATATACAAAATATGTTATGTTTGTATTTACTGACCACAAGGTTTATCACATTCACAGAAACGCTTAAAAGTTGACTATGAAGTTGTATGCAGAAGATGTCTTCTCGGGGAAAGCGAGTATGGGCCATAGTCCACCACGCTGGCATAATTTCTCAGGCATGCAGGCTACCTCACGATGTTTTCCTTAACCGTTTAAGAGTAGTCGAATAAATGCACGTAAGTAATTACATTTAAAAACTCATTGGTATATGGCCAGCCTGGGAATCGATCCCGGTCCTCCCAAATTGGGAGACCGCGGTTTAACCGATGAGCCACCGACGCTCCCTAATAGATGTAATAGTATGCTTTACGTTTTGTTTAAAGTTGAACGCCATCTTGATACTCTATCATAGTTTGTTGAGTTCGGTCGAAGGTGATAGTGAATTAGCTATTGAACTAGAGGGAGTTATACTACCCGT
Organism: Oegoconia quadripuncta; assembly: GCA_949316235.1. Lineage (NCBI taxonomy): Eukaryota > Metazoa > Arthropoda > Insecta > Lepidoptera > Autostichidae > Oegoconia > Oegoconia quadripuncta. The sequence continues at coordinate 12,142,958 of OX438758.1, forward strand.
GGAGGGGAGCCGCGTCCCCCTCCCACCCGCGCAGTTGTGACACCCTATAGCAAAATGTGTTTACACGTGGTTTATACCGCCACCTCTTAGTATTTGCTCTGTGGTAATGCTTTAACACTTACAGTGAATACAGTTTTGCGCGTTGATTTGCAACCTCTGTCCATCTCCAGTTTCTAGTGGAACGAACTCGTATACTCCTGAAATAATAAGTTAATAATTATTTATATGGTAACACATTCGTTTTAAATAAATAAATAAATAAAAATTATTTATTTGCAAGAATATGGTACAACAAGATCTGCTTTAAGAAGCGTGCAAAATATTCTAATATGTGAAGACAGATCATGCATTAAAAATCAATAAATTGGAAAAATATAATGTCAAAATCTGTCATCTTACAGATCAGAAAGATAATTTAAACAATGAATAAAATAAAGTTGGGCAAGTTCTCTATGTTACGTTCGGAGAACAATAAAAAATTTGAAATTCAAATTATTTTAATGTGTTCTGGGATTCCTTTCTTCGTCAGTCCAATGTTTTATAATTGTTTTAGATTTATTTTCTCTGCATAATGTCCATGTCAACTTGTTACTGGCAACGCAATATGCCTTTTTCGCATAAAAACCCCAATAATATTATAGAATGTTAATGTGAATGTTCATTTTATATGCTTATTTCTTATTCAATCATGTTACATCTGTTATGTTTGACATAAAGATCGACTTTTATTTTATTATATATACCGAAACAAGAAATTACTTTGGCACGTCGAACAATATAGTATTACGTGAGTTATAAATTTTAAAATTTAGATAACCCCAGAGACTTGATATCATGTGTTTGGCATAGTGGTCAGAAACTCTGCTGCTATACCAAAATGTAAAGAAACACACAGGCAGACATAGGCTTCAAAATTATTAATAATATACAGGGCGTCCCAAAGTTATGGGACATGAAGGGGAAGTACCTTAAATATCGTAGATAGTGAATTTTGCTCAAAGAAGACTTTATGTTATTTTTAAAAGTTAGTAATTCTGCATTCATAGATTTTCTAAAAATTATTTGCTTCGGCTGGGAATCGAACCGACTCAAATGTGAAAAAAAAAACACCCTACTTTTATGATGCCAATCGAAAGAATAGCTAAAAAATAATAACTCTGCCTAAGTAACATAGTATTTTAAAAGAAAGGAACAACGTGAAATTAATCATTTTAATCAAATAAAAAACATACATGAAACTGCCGTAGTCAATTAAGTAGGTATTTTTTTGTAAATTAATTAATTAAATGCTCAAAATGTGATCCCTCTTGTCTTACGCAAATCGCCAATCTTTTAATGAGCCCGCTGCCTGTTGATTTTCTAATCATTTTATGGTGAACACTCGATGTGATATGGCACAATTCTGTTTGCAACTCGCCTACGTTCTCGTATCGCTTTTTGTATAGCATATCTTTCACGTATCCCCAAAAGAAGAAATCTAATGGTGTGAGGTCCGGGGATCTGGCCGGCCATCTAATCGGTCCATTTGTACCAATCCATGTAGGAAAACATTCATTTAGAAAATCTGCTGCTCTCCGACTATTATGAGCCGGAGCTCCATCTTGTTGGAAAATTAAGTTTTCTTGCTCCGCCGCGGAATGGTTTCTTATCTTATCCCTTAAAATTTGAAGTATTCCTAAATACTTTTCTGTGTTCAAGGTTCCTTGGTAAAACGCTCGCACATACTGTTCCATTTTCAAATTTAAGAACAACATTTAAAAATATCACTTCTTTTTAAAATATCTTAAAAAGTATGCATTCAAACAAACGCTGTCATAAACTGTTCCATTTTCAAATTATAAATTATTTATTTTTGTTTTTAATTTGCCTTCTGTCTAGCTTACAGAGGACGTATTGAAATACAAGTTTTATCATTTCATCTACACGTGCACTTATAATAAGGAAAACTATGTTAGTACCTATTTTATGAAGTGGGTACTTATTTACGAATAATCAATGCTATCTTTGGAATGATAATATCGCTACTTTTCGAACGTCGTCGGCAATAAATAACTTTCTTGAAATTTGACTCAATCATTTTATGTTGTTCCTTTCTTTTAAAATACTATGTTACTTAGGCAGAGTTATTATTTTTTAGCTATTCTTTCGATTGGCATCATAAAAGTAGGGTGTTTTTTTTTTCACATTTAAGTCGGTTCGATTCCCAGCCGAAGCAAGTAATTTTTAGAAAATCTATGAATGCAGAATTACTAACTTTTAAAAATAACATAAAGTCTTCTTTGAGCAAAATTCACTATCTACAATATTTAAGGTACTTCCCCTTCATGTCCCATAACTTTGGGACGCCCTGTATATACCATACTAGCTTAATACCACAAAACTTATTGGGTTTGGGGTTCAATGAAAATCGCAAAACAGTTTGGGAAAGAGCTTTCTTCTTACGTAACGTAAAAACTATACGAGTAAGCAAACCTGATTATTTTCCTTTAATTTTGACGACAGATTTGATGTGGTGGTTAGAAACCTGACTGCTATACCAAAATTTCGCGGGTTCGAAACCCGCTAGGGGCATATATTTGTATGATGAATAAAGACATGTATTCCCGAGGTGTGGATGTTTTTCATTTAATATGTATTTATTTACAAAAAAAATGTATTTGTGTAGTTTATCAACTATCTCGTTTTTATAATACAAGCCTAGTTGCTTAGTGTAGAACTAGATGGCGCTGTGTGTATGTGCAAAGATATTTATTTATATTTATTATCATATTTATCATCTAACTGTGTTCAAAACCTAAATATCTTCGAAACGAATTAACCGATTTTCATGACATCCTTTCCCCTCGTTTTCAATATAAAAACCTTGCATTACTGAGATGGATCAAAGACTGAACACACACACACGTACGCATACACACACAAAAGGGATCGCCGGGTGTTAAAACAGGTCTATAACCAACCTGCTGGACAAAACCTGGCTTCAGGGCCGTCGAAGACTCCAAGGTTCCTCTTTATCGGCACTGAGTCGTCCTGTAGCGTCAGATGTGGCGGCTGGTCGGATTCGTGGTTGGTTCCTGTGAACATTTACATGTTGGATAATAAATACTATAATACAGCAAATGTCATCGAACATGTAGTCTTGACACTGAAAATATAAAAAAAAGATTGAACAATACAATACAAATACACTTTATTGCACAACAGAAAAGAAAATACAGTCACTTAAAGTTTCATAACGGCAGAATATTGTACAGAAAGTGATGGTCTACAAATGAAGGGAGTGTAAATTAAAGTGAGAAACGAAGCTTTCGGATTCCCACAAGGAGCCGCCAAAATCTTCCGTAAAGCATTCTGTCACTTTACTGAAGACTACTCGGAAGAATACTACATAAGACTAGGTTGTATGGGCTCAGATCCTTTTGCCTTCCAATATTGTTGGGGTATTAATTACTACTGAAGACTTTACTATTTGGAATTTCATTAAGAAAAGAAAATACTGAAGACATTAATATTGGAGAACTAAAGAAAAGAATAATACTGAAGACATTCATATCGAATTTCAACTAAAGAAAGTTATAATACTGAAGACGAGGCAGCATGGTCTAATGATATTAGCGTGTTCACTAAGTGAACGAAACAAGGGACGACCAAAAAAAAATGTCAGCTTTTTGGCGGGATCTAACTGGAGTGAAGTAGCATTTTTGTTTATAATTCTTACAATTTGTGCATTCTGACTGTTGAAGATTAATAATGGCAGAATATTGTGCAGCAAACGTTAGTGATGGTGTACAAGTGAAGGGAAGTGTAAATTAAAGTGCGTCACGAAGCTTTCGGGTTCCCACAAGAAGCCGCCAAAATCTTTTGTAAAGCATTCTGCTATTTTACTGAAGAATGACTTGACCGTGACTAAGACTCTGTATACGCGAAGTATACGACGAATTACTTGTTTTGACTGCGACTGACTTATAAACTGAAGAAATAAGAGAAATAAAATTTAAAACTGGCAGTAATGTCCCTCGACAGTGAGGTTGACTGGTTGTCATCCTCAAAAATAAGAAGAACCAAAAAAAATGTCTGTGGACATTTACTCGTAACTCATATATTTACCTGTTAACGCCACAGATGAGAGAAGGTCGAAGGTTATGACGCCATCTGGTTTGGGATACTCTATTGGAGTGCAGTCTTTAGCCGGCTTTAGTTTCGTGTAATCGGCGCCTGCAAACGTCAATATAAATAATCCATATCCTTATAACAAATAAATAATACCCTCTTTTATTCGCTTTCGTTTTCGATTAGTGAAGTCAGTCATTGGATGGGTGACCACTAGTGACATTTTAATACAAGTGTTTCCGTGTTTCGGAGGGCACGTTAAATAGTCGGTCCCAGTTGTTTTCAATTGAATGCAATCATTAAGCTAAGTCGGTTGCATCCAGGGGCAGCTTAAAATACCGACTGTCAGGTGGCAACTAGTTAGACACAAAACCGCCTCCGTGGCTCAATGTAAACAACGTTGGGTTTACGATTCGGAGATCGCGGGTTCGATCCCCAGCGGCTCACTGCACCGCCCATCGATTGTCGCACCGAATCGAAAAGAAACCATTATTATCATATTTAAAGAAAGGCCAAGTCAAGTGTACCCCAAACCGACGGGCATGTATATGAACAACATTATGAGAGTGAATGAAGCAAAAGAGGCTCAATATAAACAACATTAGGTTTACTATTCGGAGGTCGCGGATTCGGTCCCAGCGGGGTACATATTTAAGTACTCGGTTTGGTTGGTGCTACGGCATTTTAAATGTCCGCCTGGCTAGCTACCACCATCTTATGCAAATCTGCCGCCAAGCAACAATGTTAATAGCATTGTTGTGTTCCGGTTGTCAAAGATAAGATAGCCAGTCCCCCAAATGTATTGGGGTTTCCGGGTCAGTACGCTTCCACCTTCGACCTCATCTTCACTTAACATCAGGTGTGATTGAGGTCAAGAACGAACCCGCACTGGGACCGCGTGGATGGCCTATACGGTCTCCCAGTGCGAGGAGGCTGTGCCCCAACAACGGGGACGTGTAAGGCTGTTGGCAATGAAGTTCTGCCAATTCCTGTCTACGATATTTAAATTATCCATGTGTTTACTTACAATGACTGCTTTTTTTACATGAAAATTGTACCTACCACTACAAACTAACGATTTTCCATAGCGATTTTCGGATTATTTCTTTTATTGTATAGTACAACATTATACTAAAATGTATTGCAACGACTAATACTAATATTTTAAAGAGCTCATAGTGTGTGTGCCATAATGAATTCTCAAACAACTCTACTCCACTGAGGGCAGTAACGTTCTACTGGCCATATTGAAATGAGATTTAGTTTTTAGATTTAGTTAGCTAATGGTGTCGATTCGGATGTACACCAAGCAAGCAGCCAAGTCTGCCTCCAAGCAGCAATGTTAATAGCATTGTTGTCCGGTTGTCAGAGATAAGATAGATAGTCCCCCAAATAAGATGGGTTTTCCGGGTCAGAACGCTTCCACCTTCGACCTCATCTTCATTCAACATCAAGTGTGATTGAGGTCAAGTACTAACCGTTGTGCATAAAAAAAAACACCAACTAAACTAAAACCTGTTTAAAAGTAGTACTGTCTCTTTCTCCCTGGAACAGTACGATGCGACGGCACCACTCTAAAAGTGGTTTTAGTTTAGTTTAGTTGGTGTACATTCGAATCGACACTATTAGCTATCTGAACATGAAAACACTTCTGTAACTTCAATGGTAATGAACTTTTTACCATCTTCTTCTTCATTGATTAATGTGACAGTTGGCGATGACAATAAGGAAGAAATACTTAAATCTCATCATAGGTTGGCCATGGAGAAGTGTATATGTCTAGCTTTCATTACTTTTGATATGCCTTACCGCCGTGGCTGAAGGTCCAAGGTTCCTTGCCCCGGATGAATGTTGAGAAGCCCGAGTACGCGATGCCTCCATACAAGCCTAGTTTGGTGTGGAATGACGGCCGACAGTTACGGACTTGCTGGAAATAATAATAATTCGTTTATTTTCAAGGGTCCGGTGGAATCTCCATACAACTGTAGCATCGTTTTAATAATAATCTTTTTTTTTATGCACAACGGGTTGGTACTTGACCTCAATCACACCTGATGTTAAGTGAAGATGAGGTCGAAGGTGGAGCGTACTGACCCGGAAACCCCAACATATTTGGGGAACTGGCTATCTTATCTCTGACAACCGGAACACAACAATGCTATGAGACGTTAGACTTAGGTCCTTATTTCAGAATGTTATTCAAGCAGAGACTCCGCTTGAGGACAGTTAAAAAGGTACAGCGGTATCTCATTCTAACTATGCTCAAGCGCAGATCTACGCTTGAGCAACATTCTGAAATACGGGCCTTAGATAAGATGGTGGTAGCTAGTCATCTGGTCATTTAAAATGCCCTACCACCAACCAAAACACGTACCCCGCTGAGGAGGCTTGAATTATTAAATGGTTAAATATATTCACCTTCAGTTCTTTATACACATACGACTGTTTTAATTTATCTTCATACGCTGTTGGTACGATGCCGGTGTCATGTGTCGCCTCCCCCGACAGTACGAGATCCATTGCCGCTTCAGCCGCCAGCATACCTGCAAATCCACACTAGTAATACAGTGATTAAATAAATATCCTTGGGCATGCACACAACGCCATCTAGTTCCAATTTAAGCAACTATAGGCTTGTGTTTTGTACAAAATTTTTTGATCGAATTCGACTATGGTTTCTTGGCGACAGTTGTTCGTGATCAGGAGTGGAGTAAACAGAAACTACACGAATTCAATTTCACACTGTATACATATCATAATAAAAGGGAAAGTTAAAGGAACGAGTGGAAGGGCGTCTATGAGGGATTACACTGAACTAAAAGAGAAAGTGAACGTCAGCTTTTAACGTGTCGTTAGTCGTGAAGCGGTAACAAATTGACAGACACATTTTCATATTATAATACTGACGACCTGTTTGGTGTAGTGGTTACAAACTCTGACCACTATACCAAAAGGTCGCGGGTTCGCATCCCGCTCGGGGCATATGTTTGTATGATGAATACAGACATGTGTACCTGAGTTATGGATGTTTTCATTTATAATAAGTATTTATTTACAAAAAAAAAAGAAAATGTATTTATGTAGTACATCAACCATCTTTACATAATGCAAACCTAGTTGCTTAGTGTGGAAGTAGATGGCGTTGTGTGACGACCAAAGATATTTACACCGAGAAGACCGTGCTTCCTAAATTTTTGATGATGATTTAGAATAGATGAAAGTGTAAGTAAACGCTTTATTGTAGATAAAGAAAATAAAGGAGTTTTACATACGTATAGATAGGTATCCAAAATATCTCTTTAAAATACTAAGTTGGCCAATAACGGTGATCTGATTGTGAACACAAAAGATGGTGAACTTACTACTGTTCATTTCATTTGTGGCCCTTCATGCGGGGCATATTGGGGTAGCCGGGCTACACTGGGCAGACACTATTGGAGTCCTGCTATTGGTCGATAAAGGGTGCTGGTCTAACGCTGTTGCGGAGTTTCTTGTCGCTTCTTCTCCCTAACCATAACACCTTGTAAAGCGATGTAGTTAAAAAAAAAAAAAAATTTTGTATCCTACAGTGAACAAAATATTTTTGATTTTGATTTTGCTGGACGACGGTAATGCACTCACCGCTCTTCATGGCGTTGTGGGTGCCCTTGATGCGGGGCACGTTGAGGTAGCCGGCACTGTCGCCCACGAGACAGCCGCCGGGGAACACGGGCACGGGCAGACATTGCCAGCCGCCCTCGATCAGAGCACGAGCGCCGTAAGCTATCCGAGTCCCGCCTGCAATACACAAGGTGTTAAGGTAATCAGGTGTTTTAACCGCCTCCGTGGCTGAACGTAAACAACATTGGGTTTTCGATTCAGAAGTCGCGGGTTCGATCCCCAGCGGGGTACATGTTTAAGTACACGGTTTGGTTGGTGGTAGGGCATTTTAAAGGTCCGCCTGGCTAGCTAACCGTACCGTACGGTTTTTACTAGTGTTTAGTGCTGGCTATCCGCAGATGGTATGTTATCCAATGATTTTTTTTTATGCACAACGGATTGGTACTTGACCTCAATCACAACTCACGTTAAGTGAAGATGAGGTCGAAGGTGGAAGCGTGCTGACCCGGAATACCCAACACATTTGGGGGACTGGCTATCTAATCACTGACAACCGGAACACAACAAGCATTGCTGAACATAACCTTGCTGCTTGGAGGCAGACTTAGATAAGATGCTGTTAGCGAGCCAGGCGGGCATTTAGAAAATGCCATAGCACGAACCAAACCGAGTACTAAACATACCTGGGAATCGAACCCGCGACCTCGGTTAGAACGCTACAAGATCAAATTTTTAATTGATAGTAAATTTTTTTATGTCTCGTAAGTTATAAATGTTATTGATGACCGAGATGTCTGAAATAAACAACGCGCTATTAAGGCAACATCTGCCATGGCAAGCAATACAAATCTGAGAGAGAGACTAGGTCTTATGTCGATCAGTGGACACCTATATGTGAGGCGCTTTAATCTATCATACCAGACATTGGTGTCGATTCGGATGTACACCAACTAAACTAAAACCAGTTAAACCGCCTCCGTGGCTCAAGGTAAACAACATTGTGTTTACGATTCGGAGGTCGCGGGTTCGATCCCCTGCGGGGTACATGTTTAAGTACTCGGTTTGGTTGGTGGTAGGGCATTTTAAATGTCCGCCTGGCTAGCTACCACCATCTTATCTAAATCTGCCGCAAAACAGCAATGTTAATAGCATTGTAGTGTTCCGGTGGTCAGAGATAAGATAGCCAGTACCCCAACTGTGTTGGGGTTTCGGGGTCAGTACACTTCCACCTTCGACCTCATCTTCACTTAACATCAGGTGTGATTGAGGTCAAGAACGAACCCGACGTACTGTCACTTTCTCCCTGGAACAATACGCTGCGACGGCACCACACTACAACTGGTTTTAGTTTAGTTGGTGTGCATCCGAATTGACACCAGTGACATATTAAAAGCATTTATTAATCTTGTCATACTAGTAAAAATATCTACTTGTAATTTATCCTTACCTTCAAACATTGGCTTGATATAGGGATGTATTTTTAGCCTCTGGAACTCGCGGAAGGGACTCAGGTATGGATTGACGTAGTCCAGGCCAACTACGAAGCCTACAGCCACAAGTGGTGGATCACCTTCCGGTACCGCGAGGTGGTATATGAAGGAGCCCCCATATGTGTTTCGGTCTAGTGGCCAGCCAACTGTGTGCTCTACTAACCCGGCTTTGTGGAGCTGAAAGAAATTTTCAGTATAACCCCTGGCCACCATTTAGAAAATCTAAATATATAGAAATCTTAAGAAGATGGTTATTAAATTATCCATTTCACTGAAAGCCGTGCTGATCAGAGCGGGATTGGTTATGTTCCTTTGGATACTATCTACAAGGCCCACAGAGCGGGGCTCCCTTCTGGCAGCGCTGTTAACTAAAATGCAGGTAACGATCCAACTAGACATTCAATTGCATGGCTACTTTAACCATCTGCCTACTACATGGACAATTCGATAGAAGATATAAACAAAGAAATAAGTATTTAAAAACCAAAAACCCGACAGCATATTTTGTATTTTGCAGGCGCCATTTTGGATTTAATTTTTTTTTACCATACAATGTATCCTGTGATACTCTAGAGATCAAGACGAATAGAACGACACCTTGCACTTTAAAATCGTTGGAGCCGTTTAGGCTACAGGACCCACCCGCGACCTTTTGGTATAGCAGTCGGCGTTGCAAACCACTACACCAAACAGGTCGTCGATAATGTAGGAAATATCCGCCATACATAACGATCCGCCTAGGCATTTCATGAATTGGATAATTCAACGATCTGCCTGCGACATATACGAGGTGAATTTGAATTCGGGTAATTCCAATTAACTGGTGACTCCACTAGAAACCATAGCCGAATTCAGCCGAAAATTGTTCGACTTCCATACTAAAGGTGGCTTCAGAATGGTTTACTTTTGTATGGGTATGAGGAAAGTTGTTCGTAATCAAGAGTGGCGTCACCAGTAAATAGGGATTAACCTAATTAAATTTCACCCTGTATATATTATATGGTATTTTAACTGTCTTTCACTGTACTCTCAAGTTTATACTATCAACAGGCTTTGTTTTCTTTTTCTTTCTCTTCTACCATTCAATGATTTTCTTATTATTTTCAACCTTGGCTTTGGCATAATGAATGTCAAGCACTCTGAAACCCTAAAGCTTAAAAGAAACTTACCTCTGGTTTGACTTCCCATATCTCTTTCAGTCCAATGCCGTAAGACTGTGGCTCACTATTCTCTCTGAGGTTGTAGTTTTTAGACACCATCTTTGTGAGATGGCCGTGGCAACCTGAAGTTAAATAATATTTAAGATAACTTAAATAATAGTTTAATTATTAAATAAACTCACTCAGAGGCCACGTGAACAGTCTTGCAACACTTAGACCTGCGTGTCCCGACACTTGGACGCTACAAGACCTCTATGATGCCACTGGCAATGCTGTAGGTGTGGCCACATTCTGGTCTTCAAGAATGTGATGTTTTTGATGAATGAATGAATTCTACAATACACTTCTTAAATATAGCTTCAAGAAAATAATAATTGTATAACCAGGCGGTCTTATCGCTATTAAGCGATATCTACCAGACCGCCTTTGGGTAGAGAAAAAAGTAGAACGGGATAAAAGCAAGTAGGTTTGTGCACCAATGATTTAAAAAAATATATATAAAATAATAGATACTAAACAATAGATATAAACATACATACGTTAGATATGAACATCAACTTACATGCAATGATAGTGTAAAATATACCTATATATATAGTGATAAATTATCATACATACATATACAATATATGTGACACCAAACAAAGAAAATAACGGATACGATAATTATCAAAACTCAGAACCACGAATATGGCAACAGTCAAGACGCTAGAAAATGTGCCTTGACTTGTGCTCTAAAAGTAAATGATGATTGTGCACGACGTATAGACTCGAGAAGAGCGTTCCATAAACGGATTGCTTGCAGAGTATAAGATTTGCTATAGTAATTGGACGTATTGGGGGGAACATAAAGCCGAAGGTTATCGGACGAACGAAGGGGGAGACTGTGTGTGGAAGAAAGAAATAGGAAGCGTTGTTTTAAATACATAGGAGTCTCCGGGTTAAACAGAACGGACTAGAGGAGTAAAAGAAAGTGGAGATTTCAGCGTTGACATACAGTAAGCCATTTCAGCTGGTTTCGATAAAAAGATACGTGGTAATTTTTACGTAGGCCATAGATGACCCGAATAGCCCGGTTTTGTAGTAGCTCAAGCTTGTTAGTCAACTCAACAGTTAAATCTGGATAACAACAGACAGTCAGATAACAACAACTATTAAATAGTAATGTAAGTTGGTGTGCCATGCGGTTTCCGAGCGTAAGAGTTTTTCCCGTGTGTCAATCACATCAAAAAGATATCTATGGACTGACATGATCAACAGCGATGGGCTCACCCCCTGTCACGTGTGCATTTTAAATAATAAATAAAATATCCTTAGACATACACACAGCGCCATCTAGTTCCACAGTAAGCAACTATAGGCTTGTGTTGTGGATACCAGATGGTTTATATACTACAAGAATACATTTTTGTAAATAACTACTTATTATAATGAAAACATCCATAACTCGGGTACAAATGTCCGTATTCATCACACAAACATATGCCCCTAGCGGGATTTGAACCCGCAACCTTTTGGTGTAGTGGCCAGAGTTGCTAACCACTACACCAAACAACAATTTTGTTCTTTTGGGCACTATTTAAGCACAATTGCAACTGCACATTTTTGCACTCGTGGCGCAGTAACATTCGCTATTAGTTTTCCATTTGGGAAGTTAAGCAATATCTGGCGTGGTCGGTCTTGGGTGGGTCCTAGTGGCATTTTAATACAAATGTTTACGTGCTTCGTGTATGAACAACATTATGAGACTAAATGAAGCAAAAGACGTGTATCAGGATCGTAGCAAGTGGAAGTCTCTGGTACCTGCATACCCCTACGGGAAACAGGCGTGACTTTATGTATGAATGTATATTTTTATAATGTATTGTTCTATAAAGTTATACTCCCACACCCAAAGGTTGCATGGAAGAGATCGCTTTTAGTGATAAGGCCGCCTAATTGTACTCTTTTCAGTATTGTGCTTTGTAAAATGTATGTTCTCCTTTTGTACAATAAAGTGTATGGTATTGTATTTATTGGTAGTATTTGTCGTTAACTATATTGGTATATCACTTGTAATTATATTCTATTCTAAACGCGAATGAAGGAATGACTTACCTTCAGCGAAAATTGTGATCTTGGAGTGGAACTCCATGCCACGTTCGAAGACTTCTTTGGGAGCGCCGTCCTTGGCGACACCAACGTCTCCGGTCGCGACGCCTTTCAATGAGCCATCGGGACGGTATATTAGATCAGCGCCTGCGCAACCGGGCCAGACCTATTTTGAAAATGTAAAGTAATTGTAACAAAATCATGGCAGTGAACCTCACGAGATGACGGTTATACATTTTTATAATTTAGCTCCCTAAAGTCGTAATATTACAAATTAAACTGCACATCTGCACGACGGCCAACATTTTCTACAACTATACCAAATCTTATATAAATTCTGTAATAAATAATAAGACACCAATTTGATTTCATAATCGTTCCATTTTGCTATGTTTGATACGGAACACTAAAAAAACAAAATACTATCCATACCTCTGCACCAGCAGCTTCCGCTTGCTCCGCGAGCCACTTCACTAAGTGCCCTAAACGCACCACATAGTTGCCATGGTTGTAGTTAGGTAAACCTGAAATACATTAAGTTGTAATCATTCAGTCAGTGTTCGTACACACCTATAGCTTTATGAATGGTAAGTGTCTATATCAGCATTCACACCTTCATACAAGAACTGCCTGCATTTCTGGTATATGTCGAAAAGGACTACACCGAATTGAATGATCGGTTCAGCAGTTTACGGATAAAAGCAGATTATCGCACTAATATTAAGAAGTATGGTTAATTATAGTTCCGTTTCGAAACCTCTTCTTTTTCCCCATGGTGTAAAATTGGGTGTTTACCTATGAAATTGGAGTTTTTTTTCTTCGTTAATCATATGTACCCATTCCTGCGATTTTCAAAGCTATATCCAAATTTGTTTTTTATTTGGAAAATGGAATATCATTTCAAGGTTTCACATGAAATATTTTTTAATTTCTGGGCTAAATCACATAATTGTAAAAAAAAACTTTGAACAGAGCTCTTTTCATGTGCTTCCCATAATCATTTCTTAGATTCGCTGAAACTTTTATAAAGCGGTTTTATATTTAACTTAATGTTATCAGATAATACACACAAACTTTAGCTAAATTTGGATGTGCCCTTCCCAAAAAAAAAATCAAAAATGTTTGTATGGAAAAAACAGTCTTAATGAAATTCTTCATACAAAACGCCAATTTCATAGGTAAGGACCTAATACATATTCCACCTGTGGCAGATAATGAAGAAATTCTATTGTTTTCTAATATGTAGCACATCATATTACGTAAGCAAATAGATAATAATAAGTCTTTGAACATACACACATACAACGACCTGTTTGGTGTAGTGGTTAGCAACTCTGACCACTATACCAAAAAACGGTTGCGGGTTCGAATCTCGCTAGGGGCATATGTTTGTGTGGTGAATACGGACACGTGTACTCGAGTTATGGATGTTTTCATTTATAATAAGTAATTATTTACAAAATAAAAATGTATTTATGTATTATATCAACCATCTGGTATCCACAACACAAGCCTATATAGTTGCTTACTGTAGAACTAGATGGTGCTGTGTGTATGTTTAAGGATATTTATTGATTTATTGATATTATTATTGACACACCGCCATCTAGTTCCACACTAAGCAACTAGACTTGTGTTATGGATACCAAATGGTTGATATGCTACACAAATACATTTTTTTGTTTGTAAATACACTTATACATATTAAAAATACAAACATTCATAATTCGAGTACACATGTATTCATCATACAAATATATGCTCCTAGTGGGATTCGAACATGCGACCTCTAGACCGCGACTGTTTGGTGTAATGGTTATAGACTCGCGACCAGCGTCTATAACGACTACACCATACAGGTCGTCAAATAAAATATTAAGAGGGTTTACTCCGTCCAGTGGCGCCGTCATTGGATATTTTTTTTTTAATACAGAATGAATAAAAAAATCGATCTGACCTGCCCCCGATAAGCCTAAAAGCTAATTATAAATAATACCTAAATGGTTTTGATGGGGTTTATTTACCAGAATTTATTATAAAAAAAAGTGGCCGTTTTTATCAATAATTTAAAATTCTCAAAAATAACCCCAATTAAAGCTATTTACATACGTATTATTAGGCTTTTCCTCCTCTAAGTACTAGTGATAAACACCGAGATATACAAGAGTATAAATTGATGATGTAAGCTCATACTTTATACAAACACACAGTCCAAAAATAATTTTATTACATTCCACAAATAAATATTCAGATAGAATCTATTCATTACGATAAATTTAGATTGTCTTCTTTTCACTCACCAGGGAATACTGGAATTGGTATCCTAGAGCTTTTGGTGAGAAGGCCAAACTTGTCAGATGTGACGGGAGTGTTCATCGGAGCACCCTTCTCTTTCCAGTCAGGAATCAGCTCATTGAGTGCTATTGGGTCCACACAAGCACCAGAAAGGATATGCCCACCTGCCTCTGCTGCTTTTTCAAGTAGTGTCACTCTGACTTCCTAAAATTAAATTAATTTATGATTATAAATAGTGTGGCCATGTGGCACTGGGCAGAAATCAATGAACAACAACCAGACATGAACTCTCTTTTTCATATTTAATAAATAATAAGGTCATTAGACAACTCCCAAAAATCTGCAATCACCAACTCGCGTGTGCCTGTCCAGCATGGTGATGTGAGCAAGTCGTTGAATGAAAAGTAATAAAAGGTATGGGAGCTTAGTTCAAGTAATAGACCTTTAATGCTATTGAAGGATGATGATGATAAATGGTTAGTCGATCACGTTACAAATCAATATACATGCATAGAGTCACAACCTTTATCCCAAATGGGGTGATCAGAGATATCCCAAGCATAAGTGTTTGCCTAATGTTAGAAATTACATTCCCGGAACACTTCACGACATATGCAGAAATGCACATGTGACGTGATATGTGCAAGTTTATAGATGTATTTAGGTGTAAAGCCCTTAGTCGCCTTTGACGACACGCACGGGAAGACACGCATTGGCTCTATCCTTTTTACGTGCTGGAGTCACATGGCACAATTTTTATATGATAACTTTCGCAATTTACTTTAATGTAGCTATTATTAGTTACACAGTTCTAAATAAATTTATCAATCAATCAAATATTATTATTCGTACAAGCTCCATAATGTTTATACATAAGGAGTTGCAGGAAAAGTAGGTTATTTATCAACAAAACAATAGTTTTAAGAAACTACTCTACTACTTCTGTATAATAAAGTAAGCACATACAGCTCCTTTCTCTTCTGCGATTTGCCGCGCTCGTATAGCTGCAGCCATCCCGGCTGGGCCTCCTCCTATGATGAGGATGTCGGTCTCTTCCGCTATCCTCTCCATGCTTACATCTGCCAATGTAGTAAATTAATAATAACAGAGAAACGAAAAGGTGAATATCAGCATCAATGGGTAATAAAAAAATGTATAGGCTATCAAAAGAATGATACTTGAAACTGTCATTAGTTCAGCTCATGTTCAATATACATCCTTATTAAGCCTATAGAGAGCTAATCATCATTATTAGGCTATCATAGTCAACTGCTGTACAAAAGCCTAAGATCTTATCATGTGTAAAAGACATGAAAGCTAGAGCTCTCTTACTCGCTTAAAGCATGAACGTCATGGAAGCATCATAGAAGGATTCTAACTTGCGTTGTTGCACAAAGACTACAGATCATGCTAGCCCTGCGTAACTGTAATATTACCTGGATGATCTTTATTATTGTGTAGTGTGTTTCTCTTTAGTCTCTCAAATTATAATTAAGCTAATCAGGCCAATGGCAAGTCTATTAGTGTTTTATTAATTGAGATGTACATTTTGAAGTGAAAAAAACACTGAGACAGTTCAGTTGCCAACGAGAAGAGTAAAAATCGTACACTGTTGATTAGGTTCTTTAGGTGTTACGTTTTTTGTTACAATACTGAATCATTTCTGTTTGAAAATGAAAATGAAAATGAAAATGAAAAAATGTTTATTTTCGTAGGATACAATTGATCACTTGAAAACGTTAATATATCATTTTAAATCTACCGCTCATTCGTAATGCTGTAATCCCCAGAGAAGAACGAGCAAGAAACTCAAGGGGTTGCTCTTTTCTGCGAGTCAAGATATTATTTAATAACAGTAAATTGCTTTATACTTTTTTTGGTATAGAGTCAAACATATTTATTAACAATAAATTACTAACTTTAATTTGGTTTATAGTTATACATACTATACGTCGCCAAATAAGTTTTAAGTCCAAGGATTACTGTCATTTAAATAATCACAAATTTTATAGTAACCTTTTGCACTGAGCTTCTGCTTCACGATACCTTTGAACTTATCTAAAGGCAAATTCTGCATATCTTCGGGAATCTTATTGAACAAACGTATACATTGCCCCTTAAATGAATTACTAACTTTATGGAGTCTAGTTGAATGCAGAGCAAGTTTATTTTTATTTCTAGTATTTATGTCATGTTTATCGCTATTTTTCTCAAATGAAGATATATTTTTCTTTACATAAATGACATTTTCATATATGTATTGGGATGCTAATGTCAAAATATTTACTTCTTTAAACAGTTCCCTCAAAGAATCCCTCGATTTTAACTTATATATTGCTCGAATGGCTCGTTTCTGTAGTATGAATATTTTACTAATGTCAGCTGCATTTCCCCACAGTAAAATTCCATAAGTCATTAAACTGTGGAAATAACTAAAGTAGACTAACCTAGCTGTATCAACATCTGTAACTTGTCGAATTTTCCATATTGCATATGCTGCCGAGCTGAGCCTTTTAGACAATTTTAAGATATGTGGTCCCCATTGTAGCTTAGCATCTAGAGTAATACCTAAAAACACAACTGTATCTACAGGGTCCAGCAATTCTTTTTTAATAACAACACTAGTGGCGACCTGTCTGACGTTTGGTAGAACAAACTTGATGCATTTAGTTTTCTTTTCATTCAAAAGCAAATTATTAGCCGTGAACCAATCTACCATTTTTGTTATACAATCATTAACAATACTGTAATCTTGTTCATTTCGTCTAAGTTTGAACACAAATGATGTGTCATCTGCAAACAGTACAATTTCATGTCTGTCTTTTACAAAGAAAGGTAAGTCATTTATGTAGACTAGAAACAGGAATGGACCCAATATGGATCCCTGGGGAACTCCCATGCTAACCGCAGAACCTGATGATCTCATTCCATTGACATCCACCACTTGGATCCTATTACTAAGGTAAGATTCCATAAGTAGGAGTGCTTGACCTTGCAATCCATAGTGACGTAGTTTTTTTACCAAAATGTCATGCCGAACGCAATCAAACGCCTTGGAAAGATCACAGAACACACCTACTGCATCCTGCGACTTCTCCCAGACATCAAATATGTGTCCTATTAGCTCAACACCTGCATCGGTTGTTGAGCGACCCCGGGTAAAACCAAATTGTTTAGTGTGCAATAATTTATTTGTATTAAAATGTGTTAATAATTGTTCAAGGATAATTTTTTCAAATATTTTACTAAGAGTTGGTAGTACTGATATAGGTCTGAAATTTGTGGGGTCCGATGTACTACCTGATTTAAACAAAGGAATTATCTTGCTGTATTTCATTAAGTCAGGAAAGACCCCCTGACCAATGCACATGTTAAAAACATCAGCTAGGTAAGGAGCCATGCAATCAATTACAGATCCAATAATTTTTACAGAGAGACCATCGAGATCTGCGGTATTACTCATTCTAATACGATTAAATGACTTTAATATATCGGAGGACACTATAGGCCTGAAATCAAATGCAACGTTACATGGACTAACACTTGACTTTAGCAGAGATTCAGCTAGGGTGGGAGATGAGTTTAGGGTTTTGGTAGCTAACACCGGAATATTAGTAAAGAACTCATCAAAAGCTTCAGCAACTTCCATTAAATTAGTGATATCTCGATCATTAATTTTTAACTTTAAATCGAAACTACGTGACTTGACCCTTCCAGTTTCTTTGTTAATAATTTGTCAAGTTGTCTTAGAAATGTTATTACTCATTTTAATTTTCTTATGCAAATATTGTGCTTTTGCAACTAAGCACACTTTTTTAAATAATTTAGAATAACTTCTAACATAATTTTTGAATTCTTGGTTATTGTTATAGGTCCTTTCATCATATAGGTCGTATAACTTTTGTCTGCTTATATGTATTCCAACCGTCGCCCAATCATTAAATTTTGAGCAGTTATCAACTTTAATCCGCTTTGGTTTAAATACAGTATTATATTCATTTTTAGTCAAGTTAAAAACAGAGCTATAAAGCTCATTTGCCTCATTCGAATACTTTACAAAAGGTAATTTAGATTCCAAGCTATTTTTATATGACTCGAGGCGATTGCGATTTATAGGGTTACATGTAATGGTCCTAGATACTTTGTCAATATTTAAGTCAAAACAAGCCAGTTGGCCGCAATGGTCTGAACTTAGTTGATTAATAATTACTTTATAAGTCGGCTTAAGATTTGTAAAAATATTATCAAGACAGGTCGCACTGCTAGATGTTATTCTAGTTGGCTCGATGAAGACATTTGACATACCATAACACTTGAATAAGCATTTTAGGCTGTTGCTCAAACTGGATTTTTCTAGAAGATTTATGTTGAAATCTCCACAAATGGCAACACATTTATTATTATTGCATAATTTACTTAAAACGTCTTCCATAATGTTTTCAAACAACTCATATGGAGATGAAGGGGGTTTGTAGACTGCCAACACGATTATCTTATCTAATTCGATGCATGCTAATTCTACAGTTCGCTCCACAGATAAGCCCACAATATCTAAACGCTCCTTGTATTTTAAATAATTATGGATGAGTATTAGAGAGCCACCATGTGAGGCCTTTTCTCTACAAAATGAGCTGGCTACCTGGTGGTTTTTGAAACTAAATATACATTCACAAGCTTTAAGCCAATGTTCAGTAATACACATTATATGGACATTATTATGATTTAAGAAAAGCTCAATTTCTAACTCTTTACGTTTCATGCTTTGAATATTTTGATGCACAAGGTTTAATTTACATAGTTTATTTTTGTTTGACTCTTTATTTTTATTTGACTCAATATTAAGCGAACTGTTACTCCGTTTTATAAAGTTATTGCAAGAGTGATTCTCTGTTGTCTTGGTAATTAATTTAAATAGTTAGTTGCATGTTCCAATGACATGACGTCAGAGTTAATACTAACAGTTTGCTCAATAGAAGCAGTTGTCTGTGTGGCCAATACTTTGGTCGAAAAAGAAAAATAATAACACAACAGTCTACAAAACTGTTGTTTGTAATATCTACTAAGATAATACTTATCTTGTGTTAAATAAAACCTTTTACTAATAATACTATTAGTGTCAATAAAATGAAATTTACAATTTCTACATGTTAATGTATGCAATGTCGAATTCAAATTATGTCTTACATCATTTTCGCCACTATTATCATCATGAATGAATGGAAAAGCAAATAATAAAATTTTTTCCACATTGGTTAATTCATTCAATCGAGAGAAATAATTAATTAATAATTTTTTGCTTATTGTATGCCGCCTGCCTTTGTGCATGGGATGGGTCTTATCATCCTAACAGAAGAACTATTTAAAATACAATTGATTGATTGATGAAAAATATTTTTCGAGCAAGAGAATCGTTAGATTATAAGACAAACAACAGATAAAATCTGGTTGCTAACTACACACTTTGATATGACGTAAAAAAATTGGTGATATCTGTAACTTTACTGGCAAGGTTATCATGCCTACCTTTCCATCTTGGGTCCTTATCTCTGGGGTGTATCGTGTAATGAGTGGTTATCTTCGGGTACACGTCTGAATATAGCCTTCTGGTAGCATTTGTTAGCCTCCCCACTGGAAATATTAATAGTAAGTTGCTAAAACAAAATCAAAACAAAAGCCTGCGTAAATTGAATGAACTTTGAACTGTTGTGTTTTCAAGCCCGTTGCGTAATAGTACGCTGTAAATTATTATTACATATAATTGTAACAAGTTTTGGCACATAAAAATACATACAGCATCTTAACTATTTAGCAATTACTTAGAATTTCAAAAATGGAATCACAAACAGCTGATTTGCAACGTCACTAAAAACAACCTCGTAACACCAACTATAGACCAACATACACTATCAATCTTTAAAATACAGTATTGGTAATTTAAGAATGTAGAATTTTAAAGTCAATATGAGTTGTTTTTAATTTAAAAATCATTTATTTACCCTGACGAGCCGAACTAACAATCGCCACCGCCATTTTTACAACATAACTGCGATGTTCCGTTCCATGCATCCAAAGTTCACTCGGCCGTAGTCTACGTACAGTGTACCTATCTATGTAAGATATCGATCTACCTATTCCAAAGTCCATTCCATGTTTTAATTGGCATGAATTACTAATATTATGTATTGAATATTTTAAAACAACCGATGAGGAGCTTAACTCATTATCATGCCTCGTGAAATAATTACATCAAAAGGAACGTAAGTGATAAAAGTGCCGGGCGGGACATATTCAAAAAATCCTCATAAATCTGGAGAATGTAATAACCTGCCTGGGAAAAGTTAAATTGTATATAAAACAGAATCGGACACGAAAAAAGTACTCTGTGGACACGAATCAAACGTTCCGTAGCACGTAGGTTATGTACGTAAGTTTACGGAAGTAGCCGGAGTGGGATTTTAAAGTTCATAGCTAAACGACAAAAACGGAACACTAATTTCGTCATGTGCTGTCTGCCTATCCGTATGTCATAGCATCATAACTATTCATAACTCTTGCAGTTTAACTTCTATCGTTATGAAACAAAATAATCCACAAAAATAGGTATAAAAAAACTAGTTAAAACATTTTTGCTCTCCTATAACTGACGGAAAAGAAACAATCTCGAACATGGTGCGTGGGGTAGGTATCTTTGGATAGGACAATTACATAAAAGTTCCTAATTGCCTATTTGATATAGGTAGGGGAATATTTGGTGAGAAATGGACTCCGAAAGTCGTTAACTCTTCATGTTCATAAATAAATAAATAAACATTCTTGGACATACACACAACGCCATCTAGTTCCACATTAAGCAACTATAGGCTTGTGTGGTGGATACCAAATGATTGATATACCTACTACACAAAATTATTTTTTTTGTAAATAAATAAATATATAAATGCAAAACATCCATAACTCGGGAACACATGTCTATATTCATCATACAAACATATGCCCCTAGCGGGATTTGAACCCGCAACCTTTTGATATAGCAGTCATAGTTTCTAACCACTTACACCAAACAGGTCGTCCATATGTCCGTAACTATCCAAGTGGGTCATCAAAAAAACTGAAAAAATCGAGATAGCGGTTTTGGCAACATTGCAATGAACCATGGACATTGGTTTACTCTCGATATCTAACAACCCCCTTTCAGACTAACCTCGTATATATTCTATTCTATCCTTATATTTGCCGTGGGGTTGGGACATATGCCCAAAGGCGCTTCGACCTAATCGGGATCGATCTTTTGTGCCCTTACCCTGCTCTCGCTCTCCCTTGCTGCCAACTTAAAGACTTCATAAGTCTTATGGTACAGGTTAGTGGAAAGATCATGTACCTAGTCACTAGGTTCGAGATATCCCTTACCCAGATAACCATACGCCTTGCGGCAATGGCATCGCAGTCACACAGAAAATGCTTCATTGGTGTCGATTCGGATGTACACCGACTAAACTAAAAACTAAAACCGGTTTTAGAGTAGTACTGTCTCTTTCTCCCTGGAACAGTACGATGCGACGGCACTACTCCAAAACTGGTTTTAGTTTAGTTGGTGTACATCCGAATCGACACCATTGACTCCCTTTCTTTGTTGCATGGTCTGCAGGTTGAATTTTCAGCTAGGCCCATTTTAAATAAGACGTCCCTCGTTCCACAGTGTTTAACCTCGTATCGATAGCGACATTAGCGACAGAACACTAAAAATGGAGACCACCAACCCTCCTGCTCAATTAGGCGATTAGGACAAAATCCTTCCATGCATGCGATAAATTGCGCCATGGAATAATGGCTGTTAATGTGTGAATGTAAACATTAAAAAAAAACGAATAAATGGATATTGAACCACGAGTAATAAAGCCTGGACATAATCAGATCGTTTGCATGCCAGGCTATTTCACAATTAATAATGAAATATAAAAATCTTATTGTAATATAAAAACCTTTATGTAAAATCAAAGCCTGATTTTAAAAGAGCAACCCTTCGAGTTTCTTGCTTGTTCTTCGCAGGGGAAAATTGCATTTTGAACAAGCATAAGCTTAAAAAATGTAAAATTGACTATTTTAAGTGTACTCTGTGTACCTACAAAATAAAGCATTTTTTACTTTCACTTGACATTGGATTTCGTATGCAAAGTTCCGGCTGTGCAGATTAGGATCATCCCTCATCCTTAAATTATCAGCAGTTCCGAGGGTGTCGTAAAAGGCGATTAAAGCTGTAAGCATAGCAGTTTCCAGGTGATGAGCAACAGTGGTACGGAGCTACGGATCTCCCAAAAAAAATTGAGATCACCAACCCTCCTGCTCAATTAGGCGATTAGGACAAAATCCTTCCATGGAAGCAATAAATTGCGCCATGGAATAAAGGCTGTTAATGTGTGAATATAAACATTAACAAAAACTAATAAATGCATATTGAACCACGAGTAATAAAGTCATTGGATTTCGTATGCAAAGTTATTTTTGAAGTGAATTTTACTTTTGTTTTTCTTTGAACTTATTTTACGAGTTCAACTCAATAACTTGGTCAACGTAGTTTTCTTTTTTAAATTTATATAATAAAATTGTACATACTTTACAAATATTAAAATATTACGGTTTAGCTGGTAGGATGCGTAATTCTAACAACATTGACGATTAGTAAAACAATCTGAAGAACGACGTGAAATTGTCTTATTATTTAATAAATAAATAAATATTTCGGACATTTACCACCAATTATCTAGTCCCAAACTAAGCAAAGATTATGCTATAGATACTAAATAACGGATAAACATACATAAATATTAAATAAACGTCCATGACTCGGGAATAAATGTTGATGAATACGAACATTTATTCCCGAGTCATGGATGTTTATTTAATATTTATGTATGTTTATCCGTTAACTCTCTAAAAAAATGTAATAGTAAAATCCGTTATTTAATACCAACTTAAGTTAATACTTAAGATACACTTGCGTATTTAAACCGCGTGAAAAAAAATAAGATTGATTCATTAATATGGCCCTAAGTTTCATTAGAAAAATTAAGCATTAATTTCAAAAATTATACATCCAAAATGTACTCACTGTCGCTCGAAAAGCCTAAAAAGTAATTATAAAATAATACTAGATTCTATCTATTTTCGAGACTGATAAAAACGGCCACCATTGTTAGTTTTAAATTCTCGAAAATTGCAGGAATCAGAGTGGTATTGAGGTATTAATCATAAATAGAGCTTCCAACGAGTATACATTTTAGATTTATCTATACTGTATTTGAAAATTATGTAAATTGAACTAATATAACAAACACGCATAACGTGAATATATGTATTGTTGTTGTATTTTACATATAACTTCAGGTCCTGGGTGGAGCTGAAACAACGGTGGGATGCCAATAAAGTAGAATATTACAGAATCAGTAATAATACCACGTGTCAGTGCACAATCATTTAATAATAAAAAAACTTACAATAAGTTAGTGGAAATACTTAAAGTTCAAAATTAAATCTAAAATACAATCTACTTGACGGGTTTCATCTGCCACAGACCATCGTTGAGATAGTGGCAGTTCTCTATACCCACGCCCTTATTCACCTTCGCTCTGAAAAAAAAAACAAAAGTGCAGTAAACAAATCACACAATAATTAATAAATTAATGTATGGGTCGTATACAGGGTGTAACGGTTAAGTGTAGTCATATTTTAAGGGCTTGTTCTACCCATCAATACGAACAACTTTTACTATGGGGGCAACTTCGAAATCGCGAAAAAAAAATCAGCTGTTTCATACATTGCATCGGGAGGTTATTGAAATTTTCTATGGAACAGCTCATTTTTTTTTCGCGATTTCGAAGTTGCCCCCATAGTAAAAGTTGTTCGTATTGATGGGTAGAACAAGCCCTTAAAATATGACTACACTTAACCGTTACACGGTGTAGTTAACGTTTATATACTTAGTTATAAAATTTTCCAAAAAGTGCAAATTTAATTGACGACCTATTTGGTGTAGCGGTTAGAAACTCTGCTGTTATACCAAAAGGTCGCGGGTTCGAATCCCGTTAGGGGTATATGTTTGATGATGAATACGGATATGTGTACCCGAGTTATGGAGGTTTTTCATTTATATATGTATTTAATTACAAAAAAAAATGTATTTGTGTAGTGTATCAACCATCTGGTATCCACAACACAAGCCTAGTTGCTTAGTGTGGAACTAGATGGCGCTGTCTGTATATGTCCAAGTATATGTATATATTTTTTATCTTTCGAAAGTTCGAAGCAGATGAGGCTAGGCTATTGGTTATTTATTAAATGCCTTATCACCCTGCTCTTAAAGACCCCAAGATAAAGGTGACGCCAATAATTCCATCGGTACCTTTAGCAGTTTGCATTATGAACGAAAAGCCTAAACCTTTACTTTGAATTTTCCGCATGTCAATGATGATAGATAGACTTATAGTAGTCCGAACCGATCTTACGATCGGGCAAATCCAATGCCACACTCATCGAAAGGTATCTACGCATTTTAGCAAATACTTATAGGTACTTATTTATTATTGTCGTATTTATTGTTGTCATAAGACAACAGAGACTACCTCTGGCATTATAAAATATATATAAGACAACAGAGACTACCTCTGGCATTATAAAATATATGTTTGAAAAGAAAAATTATAAAAGGGTTGCCACGCCCCAAAATAGATATAAAAAAATTGGTTTAAAAATTCAAAAATGTATTAATCTGGTACACCAAAATATTCAGGGTATGAGTGGCAAAGAACTAGAGGTGGAGCTGTTCATGAGCTGCACTAACATTGATGTATTATGTATAACGGAGCACTGGTATAAGCAATGTGAGCTCATGTTCGGCTTCAAGGAGTACCAGATTGCAAGCTCGTTCAGCAGGACGAAGGCAATACGAGGCGGTAGTCTCATTCTAATTCGTAATAATATTAAATTTAAAGAGCGCCTCGATATTGTAAACCTTTCCGTTGAGCGAACTATTGAAATAGCCTGTGTGGAAATTGCGCGGCTTACTGTATTATGTGTATATAAACCCCCTTCTTCATCTTATGAATTATTTGAGAAAATCATGGATGAAATCCTGTGTAAAATTACTAATTCAAATAAATACATTGTAATTTGCGGAGATTTTAATATAAACATATTAGAAGATAGCATTCAAACCAGAAGACTTAAATCTTTCTTCAGTTGCTATAATCTTGCTAATCTTTTTTCAGTGCCCACTAGAATAGCTTCTACATCAGCTACTTGCATTGATAACATTTTCTCGAATTTACAACCCAGTGATAAATCTATTTTAAATAAATTAAGTTCAGATCACTGTGGTCAGTTAGCGGTTTTTAACATAGCAATTAATAAAACGCTGAAAAGAGATATATCGTACGTGCCAGTAACTGAGTCACTACTCGATCAATATAAGAGTAAAGTGACTGCGAAATTAGATTATTTACCGTACTGTGACGATCCTAATGTATTATATAAATCAGTTTTTGACATTTTAAAAACTGAAAGTAATAAGGTTTTCTTAGCAAAATCTGCTAAAATCAACAATTCCCTCGTTTTTAGTGATTGGGCGACGGTGGGAATTCACAAAAGTAGGCAAAAGTTATATGAGCTTTATGATGAAAGGACATATAATAAGAGCGAAAGTTTTATTGAATATGTTAGGCAATACTCGAAAATATTCAAGCGAGCTTGTGCCACAGCAAAATCAAATTTTATAAATAATAAAATAAAGAATAGCGCGGACATAGTAAAGACAACTTGGAAAGTTATAAATAGCGAAACTGGCAAATTTAAAACTCTTAACACTGATACGCGATTAAAAATTAATGATCGAATTCTAACTTCACAATTAGAAGTTGCAGAAGCTTTTGAAAAATTCTTTACTGATATCCCAATATTAACTACAAATTCTCTGAGTTCATGTCCCACACTCGCTGAATCGCTACTTAAACAAAATGTGGAGATTTGTGACTCCCATTTTAAATTTAATCATGTAAGTCCTATAGACATCTTAAAAGCATTTCGTTCTTTAGACAAGAAAAAAACTGCCGACCTTCACGGTTTATCAGTAAAAATTATTAGTGCCGTAATTGATTGTATTTCACCACACTTAGCTTATATCTTTAATAAATGTACTGATGATGGCATATTTCCTGATCTCATGAAGCACAGTAAAGTCATACCTTTATTTAAAGCCGGTAGTACATCAGACCCCTCTAATTTTAGACCTATTTCAATACTACCGACTCTCAGCAAAATCTTTGAAAAAATTATATTAAATCAGATATCGAGTTATTTTTACAGTAACAATCTAATGTCATATAAACAATTCGGTTTTACAAGGGGCCGCTCGACAACCGATGCAGGTGTCGAGCTCTTACAATATATTTTTGAGGCTTGGGAAGATGCGCGGGATGCAATAGGAGTATTTTGCGACTTGTCCAAGGCCTTTGATTGCGTTCATCACGACACTTTAATCAGGAAATTACGTCATTATGGTGTAACCGGCCGAGCTCTCGACCTTCTGAATTCTTATTTGAGTAACCGAGTTCAGAGGGTTGATATCAGTGGTAATACATCGTCAGGGTCGACAGTCTGTATGGGCGTCCCACAAGGCTCCATTCTCGGACCATTTTTGTTTTTGGTTTACATAAATGACTTGCCAAACCTTGTAAACGATAAACATGAAATAGTATTGTTTGCTGACGATACCTCTGCAATGTTTAAAGTAAATAGACTAAAATTAAATTATGACGACGTGAACAATGCTATTTCTCAAATAGTAGAATGGTTTACGGCAAATAATTTGTTACTGAATGAGAAAAAAACTAAATGTGTAAAATTTGTACTGCCTAATGTCAGGGAGGTGCCCACAAATATAATGATAAAAAATGTCACTCTAGACCTTGTTGAGTCCACTGTATTTTTGGGCATTACTTTGGACGCCAAATTACAATGGGGTCCTCATATCCATAAATTGGCGAAGAAGCTCAGCTCTGCAGCGTATGCAGTCAAAAAAATTAGACAAATATCGGACGGAAATACTGCTAGATTAGTATATTTTAGTTATTTCCATAGCCTGATGTCTTACGGTATCTTGCTGTGGGGAAATGCCGCGGATATCAATACAATCTTTGTTTTACAAAAACGAGCCGTTCGCGCAATTTATCAATTGAGACCTGCAGTGTCACTTAGAGATAGATTTAAAGAGTATAATATTCTAACCTTTTCGTCACAGTACATTTTTGAAAATCTAATATATGTCAAAAAAAATATAGCATCATTTAGGAAAAATAGTGATAAACATGATGTCAATACAAGAAATAAAGATAAACTGGCAGGTCACATAAGTCGCCTCCACAAAGTCAGTAATTCATTCAAAGGGTTATGTATACGCTTTTTCAATAAAGTTCCTGTTGATATACAAAATCTTCCTTTCAATAAATTTAAAGATACTATAAAACAGAAACTTATTAAGAAAGCATATTATAAAATATCAGATTATTT
This sequence comes from Oegoconia quadripuncta, assembly GCA_949316235.1. NCBI lineage: Eukaryota > Metazoa > Arthropoda > Insecta > Lepidoptera > Autostichidae > Oegoconia > Oegoconia quadripuncta. Next base: position 12,171,261 of record OX438758.1, read on the forward strand.
AGATGATAAACAATCATGGACATAACCAGCCCGTTCGCATAACCAGGCTATTTCACAATTAATAATGAAATATTATAATATAAAATAATAATTTTGTAATATAAAAACCTTTTTTTAAAAAGAGCGTCCTCTCGAGTTTCTTGCTTGTTCTTCTCAGGGGAAAATTGCCTTTTGAACAAGCAGTAGCTTTAAAAATGTAAAATCTGACTATTTTAAGTGTACCCTGTGTACCTACAAAATAAAGCATTTTTTGATTTTGATTTTGATTGCGAAACGTGACGATGTTCGAGGCTCCGTAATTTAGCTAACATCGAACGGGTACCTGTGTTTGGCGAGTCATTCCATAGAGACGAGGGCGGGTAGTTTGTAGGTACTTGAGTTCAGTCAGTATCAAACATCATCATCCGTAACGAGCATTATAGAAGAGAAGTTGTTATAAACAATAATATACGGGTATTAGGTGGTTGCACCTAACCTAGCACACCCTGCGTCTCTAGCAGCCAAAAATATGTACAATTTATATAAAATTGCTGTGCGACGGAGGAATTAGCCGTCTAGTACATAAGTAAGCTGTACCAATGGAGCGGCATAGTCGCCTTCGACTAAGCTCCTTAAAATAAGATTAAAAAAAAAACCATAACAGAGCAAAGCCTACTCTCACTAAGAGAGGGTGACTAATTAATCTATCATGTGGGATAAGTGCAGATTGGTGGATGTTTGCTTTCTTAGGTGATTACTCACTATTAATTTTCTTCGCACTTTGTATACACAATTTTTATTATTAAAAGTATGAGCCAGGACCCGTTTGTTTCACCCTGTATATTATAGTCAAAGTTTTTAAGCCACCCATGTAGACCACAGAATTATATAACGATTACCTATAATTGGTGGTAGGACATTTTAAATGTCCGCCTGGCTAGCTACCACCATCTTATCTAAATGTCGCCAAACAGCAATGTTAATAGCATTGTTGTGTCCCGGTTGTCAGAGATAAGATAGCCAGTCCCCCAAATAAGATGGGGTTTCCGGGTCAGTACGCTACGACCTTCGGCCTCACCTTCACTTAACATCAGGTGTGATTGAGATCAACTGCTAACCCGTTGTGCATAAAAAAATTTAAAACAACATTTGATGTACCCTCCGAAACACAGAAACACTCGCATAAAAATCCCAGTAGCAGTCACCCATCCAAGGACCGAAGGAACTTCGCTAATAGAAATGAATGCTTTAATATTACTGTAATTATTAGTCATAAGTTCACAACGCGGAAAACTGTTATCTCGTCGTTAAAGACACACCTTATCGCCGGATTAACTAATATCCCTCACCGGCCAATGTCTACATACAATCGCGACTAATGCTGTATAATCTTTTTTAAATATGCTCCCAGATATTTTGACAGTTACCTGAGACATCATCATACAACGTTTAACTACAAGCATCGTCATCGCAGTTTTACATGCTGTTGGGTAGATCCCATCGTAGACATAAATATTAGCCTTATAAATACGACCTGTTTGGTGTAGTGGTTAACAACTCTGACCACTATACCAAAAGGTAGCTGGTTCGAATCCCGCTAGGGACATATGTTTGTGTGATGAATACGGACATGTGTACCCGAATTATGGATGTTTTGTGATTTTAATTGTTTGACTAATCACATTACGAATTTATTAATATCTTGTATATAATGCCTCGAAAGTATTTTTTTTTTTGTGGAAATAAGCAATGTTTGTGGATAAATAAATAGTCTCGTGAATGACATGGGCTACGCCTGGGGTACGACTTGAATCTGCATGGGGTACGCGTACGTATATTAATGTTTTGCCTTGATTGTATAAGTCTGTGCCTCCCATACAAAGTTTTTCCGAAGTGGATCCGAATGAAGGCCAAAAAGACTGTTCTGTTAATTCCTTTTGCTGATATATCCGATGTGACAAAACGTGTGCCAACACCAATCATAACGACTTTCAGGGAACACCATCAACCACCAGGAAAAGCCGATGGTACGCTGTTAATGTATGCTACGGAACCCTAAGATTAAGTGTGACCGACACGTATTTGATTGTTTTTTTTTTATAGGAAAAATTTTATAGCAAGATACTTACCAATCGTTTCATGGGAAAGCAAAGAGATGATAGCGAAGAGAAACGAACACGAAAGGAAACACGTCATCGTTTTACATCCTCCGTTCGAGTCCGATATGATAGAATAGAACTTGTACGACTTGTACGATTGTAAAATTTGGTATTGGCGTGCCACTAATAAAGCTCTCGACCTCTGTCTCTAAAGCAAAGACCTTACGGCCATAGTACGTGGCTGTGGTTTGGTGCTTTTAGCTATCGGAGACCTACATCCTTTCCGTGCTTTCTGGAACTGTCTGTGTGTGCATCTGTTGGCTCAACCGATTGCAACAAGGTTAGGGAGCTATCATCAGCTCGAGAAGATCCGTGCTGTCATCCGAGTTCACTAGGTGATCATTTGATCATTGCCACTGCAAATTTGTGTCTAAACCTATTGCTAAACACCGTCTATTCCCATGGGTCTCGTCGGGTTAAATCCTTCCGTGGAAAGAGATATAAAAACTTTTAAAGGTTGATGACAGGGTACTAGCTGATTCCTGTCCCTTTATCCACACTTAACATTCTCGTGCTCGCCGCTGTTTAAGTCATATTGTAACATTTTACTTACATGTCATTAGTAGATAGAGAGGTCGTTCCAACAGCCAGGGCATGCTCCTTGCCTTCCGCCATAACGGCGACAACTTGTCCTTTATCCACTCCAGACATCCTTGCCCCGGGCGAGGTCAAACCAGGGCACATTATATTAGCCCCGCTGAGGACGAAACGTATCGCGCCTTTGTCGACTTGCTGCATTGGCAGGAAGAATGGATCTGAAAATATGAAATTAATATTTTTATGAATTACTGAATTTAGAGCCGCGGCCGCCCGCTGTACATGGTGCCGTCATGCAAGTAAAACTTGGAATGTTATGTTCTGGCTTGAAGGTTGGACAGCAAAGTTGGTAAAAGTTGTATCACCAATGGCGGATCCAGGATCCAGGGTTCATGGGCCTAAATCTTTGTGATAACATGCCTTTGTGATAACTTTGTGGTCACACGTTACGCAGTAACAACGAAACATGGAACGTATAGTGCTGACAAATTCCAATTTGAGATTCATCCGAAGAGCTAGCTAAAATGAGCTTTACCGCAGGACCCAACCAGAGAAGGGTAACAGGGGATAGACACCATTGGAATGATTTATAATGCGAACAACCAAAGCATGGAACTCCCTTCCGACGTCAGTCTTTCCAGAATCCTATTATCTTGGGATCTGCAACGGCAGAGTAGAATAGAATAGAATAGAATAGAATAACTTTATTCGCTGACAGAAATACAAGGTACACAGAAACAATTCACAACAAGCAAAAAAGTACAAAAAGCCAGACAATTTTATAATTTATGTGCGCCCTGTACCAGGCCAACGAAATGGATCTGACTCAGCATAAAGTTGCAGGGAGACCCCACAACGCTGATAATTCTGCCAGAACCAAAGAATTGAGACTATGCGCGCATCTCGCGCATAACGGTAACATTAATATATACCTGTTTATTTTTCCAATAATAATATGAACAATATAATATATATGTAGCAATAATCACACAACAGTTATACAACCATGTAAATAGTTAATGTAACGAGTCAGATTACAAGTCAGATTACACCATTGTCCGATATACATATTAGCTATACAATTATAATATTAATGAGGGCATTTAAATTTGCACACTCCCAAGTACATATGTAAAAAACGAATGATATCCAGCACTCGTGTATAGACACACAGCATACCAAGCGGATGAAAATACCTTATATTACGTGTTACGAGCACTGATACCACTCGTCCCACCTAAGAGTGTGCAAATTTAAATAATTTACAACACTCGCGTGCAGACACACAACATATCGAGCAACACACACAAATAGGATACGAATATATATATAAGAAACATACAAACATACACAAAAAATACATTATATTACGTGTTTAATACATTTTAATATAACAACATCAAACGGCTGCCTATTCGTTACCCGCGTTTTTGTGCTATCAGTAAGTACTCTCGGTACTTTTTTTTAAAAACAGCTTTTGATTGAATACCGCGCAAAGGCGGTGGCAGATCATTCCAGCACTTAGACGCCAGGTAACGGAAACCGCCACGGAAAGCCGCTGTGTTATGCCTAGGAATTCGAAACACATAGGAACATTGCCTTGCGTCATAACTGTAGCGATCATAACGCCATATAAGTTTTCTGTACAGATATTCAGGGCGCTTAGTCTTCAACGTTTCAAATAATAGACTCGTAAAAAGCAGTTTCTTGCGCCCTTCCATCTTTACGATATTTGACGAGTTAAGGTAAGGTGTCACATGAGTTCTAGGAGGTATGTGAAAACAGTACCTGGCACATGCATTCTGTACCCGTTGTATCAGGCGTTTCGACTTTTGAAATAGACACGGTCCATAAACAGATAAGCAATAGTTTAGCTTGGACAAGATAATGGTTTCACACAGCTTGACACGAATATCCAAACTGAGAAACTGTCTAACCCCATATAACACCTTTAGTCTATAAAAGCAATTACGCACCAATTCAACCACGTGACTCTCAAAACGTAAATGTCTATCGAAGAGGAGACCTAGGTTTCTAGCCTCCGAGACTTGCTCAATAGGTACCCCATCTACATTTAAGTCGAGAACATGTGAACCGATTTCCCGCACCTTATTCTTAGTGCCAATAACTAAAAATTTAGATTTAGACGGGTTAAGGACTAAGTTATTCCGTTTCGCCCAAGACAATAATTCATCGCACGACATGTCAGCACTGTCAGACGGGGGCGAGCATTCATTTTGCCCTTTAACTGGGGTATTATCATCTCGGAGCCTACGTTCTGTGATATTTCGACACATAGGACACTTCCAGGTGAGTTTTAAATTATTATGTTCTGCCATAAACTGTGCACTTGTAATATTAAGGCAGCGATAATGGTAGGTACCATGACATAATATGCATACCAATAGTTCACCTCTTACTATTGGATTAGGACAAGCTAGGCATTTCATGGTGTATCAATTTCAGAGGATTTGACAGGCAGAGAAAGTAAAAGTCCGACGCCACCAAATATATTAACAGTATACACAGATGTTTCACTGACAGTTCAATCAGCTGAGAGAGGTCACTGACTGGGCACTCACCACAATCACTAATTAATTACGCTTAATAAGCAACTATTCGCGCAGCTTGTCACCAGTATTAAAATTTTGTAGTACTAGGTTTAATTATAATACAGTTAAAATGTTTATAAAGTGTGTTTTGAATTATTTTAGGCAAAATAAAACAGATCAAAATAACAACGATGTTTACGCAGAGATATGCGCATACCCTCCCTCAGAGTGAATATGCATCTACTGAGACCGCATGCACCATCTTCAACCACATCGTCAGTTTTTATTAGGTGAGATTGTGGTCAATTGCGAATCCAGTCATTAATAAAAAAAAGGCCTTTGCCAACAGGGACACTGAGATTAGATACATTTTGTAATACAAATTACAAACATATGTAACATTTCCTTTATCCTCGTGAGACATGCTACCTATACATACCCGACTTCATAAGTCTTTTATCTACCATTAGTTTTCCACATGTTGTGAAGACGAGTAGTGAATTTGTATTTCTAAAAGTAGTAGCATTACTATACTACCTATATTGTAAACTAAAAGCTGTTTCATTCTTTACATATAGGTACAATATACATACATAACGTCACAATCTATATCACAAGTGGGATGGTCACAGATATCCCAAACAATAGTTTAATGATTGAAACAACATCCACGGTTCACCTTACGAAATATACAGCACACGTGACAGAAATCAATATGCTGTTTTTGGTTGATCGTGTTTTACTACACCCACGGGAAGAGACGGGTCGATTCTATTCTATTTGAGTGCCGAAAACACACAGCACACATATATAAACTTATGTTTTAGGTAACATATTAATAGCTCGGCAGGCGGCGGATTGGCGATCACAATCTACGGCTAATGACACTGGTCGTCAACAATTTGTGATGGATGGATGACCCTGAACTCAACGTAATATAATAATGTATAATAATTGACGACCGATTGGTGTAGTGGATAGTGACCCTGTCAGCGAAACCAACGGTTGCGGGTGCGAATCCCGCGACGGGTAAAGGTTTGTGTGATGAATATAAACATTTATTCCTGAGTCATGGATGTTTATACAAATATTTATGTATGTTTATCCGTTATCTAGTATCCATAGTTAAAGCTTTGCTTAGTTTGGGACTAGATGATTGGTGTAAGTGTCCGAAATATTTATTTATTATATTATTTATTATTATTATAATAAATGTAACACCCCCCCTCCCACTGGGAGAGGGTATGGGCCATAATCCACCACCATAGCACAGTGCGGGTTGGAGTATTGTGTCAGACTAGTAGCCACCGGCTATAATCCACCACCATAGCCCAGTGCGGGTTGGAGTATTGTGTCAGACTAGTGGCCACCGCCCATAATCCACCACCATAGCCCAGTGCGGGTTGGAGTATTGTGTCAGACTAGTGGCCATGGAAAACAACATGGACTGACTATTTAACGCGCCCTTTGGAGCTCTAAAACACTGTGAGGATGGACATCCAAGGACCACACCAACCCCCGTAACATGACATGGTTTGTCGCTCGCGACGTAAGATTGAGATAGTTGTATATTTCGTCCAATCGTATGAACAGGACAAATATTGTCTCGCGCGACAAACGTTTATCGCTCCTGTCATGCTATATACTAGTGGAGACATTGCTTAACTTCGCTAATCGAAAACTAATTGCGAATGCAATTGCGCCACTAGTGTTAAACACAAATGTAACTTACATTTGTGCAAAAGCCTTAAAGTAGGCATCCAAGACCCCTCGCGGTGGCGGAAGAACAGGAGCTCGCCAGCGCTGTTCACCATTATCTCGATGTGATCATGACTGAAAATTTGAAAAGAATCTAATTTAGAAATAAGGTAGTTTTTGTGGCTCCTCGTGGCTCAATGTAAACAACATAGGGCTTACGAATCGGCGGTCGCGGGTGTAATCCCCAGATCCACATGTTTAATACTCGGTTTGGTTGGTGGTAGGGCATTATAAATGTCGGCCTGGCTAGCTACCACCGTCTTATCTGTTGCCAAGCAGCAATGTTAATAGCATTGTTGTGTTCCCGTTGTCAGAGAACATACGTATATGCATGTATATAAATCAGTGGCGTGCCCTCCATACAGGCAGAAAGGCAGTGCCTACCCTAGCAAATTGTAAGCTTTCCTCGAAATGTATTGTCAAGACAGTTGATTCAGACAGTTCGAGCCTTGCTATAAGAGCAAATTATTATTTTGCAGTTGTATTTTTTCTCATTTAATAGCAAATTTTATAATTCTACCTACCCTGTAACAAAACGCTACTGATATAAATATAATAGTATTATTAGAACAGTAGCTTACTGTAATGCCAATTGCCATTGCAATACCAAACAGTTTATACCTATAGAATTTAAATAAGAATAAGTTTATTATGACAATGTTGTTATGTCATAATCTCATAATGTTAGGACAAGAGTCCATTTAATCAGCTATCATCAGCTTCCGAACACCCGGGATGCTTGTTACGAGCGAGTCAATTCCTTTATGCCATCTACACAACTCATTCATTTGAGTAATTGTTCTATGAAAGAACGAATTGCGTCGGTAATTAGTGTGCAGTTGGCGGACAGAGGGGGTTTCTCATCCGAGTAAATCTGGATGGAATATATACGCTTACATACGCCGCGATTGTTTTCACACATTGGTCTTGGTAGCGGCGATATCGCCTTACCTTTACAAATCTCGTGTAATCAGGTTCTAAGCGTAGCGATGGACGAGCCCCCCTAGGTGGACTCACGGGATGGACAGATGGATGTATATACAGAGCTCAGCTTGACCATGATAGATTACGGTGATGATAAAAATAATAACGAATTTTGTAAGAATTATTCAGAAACCATAAATATGCAAAAAAAAGTTAATTTTTAAAGTTATATCAACAGGAACGGAATCCAGGGCTATTATGTAACCACGTGTCGGGAACTCGGGAGTCAAAAACAAGTATTTTAGGTACCTAATTAATTACTAGTGTCAAAATTACTTTTTGAACTCCAACTTGATTGAGTAACTTTATGGTTACCTAACAATCATGGCTGGCGTTAACATTGACCTATGAGGTAACGTGACATAAAAACCTACAAACCAATCACACGTCATAAAGATCGTAAGCTATAACGAAAAACATAAAATTACCATTTGACGATCCTAAATGTATCTTTCTTTGGCAGCACCTGGTCGATGTAGTGCTCCAAGTGAGGGTACAGCTCTAGCAACCGAGCACGGATGCCCTTCTGCACCGACGACTTAAGCTGCTGGACGCCCGATATGCTCTCCTTTTCATCAAACCTGGAAATGAAAAGAATGTAAACATTAACTAATGATGGATGACACATAAATTAAAATATATGGCCCTATAGCGCCATCATAGTAATTTCAGCCTTTCCCTAGTCCTATATATATTACAATAACCTAGGGCTGGTATATTCATCATCATCATATCAGCCCCAGGACGTCCACGGCTTAACATGGGCCTCACCCATTTCCAGAGCGACCGGTTTTAAACGGCCCGCATCAAACGCCTATCCGCAACCTTCACCGATCCTCCTTGTGCGTGAACATCCTACGCTGCGCTTGTCGGTTCGTGGTCTCCACTCAAGAGGTCACCAGTTCTTCGAGCTATGTGTTCTAGATATTATAATAAGCTAGTCCTAAATCGCCAGGACTTTTGGCACTTTTATTCGCGGTAGCTAACTACTATCAGCGCTCTGCAGTCCAGCTTCACGGACCTCCTTCCCTACAGGGTTAGCCAAAAGGTGTAAATAGATAAAAAAAATCGCAATAGGTACTTACTGGAGCAAATATTTTTTACTTCAGTAAGTATTATTAGGTGCTGCATATGCCTAGGTGATCTGAAATGATAGGAAGGTACTTTTTGATTTTAGAAATAAAATCGTTCTAAGTGTAACTTAACAATTGTACATACATAAACTATATACCTACACAACGTCACGACGTATAGAGCGATATAGTCACAATAATGACCAAGCTCTTTAATTAAAGATTAAAAAAAAAAACGTCACGACCTTTATTCCAAATAGTCAGAGATATTCCAAACATAAGCGATTGGGTGTTCCAAACACTGTTTAAGGCTTGAAACAACATCCACGGTTCATCTTTGAATAGTATACAAAAATACACACGTCACAAGGGGTGAACCCATCGCCGTTAAAACATACAAGTTTGTTTTTTTTTTGTGGCAAGCCCCTTAGTAAGCCTTTTACGACACCGACAGGAATCTTTTCCTGCTTCTGCAGGTGAAGGTGAGTTCTGCTCATTTTACGTGCCGAAACCTTACAGCACAATATAATTCTTTTGTGTCTCCTTTTCTGGCGAATTAAGAAATATCTGAATTAGCTATATTTTATTAACCTACTCCTCTTCTATTATAATGTTGCGTGGTTTTGAAAACAAAAAATCTACACAATTATTTTCAATCTACTGACTTTTTGTTAGTTTCTCCTTTGAACCTGGCAAGATTATGCACACTAGTCAACACCACTGTAAACACTAAAAACAAACACATTTATGTTATTAACGAGTCACGTGTTTATTATTCGAATTCCAATGGCTTCCTAGGGTTCGTAAGAGCAGACTATAAATAGCTTGCGCACGTGATGCGATCACGACGACATGGTTAAGGGGACATGCATCCATCACATTTATAACATCCTGACTTATTACAATACTATGGGTATTCTATTCTTATATTTGCCGTCTCATTGCAGTATCTTATATGGGTTGGACATACGCCCATAAGCACCTCGACCCAATCGGGATCTTTTGTGCAACTTATAGACTTCATAAGCTTTATGACACAGATTAGTGGAACGAGCATGTAGTCTCTGGGTTTAATTTTCAGCTAGGGCCATTTTAAATAAGAGGTACCTACCTCGCATACTATGGGTAACTAGGTATTGTAATAATAAATCAATCATTCATTATGTACTTTATCACAGGCGACTAAATAGTTCTTTGATATGTGCCATTCTTCCTTTCAGAATTGTGAAAATTGTTAAAGCAGTTTCACCAAAAGGCAATTTCTGACGACAATTATTATAACTAGTATACATAGTACAAACTTTGCTTAGTTTGGGACTACAGATGAAAAACGAAATGTATCTGTTTTTGTTATGGCAATTTGTCCAACTTGGGCATTTCTGCCAGTATCTCCCATTACCCCTTAATTTGTTAAATTAAAGAGGCACAAGGGTGGTTCTCACAAGGGTCCCGCCATTCAGGTTTCACAGGAAATGAACGCATGGATCAGATTGCCAAGGATGCAGTTGTCTGTGATAACAAAGTCCCCATATAAAAACTTCCCTCATTTAGTGACACAAATACTTTCAGGGTGCTCTCCATGTTCTGTCAAGAAAACGACATTAAATTGTAAATATTGAGAATTAAATTCACTCTATTCAATCAATCAATCAATCAAATACTCTTTATTGCACAATTAACAAAAGCTACATGAAGAATACAGCGTACATCATTAATCGCACAAAAAGGCGGCCTTATCGCTAACAGCGATCTCTTCCAGGCAAACCTTAGGGTAAAGATACAAGCTACCAGTAGGTGAGGTTTGCACAAATAGTAGCAATACGGGTATATTTTATAGTTGGTAAAAAAATATAACGTAAAGATAAAAATACATAAACTAAGCCTACCAACTATAACTAGATAATTTAACTGCACTTAAACATATAATATATTATTGACTACATAACACACACGAATTTATATATATACATATATATATTAAATATATAAATATATAATATTAAATATATATACATATATAAAAAATAATAATAATAATAATTAAATAAAAATACATGCCATTTGTCTGCTCAGAAATAACTTAGAAATCATATTGACAACCACGGAGAAGATAAGAGGAGTTTCAATGATTTTTTTTTTTTATTGAAGGAAGTGCGCTTTGACTTGCGTTTTGAAGACGTTTATTGATGGAGCGCGGCGAATTGACTCCGGAAGAGAGTTCCAAAGGCGTACAGCTTGTAGCGTAAAAGATTGACCATAAGATTTGGATAGATTTTTGGGGACGTAAAGACGAAGGTTGTCAGTGGAACGCAAGGGTAGACTATGAGTAGAGGAAAGGAATTGGAACTGTTGCTTTAGATATTGTGGAGTCGTAGGATTGAACAAAGCTGAATATAGAAGGGAGAGAATGTGAACATCTCTACGATGACGAACGGAGTGCCACTTAAGTTGTGCGCGATATTCGGAGACATGATCATACTTCCGAAGACCAAAGATGAACCTGATGGCAACATTCTGCAATCGCTCGAGCTTATTCATCAGCTCAACCGACACATCTACATAGCAGCAGTCAGCATAGTCCAGAATAGGCAGGAGAAGAGATTTTGCTAGCGCAATTTTGGTGGTAGTGGGTAGGAAATGACGCAGTCGATTGAGGGATTTGACTGAAGAAAAAATCTTCTTACTTACTTCGGCCACTTGGGGGCGCCATGAGAGAGTTCGGTCAAAAATAATACCAAGGTTCTTCACCTTCTCACTATATAAGATGTGAACACCATCGAATATAACCGGAGGAAGATGTTCAAAGTTAATTCTAGTGATAAGAGAACTGCTACCTAGTACTATGGTTTGTGTTTTTGTTGGATTAACTTTGAGACCAAATGACCTACTCCATTCAAGGATGAGTGCAAGATCGGTGTTAACTCTCTCGATGGCATCGTCCAGTTCATTTACATTACATTGAAGATAAATTTGTAGATCGTCTGCATAAAGATGGAAGGAAGAAGATAAATTAGAAGTGATTGAATTGATGAATATAGCAAACAGGAGAGGGGAAAGTACACCACCCTGAGGGACACCGGCAGATGTGACACACCACGTAGAAAGAGAATCGTCAATACGTACGCGCTGCCGTCGGCCATACAGGTAACCACGAAACCATTCAATTACCGTCGGAGACATATTAAGAGAACGTAACAGTTCCAATAGGATATCTAAATCTACAGTATTAAAAGCGTTGCTGAAATCGAGCAAAGTTAGGACTGTTAATCGTTGGGTTTCCATGCCATAGCGAACGTCATCAGAGATCTTGACAAGTGCAGTTGTGGTACTATGCCCAGCCAGATTGGTAAGGATTAAACAGATTATTTTTATTGAGAAAATAGCTTAATTGTCCGTGGACGAGACGCTCTAAAACTTTGGATAAAAAAGGAAGGATTGAGATAGGTCGAAAATCAGATAAAGAAGATGGATTTAACTTTTTAGGCAAAGGTATAATTTGTGCATCTTTCCATATAGTAGGATAAGTGCCAGAGGAGATAGAATTGTTAAAAATTTTCCTTATGATAGGAGTGAGAAAATCGATAAGAGGAAGAATCATTTTACGGCTGATATTATCAATGCCGACAGCATTAGAGGCGATGGACAAAATGTTCTTCTTAACTTCATGATCGGTGAATTGATTGAAGATGAATGGTGTGTAGTTGGGAGTTGGAGATTTGGAAAGTTGATGTATAGTTTTTAATTTAATAGCTAAGTCTAATAAAGATGCAGATGAGAAATGTTTATTAAGGTTATCAATATTAGTATTAGAAGGAATAGAATCTTTGCTTGATTTGCCAACTCCTAATGATTTAAGAAATTTCCAGACTTTGGCTGGGTCACCCTGTTCAACAGATTGATGAATGTGGCGTCTTTGTGCATCCCTACACATCCTATTGCAGCGATTCCTGAGTAGATGGTATTTGTCGCGGTTACTGTCAGAAGGTTTTCCTTTGAACCTAGCTTTGGCCTGATTACGCTTAGCCATCAAGGATTTGATTTCTTCCGTTAGCCATGGTGCCGGGAAGTGCCTAACCCTAACCGGACGAAAAGGTGCATGCGTGTCATAAAGCTGCAGTAGTGACGAGTTAAGGAAGTGTACCTGTTCGTCGATACTAGCCGTACTGTCTGTGATCGACCAGTCAATTTTGCAGGCATCCTCCATCAGACGATCTATGTCCATATCACCAAAATTGCGAAGCAGAAGTATTCGTGGTTTAGATTTAGGAGGACGAATTTTGAATGAAAGGTAAACTAGGTCATGATATGAAAAGGCATCAGCAGTGAGCTGGCCGTGTTTAACTACATGATTAAGGGAGGAGACGATAATTAAATCAAGAAGTGAAGGAATGCAATTCGGAAAAAAGTGAGTGGCCCCTAGGGGAAGAAGATGCATATTACTGGAGTCAATTATAGTTTTCAGACAGCTGGAACGGGCATCATTCTTCAGCAGGCACGTATTGAAGTCACCCATAATTATAGTATGATTATATTGGGGAGTTAATTCCTCAAGCAGTTTCTCGAAAGACGAGAAATAGTTCACTCTGAGTGAAGGACTGTAAAAAACTCCAAGAAGAATTTTCTCGTGACACAGGGTAACCTCCAGAAAAAGATGCTCAGCTGTATTAGGAGGGGGTGGCTGTGCTGACCTGCTAACTATGGAAAAAGTTATATGGCTTCGAATATAAATAGCCACACCACCATGTGAGGTATTTGTGCGATCATTCCTAATCAGTTGGAACCCGGGCAGTGAATAAGATGTGGACTGAAGGCAGGGATTTAAAAATGATTCGGAAACAAGAATGGCATGAACATTTGTATTACTGAAGGTAGCCAACAAGTCGGAGTAGTGGGCCGGAATGCTTTGTGCATTTATATGTACTACATTGAAGTTCTTGGTGACATCCGCCATTGTTGTCTCCAAGGACTCTTTGAGCGAGGGTAAACTGCAAAAACTTTCAGTGCTGTTCAATCCGCCAGACGAAGACGACAAAGAGAAGAAATCACTTTGATTATCATTATCATCGCTAATTTCAGGCATGACAAATAAAATTATAATAAATAATAATAATAATTATGTTAAATTAATAATAATAAATAATAATAATTTGAGTGTAGCGGTATCATTTACCCGCCAGCTGCATAAAATTTTTAAAATGAACTTTTAGGAAGAAAAAATAAAATAAAATAAAAATACAAACTAAACAGATCAGTAGGGTTACTAATGGGTAACCATGCTATCCCATCTCCATTTAAATGCACTCAAGGACTTTCAATTGTACATACGTGGGTATTAGTCTAATAGTGAACTACATGGTAATAAGAAATTACAGCTGTTCCTTAGGAAAAGGATTACTTATGCTAATTCTAAAGAACAATGATGTCACAGTAAAGGCTACATAAAGAATAAATGAAAATAACAAATTCTAATCTCCAAGTTGTTGTTCACGTATGCTGTATGGACAGAGTTCCCTTTGCTTCCATAATTGTAAAGATTAGGCGAGAAATTCTATTATTCCTTTCTAATAGTTAATTAATTTAATTTCTAATAGTTAATTGTGATCCATATCCTAACCTTCTAATAAATAATTAATCTTTTGTCTTATTAATACTTCAACTTTTTTAAATGATTTGATATTGCACCAAATTTATTCGTTTCTATACCTACGTAGGTATTATAATTATGAGAATACATGCGCATAATTCCCTCGGGTCCCAACGGATTAGCGTCAGACTTCACCTGAAAGCGTTTTGAATTTTAAAGGGTAGAACACCCTGCCCAAAATCATACACTGCTCTCCGCAATATAAATCATCGTAGTTGTTTTTTACACGGACACGTTTTTAAGAAAACCTATCAACAAAAGACAAATTTTGCTCTACGTTAGACTATAATAAATGGTATATCTGTATTCAATTTAATATCACATTACCTATAGATGGGTCAGGCAGTCTATATTGAACTACAATTTTACAAAAGCCAAAACAGGCTATTTCCTTAATGAACATTTCCATTTTTTCAGTTTACTGCCACCACACCAGTTTACTCGATAAAGGTAAACAACAATACTAGACGTACCAACGTCCACAATGGGAAAGTCAATATAAATTGATAGGTAACGGCCGGCGGCTGCAAGGTAACCAAAACACTACCTGTACCTATAAGGCGGTCTCGCTGGGTTCACAATCGATAGCATCGTGCGATCAGCTTACACTGGTAGTTTATGGTATGGTATGGTATACTTTACCAAGTTCCAGTTGTTTTCCGTCAAGTCAGTAACCTTTAGTTTGCGTAACCGGTTATCTTTAGAGCGGGATCCCCATCCGGTTGTCTTTGCTACGAGTACCTACGTTTATGGTTGATTTTTAAAGCGCTCATCCGTCGTCCATCCACAGACAGAAAGACGAAGCAACATTCAGTTGGTGAACGAGTAGCTGCACTATTAATAGTTTCATATTAAGGGAAAGCTATTTAAATCGTCAACGACTAGTTCATTCACAAGAGTACTAGGCACCATTCGTACATCTAAATATATAAAGGAAGAAACTGACTGACTGACTGACTGACTGACTGACTGACATATCAACGCACAGGCCAAACCGCTGGGTCTAGAGTTTCCAAATTTGGCACGTAGGTTCCTTACGAGGTCTAGGGGAGCACTAAGAAAGGATTTTTCAAAATTCACCCTTTAAGGGGGTGAAACAGGGGTGGGAAATTTGTATGAAGAAACAGTATAACTTGGACATTTCGACTATTTTCGACTCGAAACTTCGCAAGAGTACTCCTAGGAACAAATAAGCTAATACGTGTTTTGAGATTTTTCGAAAAACAACCCCCTGGGTTGTGAAATGGGGGTTAAAACCGTAAAATCGATATTGGTGTCGTTATTTAGGTTTTATGGGATGTTGATTTTGAAAATGACATTTATTTTAAGCCAACCCTCTAGGGGTGAGATAGGGGTGGGGGATGATACCAAAAAAGTCTATATTGGTGTCGTTATTTAGGTTTTTTGGGACGTTGATTGCGAAAATGACATTTATTTTGAAGCTAACCCCTTGTGGTTAGACAATGCGATAAGGGTGAGTTGAGATTTTTCGAAAAACAGCCCCCTGGGGTGTGAAATGGGGGTTGAAACCATAAAATCGATATTGGTGTCGTTATTTAGGTTTTTTGGGATGTTGATTATGAAAATGACATTTATTTTAAGCCAACCCTCTAGGGGTGAGATAGAGGTGGGGGATGATACCAAAAAAGTCTATATTGGTGTCGTTATTTAGGTTTTTTGGGACGTTGATTGCGAAAATGACATTTATTTTGAAGCTAACCCCTTACGGGTTGCGATAGTGGCAGGGGTTAAAATCACAAATTCAAATTGGTGTCGAAGTCGAAGAGTCAAAGTCGAAGGCTCAAAGTCGAAGACTCAAAGTCGAAGGCTCAAAGTCAAAGGCTCAAAGACGAAGGCTCAAATTCGAAGGCTCAAAGTCGAAGGCTGAAAGTCGAAGGCTCAAAGTCGAAGGCTAAAAGTCGAAGACTCAAAGTCGAAGACTCAAAGTCGAAAGCTCAAAGTCGAAGGCTCAAAGTCGAAGGCTTAAAATCGAAGGCTCAAAGACGAAGGCTCAAAGTCGAAGGCTCAAAGTCGAAGACTCAAAGTCGAAGACTCAAAGTCGAAAAGTAAAATTCATAGTCAAAGTCATGTCAAAGTCATAGTCAAAATCATAGTCAAAGTCATAGTCATAGGCAAAGTCAAAGTCATAGTCAAAGTCATAGTCAAAGTCATAGTCAAAGCCATAGTCAATGTCAAAGTCATAGTCAAAGTCATAGTCAAAGTCAAAGTCGTAGTCAATGTCATAGTCGAAGTCATAGTCAAAGTCATAGTTAAAGTTTTAGTCAAAGTCATAGTCATAGTCAAAGGGGTGAATAGAATTTCCAAATTTGGCACGTAGATTCCTTACGAGGTCTAGGGGAGCACTAAGAAAGGATTTTTCAAAACTCACCCTTTAAGGGGGTGAAACAGGAGTGGGAAGTTTGTATGAAGAAACAGTATAGCTTGGACATTTCGACTATTTTCGAATCGAAACTTCGCAAGAGTACTCCTAGGAACAAATAAGCTAATTACGTGTTTTGAGATTTTTCGAATTCAACCCCCTGGGTTGTGAAAGGGGGGTTAAAACCATAAAATCGATATTGGTGTCGTTATTTAGGTTTTATGGGATGTTGATTATGAAAATGACATTTATTTTAAGTTAACCCTCTAGGGTTGAGATAGGGGTGGGGGTTGATACCAAAAAAGTCAATATTGGTGTCATTATTTAGGTTTTTTGGGACGTTGATTACGAAAATGCCATTTGTTTTGAAGCTAACCCCTTGGGGTTAGAGAATGAGATAAGGGTGAGTTGAACACTTTGAACCCACCGGGTATGCCATATCACAGACTTTTACTACGTGTGGGTGCACCGGTTATGTTATTGAGAAATTTAAAGCCACCCAAACTTTGTAACGGTACTAGGTTGCAAGTCAAGGCTTTGCACCGGAACGTAGTGGAGGCCACTATTTTAACAGGACCTGCTCAGGGAGAAACAGTGTTTGTACCGCGTATTCCATTAATACCAAATGATCTTCCCTTTGAATTCAAAAGGCTTCAGTTTCAACTAAAGGTCTGTTTTGCCATGACAATAAATAAGTCGCAGGGGCAAACTCTCAAATTCGCCGGAGTAGACCTACGACAGGACTGTTTCTCTCACGGTCAGTTCTATGTGGCATGCTCCCGTGTAAGTTCACCTCAAAGTTTGGTTCTATTGCTACCACCTTCAAACATGGCAAAAAATGTTGTTTATAAGGAAGTACTTTAATAAATATAAACTACTTACTTTAATAAATATAAAGTAGTTTAATAAATAGAAAGATCTTTTAATGGATCCATGTCTTAATTCATTTACCTGGCAAAACATCAACATGGTTCCACATACCTGTTATCTGCCCAGGGTCTTTTCCTGTTTGAGATAAACTCTACATGGTAATTTTTCTGCTGAATGTATTCCCGTGGGAAAGTAATAAAGTGTTGATTCATGTAGTCTACGCGGACGAAGTCGCGGGCAGCTGCTAGTAAAATCATAAATACCCACCTACACTCTTATTTATTAAGAGTAGATAGACTTGCTAGAGTCAATCCTCTCAAACGGTTTATAGTCCAGAGCGAACGATTTTTACTTCCGTTAGTCTTACAGTTCCTATTTTTTGCAAATCTATACAGTATCTGTAAGTGATAGGACAAAAAATATTTCGGTAGACTGATTTAGCATTCAGAGCTCAGCTGCTGCAGATTCAGTGATAAAACGAACAATTTTAAGTTCTCTGTAGTACCTAATATAACTAATATTATAAATGCGCAAGTTTGGATGTTTGTTTGTTGCTCAATCACGGCGAAACGGATGAACGGATGAGGATGAAATTTGGTATATAGGTAGAACATACCCTGGATCTTAATCCATAAAGACATAGGATATGTTTTATCCCGATAAAGTGAGTAGTTTCCACGGGATAAACAAATTTCCGCGATAAAGTTTTTCCACGCAGCGAAACCGCGGGCGGAAAGCTAGTCAATAATAAAACGTCTTGTTTTAAGTAGTAAAATTGATCTTTTTTGGAAAATGTATATTTTTTTATGTCATCTCATTAGCTATTTTGACTTAGAATTAAAGTTCAATAACGGTTTAATTCATTTCGTAGATTTTGATCTTGAAAGTTTGTATGGATGGAATACCGCGAATCGTCAGTTCAATAGCTTGCTCATTAGGCCAAGGAGGCGGCTCAATTAAAATAGATTTTATTGAGTCTACATTTTACAAAATGGATTACTTCATTAGATTCGCCAAATCACCATTTAATTCTCCTCGCACAATGTGGAACGCAACATGTGCCAATTTCGACTTTCGACAGATGTATATTTTTACGTGACTATATCCGACCTGTACATAATACCGACGATAAACAGTTAAGACATGCAAGTAATCTGTGTAAAGGCCAAGACACAATAGCGGTTGCGATTTATCAGACTCTACCACGGAGCTAAATATGAATGTGATAGTAGGCCTACAGACGCCACAGATAATGCTAGCCCTATTGTTCATGCAAACCGTTCCCGCTATGTAGTGTCAGACAGCGAGCGGGACAACATCGTGACCGCAGCTCGGGGCTTGTGTATTTCAGTTGCGCTGTTGTCGGTCTGTCTGTCCTCACTTACATTTTACAACTAAAATACACACGCGGCGCTGAGGTCACAACTGATGTCACGCTATCGTTCTATCAGTGTTACTTGCACGCATCGCATATTTAATTTGCGCGCATCGCGGCCGATAGTAGTCGCGCGCAAATTTTGGACCTTCACTACCTGGGTAAAATAATAAGCGCCCATATGCGACTGTCACTAAACAAAGTTACATACGTCACGACCTTTGTCCCAAATGGGGTGGTCAGAGATAATCCAAACATAATCATTTGGGTGTTACAAACATTAAAAGTTTAATGCTTGAAACAACATCCACGGTTCACCTTACGAAATATACAGAAATGGGCAAGTACATATACTTTACAATACCCACAGGAAGAGGTTAGCTCTATTTAGTAGTTTGCGTAAACTAAGGGTGGGAACCGTTTTATAAGATTTACATATTCTAATTTTGTTAATTCGTTTGTAGTTCATGTGAGTTACAGTGATAGGATCGAGGAGTTGGGATCGATCCGTGTCCCAAAATCAGAATACTTCGATATTGGCGATATTGTAATGTACGAATTCAATATTCTAGTCGGAAGATTTAACTGTCTCCCAAAAGGGCAACAAACAATCTAGACATTCGATTCGGCTCGATATCGAATCTTTCGACATGAAAACGCATGACTGACTGCAATAATTCCGACGACAATGCAAACAATGCGTAGCGAATACTTCTAAATAGAGCGAAAACTTGGAGTAGCATGATACGCGCAATAAACGTTTATGCCGCGCGAGATAATATTTGTCCTACTCATTCGTTTGGACGAAATATACAACCATCCCAGTCTCACGTCGCGTCGCGCGCGACAAACGATGTCATGCCACGGGGGTAGGACACCTTATAAATTGTGGCTTCTATTTTCACAAATAATTATTTCATAAAAGAACTTCAGTGGATAATATGGAAAAAAAATCGCAACCTAGTAATAGTCATTGTGAGCTAGCCTTAATGTATAGTTCACAATGACAAACGATGTCATGCCACGGGGGTAGGACACCTTATAAATTGTGGCTTCTATTTTTACAAATTATTATTTAACAAAAGAACTTTACACTGTGGATAATATGGAAAAAAAATCGCAACCTAGCAATAGTCATTGTGAGCTAGCCTTAATGTGTAGTTTCATTACTAGGTCAGTGCATTGACCAAGACTAAATAGATGCTTTCTAAAGATCGCCTTCTTGAGCGGTACACTCGGTATTATGGTAATAATGAGGTTGTGCAGGTTAAAAAGCGTTTATTGAGCGCTTATATAGGTCAACGAATAAATTATGCGACATTTAGTTATTACCGGAAAACCCGAGTAAACAATGGAGTCGAATAGTTGACCCGGCAAAAATTGGCAAATCAACCAACTACCTACAAAACAATCATTATCGTCATAGTATCTTACAACTAATCACATACTATTTAGGACTATTACTGCAACATGAGATATGAGACGAAAATATGAGTGAACATAAAAAAATACATACAAACATAGAACCTCCTCCATATTGGGATCGGATAAATACTGTGACACATAGGCCTAGAACAGTAGGCTATGCATAAATTATACATTACATATTTTTACGTTGATTATGATAATAGTTGCCTAAACCTACTGACACAATTTTTAGAGCAGAACCAGTGTAATAAAGAGCACCTGGTTACGTAAAGCCCAAGAGCGTTATTCGGTTGAGCAGCGCTTGACTTAATCACACCTGATAATATGCGAAGATGAGGCCGATACTTCACCGGGACGGAAAATGAACAAGCGAGCTCTGTACCTGCAGTATTTCTTGCAACGTTCGAGTAAAATCTTGCATGTGATTTTTTATCCTCTTCTGGGTATTCAATCGAGCTGAAACTTGGTAATATATACAGGGTGAAATTTAATTCGTGTAATTTTTGTTAACTAGTGACTCCACTCCTGATTACGAACAACTTTCCACTAGGAGCCATAGGCGAATACGATCAAAAAAATTATCGATTACCCATACAAAGTAAACCATTCTGAAATCACCTTTAGTATGGAAGTCCCCAACCCGCATTGGGCCAGCGTGGTGTACTATGGCCGACTTAAAAACACTGACTGTTAGGTGACCACAGGGCCCGCGTAGTGGATTATATGACTCACACCGTCTCTCAGTGCGAGGAGGCAGACTGATGATGATGAACCATTTTATCAACAAACCAATTTCCGACCACCGTCTTTGCAATTGTTGTTTATAATAATAGTTTGAGAAAAGACTACGAATATGCTGATTATAGAATAACTTAAGCATTAGGTAATTCGGTAATGTCATTAGAGGAAAGTTTTTGTCCTTGAAAGTTGTTACCCTTTCGGAATAACGCCCATAAAACAGAATCGTGCTTTAATGGATTCTCAGCGGGAAGTAAGTGACCTGCCATTATATGACATAATTCTACTAACAAACTGATACATACGTAATAGAATAACTAGATGTCATGGCCAACGGCGGATCCAAAGGGTCACGATCCAGAAAAATTCGATGAAGCCTTCAGCCTTATTTAAAACTAGCTTTCCGCCCGCGACTTCGTCCGCAAGGAAGATTTCATCAAAATCAGTTTAGAAAAAAAAATTCCCTATATTAATCCAGATCCTAATAGACGGCCGGCCGTATAGTCGTGAAAAAGTAACAAGCATACATACAGACATATACACTCACACAAACTTCCGCATTTATAATATTAGTTGGGATAAAGGGGAAGATGGGTCAAAATATGGTGGCATACAACGCGACGTATGGTTTTGTAACGCTGGACGTGGATGAGACAAGGAGAATGGGCATGCCCAAGTTTAGAACCCCTGCAAGCGACCCCATAGTAGTTACCGCCCGGTGCACGAGGGTAGGGCTGGAGGACAAGATTCTCAGTATGGCCGATACCATATCGGGAGTTCACGACGCCGAGAAAGCCTGGGAGGTACCACTTATTAAATGGGTCAACGGAGTGTGGAAAGACTACTTGGGTCGTAAACCACTTCAAAGTGGAGAAAGACATAGTAGTCACCACCACAACCGAAGCGGCTAAAGATCTCAGGGAAAGACTGGCGAACCGGATGGGAGCAGACGCCAAAACCAAAGTGCGCACAATGGCCTCAGTCCTCGTAAATGGAATCAGAGACTCCGAGAAGAGGACAGACGGAAGGCTCATAGTCGACGAGGCCCTAATGAACCACTTTGGTGCCATAGTTATGGCCTCACGTCTGACCGACGCCAGGGAGATAATTCTCATCGGCGACATCAACCAGCTGCCGTACATTGACAGGGAAAATTTATTTAAGATGCAGTACAGTCGGCCAAACCTGGTAGCAACCATCAGCCATGAGCTGCTATGCACGCACAGGAATCCGCTGGATGTAGCATACGCCCTCAACGAAATCTATAGTGGCATATACTCTTCCAGTTCGCGGGTGCATTCCTTGAGGCTGGAACGGTTTACGGGCGCAGAGATACCCACCACCGCCCCGAATACTCTCTTCCTGGTTTATACCCAGGCGGAAAAAGAGATCCTCATAAATCAAGGATACGGGACGGGTATAGGGTCACGCGTTCTGACCATACACGAGGCTCAGGGACTGACATACGAGACGGTAAGGATCGTGCGTACCGCGACAGCCAGACTGCAGTTGCACAATAGCGTACAGCATGCTGTCGTGGCAGTGTCGCGTCACTCTGTCAGCTGTGTGTACTACGCGGATGACAGGGATGATGCGATGGGCAGGTTTATGCAGCGGGCAACGGCTGCTTCGACGAAGAGCATTTTAGATTACAATCTGAAAATGGCAATACGCCATCGTGACACAGCGGTCGTGGAAAAGCTGAAAAGGTTTGGAGAGGGAGGAAGTCAGAACCTCCAATAACGAGGCACAGTCCATGACAAGCATACAAGATTACACAAGATTATTCTATCACTGCCATTGTACTCACTCCCATAGTTAAAAAACGCACCTCCCCTTGAATTGTAATCAGTTGTAATCATCATAGAAATAAACAAATATTTAAAATTTTACATACCATAATTATATCGAGAATAGGAATAAGTAAAAATAATAATAATAAGAATATGACAAAGGGAAGATATGTGTGTATATGTATGTGTATATATATATGTATGTATATATGCATACATAAAGAACAAGAACTCACTGTTTTAGATTTAAGCATAGTCGTAGTCTTTAGAGTATAAAATGTAAAAAGAGACAAGTTAATTTATAAATTATATTTTTGTAAACAAGAGCACGGACCATGTGTCTGTGGAGATTTAAATTACTTTAAAAAAAAAAAAAAAAAAAAAAGAATATTAGTTGGGAAGTTTATATAATTACTTTTTAATTAAAATTTTTATTGTTATTTTGGAGGTTGTCCAGACTGGACCTCAAGTATGTAAGCCCACGAAGGCTGGATCCACCCTCGTTGTCCCCCAACTTCATGATGAGATGATGTTAAACAAAGACTAACAATCATTGCGAAATAGATCAAGTATAAACGGTAACGAAGGTTTAACCTCTCAAGCAAGATAACACTCTTATGAAAATTTAGTGGTCACCGATCCAAGAACTGACCGCGCCAAATGTTACTGCGCGACTGCACTACGTCACGAGTGTTTTTCACAAAATCCGAACAATGTAGTATTTCAGAAAATGACCGGACGCCTTCAAAGTAAACATTTGGGCTACGTGCTCGCCTATAAGATGAGATTGATTAATTTGTTTCGGATGACAATAGAGTTTTTTTGTTTTTTTTTTTTAAACCATACATAAAGAATACCGACCATAGACTAATTTTATCTAGGTATACTGACAAATGTTACGGAATGGACGCTTACTTATGTGCATAATATTGATTCTGTTATATAACGTTCAAGTATTTTGTAACTACGAGTGAAATAATTACTTAACACAGTTGCACATATATTTCAAGAAATTAATGTCCCATTCACCCAGAAGCAAACCGTTAACGAATTTTAAAATAATTAATCTAAAGAAGAGCATCATGTTAAGCTGCTCTTTTACTCTTGCGACAAAATGAGCACAACACACACTTGAGCTTTGCTGACCTCACTTGTTGAAGATGAGGCTGAAGGTGGAAGCGTGCTCTGGAGCAAGGACTGGTTACCTTACAATACGATGCCACAGACCTATTAGTACAAGCAGACGTGATGTTAAGCAGCGAGGACCGATGGAATCCCGTACAAGACTACATCAGTCATGAAGCGAAAGGCGGTTCGGAGACGGAGGTGCGTTTTACTTGTTTATTTGGCTTTATTATTAAGTAAATTACATGGTGTTAATTAAACAATGCCTCACAAAACCGAGTGCACAGTTTGACTACGCGAGGTCGAGTCTCACAAAAAGCTATGTTACCTAGTTACAATGAGGATGTCGTCGTATGTATTGAATAAGCATTTCCTGCCCCTGTCTTACTTAAGTATAGGACATAATCTACTACGCGGGCCCAGTGCGGATTAGTTGATTTGTGCCAGAGTAATGGCCATCTGACAGTCAGTGTTTTTAAGGACGTATAGTTTAGCGACTTATTCATTTGAAAACAAACGGGACCGGCTATTTAACTTGTCATCAAAAACAAGGAAAACACTCGTAATAAAATGCGACTAGTGGTCGCCCATCTTGGCTATTCGAAAACGAATAGCGAATGCGACTGCGCCATGAGTGTTTCATGAGAACTGCGGTTAGCAACAGCTTAAACTGTTTTCTTAACTTGCCATTACGACTTGAAAACAAATTGACGTGCCCTCTAAAACACGGAAACAATGGTATGAAAATATTAGGTCCTTACCTATGAAATTGGCGTATTGTATGAAGAATTTCATTAAGACTGTTTTCTCCATGCAAACATTTTTGTTTTTTTTTTTTGTGAACGGCAAATCCAAATTTAGCTAAACTTTGTGTGTATTATCGGATAACATCAAGTTAAGTATAGGCAGCGTTAATTTTTAAAAGTAACCGCTTTATAAAAGTTTCAGCGAATCTAAGAAATGATTTCATGTTAAACTTTGAAATAATATTCCATTTTCCAAATAAAAAACAAATTTGCATACCTATAGCTTTGAAAATCGCAAGAATTGGTACATATGATTAACGAAGAAAAAAACTCCAATTACATAGGAAAAGACCCAATATATACCTACCACTACATGGTCACCCATCCAACACTCAGCGCGCTTTATACTAGAAGTCAGTGACTTTGAACAGAGCAAATTCAGGTTCAGGGGCAGTGGTGCTAACAATTTAATGTTTGATGAGTGACTTTTTTGTGTAGGTAAGTATTACTTTTACATACTTTATCATATTTCTGAGGTGTCCTCGCATTACTGAGATACATCCGGACACACTCACAATGTCGTCAAATACAAAACACTCGCTGTTTTTCGTCGGGGGTTAAAAATATACGTAATTGTAAAATTGATAAGACACAATTGTTGTGGTAGACTCGGCATCATAATTAATCAATCAATCAAATACTCTTTATGCACAATTAACAAAAGCTACATGAAGAATACAGCGTACATCATTAATCGCACAAAAAGGAGGCCTATTTAATTTAATTTAAATTATTCATACAGGGCTGATCTACATGACTAATGGTAGGCCTACCTATTCAAGTATAGCTCTTTCGTTCTTTAAAATAACCCTCGTGCCTAGACTGTCATTTTAGAGAACTGCGGATTATCATCATAATCAGCCCTACAAGTCCCCACTGTTGGGGCACAGCCTCCTCTCACTGGGAGAGGGTATGGGCCATAATCTAACACGTGGGCCCAGTGTGAATTGGTTGATTCGTGTCAGACTAGTGGCCCTAACAGTCGGTCCTCTCTGTTTTTAAGCTGCCCCTCTAGACTGCCTTCAATTGAAAACAGCTAGAACCGACTATATAACGCGCCCTCCGAAACACGGATAACACTTGTATTAAAATGCCACTAATGGTCACCTATCAAAGGACCGCGCCGAGATTGCTTAACTTTGCTAATCGAAAACGAATAGCGAATGCGACACTGCCACGAGTGCTTCACAAGAACTGCGGATGGTACAGCTTATAGTTAAAAGCTTAAACATGTAAAATAACCTAGTACGATTAACTATGAATCCGACTGTACAACGATATACCTACTGTTTTAAAACAATGACCTACGTCTTTACAAATAGTTTAATATGTAAGAAAAACTAGTCAAATGAGTGAGAATATGTATATTCTTTTGCTATGACAAAGCGACCGCCTGCGCGTAGGCAGTTTGTCGTAGGTAGTCGCTTATCGCCGACTACATAAAAATACAAGAACGCATTATAAATGTAACGGAAGCGATTAAACATAGAAACGTGTTGAATGAATGAAATGATTTTTTTTCTAATTAACATGCCTCAGTGCATACTCTCGATAACAAAGTAAAATATAAAGTATCTCGCCATGTAGGTATGGCCACCCTTTCTTGAGTATACAAGCATTTGCGCGGAAACAAAAAGCTGTGTAGGTAGGCATATAGGTTACCTACCCATGCCTTTGCGGCTTACACTTGACCGAGCGATAGAACTGAGATCCTTGAAGTGAGACACAAACCGCTTTATTCAAAGATACAAACTTGACCATAACGTTTCATATCACAAAAACGGTGGTCATAACGTTTGTAGCTGGTATTCCTTTAGGAACGTTTGTGTTAAACATTATGACCACTGAACCATATAGCAAATAGGCATAGAATTGATATTACTATGAAGTACTTATTCATCGTCTCTGCCCGTAAACATCCCACTGTAGCACACACATACTTTAGTGTATCCCGATGTTACTTTTATGGATTGTTATAAAATATGTTCCAATTGCTTTAGAACTTATGGTGTGTGTGTGAGTGGGGATACAAATAAACGATTTATCTATCTATATAGGGCTTCCATCATATATGAGAGAGTATGGGCAATAGTCCTTCACGCTGGCCCAAAGCGGGTTGAGGACTTTACACGCCTTAGAATTTTTATTTCTCAGGCATGCAAGTTTCCTCAAGATGTTGCCCCTCACCGTTTAAGAACAGTCGAATAAAAGTACATAATTAATTTAATTATATTTAAAAACTCATTGGTACATGGCCTGCCTGGGAATCGAACCCGAACCTTCCAAATTGGTAGACCACGTCTTAACCGTTGAGCCACCGACGCTCTGAAGTAGTTATTAGTACTTATTAATTCTTTGCAAATGGATATCAGTTTTCAAGCAAAAAAGATGCAATCTTTTCATTCGTTCTCAAGAGAGCGATTGAAAATACGGCGCTGAAAAACTACAATCGAAGTAAGAAATTTAGGGTTAATGAACTAAGCCGCAGAGTTCCACCTTCAAAAGTCGTCGAAAAGTGTAATGGCTATAAAATTCGTTCACAACCAAATATAAAATTTAACTTGGATGTTTTCTTCAGCGAAAACAGGATAATTGAGATTCAACTTCTGCATTTATCATCATCTAATTATTGAACGGTTCGATTTTCTGCGGCTGGTATATTGGTGCTTAGTTCACTAACCTGAAATTTACATTACGAGTACACGGGAGTGTAATTTGCAGCACTAACACCTGTTATGCCGGTTCCAAACTATCGTCCAACTGTTCGTCCAACCTTCCATGTGTAGAGAGGCAGTTCGTGCATGTTTGACGATGGTCGATCGCGTTTTTGGATAGATTGGAGGCATGTTAAAGTGTTGGACTGTTTGACGATAATCTGGAGCCGGCATCTAACTAATATTATAAATGGGAAAATTTTTAGATGTTTGTTACTCAATCACGGCGAAACGGATGAACAGATTTGGATGAAATTTGGTATATAGATAGAAAATGCCCTGGATTAAGACATAGGATATTTTTTTATCTTGATAGAGTAGTTCCCGCGGTATAAACAAATTAAACATATCCGCGATGAAGTTAATCCACGCAGGCGAAGCCGCAGGCGGAAAGCTAGTTATAAATAAACGATGATTATCGTACGTAAATCGTAAATACGTGTAGAAAAATGTCAAAAAACATCTCTACAAGCAAAGTTGTAGGTAGATAGATAAAGCATTGATAAATTACTTTTCGCTGTCTCTAAGTGCCGATAACATAGCAAAAACAGTTATTTAAACACGATCTCCCGGTGTGCGAGTTCGAACCTAGGCCGCACAACTATTGGGTCTTTACCTATGAAATTGGAGTTTTTTTTTCTTCGTTAATCATATGTACCAATTCCTGCGATTTTCAAAGCTATATTCAAATTTGTTTTTTATTTGGAAAATGGAATATTATTTCAAGGTTTCACATGAAATATTTTTAAATTTCTGGGCTAAATAACATAATAAAAAAAAATTTGAACAGAGCTCTTTCCATGTGCTTCCCATAATCATTTCTTAGATTCGCTGAAACTTTTATAAAGCGGTTACTTTTAAAAATTAACGCTGCCTATACTTAACTTGATGTTATCCGATAATACACATAAAGTTTAGCTAAAGGATTTGCCGTTCCCAAAAAAAAAAACAAAAATGTTTGTATGGAGAAAACAGTCTTAATGAAATTCTTCATACAAAACGCCAATTTCATAGGTAAGGACCTAATATTATCATTAACAGCCTTACTGTCCCACTGCAGGGGCATAGCCTCCTCTCACCGGGAGAGGGTATATGCCATAATCCATCGCACAACTACACTGAATAATAGTAACTATAAATTGAATATTTAGTAACCGACATGGCTTCGGCCGGGACAGACTTTTACCTCGGATTGACAAGCAACAAAATAAGACACTATAAAAGATCAGCACCTTTCGCCTCTCTAATAGAACGAAATATATATGTAAACATGTCTTTTTGGTCGAGGGTTAATAAATATAAAATTGTGAGCCTTTCAATGAAAGAAACATAATGAGGATCCCCTTACCAAACGGTTATCCAACATTTTAAATGTTAGATTGTCTGATGATATAATAATAAGATGAAATGAATAAGAGGCAATTATATGCTCCGTAGCATGCAATATTATATACAGCATGCAAGCGCAGTCAGTCGTTGCCGTCATAGCACTTTGATTGATCTATGGACCGCTTGAACATATGACGTGTCCCTAATTACTAGATGTCGGACTTAATTTGTAGATGGTTACTGTGTCCTGGACTGAGCGTCTTCTCAATGCTCGACTCTATCTGGGTCACATTAGCAATATAGATTGGAGTTAGAGCGTTTACGTATCCACGCGCTCGATTTTACGGCACTTCTATAGGTAAAGATCATGAGAACTATATCCTTTCACGCACAGAAGCACAACCAAAGCAGGCAAGACTCTGGTAATATTAATCCGACGAAGCAGGTTATATAGTACAAACAATTGAACTGAGATTAACATCTATCTGTAGATTCTGTGGTGGGGTGGAGGAAACTGTTCATTTAAACCATTTCTTTTCACACACCGAAACCACAACTACATACAAGAAATCAAAACAGAGTCAGTCGTTTTTTTTTATATTATAAATTATAAATAAATATTTCTGACACTTACACCAATCATCTAGTCACCAAACTAAGCAAAGCATGTGCTATGGAATCTAGATAATGGATATACATAAATATTTACATAAACATTCATGACTTTTTCTATTCATCACACAAACATTTACCCCTCACGGGATTCGAATCCGCAACCGTTGGTTTCGCTGACAAGGTGACTATCCACTACACCAATCGGTTGTCAATCTTTTACACAAAGTCACTAAATCATTTAAATGTGTGGTTTCGACACGTATAAAAATGGATTATGAGACTTTCCGTCAAAAAACAACTATACATTTGCATGTTCCAACGGCGATGGACTCACCCCCCTGTCACGTGTGCATTTTTGTATATTCCATAAGGTGAACCGTGGATGTTGTTTCAGTCATTAAACTTCTAATATATGGAACACCCAAACACTATTGTTTGGGATATCTCTGACCACCCCATTTGGGATTAAGGTCGTGTCGTGACGTTATGTATGTATTATAAAATTTCTGACTGTGGATGATAAGCAGGCCAATAGGCCGCTCGGTGATAATTTTATGTTTGTTTCTTTGTTCTGTCGAATTCAATTCGTGATTACAAATTGTAACCGAAAACCTACTTAAAAAGAGCAACCGTTGAATTTCTTGTTCATAGGGAGCAATTTTAATTTTTACTTTCCATGTCTAGTACACGTTCTTAATGCCCTCAACCACATTATTAGAAGACACTGTTTCATGTCATATAGAGGAGACATAAGGTCGTAGAGCTTATAGTAGGATGTATTGAATATCCGTCTGTCTGAGGCCTACGTAACGTCTTAAATATTCCAGAAATTAGAAATCAGCAGACGATAACCCTGTTTGCGCAACAGAATACGTTCAATGTCATACAACGACACGCACGTGCCGTTAGCTAGCCAGCCACTCACGTTTTTATAACTAAAATCTTATTCTCTGCGCACAAAATCGCCACATTCATCATCCATTGACGTCTCATTTATAAACACTTATCATGTTGCCATTGTGAACCAACAATGGTTACTGAAATGAGAGGAAAATAGCAATGATGTGTTCGAACAAAAAGTGGTTGCTATGTGCCAGCCAAGATCGTCGAGTTGGTTGTTGATGGGCGATAATTTTTGGATCGCGAGTAAAAATATATCTATCTTGGGGACAAGCGAGTCTTGCTCAATCTGGCACACGATCGCCGATTACTAAATGGAAAGCCTATGACATAACGTGAAGTGTTGTCATAATTACTGACCGATATATATATTTATTATGAATGTATGACTTAACAACTTCTCGGTAGAGCAAAAATTAAATTGCCATCAATTACCCTACCAAGTAAAGTAGGTAAATTGAGGTAACCTTTTACATTTAGCATAGAAATTTTTCACCATCAGATTTCATTTATTATATTTATCTGAAAGATTTGAAAGCTAAGGCATCCTTTCCGTCTGATTCCCACAGGGTAAGCGTGTCTGACCGTTGTATTTGAAGGTCGCCAGTCTCGACATTGTCTTTTGGAGGAGTGCCCCTTTAAAGACATAGGTAACATTATTTGTCATATTTTGAAAATCCATAACATAGGTATTTTACATAGGTAACGTTAATTCGCATAAGACAAAATCCATATAATAACACCTGAGACAAGGCAATATAAGTGTATGAATTAACTATACATATACATAATATAGACTGTTGGAAAAACATATATTAGGTATAAAAATGGATAAAAATCTAGTAAGGCATACTAATACAAAATCAACATTTATTTAATCATCCACAAAGGTAAATAAAATCAATTTCACTGTTAGTACGTACAAGACCTTTTACGCAGTCCAAAAATAATTATAAATTTAGTAGAAAGGTTGTATATTTGAATCTAGTTGAATCTTGTTGAAGTTTCATAGCCTCGCGAAAAAAATTAATTATTGGTTTAAAATTTTAATTGTATTGACAATCAAAATATGTGAAAAGATACAGTAGTTTGCTTTTAAGTCGAGGTTTTATTTTTTATATAAGAGGGCGGCAAACGAGCATGGTCACCTGATGGAAAGCAATCACCGCCGCCCATGGGCACCCGCAACACCAAAAGGGTCACAGATGCGTTGCCGACCTTTGAGGAAGGTGAAGGAAGGTTATGGATAGAAAATGTAGAAGGAGAAATATGTTTCAATTATAGAGTAGGTACATTGAAAGATCCAAATGGATATAAACAGGCTGGGAAAGAAATAAAACGTGGAAGCGTTCTCGGTGCAAATATACATCAAATAAAATAATTCCAAGGATAATCGCTTCTTGTGTTTACTACAGAAAGCTGCATCCCTATACAAATTGGAGACCCACACGGTTGAGGTGAATCGTTACAGTAGGTACGGGTTTTAATTACTACGTAATATTATGTGTATTCAAATTATACTTTTTAATCTTTATGGATACTAAAGTTATACTTTTTACGTATGTATATTTTAATATTATGGATTTTAATAATTATTTGTTTTAATAAT
Source organism: Oegoconia quadripuncta (assembly GCA_949316235.1). Taxonomy (NCBI): domain Eukaryota; kingdom Metazoa; phylum Arthropoda; class Insecta; order Lepidoptera; family Autostichidae; genus Oegoconia; species Oegoconia quadripuncta. The sequence goes on from OX438758.1 coordinate 12,203,629, forward strand.
AATAATAAATTATTTATTTTCCAGACAATAAGGTCCATCTTTGTTAGTACAGTCACCTATAACTATGTTAGTAAACAGTGGTAGACATGAAAATATAAAATAACAATTATAAATTCAAATGTCAATTGAAAAATTAAAACATAAAAAAACCAAAATTATATTAATTTGAAATTATTTTGAAAATTGAATTATTATAATAGAAATTGTGGAACTATTATGTAAGTAAAATTCAACTATTGCGTGTGAACGACAACCAGTGCTTCATGAATGGCCCATCCAAGCGGCCTGCCACTACAATCAGGAGGCTGTTGCCGCTGGCCCGTGTCCGCCGCACCATGGATGTCGCTCTCTGACGCATAGAAGCGTGAAAGCCGTCCACTCGCGTTTCCGCGAACATTCCCGAAGCGCTGCAGAAACGAGGCAGCCGCAACAGCGCCCTGAATGCGTTGTTATATTGAACGCGAAGGGTATCAAGTGATCGATGCATGTGACTAAGCAACAGGCTACAAGTATAAATATCAATGGTTATGCATTTTACATTTAGGTCATTCAATAAGACGGTTTTCTGAGGTAATGGGCGGTGTTTGTATGACAAATGCGAGTACACTTTAGGATGCGGTAGCAGCTTGGACATACTATTTCCAGAAGGTTTAAATTGACATTCAACAAATGATATCACGTTGAAATAAATGCTTGAAGTTTGAAGATTGAAGTTTGCCTTGATGGAAACGACAATTAATTTTGCACTTTTTGTTATTATTATTATAGCCTTTATTCTCTGACAATATTTTTACATTCCATAACTACATATACTATAACTACAATTTATAAAAACAAATAATAGCAAATATCATAACATATACCATTAATAATTAAATTCATACAATAATTCTTGATTCACTTGGGTTTCGTCAAAGTTATTCTTCTAGTATTCTTTTCTTCTTCTTCACTTTTTAACCGCCTCCGTGGCCCAATGTAAACAACATAGGGTTTACGATTCGGAGGTCGCGGGTTCGATCCCCAGAGGGGTACATGTTTAGTACTCGGTTTGGTTGGTGGTACGGCATTTTAAAAGTCCGCCTGGCTAGCTACCACCATCCTATCTAAATCTGCCGCCAAATAGCAATGTTAATAGCATTGTTGTGTTCCGGTTGTCAGAGATAAGATAGCCAGTTCCACAAATATTTGGGTTTCCGAGTCAGTACGCTTCCACCTGTGGCCTCATCTTCACTTAACATCAGGTGTGATTGAGGTCAAGTGCTAACCCGTTGTGCATAAAAAAAACTTCATGTCCAGTTCATATTTATTACTATTATTGTGTCTTGTTCCACTTAGTTCCATCAATCTCATTTGTGTCTTGTTCCACTTAGTTCCATCAATCTCATTCATATAATACAATATTCCATGAATAGTTGAATATAGTCAGTTAACTTCCTACATCCACAAGATCAAAATTATGTAGCGAAATATAAACTTCTACCATTTCCACTCCACAACAAAAATTAAAGTTGCTTGAAATTGTCGGTATTACATTACATTTGCCCTACTCTACGTCTCTACATTACCTACTTATCTGTACAGTTAACTGCATTATTAACACAAAGTGGAAATTGTTATTAAAGATTCAAAAAACGAAAAGTATGCGAACTGTACACCATCGTCCCCGCCAGGTGGATTACGTACGTTTCGCATTCCCCTCATTGCGCGGGATGGCCAGTGGCCTTTAGCGGTCTTTAAAGGTTGATTACGTGACCTTTTAAAGGTCTCTTAAGTAACGTATCTTTTATATTTTATTGTTAATACTGTTACACGCAATTTCCCTATACATGAAACTCAACCTGATTTGTGTTGTTAACATCTAGGTACTAATTTGTCGTAGGTGTCGTCAATCAGAAATACGAGTATGTCTTTTCATATCATTTCTGACTAAATAAATTCGCAATTTTTCCTGTTTCATGGCCTAGTACCTCTTAATAATTCCTATTTAATATATTATATTTTTAAGATGGGGTTTTTAATCCCATTGCATACCTAGCTGGTCTGAATAGCTAAAATTAAAAGTTGAGTGATGAGGATGGATGAAATAGATAATGAGTATGTAAGAGGGAGTTTATAAGTGGCACCCGTGACAATGTAAATAAAAAAATTTTTTTCGTGATCGTGTCCATTATGTGTGACATCAATAAGTGTATATCGACAAATAAAAATTCAATAGTCAATAGCGGGGTACCTCGTTATCGTGTCTACAGAGAAACTGAAATCGCAAGATGCGAGACGAAACGTGTTTCATGAGTTTACTGTATTCAATAGATGTTTAACATTATTTTCTAGAAAGCAAGCCGTGAGCGTGAAAGATATCGTGAAAAATCAACTAAGAAAGAAATAACTGTGTTTTGTATTAAAACAGCATGAGGTATATTGTACTGTGGTATCTTCAATGTGCTTTTTTTATGCAGAACGGCTCTCAATCACACCTGATGTTCAGTGAAGATGAAGCCGATGGTGGAAGCGTACTGACGCGGAAACGCTATGTCATTTGGAAGACTGGCTATCTTATCTCTGACAGCCGAAACAACCATGCTATTAACATTATTGTTTGGCGGCAGACTTAGATAAGAAGGTGCTGGTAGCTACCAGGGAGCATTAAACATGTACGCCGCTGAGGATCGAACCGCGATCTACATCGCGCCGCGGAGGCGGTGTTTAGAAACAGAGTTCATATCTGTTCACTTTTGGGGTGCGCTTAGTAAGAGAGGGTATAAGAGTGGCCATAATCCAGGCTGGCACAGTGCGGTTTGATGGATTTGTCTGACTACGGCCCCCGTTCTGTAGGAAAGTTTCACCTAGTCGTCATAAAGTATGAAAAACAAAGTTGTCCATATGCATATTTCATTTTATAGTGTGCGCGCGGTTCTTATCCATTGTGTAGGTTGCGCACAAATCCATTGTGTATTATGTAATATAAAGTTAGGTAAGTATAAGTGACTATTGTTTTTGTTTGTCTCTACAATCCAAACGAGTACTATTTACCTATCTGTAGGTACCTACTTCTATAACTGCGTCATGCAATATTTTTAAGCAACCGAAATATCGAAGGGCATATTATAAGCCCTTTATATATACAAATGGAAATACAAAGGCCTATACATAGTATTATAAAAGTAATCTACACATTGAGATCAAATTTAAGCTTTAATACTTTCTTCATACACACTGTTTTAATATACAAAATGTATCTAAAGTGTCAGCTTAAGTTCGAACTCAATTTTGACAGTACTCAATTAAGAACGGTAGGCCTTAGCTGTAGCGGGATTTAAGAGATCTAACCATAAAATTCTAGATAAATGCTTAATCTACTTTAGTGCCATGGATTTCATTTTAAGGCACTCTGTCTACCAAAAAGGTAAAGTAATTGAAAATGTAGAAAACTCCCAAGAGCATGATTATATCATCTATCTGAAATAAACAATAATTGTTTACGTCAATTATTGACGTATTACAAGCGGCTTAACCCGTTGGCATCACAACTAAAACCAGTTTTAAAGTAGTAGTTGTTCGGGTTGTCAGAGATAAGATAGCCAGTCCCCCAAATGTGTTGGGATTTCCGGGTCAGTACGGTTCTTCGACCTCATCTTCACTTAACATCAGGTGTGATTGAGGTCAAGTACCAACCCGTTATGCATAAAAAAAAAAAAAAAAAAGTACTGTCTCTTACTCCCTGGAACAGTACGATGCGACGACACCACTCCAAAACTGGTTTTAGTTTGGTTAAGTTTAGTTGGTGTACATCCGAATCGACACCATTGACTGCTGTTGTGAACTTAAAGCCAGCCTGGGCCTTACCACTAATACCAAACAACTTTAACACGTAAAAAGAGTATGCACAAAGAGGGGGTTCACGCATGACCCTACCGATTCAATATTAGGAATCTATAGGTAGGTAAGTACTGTTATGTTGCTAACCAAGTAGGTATATTTATTGATATTATGGATAAGCTAGCCAGTTCAGGCCTATGGGTGAGCATACCCCCTCCTTCGGCCGAAATTTCATTTAAAATGATATTTAGATGAGAATGAAATAAATCATTAACGATTGTTAAACAAAAAAATATAACCTCAAAATAATGTATTTTCGTAACATAGATATCTCTTAATCCGCTGCTTTATATGTTTTGCGGCTCAACTATTTTAAAGAATGAATAGTCTGCTATCATTTGACGTATAAATCATTGCTGTAACAGGCTGGGGTACAGCACCACAGCAATTTTGTCATTGTCTTTTATGCGAATGACCTTGAGCATTGTTGTCACAAGTAATGAAAGAGGTGTAACCAGCTAAACCCCTACATGGTCTGAGAGATATATCATATCACACAAAAAAATCTACTTGTTTGTTTAAATTAAAAGTAAAACTATATGCTTTATAGCACAAGAAATAGAAACAGATTACAGTCATAAAATATTTACATTTTTATAAATAAAACTAATTCTTTTGAATTAAATTTAAATGTAGGTAAAAATGCTACTTCTGACTCACCTGTAATTTACACCTAATGAGTTGAAATCTAGATCAATGCCAAGTTACTGATGGTGCGTATTTAGCTAAAAACTTTTGAAAAAGAACGAATTGGGGTTATCTTTGTTATATTTTTTTCTGTAATTGATAATATTATTATCGTTCGGACAATAGTAACCCATAAATTCATGTCCAAGCTTTCAGACAAGGATCCAGTTCACATGCGCTGGTACACCTGGGAAATGTCTCTCGGAACACTCATCCACAATATGGAACTCTGCCAGAGTTGAAACTTTTTTGGTCTGATCTCGAGATCCGACAGCCCCCGACATCCGATGAAATGGTTGACGGAGCGGCAATCCAGCCCGTATCCGATGGGTGACTTTAACCAAGCTCCACCCGACTGCCTGGGTTTCGGTCGCACCGTCGTGTCTGGTCAACGCTAAAATGGAGCCGAATTGGAGTTGACCAGTACCTAGAGATGGTGGGTCCATCTCTAGGTACAAGATGATCTCAAAGACTCACTAAAGTGCGGCCGCGGTGCGCCGGAGCAGACTGTTGCCCATGTTATAGTGGAGGCATTTTTTAATCGAAATTTTATTGAATCGTATTGTTATTCACACCAACAGCATATATCATTCTTATTACAAGGCATTACGGACTATCCATGCGGAGTCTAAATGAGTCACAAAAAGCCTAAGGCCCATATTACAGAATGTTACTCAAGCAGCGATCTCCGCTTGAGGGCAGTTAAAAAGGGACAGCTTTATGTAACTTGTATAGCGACATCTCGAACTATGCTCAAGCGCAGATCTACGCTTGAGCAACATTTTGAAATCGGGCTTTAGAGTCAAACGCTAAATCCATTTTCACCGCTTCAAAGAGGCAAATCATCTGTAGGAAAAGTGCAAGAAATCTACAGGATATTTTATCATTATGAAGGTTGAGGTTGACCTCATTGATAATAATTCCATTATCTCTGATAAAAACATTACCCTTCCTTCCTGGGGCAGTCGGGTAATAAAAAAGGAAGATGACGAGGAAATTTCTATGCTCGTAAAAAAATCAGAGTTATGCAAATTGATCGCCTATAAAACATCCTGAACTGACAAGAAAAATGCGTCCGTCGAACCGCAATAGGTTATGCTCCATTTATTTGAAGACGCCCACGCCTCTATCCTTACTGTTCAACCTATATAGCTAACACAACACCCGTAGTTACTACGAAAAGGTCAATGGCTATACTGAAAAAGTTACTGAAGAAACGAGGCTAATACCCCCATAACATTTGGGGTTTTCCTTTCGTCAACATTGTCGTGCAATACTGTTAAATTAACTTGACCCTTTGATAATGGTTTTATGGGTCTTTGTTGGTAATAAAATGCTACACAGCAAGTTCATAATAAGAGCTAAATGAAATGAACGAACACTTAGTTTCTGTCAGCGATAATTTAAGTTTTAATTAATTTCATAGAACGTGTCTAGTCCAGTAAAATACGCAATTTTTGTGGTGTAACTTCCTATAATTTTAAAGTTCCTTATTTTTTTGTAGAAGGATAGAGTACCCATTGGTAATCAAATAAAAATGTTTTCTAACAATTCTGTAGCTTGCTTTAGGTATAGTATAGTTATTTACGACTTGTTTGGTGTAGTGGTTAGAAACTCTGCTACTATACCAAATGGTCGCGGGTTCGAATCCTGCTAGGGGCATATGTTTGTATGATGAATACAGACATGTGTTCCCGAGTTATGGATGTTTTTCATTTATACATGTATTTTTTACAAAAAAAATAATTTGTGTAGTTTATCAACCATTTAGTATCCATAACACAAGCGTAGATGCTTACTGTGAACCTAGATGGCGCTGTGTGTTTGTGCAAAGACATTTATTATTATTATTATTTAGTTATAAATCCTACAATATTAAATTACAAGTTATCACTGTGAACTTCATTGCATTGTAGAAGCTGCTAAGAGTCCCTAAAACAATTTTCTAAAAAATGATTCAATGGCTACTTTATATTTTCTAAAAATAGTTTATTGAGTCGTGATATTTGCCCTCGGTGAAATTTTTCATAAATGTAAAGAAGTTATTGATTGATTTTTTGAAAATAATTATCTTTAGGACTTCTAAGTATATTCTCCGACGCAATGTAATTCACAGTGGTAATTTTAAACATATAGTCTATGTTTTATTACTAAATATCATATGTCATATCCAAAGCAAGCTACCGATTTGTTAGATTTTTTTTTAATTCTATCACTGACATACATAGACATAGGAAGTTAAAAGTTTTTTTTTTCTTTTTTTTATGCAAAACGCGTTAACACTTGGCCTCAATCACACCTGATGTTACTACTGAACTAGTCCTGACAACTGCTGGTTTGACGACCTCCTTACCACAGAAAGTGTTGTTAGAGTGGCTAAGTTTTGGTCTAATAAAATTTGAAAAAAAAAAAAAAAAAAAAATTGTATACTATGCAGCGAGGAAAATGGAGATATCAATACTGTATCTTCTTTATAATTGATTAAGGTTAAATGTTACATTGGCAAAGTGGTTCAAGAGTAGAATAGGACCAAACTGTCTCTTACCGTGGTTGTCGTAAACGGCGACTATGGGATCGTAAATCATGAACATGACAGCATAGATTAGAGATGGGCAGTAGCGTCATTGTCTAGTCCAGCGTGGCGATTAGGACAAATCCTCCCCTGAAAAGTGATGCAAATCACGCCATAGAAGAGCCTTATCTTCAGTAGTTGACTTTAATAGCTTGGTATGTGAGATGAAAAATCGTTTAAAGTGATGAGGGTGACTGGTGAAGATAAATTTACACCAACTCCCCACTTACTTCGTTCCTTTCTTCCTACTATTCCTGCCTATTCGCACAACATTTCTGCCAGTATCGAGTGTGATAATAACTCCAGTTATTAAATTATTTGTATTTTTCACCCGTAAAATGACAGTTCGGAAGATATTTGCAGTTTCCTGTGGGAACACGTAAGCTCAATTACACTTACCTATTTAGACCCCCTTCATTTGTACACAACCCTGACTTTTTCCTGCCCAATATATCGAAAGCTCGAAATATACAAATAATAGGAAATATAAATAAAAGCGCCACAATATTCGCCGAATTCCAGCCAAAAGGTACATTTCATAATAAAACTACGTCCACGCATAAAACAATTTTGATATAGGAACTCGCGCTAACGTTAGCAACTGATTAATAATGAAATTATTAATTTCCTTACAAATTACATAAACGTCGAACCAATGAAAGTAGTGCAAGGCCGCCTAATGAATGTTTAATGAACGCGGACTGGTGTGATGTGATGATGAACAGTACCATTAGGTAACGTCGGACAATAATGTCTAATGAACAAAAAACAAAATGGTACAGTCATAGGTCATAAGTACTCGTACAGTTAGCGGCACCATGCCTGTAACACTGTGCAAGCTGCGCCGCGCAGTGCTATCGGAAGGTTTTTTTTATGCACAAGATGAGGCCGAAGATGGAAGCGTACTGACCCGGAAACCCAAATATTTGGGGAACTGGCTATCTTATCTCTGACAACCGGAACACAACAATACTATTAACATTGCTGTTTGGCGGCAGATTTAGATAAGATGGTGGTAGCTAGCCAGGTGGACATTTAAAATGTCCTACCACCAACCAACTGTAACCTAAGGGCCGTATTATTAAATTAAGATCGCGATATACAATTTTTTTGATACTGTTTTAATATTCAACTGATTCTCAAGCGACATCCTAAGGTCATCTCAATCTTGAGAACAGTTTATTGCCTTAGCGTGATCTTTTCTATCTCAATGGGAGACTCCAACGCCAACTGTCAATTTCGACCAATAGTACGGCTTCAAATTAATATGAAATTCGACGAATGACGAAACAGATGTTCTTCGATCTTTCAATGGAAATTAACCAAATTGTCAACTGTCAAATTCGACCATAGGCGAAGAAAATGGCAAAGCAGTTAATTACCACTAGAATTAGACAATCAAGGGGCTGGTGGGTTTTATTGTAATTTCGCCGATTACGTTCTGACATTTTATTGGTTGACTTTTTGACGGGTCCTCATTGGTCAACGTTATCGATAGCGATATCTATGATGTTACGTAATGAGGGCTCTCCTTTTACTGGAAATGTTATCGTCGTGAGGTCGCGTGGGAATTATTGCAACACTTAGAACCATCATGCAACTTTTTTCTGTTGAGAGAGAGCATAGATAATTGCTTGCTTCGTGGTTATCCTATTTGTGTGCACTGCCACGTTGTCATCATCAGAATACCGAAAGATTTAGAATAGGTAATCCCGGATTCGTATAAAAGGTATAAAATAAGAAAAACATCCCGCAAGATGCCAATAGCGCCCCAGCAGAACGGCATTCGTACAGTTTACAAGTCATCATCATCGTCAACAGCCTCACACGTCCCCACTGTTGGGGCACAGCCTTCTCTCACTGGGAGAGGGTATGGGCCATAATCCACCACGCGGGTCCAGTGCGGATTTGTGTCAGACAGTGGCCACCTGACAGTCAGTGTATTGATGCGTAACCGACTTAGCAACGACCGGGACCGACTACTTAACGTTGCCCCGAAGCATGAAAACACTCGTATCAAAATCACTTCAAACAGTCACCCATCCAAGGACTACCCGCGCCAGCCATCGAAAACGTAATATATTTAATTTTTAAATATATTAAGTAATATATTAAACTTAATAACTTCGCTAATCGAAAACAAATAGCGAAAGTGTTGGAATCTGTGTAGGCGATAGGCAGGCAAAATATAAATAAAGTTAAAAGAATTCACACGAAACCACCCATCTTTTATTATACGGTTAGACAAAAAACAGATACAGTCAACGACAATATTATAGAGAGTTCTAATTTTTAATCGTTCAATAAAGTACAAAACAGCCAGTGACGACTAAAATTCAACAGAAAGCGACGGCGCTACGAGTGTCATTTTACGAGTTCGAGGTGTGAGATACTAATTTCATGTTAAAAGACAATCCTAAATATCCCGAATGAGAAAAGTAAGGAAACGTTGCCTTTGTCCTGTTTAATGAAACGAGGTTTCCAAAACTTGGCTGGTTAATATCTCTCAAATACAAAAAAAAACAAGTTCTTAAAGTTGACATTATCATTCAGGCGCCTTTTCTGCCGATAACCTGCTAAATATTGTAACCTGTTTGTTTGCGTAATTTTGCGACAGTCCTGCTGCTTTTAAGTGACGTCAATAACACAATGACCTTGCGCTTGATAATGAATGCTTCCATAATATCGAATAACAGGAGCTTGTGTGACCACTGCCATCTGATATCGACATTGATTTTATAATCAATAACTAATGAATGTCATAGCAATTTGGTGAATAGGCAATAATGCATATAGTGCCATCGTTACTGTGACAACTCCATACTTTCTAAAACATTCTGTTTCTTGTTTGTTCAATAGTTTAAAAAAATGTTTTATGTATTATTAGCATTGGACCACATTCAGTACTATTTGTATTTATGGACATGATAATTAAAGACTTCGCCCCAATGACGTGGCATTCCGATAATGGTTTATGGTATCTATCACATACGTGTCGAAATGATGTCTCTCGAAACTTGCCTAACATTAGTATAAAGTTCTTTAATTTCATAAGTTACAAATCGTCAAATTGTTTAACACTTTGCGGGACACTCACCAGAGACAATAGAAGTTTTATTGTTATTTATTGTTTATATTGTGTCCTGGAATCATTTACTAGAGAAGAATGAGCAAGAACTGTGCTCTATCAAGGACGTGGTCGACGACATAAAATAAATATTAAGGTATATTTAAATTCATTGGATATTCTTTGTTGATTTAAAATTACTTAGCATGAAGATATTATTAGCTGACATTACTTTCATACAGTTAAGTTATTTCTGAGATTTTCAAGGTCAAACGCCGTCGATTTTTTCTGGTAAGTATTATTAAATTTACAGGAAATGTTATTACGGATTTTTGAAAAGGTTTCACATTATTTCTCGTTTTTTCCGGGTCATTATAACGCCCTAGAAAAGCGTGAATAGATACCGAGTGTTTTCACTAATTATGATTACATTTAGATGACATAGTGTAAACGTAAATAGAGTTGCTAATTTAAGTCCTATAAGCGCTTATGTGGCGTTACCTAGGAAACGCAGCGACACGAAAATATGTTTATATAGTTATCTTTTAGTTATAAAATATATATTAGGTCCTTACCTATGAAATTGGCGTTTTGTATGAAAAATTTCATTAAGACTGTTTTCTCCATACAAACATGTTTGATTTTTTTTTTGGGAACGGCAAATCCAAATTTAGCTAAACTTTGTGTGTATTATCGGATAACATTAAGTTAAGTATAGGCAGCGTTAATTTTTAAAAGTAACCGCTTTATAAAAGTTTAAGCGAATCTAAGAAATGATTATGGGAAGCACATGAAAAGAGCTGTGTTCAAATTTTTTTTATTATGTGATTTAGCCCAGAAATTTAAAAAATATTTCATGTGAAACCTTGAAATAATATTCCATTTTCCAAATAAAAAACAAATTTGGATATATGTAGCTTTGAAAATCGCAGGAATTGGTACATATGATTAACGAAGAAAAAAACTCCAATTTCATAGGTAAAGACCCAATATATTATCATCTAATCAATTACAGGTACATACACGATAAACAGACTGTGATAAGAAGAACATTGGTAATGGTCGGACACTAAAATTATATCAACCTTGAAGTAATAGAAGTATGGAACGCACGACACACATGCCGACTATAATTTTAGACAAGGTCTATATGTCGTCTAGTCTAACTAGTGGACAGTTTTAACAATTTTATCAAGAAACATGGCTAGTTTACGGCTGTAAAAATTAGAAAAATTAGTTCTGTATAAAAATAATAATCTATGAAATTGGAGATTTTTTTCTTCGTTAACCATATATGTACCAACTCCTACGATTCTATAGCTATTTCCAAATTTGTTTTTTTATTTGGAAAATGGAATATATTTTCAAGGTTTCACATGAAATATTTTTTAATGTCTGGTCTAAATCACATAATAAAAAAAACTTGAACATAGCTCTGTTCATGTATTTCCCAATTATTTCTTTGATTCGCTAAAACTTTTATAAAGCGGTTACTTTTAAAAATTAACACTGCCTATACTTAACTGACATGATTATACTCGTATGATTATTGAATGATTATTTATTTTCTCGGGGCCAAGGTCAAAAACCACAACAGATCTTCAATAAGTAGTTCCCTGCTGGTTAATATCGATTTTACATTTCATTCACATTGCAAATTGATGAGAAGTAACCTACCTATGTTTAAATAAAATGAATACATGTTTCAACTATTTGTACAAATTTAATTTATTTGTTGACGCAATTGAAAAAACGAATTACGTATGTATATGTATATAGCACAGTCACACGTAAAATTGGACTGGACGGATTTTTATGATAATTCTAGTTTCCTTTTGTTACTGTGTAAATAAAATAGTTTAAAAATCAAAAAACTCAACAGCATTTTTTTATTTCGTTATGATACTCCAGGGATCAAGATGAATATAACTACACCATGGACGTCGAAATAGGTGAAGCTGCTTAGGCTATACAGGAGGTACCCTACTTCCTTGGGCAGTCGAATAAACAGTTATGTGTAAAGTAAAAAAATCTTTATTTTGTAGGACAAAAGTGATTAAAAAATATTACAAATTTCCGTACATTTGTGGCAGGTCCCGATTTTTTGGCCCGGGTCAGTACGCTTCCACCTTCGAACGTGTCTTCACTTAACATCAGGTGTGATTGAGGTCACTTAAGATCAACCCGTCGTGCATAAAAAAATATAAACCGTCTTCAAACAAGGAGGAGGTTCTCATTTCGACTGTATTTTTTGTATGTTTGTGACGCGATACCTTCGTCAATTGTAAACCGGTTTTGATGATTATTTTATGTTTGATAGAGTTTACGGCCAGGGTGGTTACATAAAGGTCTGATGATGTTCTCCTGACATAAAGAACGTAACCTTACGGAAGTCTGTTTTGCCAATTTTTGACGTTTCAATTTACACGTACATTTACCCCGACGAAAAACGACGGGTCTTATGTGTTTGACGGCGTTGTGTACCTATGTGTGTGTGCAGACTGTGGTGTCTCTCAATAACGCGTGGTCCGATTGGAATGTTTTTTTTTTTTAATTTTTAGGGAAAGTTTTTTTGGAATATGATCCGAAATGTGAAGAACCAAGATTAGATGGCCACAGAATTACGAGTAATTCAGTTGCTGAAGTAGCCCGCGGAGACGCCTAGCTATAATCATTTATTATTGGATTTATTTATGTATTTGTATAGGTTATTTATATGTATTTAGTTATTTGTTTTTTAAGTGTGTATTTTATTATTAAATGTATTTGATTTATAATTTTTTCATTAATTTTTTGGTTTCTAACCTCCAGTAGGGTTGTCGGGAAGAGATCTCTTTAGAGATAAGCGCACCTTTGTACACATTTTCTAACTGTAATCTGTTTGTATTTCTTATGCAATAAAGAATAAAGAGATATAATCTGGTTTATAAGTTCATTCCTGTCCTAGCTCAAACAATTTAAATATGTCGAACACTTTTATATTTAAGGCAAGTAGGTACATATCATTTAATAATCTTATGCAGGTACTACATTTAAGAATTAAATTTATGACAAAAATTTGTATAGTATTGCATTGGACTAGCTATGTACTTTTGAGCCCTACTGTAGTTCCTGCAAAACTTTCGGCCGCGCTACACTATAGGTACTATCGGTGTATACAATACTTAGGGACCGATACGATGACCTGAAAAACGCGACCGGATGTCACTGAATGAGGAAAGTTCAGTATCCGGGTGTGGTGATCATGGCGCGCTTTATATTTACCAATGTCCAGCGGTAGGTAATTACAGGCTGACAATGATGATGTAGGTACGTCACTTCGGTGAACAAGTTTTCACTTTGTTTATTAAAAAAGTTTTTGACATAGACAAAACAATCACCTTTATGTTTCTATACATGTTCACAGCAAATACAATCTGTGGTGTCTGTCTCAACCTTACGTCTCTACAGGGTGAATTTGAATTCGTGTAATTCTCATTAACTGCTGACGCCACTCTTGACTATGATCAACTTTCGCGAAGGAACGAGATCTAAAATTTTTCGATTACTTATCCAAACGAAACCATTCTAAAACCACCTTTGTTTGCAAGTCCAACAATTTTCGGCTGGTAACTCCACTCCTGATTACGAACAACTTTCCACTAGCAACTATAGCAGAATTCAGCCGAAAGTCATACTAAAGGTGGTTTCAGGTTGGTTTACTTTGTATGGGTAGTCGAATGTTTTTTGATCCAATTCGACTATGGTTACTTGGGGAAAGTTGATCGTAATCAAGAGTAGCATCACCAGTTAATGGTATCGATTCGGATGTACACCAACTAAACTAAACTAAAACCAGTTTTGAAGTGGTGCCGTCGCATCGTACTATTCCAGGGAGAAAGAGACAGTACTACTTTAAAACTGGTTTTAGTTTAGTTGGTGAACATCCGAATTCAATTTCAACCGCCTCCGTGGCTCAATGTAAACAACATTGGGTTTAAGTTTCGGAGGTCGCGGGTTCGATCCCCAGCGGGGTACATATTTAGAACTCGGTTTGGTTGGTGGTAGGGCATATTAAATGTCCGCCTGGCTAGCTACCACCATCTTATCTAAATCTGCCGCCAAACAGCAATGTTAATAGCATTGTTGTCTTCCGGTTGTCAGCGATAAGATAGCCAGTCCCCCAAATAAGATGGGGTTTCCGGGTCAGTACGTTACCACCTTCGGCCTCATCTTCACTTAACATCAGGTGTGATTGAGGTCAAGTGCTAACCCGTTGTGGATAAAAAAAAAAGAATTGACATCATACAAATTAAAATTCACCTGTATAGACATAAGAATGATCACAAGAATACAAGAAATTGACCGCTAAAAATACGTATCATAGGTAGCACACTTAGATCCAAATGGTGACAGGTTCCAATTGATAATAAAGTTCATTGACCAGCCCACGTGAATCGGTTTCATATGACACTGTTGATATTTATTTTGTAGTCATAATAGATCATTGGACTTACTATAAAGAATCATCGTTATCACGACCTAGTTAGGGTTGCCAACAGTAGTCTAAAATTGAGTAAAGTTCCAATAGGTGTATTTTCTGTTGCCCGCGACTTCGTTCGCATTGAACACTTCATTAAACTAGGTTTAGCAAAAAATTTGCTTATATGTTAATCCAGGTCCTAATCTGTCTACCAGACAAATTTCATGCAAATCCATCCAGCCGTTTGAGCGTGAAGAGCTAAAAAACCCCACTCAAATTTCAGCATTTATAATATTAGTTTAACGTTTAACTAGCGACTCGTCGCGGCTTCGCACGGTTGCAATTACTTTCTATAAGAAAGAATGAAAGAAAGTTATTTATTTTGATGTAATTAATAGTAAAAGTTAGTACAAATGGTGGTAACTAAACATTGGTTATCAAAAAAGGTTAACTACCACTCAGCATAAGCCACAGTAGCGGTCGCTCATAAATATATATGCATGTTATTATACAATTATGAGCCTCTTTTCTAAATTATAGTGAAACCCTATCAAAATGGTTTAGAAGTACCTAAGCGAAGAAACAGAGTACAAAATACTCCATTTAGCGTAACTCTGGCTTTTAAGCTCCTTATCTCTAAATAAATTCAGAATTAGAATGTCTATAGTCATACAATTCTTTTAATAACCCTCCTTTTTGGGTCTGTTGGATAAAAACACAAGAAAATATGTTTTTTAAATAACAATTTAGGTATTTAAAAACCAAAAGGCATGACAGCATATTACTTAATATAATACAGCTATAATATATTACAGCATAAGACTTAATTAAAACTATATACAGCACTTCTATATGCCTTTAGTAGTGGTGATCAAACAGGAATGTGACCAACCTGATAACCAACCGATTCTCGATCCAATAATGAACCCAGCTGTAAGTGTAGTTATGTTATTGACCGGTATTTGCTGTCAAGTATATCAAAGAAAGGTTAAAGTATTACAAAGTCTGACCAGTTGTATAACTGCCCTGCCTGGCAAACGTCAACATTACTAGTTGAAGAGTAACGCAAGAGGTGCGTGGACTTGGATGACACGGCTAATACAGTACCGACCTTGAACTAAATCGATCTTACGCACAATGCTTGCCAAAAACTGTGTATAATGACAAAAGGTAATATCGGCCCGTCATTTTGTGGATGGTCACTGTCATCGCCAACGAACACTTCCCCTCTCTGTATGTGTGATTCAAAGATTTAATAATCCTTTGGTATAGTCCGAGACTTCACTATGTAGACCAGAGGTTCCCAGACATTTCTTCTCATGGACCACTTTCAAAATTTTGCCGGTTCCCAAAACTCGACAAAAAATGTGAAGATTAGATCTATGGAAATTTGCGTTGCGGCTAAGTTCCAACCACGTATAATAGTTTCGAAAAAAAAAGTGACATTTAATTAATTCATGTTCATGCAAGATTGCAAGCACACCAAAAGCACACACACACCATAACCGTCGCTGAGCTTCTTACAATATTATCTGCCTACATTGATAGGTTAAGTGAAGCCAACATTCTTCTCTATCGAAAGCAGATAAATTTTCGTGGATTTGCGAATTGTGAACCCCTATTTTTTTACTTTATTTATTTGAGAGACAAACAGTTGCTTACATAAATTACATGAGTTGCTCATGTACTCTTAAAATAGTACATTAAGTGTTAACCTATAGTCTCCTACATTACATACTCTAAGGTGCATTAGGTAAATTACATAACATAAAATACGAGTAAAATCAAATGTCGAAATCTTAACTGATGGTTAGAACTGGGTTCGAAAACTATGACATTTCTTTAGAAACACATGTTTTGAATTTCGCCAAAGAAAAACTAAATAAAACTAAATATTAAACTATTTTTTTTGTCACGCCAACGTAGACCCCTGTCGAGTCTCCCGTGGACTCCTGGGGGTCCACCTGGACCACCTTGGGAACTAATGATGTAGAGTGTAGACGAACAAAGATCAAGTCAGAGCTGTGTGGTTTTAGCACGTAAAAAGAATATAAGCAACCCGTCTCTTCCCGTGGTTGTCGTAAAAAGGCGACTATGAGACTTTCCACCAAACAATATCTATAAGCAGATTTGCACGTAATAAACTGTTATGGATGTCAGCTGTGCATTTCCGTATATTTCGAAAGCCTTAGCCTTTAATGTTTGGAACACTCAAACGCTAACTCTATATCTGACCACCTCCTTTGGGATAAAGGTCGTGAAGTTATGGCTTTTAATAATACCTCATTACACGAAGTCAGTCTCAAGCTACGGTTCCCCATCCAAAAGTGACCAAGTACGATCAACTATACTGACAGCATGGGAAAGTAAAATTTTATTTTACCCATGGGGACGGCTTTTGCTCGTGATATCTAATAACCCCTCTCGGCTTAGTATCACGTCAGTAATGCTATAATACACAAAGTGCAATTCAGCTATTTCAACAATGTCCAAAAAATTGTGCTGAAATAGGGCCCTAAAGAAAAAATAAGTACACTGTAGTTTTTCAATATTTTAAGTGAGCATTCTGGCGTCACGTGTTGCTGGAATCCTCAGTCTCATACGTAGAGATTGCTTTACCAATGGGTATAATTTATATCACAAAAAATTGTGTATAAATAGTGCCACCGAAACATAAAAATCCTTTTTAAAAAATTCACACACACAGACCAATGTGGGCCAAGGTATTTAGATGTCTTTGTGAAAAGGTGCAGCGCAAGACTTGACTTGACAGGATCATGTTTTTCGTCGGGGATTAATGCCGACCTTTAAATAACTAATTGTCCCCTATCTCGTCTTGGTGTATCCCAATCCCAACTATCCCAACTAATATAATAAATGTGAAAGTTTGTGTGTGTGTATGTATGTTTGTTACCTCTTCACGCCCAAAAGGATGAACGGATTTGGATGAAATTTGGTTGGTACAGACAGATTAGGGCCTGGATTAACATAGGCTATTTTTTTTGCAGAACCGTTTTGATGAAACCTTCCACGCGGACGATGTCGCGGGCGATTCTACTGGTTATCTGCGAGGCTGCTCCGTCGAGTCTCCGTTTTTCATTCAAATACATTTTAAACTCGCACTGTATTACTAATTTGCAATTCTTGTATGTCCAGTTTACATGAAATGGTAGTTGATCTTGAACGAATCAACCTACCACAGTATCACCTTGTCTGTCGGTAAACTTCAGCCTGGCTTTATCAACTTTCAACTGCTGTCTGGTAGGGCACCGTGTCGGAGTGTTATGTGTTTGTCTATGTGTATCCAGTATTTGTCCGGACGTATCTCAGTAATAGAATATTTATTTATTGAAATATGACTCATTTTGTTAGTATTGCAGTATTATTATTAGCCTAGTAATGAGTTGTCCGATTTGAGTGCGATTTTTTTAATATATTAAACAGAAGACAGTCTTGGTCATGTTTAATGAAAGTATTGTTGACACCGTACAATATTACAGGAAAGCAATTGAGGTATAATCGAGCAGTGGCGTGCACAGCATATTGTCACAGGGCAGGCAGAATGATAAAGCTATTAAATAAGCAAAAATACAACTACCAAATATAATAACGTAGTCTTTTAGCAATCCTCGCAACTCTTTCGAATATTTCTGTGACATACCATGAATCAGCTGTCTTGAGAATGCATTTCGAGGGAAGTTTACAATTTGCTAGGGTAGGCACTGCCGTGCCTGTATGGAAGGCACGCCATTGTAATCGAGCCTTAAGCCATTTCGGAAATATTTAACTTTTATCACAGTTTTTTGATGTATTATATATAACTTTTACCACAGTTTTTTTTATGATTACGTGTTCATTTTTCAAATAAAGTTTCCAATGTTTTCTATTTGCAGGCGAACCAGCGAACCCATAAGTGATTATAACTACTGCTCATGTTACCTATCGCGAGGGTTGCAATAACATCTTAGCATTGATACGGGACGGTTAAATTCTACTTAAATAAAGCATGAAAATGTGAGCAACCACTAATCATGCGTTGTCTCTTCTTGGTAACCTTTTGTTGACCATCTCTCTATGGATATCTCAGACTAACAAAACCTGAGATGGATATAGACAGACCGTCCCCCCTCTGCGTACAATCAGCTCCACAATTAACGACACAGGGCTGTTTTATATAATTTATTGTAGAATGCTGTCTATTTATGCTGTATTACCCGCAGTCTCCAAAATGTTGTTGCAGACAAGAGGGTCATTTCAGAGGCTCGTGGTATACCTTGACTAGGCACCAACTGTACTAAAATTATAGGTACTGTTTATGTAAATATTGGGTCTTTACCTATGATATTGGAGATTTTTTTCTTCATTAATCATATGTACCAATTCCTGCGATTTTCAAAGCTATATCCAAATTTGTTTTTTATTTAGAAAATGGAATGTTATTTCAAGGTTTCACGTGAAATATTTTTTTATTTCTGGGCTAAATCACGTAATAAAAAAAATTTGAACAGAGCTTTTTTCATGTGCTTCCCATAATCATTTCTTAGATTCGTTGAAACTTTTATAAAGCGGTTACTTTTAAAAATTAAAGCTGCCTATACTTAACTTAATGTTATCCAATAATACACACAAAAAAAAAATCAAAAATGTTTGTATGGAGAAAACAGTCTTAATGAAATTCTTCATACAAAACGCCAATTTCATAGGTATTGAAAAAGTGCCAACATACAGAGTTGTTGAATACGAAGGTGAAAATAGTAAAACGTGCGAGTTTTGCTGTTGTTAGTTTTACCATCGAGTTCGCGTTTACGTAAAAAGTATCTATGAAAAAAATTGTATTGCAAACTATCCGCTAGACAGTGGCAAGCCTGAGACATGTTGGATGAACGATTTGTGGTTTTACGCAATCTGGAGGATAATATGCAATTCCTTTAGTGTGTCAAGATCAATGAGTTTGAAGTTGATATTCCTGATTGAGAATTTTATTAAGGCAAAGGCATGAAGGGCTTTTAGGCTTATATCAAGGTACCGCCACTGCCACTAGAGCGCTGCACATTTCTTCATACAAATCGTCATGTAAACGTGAGTTAAGTCAAAAAACAATCTCCGCCCTCAGACCAGCGAAAATGTGACAGTGACAGTCTCATATATACAGGACGTATCTAGATATCACCCGAGAAGGAAAAACAAAATGTTTTCATGTGTCAGGATCGTAGCAAATGGAAATCTGTGGTCTCTACCTTTTTTTGACGCGGGGAAACGCATGACACGTACCGCTCGCCTGGGAGACGACGAGACGGTTATGTGGGACTCCCCTCCTCAGAGGGATACCCACTAAAACCCCGCAGCGACTTTCTTCGGCAGTAGGAAGGACCTGGGAACGCATAAGCGGCTCCAGCCCCCCACTGTCTCTCCTACAAATATTCCGAATAAAGCCAGGACATGAAACAAATTAGTGGAAGCAATGAAACTTAAAACTTATACAATAAGAAGCCGAACATAACAATCGCCAATAAAAATCAAAGCCAGACCAAAAAAAAATACGAATCCTCAACTAACTTGACCGGACATCGCTCCGTGATCCGGTCAAAAGGGGAAAGGGGAAAGCAAACACTGCAAACGACAATACATACAATGTAGGATGTAAGTATTTGTATATTCTCACACCTTTGTATTAAACAAAGGGCACGTGTCATCGGTGTGCCACGGTTGATTCAATATCTGGTTAGGTACTGCGTGAGTACTCTACCTACTTTTTGCCCGACTGACCAAGTAAACATTAGTTTTTCGAATGTACATAATGTGTATGTATGTCCGTTCCTTTGGCGCATCCTGTAGTCTAAACGGCTTCACCGATTTCGAAGTGCATGGGGTCGTTAGATTCGTCTTGGTATGCGGAATGTCATAGGATACATTTTATGGTAAAAAATCCAACATGGCGTCCGCAAAACACAAAATAGCTGTCGGGTTTTTTGATTTTTAAGACTTAAATAGTTATTAAGCATTTATTTTAATGTTAGATATAGGTACAATATCACTTATTTGAACACTCAAGCGCACCGGCGCTTACCCATTCCCCATTTGCATACCCATTAGCGAATGTACCTACATTCGCTATTCGCTGTCGATTTGGGTATATTTATCTTTACACAATTGCTGGTATACCTGCATTATATTAATATAAGTTCATAGATTATCGGGGGTTTCCAAATTTTCTATTTACGGTTTTTTTTTTATGCACGACGAGTTCGTACTTGACCTCAATCGCACCTGATGTTAAGTGAAGACGAGGTCGAAGGTGGAAGCGTACTGACCCGGAAACCCCAACACATTTGGGGCACTGGCTATCTTATCTCTGACAACCGGAACACAACAATGCTAATAACATTGCTGCTTGGCGGCAGATTTATATAAGATGGTGGTAGCTAGCCAGGAGATAGCTAGCCAGCCAGGCTTAAAATGCCCTACCACCAACCAAACCGAGTACTTAAACATATATACCCCGCTGGGGATCGAAGCCACGACCTCCGAATCGTAAATTCAATGTTGTTTACATTGAGCCACGGAGGCGGTTGAATTTATGATGAGGATGCGTTCACCTAGCTAGGTATATTTTACATAATATTAGGTCCTGCATATCTCCTACACAATCCTCCTTTTGTGTGTAAATATTTCACCAGACGATCTGGTGATGCACTCCGAGCCGGAGATGGAATACGGATTATTGAAGTCTCTTGTTAGCCCACGGAAAATGCGGTAAAAAATTAGCTTAGCTAATCATAATTCAGAACCGACTTATATAGTTGCTATCTTATATGAGAGATGTAATTTTGAATAACTAAGCCTAAAAAAAACGATGACTTATTCTAGATTTTTTAGAAAACCCTATAATTAGTTTGTATCTTAATAAACAATAAATACTAACTGATATTTAATCAGGTAGACTTTTGTTAAACACAGTTAATTTATTGATGGATAAAAAACTTAGCATGGTAAGGCATGCATGTGTTTTTAGCTGAAAATGTCGTCGAGCGGTATTACTTAAGAAATAAAAATGAGAACTAATATTTGGTAACGATAGTTTCCATAAATATTTTGAATTAAAAGAAATACCCATAAATTGAGCATTTTTTTTAAGAAACACATTTTGAAACTTATTTGGAAAAATATATAGGTACTTCAATTGTTACTACATTTACAACACTTTATTAAATGTTTCAAGAAAATCGCGGTTATTCGTTTTTCCGAGGTCTAAACGTATTTCCCTGGGCTATGTTTTATATTTGGCGTTCCAATTCGAAGACATTGATAGATATGATTGTGGCCCACTGAGCATAAAGTATCGTAGAGCATTTTGCATGCAATTGCACGAGCATAACATGCAAACATTCACAGTAGGCACAGATTCTTATCATGTGATACATAATCTTGTAATGTGATATAACAATGCCTACATGATGTATTAATTTACGAGTTACATATGTATAAACAATACAATAGCTTATAAATATTGTTCAACTGCAAAAGATCTATCTGACGTGTCAATAAATTTAATAGCCTTCTAGTTTAGGTCTATACCTATGTACCTAGTTCTAAAAGAAACAGTCTGCAACAAATCGAATGCTTTAGAGCGGAGCTCGATAATTGGTGAATTGACATAATTTATTCAATAATACTAGATAGCCGTAAACCTAAGCTATATCGCCCTTGATTATATAATGGACATATAATGTAAGTACGTTAAGTTGATATAAAGTGGATAAGTACCTAATCGGATAAGCGCCATTTTGTCTCTTTGTCTTGTTCGCGAATTAGAGTGGTGAAAAAACAAAATGGCATGTTCTCAATCATCTCCTTTGAAAGGTAGAGATCACACAGATATTTTGTTACGTTCAGACAAATATTTAATATAGCTTTCCGCCCGCGGCTTCGCCTACGTAGAATAACTTATCGCGGAAATTTGGTTGTCCCGCGGGAACTACTCACTTTATTAGGATAAAAAATATCCTATGTCTCAATTATACCAAATTTCATCCAAATCCGTCCATCCGTTTCGCCGTAATTGAGCAACAAACAAACATCCAAACTTTCGCATTTATAATTAATATTTTAAAAGCGAAAGTATAATATATATTGAATTTGTAATCAAACTATTCAATGCACTTAGTGAATTTCTGATAAATTTTGAAGCTAGTGTAAAAAGAGGAAATCTTGAATGAAAGAAGTGACAGCGGACGGTGTGAAAGACGAAAACCTTACAAGTTTCCTTAAGGTCTATATTTTTAGTATCAAGAACCGATGTAGCATCTGGTTTCATGGCCCGTTTCCAAGACCAGTCTGTCCCCTCGAACGCGTTCAGAGAAGCAATTTTTCAATCGTTCGACAGTAATCTTAATAAATAATTGATTGAAAAAAAATTCTGCAGGGTTGCAACTTCGGCCAATGTTGAACATGATCTGACAATGCTTGTAGCTAAAGATGTATTTCATGAATAAGTCTTGATTTCACGTGATTGACTTTACATAGTAAAATTCAATTCGTGTAAATCCTGTATACTGATGACTCCACTCCTGATTACAAAAAACTTCCCACTAAGAACAATAGCCGAGTTCAGTCGAAAATTGTTGGAATTCCATACTAAAGCTGGATACAGGATGGTTCACTTTGCATGGGTACTTGAAATTTTTTTGATTGAATTCGACATGATTCCTTGGGGAAAGTTGTTCGTAATCAAGAGTGGCGTTACCAGTTAGTTAATGGAATTACATGAATTCAAATTCACCCTGTATTGTTGCGTAGCATGTCGAGTTTCAACGTTACGGCTTTGAATCAATGCTTATTTCACTGATCACAAATTTAAGTTTGTTAGCGACTGAAAAGTGCGGATCATTTATGAATGATCTACAACACGATTCCTTGAAATTTTCTCGATGAAAATAACTAAATCTGTCTGAAATTACGAATAAACGGTAGACATTCATAGATACTTTATATAGAAACACGTGAGTAATAAATCAAATATGATTCAGTGCCTATGTTCGCATATGTCTCGCCGACGGGTACCTACTACCTACACCTAGGTTGGTTTGGGCGAGCGACGCACGAGCAAGACCAATAATACGAAATGAACGCCAATCGGGTCAGACGCCTCGCAAATGCACAATAATGTCTGGTCTCAATTTCACATACCTGAAGCGTATGTAAAATTGACACCGCCCATTAATTCTACCTGACTGAAGCCCATTGTGTTCTATATTCAAATGTTCACGCACGACGCGACCAACAAATTTCTATCGTTTAAAATTCCATCTACAGAGTAAATAGAATGATATTGTTATACTTTTTCTATTATTGACAGAGTAGTGACATTTCTCTAATAATAATTTAAGTATAAAATTTTGGACCACTATGTATATTTTTGGCTTACGTGGAATCCAGAATAGTTACAGTCTGAATGGGAACACATAATTGATGTTTATGCCGGTTTCTAGATAAAACGTCGTGTTTCAATTTAAAGTAATGCAAATGTTATGCTACAAAAACACACATCTCATAAACATAATCATAAAAAAGTATTGAGACTGAGAAGTGATCTCAATCTCAACATCGATTTATTAATACGGGCCCTTAATAAATCGATGTTGAGATTGAGATCACTTCTCAGTCTCAATACTTTTTTTTCATGCTGTTTTAACATGCAACAGATTCTCAAGCGCCAGCTTGAGGTCATCTCAATCTTGAGAACGGTTTATTAATACGGGCCATAGAAACGCTGTGGCAAAATATTTTTTTATAGAGTCGTTTACAGCTGTCATCAACGATAGTGACAATAGTGTAGTGGATAGCGACCCTGTCAGCGAAACCAACGGTTGCGGGTTCGAATCCCGCGTCCAGTAAATATTTGTGTGATGAATACGAACATTTATTCCAGAGTCATGGATATTTATGTATGTTTATCCGTTATCCATCTGGTAACCATAGTACAAGCTTTACTTAGTTTAGAACTAGATGATTGGTATACCAGTGTCCGAAATATTTTATTTATTTCAAGGTAGTCGACGCCCACACATTAAACGACCTGTTTGGTGTAGTGGTTAGAAACTCTGCTGCTATACCAAAAGGTCGCGGGTTCGAATCCCGCTAGTGACATATGTTTGTATGATGAATACAGACATGTGTTCCCGAGTTATGGATGTTTTTCATTTATAATTTATTTACAAAAAAAAAATGTATTTGTGTAGTTTATCAACCATCTGGTATCCATAATACAAGCCTAGTTGCTTAGTGTGGAACTAGATGGCGTTGTGTGTATGTGGAAATTTAATTTATTATTATTACATACAGCTCTGATACACATTTGAACAATGAATACTTTTTCTACTTCAAAGAATATCGCCACAGACACCGCACCTAAAAGTTGGCGAAACATATCCGTGATAAGCTGAAAGTACATATTCCGAATATTATTATTTTCCTCATACGGTGCAATGCATACATAAAACCTAGTTTATAATAGATCAGAGTTTTCCTATTAACAAACCAATCAATATTGAAACCTAAGAACATTGTGTCATTCACAGCTTTAATACTGGCATTGTTATATGTTATTTTCATATTGAAGAGTTTTATTTTTATGGTCAAGTAAGTAATTCCGGACTTACGGCAGCGGTATTCCCGAACGAGTACGACATTGGAACCTTCAAGAAACGAGCCTACACCTTCCTCAAAGGCCGGCAACGCATCTGTGACCCTTTTGGTGTTGCGGGTGTCCATGGGCGGCGGTGATTGCTTTCCATCAGGTGACCCGCATGCTCGTTAGCCGCCCCATCATATAAAAAAAAAATTCTACTATCTTTTGCAAAGTATCATTTATTGTTATTTCAAAATCATTTCTCTCTCTATTTTTATTCTTTATTATTAATGTAACATCTTCAGCATTTATAGGTACAAGCTCCTAATTTATTAACGTTGAGTAGTCGATCCCGGTTGTTTTCAATAGAAGGCAGTCGTTCGTTTATTACTAGCCGACCAACCACTCTGTCCACCTGCCCCCGCAGTCTCGACATTAGCGAACGCTACACCACCGATTTCGGTCGTTAAGTCCTAACAATGTTATTTTAATTGGAGAATTAGAGTCTTTAGTATCAAAATATCGGTTTCCATTGAAACTACGTTTCAGGCTTCCAACAAAAACCGACATGATTATTAACACTATAACATTTAGAATAAGACCGTTAGGAGTTAACGACCGAAATCGGTTGCTATCTATGTCGAGACTGCGGGCCCTGGTTGGCCGGTTAGTATTTTTTTTTCTTAATTTACCACCTGGTTGGTTGGTTGATATTTTTTTTTCTTACCTGACTACCTGGTTGGTTGGCTCATATTTTTTTTCTTAACTGACTACCTAGTTGGTTGGTTGATATTTTTTTTTCTAACTACCAAACTGATTGGTCGGTTAGTTTATTTTTCTCAACCGACAAGTCGGTAGCCCAAAGGTGCGGCTTAAAAACACGGACTGTCTGGTGGCCACCAGTCTGCCACAAATCCACCAATACGCACTGGGTCCGCGTGGTGGATTCTGGCCCATACCCTCTCCCAGTGAGAGGAAGCTGTGCCCCACCAGTGGGGACGTATAAGTAAGTATGTTGATGATGAATTTGTTAGTCCCGACACAAAGTATTCAAATATGTAATAATTTTAAAGTATAATCTGTGGTTTAAAATATAATGTGTTTTCCTTATTGTGTAGATATCTACATTTGAATAACAACATGAGTTTAAAAACCCCAAAAAACAGACAGCATATTTTATATTTCGCGGGCGCCATGTTGGATTTTTTACCATACTATGTATCCTGACACTGCAGGGATCAAGGCGAATCTAACGACACCATGTACTTCGAAATCGGTCAAGTCGTTTAGGCTACAGGAGGTAACATAGAAATCTACATACATACACTCGAAAAACATTACCCTCCTTCCTTAGGCAGTCGGGTAAAAATGGTATTCCGGTCTAAATTTCACTATGTACTCGTATAACAATTTGTAAGTTTTTTCAAGTAAAATAAATGAACACATTCAGAAGCAATCATACAGGCGTATAATATACCAAAACGATATCGATTTAGATAAATATTATACAAACTCGAAGAATACGAACTACAACAGATGAATTACGAACATAAGGTCGTTTTAATTCATTTATGGCATGCCACATTGTTAGTAGGTACATCGTAGTATGTCGGTGGCTCAGCTGTTAAGACACGGTCTCCCAATTTGGGAGATTCGGGATCGATTCCCAGGCAGACCATACACCAGTACATTTATCCGATTGCTCTAAAAGGTGAAAGAAAAAATCGTGAGGAAACCTGCATGCCTGAGAAATAACAATTCTAGGGCATGTGAAGTCCCCAATTCGATTGGGGTAGCGTGGTGGACTACGGCCCATACTCCCTCATAATACGAGGGAAGGCCTATATCCCTGCAGTGGGATGTTTAGGGGCTCATGATGATGATGACATCGTAGTAGTAATTATAATCCATATAAATAAGATAAAATGGCAAGTTCTCAGAATGGCAAATTGAGATTGATTAATCGCAGGATTATAATGAAATTAGGATTTTGATCAATATTACTCTTACTTATTTACATTTAAGTTAAATTACATATAATATTATTTTATTATAGCTTATTCATTTTAACACTTTAATTTGAGATTGGCCACATTATTTAAGTTATTATATTATGTTGATGGTCAGACAGGTCCGGGATCCACGCACAGCCAATACCCGAAGTTTATTCTTCAATCTAACCTAATTGGATGTGATGGTAGGGGGCATTTGCCGGGCACAGACGGATGAGCCGTCCACCAAAGGGGTCATTCTATCCAATCCCCTTTGCGGCGCATTGGTTGTGTGAGCGCGGCTTTGTCTGGCGGTTTATCTGGGCATCAGCAATGTTCGGTACGTTCTCAATCGACCAGTCAACGATCATGTCATCATATCGCAACGATGTCGTCCAGAAAGGGGTCATTTAGGGCACAAAAATTAAACACGATAATGTAGGTGCCTACATCACGCAAATACCCAAAAGTATTAAATGTTGCGGATAAGATAGTAGCAGATGTTAGGCTAATAAAGAATTTTTATTTTTCTGTAGTCATTTAAGTGCACGGCAGTGTTCAGGTCATGTCCTATAAAATACTGGCCTCTCGTACGCCGTACAGCTACGAACAATGTCAAGGCTCATTAACTATTGAAATATCATGTTCTATTTAACTCAGATAATGTGATGATAATTATACAATATTCCAATTTTCAAAACTGTCTTTAAGAAATTCTGACATAACGACCCTCAAAAACAGTCACAGATCATCACGCATCCCTATTATTTAATATTAATAGGTAAGTGGTATTTTGATGATCTGTAACTGTTTTTGATTATCATCACACATCCCTATTATTTAATAGAGAAGTGGTATTTTGATGATCTGTGACTGTTTTTGAGGGTCGTTATGTCAGCATTTCTTAAAGACAGTTTTGCGAATAATTCGAAGAGTGCAGCTGTCTCGTAGAGTGACACATACTTGACATGAGTTATCATTATGTGCAAACAAGCTACTGTAATATTATTGTATACAGTACAAAGGTGGCTAAAATTCACTTTGTATAAGTATATTTACAAAATTACACTTTGTATATATATATAATTATTGGTTGGAAGATATTTATTTAAAACAGCTGCGCACTCTTCGAATTATTCGCAGCACATCACCGCGCTCAGTGACATTGCAGTGTCGGCAAAGCGCTTCAATGATTTTAGGATAGTGGTTGAGACGTCTTTGAAACATCAAACATCCTGTCCTTGAATAATTATTATGGAAAATAAATTACATAATTCAATTATCACACTATTGCGGAAACCTAAACACATCACAGACACGATTTTGGTATTTTGTCTAAAGTGGAAATCTATAGTCTCTGCCTACCCCAACGGGAAACAGGCGTGAGCCGTATGTATGTGTATGTAAAATTGGTCTAAAATTGTCTTTCAGAAAATCTTTAAATTTATAGTATTCAACATGTTCATAATTGGATGGAAGTGGGCTGAGTGAGAGTGATCATGTAACACGGATGAGGTTACTAGAACTTGGCATTGACCTATATTTCAACTCTTGTAGGTCCCGTACCACCAACTAAACCAAGTATTAAACATGTACCCCGCTGGGCACCGAAATCCCGACCTCCGTTTTGTACACTTTGTTGTTTATAAAGAGCCACGAAGGCGGTTGAAAACATTACAGCCTAGACTGAAAATATTAAGTAGGTAGGTACCGAGAATAGAACATCGACAGCAGACACTAAAGATAAGATACAACTTCTTACATATTAATAATCTTGGCAGGTAGTCAACATTACCTACATTATAAGTAGTAGTTACGTACTATTGGATCAAAATAGCCGACTAGCACTACGGCAATGTAAACAACCTTTAATGTTAAAAAGGACATTTTATATTATGAAAACAACCTGCCGCCCCAAAGAGGCTCGCAAAAAAATTAATATTTTCTTTTTAATGCAATAATACATTATTTACATGCACCAGCCAAATAAACTATTTCTACATCTCGTATTTTTTTTTAAAGATTCGGGCTCTCCAACCCATTACTATCAATTATTTATCAAAAAATTTCTGGTATGAACTCCAATAACAGACAACACTGAAATGCGTGGAAAACGATCTAATCCAACTAATGTTAAAAATGCGAAACTGTGAATGCTTAATCACGGCGAAACGGATGAATGGATTTGAAAGGAAAAAGGAATTAATGCAATAAATGATTTGAGTTTGAGTTTGAAAATACATGGGGCACACTAAAAGTTCTAGCTAATCGGAACTATTTGAATTTCGAATGTTATGTTTTTGAAACGACTTGCAACCTTCTTAGTAATAAAAAAAATTGGCGGGAAATCATCAATTGTTTTTTATCACACATCAAAGTTCTACGTATGCAACGAAAATGGATATATTATAGAGAATAGCGATAAGACCGCCTGGTTGTACAATTATTATTTTTTTGAAGCTTTATTCATGAAGTGCATTGTAGATTTTTTTGTACAATAAAGTGTACTTGATTGATTGATTGATTGAAAATGGAATTAAGTCGAAAAGATTTTAGAGCGATGATTTTTTATGATTTTAAAAGTACTCTCTCTCCGCAAGACTGCGCCGCTCGTCTTCAAAATGCTTTTGGGAGAGAAGCCTTGTTTGAGCACCGTGAGGCGATGGTTTGCTGAATTTGAGAGAGATCGGGTTACTTTACATGACGAATTTCGTGAAGGGCGGCCTTCAACTGCCGATTGAAGAAAACCCGCGGATTACCTATGAGACAATTCGAGGACTATTGGGGATTGGTATGAGCCAAATACAGAAAATTTTACACGAAGAATTAAAAGTTCGGAAACATTGTTGTCGTTGGATCCCTCATGAAATGACAGCGGAGCAGATGCGGGCTCGCGTGGAATGGTGCTCATAGATGCTACTGAAGTAAGACTTTCTAATGCTGTTTATGACATTGTCACAGGAGACGAAACGTGGATTTATTGTTTTGAACCCGAAAAAAAAACAGCAATCTTGTGAATGGGTGTTTGAAAATGAGAACAGGCCAACAAAAGTGAGGCAGACGAGAAACGTTGGTAAAAAATGATCGCGTTTTTTTCTCAGCTACGGGTCCCATCTGCACAATTCTGTAAAGATAATAGTTCCGATTAATCGACGGATCGGAACGTGTGTGACCAACCAATGACCCCTACCCATACATTACGAGACGAGAAAAGAGTCAATTCTTTACTGCAATAGCGAAGCACAAATATTTATGACATTTACTCTGTACCTCACTACCTTCCTACTTTTTCTAAACTTTATTTCTGCCATAGATGAAATGGCATCAAAGAACGAGGGCGTACGTATATCGGTACTTATACTCATACCGGTGGTAGTCTGCGCCACTGGCTGACCGTTTCCCTTCTCTCGGTCACCATTAAAACGCCTTGGTCCATCGTCAGTTATCCCATCATAACGGTTCTCCACTTTAGTCTAATGATCCGGGTACTGACGGCTTTGACCTTTGCTTTGTGTCGAATTCCGCACTTGGCTGCTAATATTTTGATGGTGATATTAACACAATCCAATATTTCTTATCTGGGTAGGTAAGTATAGATATTGTATTGTGTTATTTCCATTTATCTATTTTATCGCCAACGACGAAATTTCATACATTATGATCCATCCATCAGAGTAAGTACAATACATCATATTCTCTGACACGATAGTCCATACTTATCTCTTAAATATTTATGTTACAAAATAACCTGGTGACCCGTATTTTTGGTATAAACTAAATATAGTCAGTGGAAAGCAAATTATTATTTCCTATCCGAAATAATTAACTAACAATAAGCGAGGAACTCCAAATACGAATTGGGAATTAGACCACTAAGGCCCGTATTAATAAATCGTTCTTGAGATTGAGATCGCGTCTCAGTCTCAAGACCATTTTTTCTGACGCTGTTTTAATGTGCAGCAGATTCTCAAGCGTCAACTTGAGGCCATGTCAATCTTGAGAACGTTTTATTAATAGGGGCCTAAGACAGTGTAGGAGGAAAGTGTACCACCTAAGAGGATACCTCTATAGGTTAGATGGGTAAGATTAGAGATGTAATTTTGAATAACTAGGCCTAAAAAAACGATAGCTTAGTTTAGATTTTTTTAGAAAACCTTATTATTAATTGGTAAAAAAACCAATAACCGCGATGTTCTTGAAACATTTTATTAAATGTTTCACTTACAACTCTACATTTACAACTCTTTATTAAGAGTTGTAAATGTAGTAACAATTGCTAGAAATTAAAGCATTTGTAAGAAACGCAAGTACTAAGTAACTGAATAAGCTAATGTTGATAAATGTGTTTCTTAAAAAAATAAATGCTCAATTGATAGGTATTTTTTTAAATTCAAAACATTTAAGGAAATTATCATTACAAAATATTAATTCTCATTTAATTTCTTAGACAATGCAGCTCGACGACATTTTCAGCTGAAACACATGCATGCCTAACTATAACATGCTTAGTTTTTTATCCACCAATAAGTTAATTGTGTTTAACAAAAGTCTACCTGATTAAAAATCAGTTGGTATTGATTGTTATTAAGATACAAATTAAAATTAGGGCTTTCTAAAAAAAATCTAGACTAAGCGCTCGTTTTTTTATCTAATACACTTCTATAAGCTAGCAATGATATAAGTCGGTTCTGAATTATGTCTAGAGCTAAGGTAATTTTTTATCGTATTTTCCCTGGGCTACCATCTCTATTGCCAAAAGGAGTTCGCTACTATTTCGGCCCAAGACGCAAAATGTTTATAACTACATAAAATAACGTCACGACCTTTATCCCAAATGAGGTGCTCAGAGATGAACAAACATTATAAAAATTTAATGCTTGAAGGTTCACCGTTCGAAACATACAGAAAGGCACACGTGACAGGCAGAGACGTGATTAAATGGAAATGTCAGTAAACCCCCGCTCCGTAAAAATTATCCAATCATACAAGTAAATAAATCAACTCTTTTAAAAAATTAACTATCAAAGAAACGGCTAAACGTGGCTAAATAACTACCTCGCAAACACCAGCTTACAAACGCAGAAAACATCGGTTTAACGGTTTGGGCTCTACAATGCCACACATACAGAGATAATGGGGGTGTGACGTCTGCGGCCGTAGACAAGATAATCGGTCCACTAGTGGACCGAAGCCTTTCAAGCCTTCGGTTAAACATCAAACAAAATTCTTTTTAAAATAGCCTGCGTAGCCTGACATCGTTTGTCGCGCGCGACGTAGGTAGGAGTCAGTGGGATAGTTTTATATTTCGTCCAACCGAATGAATGAACGAATGAGCAAGACATATTATATCTCGCGCGTCATAAACGTTTATCGTGCCTGTCATGCTACGGGGCAGGACTACTATATTTGACACGTCTGGCCAAACAAACGAATCCACGCGAAAGCGTATGAACAGGCAAGCGTCCGCATATTCTATTTAAAATTAATTTAACAATTAAAAATCAGATGAAGGCGCCACTGAACGTTCGGCGACGTCTCATTTATGACAAACCCCTTATGACGAGCTACGATTGTGGCAGCGAACCTATGACGAGTTGCGACCGTGGCACAAACAGCGTACCTATATGACGAACTGCGACCTTGGTAAGCAGCGTACATGACCAACAGCGAACTTCACTCAGAATCAGATCTCTAATGAGAGCTGCGTAAAAATCGCTTGTGACCTACAGCTTCGAATCCGTTTAACCACGCCTTCATGGTTCAAACAACATCGAGTTTACGAACGGGGGAGTTCGGGGGATACTTTGATACTCGGTTTGATTTAATTGGCGCTAAGGATTCTTGAGATAAGATTGTCGGGGGTAGCCAACTCATCATCAGTTACTATTATAAGGTATAATTGATGTCAAGTGCTTGCTCATACAAATCCTATAACAATTTTTTTATACTTAATACTCGTAGGTATGTAATTGGAAGTCATGTTTACATAATAATTCAATTTTTATATGACTAACTAGGCACACAATACTATAAAGTGCCTATCTATAGTTAAATTGGTAGCTACACTTGACTGTAAATCAAATAAACTTAAGAAAGTACAATGAACAGTACCGTATTTATCGACGAAATAAAAAAAAACAAAAATCCAACTTTTTGGCTTTTATTATAATTTATTGCATAATCATCAATCATAGTTTTATACCATCAAAAAGAAAAAAAAACAAGTAACTAACAATTTTTTCCAAAGAATAGAGTTAAGTAAAATCTTTTACTTCCAAGCAATGGAAGAAACCTTGTTAACTTACCTATTACATGAAATATCGCCAAACCCTACATGAATTATAATGATATAAATTTTTGTGCCCATGCTTGATTATCTACTCGCCTTTAATCTCAAAACTTTTAAAGATATATCATTATAATTCATGTAGTGTAGAGCCTTAACATTAAATTAAAACAGGAACACAAAACGTCATTATCTTTTTCATTGCACTTTAAAAATATAACAAATCAACTCGAAACCTAATAAATGTGAAAAATATTGTCTTTTCATATTCAGTCCAATTCCAACATAGGGTCTCTGATATGCTAATTATTGGATCATTGTAATAAAAATATGTCAAGTATTTTTTACAATCGACAAATAGTTTTTTTTTTATTTAATTTCACATTTACTTTTTAAAGATGTTGTATTTACTCATTTTTGTGGTATTTCGTATAGTAGGTATGTATAATTAGTGATTGGTCATTTCATCACTGATGATTACAGTTATATGAGATTTTTTTATTATGTTTAATGTTCCTTTTGAACACATGTACTACCTATTAGATACTGTGTAAGAGTTATGTTTTGGATCTCCAAATTTAAGCATGGTAAAGAGTACCCTTTCCAACAAAATTGTTTTAATGTACTTTTCCGAGACAATGACAACACAGCTTCGAAACATGCATCACAATTCTTTTTTATTACAATTTGTTTCTCATAAAATCTTTACACTTATGAACACTTACAACAATTTAGAATATTCATTTAATTTATTCATAATTTTAAAACTAATGCAGACCACAGAATAACTTTAGTTCAATATTTTATTATGCCAAATTATTACATCAAAGAAAAGAAAGTGTATTTACAAATATTTTTTTACGTTGGAATGTAATAAACACAATGTAATCTTTCCAATGATCTGAATCAGATAATCCTCTAATTGTTTGATGATAATTGTTTGATGATAATGATTTGATTGAATGATGTGAGAACGTCCAATAGTCTCGTGATTTCTAGTATATATACAAAATAATATCTAATAGTAAGTAATAAGTGGTGATAATCGAGATTAAATTCAATTCAATATTGATAAAAACCCAATGAGAAAATATGAATATTTGCATTAAGAAATAGGACACATATGAAACAGGACATTTATAATTAATGGTTGAAATATTACAGAACAACTAGAGCATTGAAATTATGTTAAGTCTTCTTGCACAATCAACCTCTGACGTAGGTATGTGTAGTTCTACTACAATTTACTATAAACACAACAGAAGTAATACATATATGTAAGTATGGAAGATCAATCAATTACAGAAGATAAATTGTGGTCCATCCTAAATCTAATACTAACAATCGCCTTTAATTTAGTGCAAGGAACTTACAATGAAGTAATTAAGTACATAATACATTTTACCAAAAATAAACTCTCAGGTTTATAAAAATAAACATTATGTAAACTTGCATAAAAGGTGTCATTTAAAGGTGTTCTAAAATGTTTCCTTCTTTTGTAAATAAATGTGCAGATTTCAGTGCAAAACCGTGTTAGAAATTAAATCAAAATTATGTTCTACCTACTTATTATTCATCCTAGATTTAAAATAAATAGATAAAGAAAAAGTAGTGTTTTTTAAACCCCAAGCCCAATAAAAATACTAAACCACAAATAAGTTTCACTAGATCCAAACTGTCTTGTCCAGTCAACTTCAGCCTCAAGTTTTAATTAATTATAATATAAATAATTAAAACCACCACTGTAAGCTGTTGATTAAAAAATATGTTACAAAATGCATTAAAATTAACTGTTTAAAAAATATATAGTGAAGCTATTTAAAAGGTTTGTATATCTATTTAAATTTAACTATGGTCTACTATCACATTTTGTATGGGGAGGGGCTAGAATGCGATGGATGATGGGGGCATAGAGCATTCCCCTACAGTCACACGGTATGAGGCAAGTTCACTGATACCGTGATAGTGCACAAACGCAGCCACAATCACAAGCACATGGAATATCTGGTGTGATTGGAACCAGATGTCACACTTTCCTGGGAACCAACGTTCAGGCACTCGCAAGGCATAGAACATGGCTCCCAAAATATATAACAATCCCATTAACACTAGCCAACCAAGTGATGCCTTGCTAACTTGACTGAACCAACCCTCTGTGACTCCATAGTGAATTGCAGGCACAATACCTGAAAGACCAAAACCCATGAACACTCCCGCTCGAAGAGGTCGTAAACGAGGTTCTGAAAACCTGTCCCACAGTGACACTATTATAGACAAAATTCCTAAAACCACCACTACAGATAAATAAATTATTTTCGGCCTGTAGTGGCAATAGAAACTGTAGTACAACCACGGAACAAAAGAACCCATAATTAGCAGGGCAATTCCGCAGTAATCCAACTTAGAAAATAGCTTTCCAACCATCTCCGAGTGGCAGTATAATGTATGGTAAGCAAACGAAAACCCGAGGCACACAATAGCCCCCACAAAGAACACACCAAATATCATCTTTTCCTGCATTTGTATCTCAATCGATGGGCGGGTTAGAAAGTAGACAGCTACACCTATGAATGCGACACAGCCAAGTAAATGTGTCCAAATGTTGCCTGTTTCTGTGTGGATGCGGAAAATAGATGCGAAACATGCACTGAATGAAGGTAGAGGCGGTCTGTGGCCTTTGTGTAGATAATCATTGTCCTGCAGCCAGCGAGGCAGATGTCGGAAGTGGCAGACGTTCCATGAGGCCTCCCACACCTTGCGAACGAACTCCTCTGCTTGCTCAGCAGCGTTGTGGGCGAGCGCCCCGAGGTCGATCTCGTCAGAAAGTACACCAGCTTTCAACACCTCCGCCATTTCCGCGTCGAGCAGATGCTGGTCCTCGGGTGTCGACGGGAGGGGACAGCCCTCTTCTTCCTCCGCGAGCACCTCGTCCAACTCGTCCATTTGGGACGCGAGACTCTCTCCCTCGGGGTCCCATCCTTGCCGCCGTCGGAGACCGTCGGACGACATGCTCTGTGACCCCGTGTCAGAGTCCATTTCCCACATCTTTGTGCCGTCAAAGAACACTTGACGACACAACACAAACCATCCGATTGCACTTTAACGATTTACAGTTATTGCAGAAAATCCAATTACGTCACGGAAGAGAAACACGACGCATGCAAGGCAAGCAATCTTTTGTTTCGCTACCTTCACTTTTATTTAATCATCTCGTTTAATTTTCCAAGAATATATACGTTGAATGCACGAAAATTTCGAGTGAATTAAAGAATAGGTCGTATTTTCCAATATACTGAATCAATCAATTAGAACAGCTGCGAAAAGTCGACCGTCTACCATTCACCATTTTCCAAATCTGTCGGTCTCGCTCGCTCGAATGTCTTGCTTGTCTACAAAAGATCGTGACGACACCATCGCAGGGAGGGCCACACACCACAAAACGTAACTGCTCTTTATATTAGTTACAAATCTAGTATTTAATGTCAGCGAGAAGAATAGGATACGACTTGTAATACTAATAATGTTAAACAGACCCATGACAGACAAATTCCTCACGGTATTTACAAATGCAATTATAAAATAATGTCCGTGCCGTTTAGGTGCAGATGTCCAAGTTGAAAATGTCCAGTTGCAGTCCAAGTCGCAAAATGCCAGTATTTTATAACTCGTGTTAATAATTATGTACAAAACAGATGATTTATAATATTGACAATTCTGCAGCAAATAAGTAACCTAGTGAATGATTTTATTTTTACGACTTGTGACTTGGGGACGTTGCTTGCTACCACTAGACATTTTGCGCCTAAACAATCAGATAGTTGTACACTTTCTTTATGCCATGATCGTGATTAGTGTCGTGCATAGGGTTTCAAAATAGGCACTCACATCTTGTTGCCTCTAACTGTGGTTTCATATAGACTTACCTGTTATTCAAATCGCCATAACTAAATGAAGGTTTTCCTAATGGTTTGGCGGTCGGCAAAACTAATACGACGCATCAACAATAAAAGTTAATGCAATCTTTTTTATCAGTCTGAGAAATACACAAATTTAAGTTTTGGTGAGGGAAGGAGAGGGCAACGCTCGGCGTTAACTTACGCTACGTGATCGAATCAGGAATTAAGAAATCCGTAAACAAACGAGAGTCACCCACATAGCCCAGGGGATTAGTAAGTTGAAGTGGCAGTAGCACATATCTCGATATCTCGAAGAACTGATGGCCATTGGGGCATTTAAGTTCTCAAGTGAGGATCACGCACCGGCCAGCGCAACGTAGGACGTCCACTCACGAGGTGGAAGAACGATCGTATGAAGGTCGCGGGAAGTCGATGGATGCGCTTCTGACCGGTCGCTCTGGAAATCTATGGGGAAGCCTATGTTGTGGACGTCCTGTGGCTGATATGATGATGAAGTTTTGGTGAAGAAATCAACTGTTTCCTTTCTGGGCAAAGTTTAAAAGCGTTTATTCCGTCCAATTATTTATGGTTTAGCACTTTAGCTATTTTGTTATTAAATTGTGCTATTACATTGCTACATTTATTTCTTTGCTTTTCCATAAAACGGGACGCAGAATAATAGAATTTATTTTATGAACCTTTTAATATTTTCACAATTATTATCTATATTTTCGTAGTCTCATATTCCATTTCGGGTTATTGTCCTATCGCATAATAGGTTATATACTAGGTGTATGTAACAAGAAAAATACCAATTAACATTAGCAGTTAAAAATCATAACAACACTATTAGCTTACACAGATGCCGTTTTCTGATTGGACCATTGTCCACCAATTACTACGTACGTCAATAGTTCAACCAATTGACACATCTCTAGAAAATAACCTAATACCTAGACAATAAACTCTAGAAAAT
Organism: Oegoconia quadripuncta; assembly: GCA_949316235.1. Lineage (NCBI taxonomy): Eukaryota > Metazoa > Arthropoda > Insecta > Lepidoptera > Autostichidae > Oegoconia > Oegoconia quadripuncta. The sequence continues at coordinate 12,242,069 of OX438758.1, forward strand.
AATACTGTATTGAAAGCGGAATATAAAACTCACTTTTTAAACATGTTGCTAAATCTGCTCGGCTGGACAAAAATACACACACCAAACAAGTTAAAACGGTAAAGCTGCGATAATAGACACAAAATCAGAATTTTGGCCGACAGACCAATGAATGAACTTTACTTCACTGAGATGACTGCTGAATTCTTATTGGTTGATAGTGACCAAAGAGTATACAAGCACCTGACATGACTATTTACAAAAATCGGATACAACCACAGATTTAGGTAACCTGTTTATTGGAATGAATGTGACCTCCATCCAAATTAAGGTCTGTTCAATAAATTTTTGCCGTATTACAGAGATTTCTCTGCAAAAATATTTCGATTTATTCATAATAAAAAAAAAAGAAGTTGATACATTTTTTTAAGGTGGGAACACTGCACATAACCATGCCACATGGGGGTATTTTTAATTTATTTTTAATACTTTCGGCCCATTGTAATCAAAATTTCATAGTAATTTGATTTTCTTACATTGTTTTAAAATTTTTTGTTTCTTTAATTTACGTTTATTTTTTATTTTTAAGTTTAGTTTGTATAGATATGTTTTTAGTTTTATCTTTAGTTGTATATGTATTTCAGTTGCATTATTAAGCTGATGGCCTAGTAGCCAAAGCTTCATTAAAAAAAAAAAAAAATGCCACATGGTGTTTTCCTGAAGTTTTGAAAATATGTTACAGAATTCAACGTGAGATATTAATGCATCAAATACAATGTCTACGTTACTAGAGGTACTAATTACAAGTGACTCAAACAATTCACTTTGGACTTCTTGCATATGGGACCCCCACACCGGCACCAACTTGATGACATATAAAGGTGGTGGAACAGCTGAAGCGAGAACGCTTTCTTTTATTGGCAACGACTACGTAGCGGCCGTTGAGAAAACGAAACCTGTACTCCATATTTGGCCTTTGAATTCCCACCAAACAGTCCAGGGCATTCGCTTCATACTACCAGGAAAGTCGAGTGCTTTTGCCGTCACTCGAGATGGATCGTACTGCGTTGCCGGTATCGATGAGAAGATATATCTATGGCAATTGGCTTCGGGTAATTTAATAACAATTATAAACCGTCATTATCAAAAGATTGGCCATTTAAAATTCACTCCAGATGGAAAATTTTTCATATCAGCAGCAGAGGATGGCATGGTCATGGTGTGGTCTCTGGCCACTGTTGCTGCGCACCCAGAAGTGGAACTTGCCACGCAGACGTCGGCAGGGCAACATGATCCTGTTTATATTTTTTCTGATCATTCCTTACCTGTTACAGACATATGTTTAAGTAAAACGGGTATGCATGGACGTTTGTGTACTGTATCCAGTGATAGATCGTGTAAAATATATGATTTGACTTCGGGGGAGATGCTGTTGAACCTAGTCTTCGATATGCCATTATCTTCTATTACATTTGATGTGTTAGAATTAAATATCTTTGTGGGAACAACTGAAGGTAAAATTCATCAATTTAGCCTCACAAATCCACCAAGGAATCGAGATATATTGGTGAATACCGAAAAGGAGTGTCCGACCCTCTCCTTGCACACAAAAGCTGTGACATGCCTGTCAGTATCGCTAAATGGTGAAACTTTGATGTCAGGCTCCAACGATGAGCAGGTCATACTTTGGCACATCCGCAGCAAGCAACCAATTCGAACTATACGGCATAAAGGCCCCATAACCAATGGTTTCTTTACAGTCAATTATCCTAGTATTTTCAAACAAGATTTTTCCCCTACAATTATTCTACATAGCCTAGAGAGAACACTGGAAAAAGATACTGTTGATATTACTGAAGTTGAAGTATTAATGGAGAGAAGTATTAACTTCTGGCCTGAGTCGAATGAAGATTTTGAAGCTAGTTTTGCCTCTAAAGAATTGGATGGCGAATATAAACAAAAGGAGATAGCATTAAAGGAGGAGTTAGACAAGTTGAAGAAAATCAATGCAAATTTGTATGCATTTTCTGTGGAGAAAGCTTTGAAATCTGCCTTGGCATCTAATGAAAAATCTGCCTTAGTACCTAACGCAAAAAGTAAAAATAAGAAGAAAAAGAAATTGAAATAAAGCTGTTTGTACCGTATGTAAGTATTTTATTTGCTACCCCATTTTATAGACATACTGATTTAATAAGTTCCCAACCCGCATTAGGTCAGCGTGGCGGACTCCCTCCTCCCTCCCATACTCCCTCATATACGAGGGAAGGCCTATATCCCTGCAGTGGGATATTTATGGGCTGATGATGATGACTGATTAAATTGAAGATTGTACTTGCAAAACGTCATAACCATATCTATGGGGTGGTCAAAGATATCCCAAACATTGGTATTTGACTGTTGCAAACATTAAAAGTTTAATGCTTGAAACGACATCCATGATATACAGAAATGCATATGTCACAGGAGGTGAGCCCATCACTGTTAAAACATACAAATCTATTTTTTTTTCGGTCGAAAGTCCCATAGTCATCTTGACCCACGACACCCATGGGAAGAGACAGCACATTAAACATTTTGTATATGTTTCACATAAGAAGATAATTGTCAAGACATCATTGTTTTCTTTAGTTTCATCATAGAGTATTAATATATTACATTTTGTATTAGCTACTCAGCTTCAATGCACTGGATAGATGGCATTGTTGGGCTCTCATTTAAAACATATTGGTGTCAATTCGGATGTACACCAACTAAACTAAAATCTGTTTTAACTGTGTCTTTCTCCCTGGAACAGTACGATGTCGCGGCACCACTCCAAAACTGGTTTTAGTTTAGTTGGGGTACATCCGAATCCACACCAGTGTATGGTTTAAAAATTATGGGATAGACAATTATGGATGCTTGCACTACTACCTGTGTAAAAACAAGGACTACCTATCACAAGTTCGAATTTTTTATTTCCGAATTGTAATTTTTGTGAAAAACGAAGTGCCCTTTTATTTATTGCCAATATTATCGTTTTCCAGAATAACACTGTTCATAAATTTTAAATTCAGATTTTTAATTTGCATTTCCTTCATACTATTGACCATTGTTTTATAATCCAGAAAAACGACATTCCAAAGCAACACAAACCAAAGATATTAAGTATCCGATAACATGTTTTTCCGAAATTCTATATTACTTGCTTGTTTTCCAAATTTTTATAAACCAAATTGTTGAGCCTAACTTAATTTTGAAACTCGAATATTTTATTTGCAACTTTGCTATTATAATCCACTAGGCGTTAATGTTTGGGTGAAGGCCTCCTCCAATTTTCTCCACTCTTCTCTGTCCTTTCCTTTAGATAGCCAATGTCTACCTGCAGTCTGTATTATATCGTCAACCCATCTCCTGAAGAGGGATCCATAGCAAATAAGAAAATTCTAACAATAACTAACATAACTCTTAAGTAAAATCATACTAATACTGACAACATTTGATATGTAATTTAGAAATATGGAATAAAAGGCTTATTTATTTATTTATTCGGCGTTAATGTTAAATGTGGTGTATGATCTGATGAAGGGTAGTACGTGCAGCATGTAAATACGACGGATCCGGCTGCTACGGGTACGCAGCGCTTTAGCCCCTCGCTACCTCGTTGCAGCGTCCTTGCTTGCTTCCTCGCTCAGCTCCTCCAGCTCTGCTCGTCCTGCTCCTCGCCGCTTGTGGGCTGGTGCCGCTCCTTCCCCTCGCCTCCGGCTTACAAAAAAGGGTGCATGGGTCCTAACCAGCAAGAGCCCTTCGGACTTCATTCATCCCTGATTACTATTTAAAATTTAGACCTAAGTCATCTAACTATTATTACAAATGCGAAAGTTTGGATGTTTGGATAGGTAGATCATACTATTCTTTATACAAATACACTTTATTGCACAACAGAAAAGAAAATACATTTACAGAGAAGTGGCAAGAATAGAATGTATAATTTCGCGACCTTATCACTAAAAGCGATCTCTTCCAGACAACCTTTGGGTATATGGGCAGTACATTTGAAATAGGCAGGTTGTGCGGTATTAAAGAGGGATGCAGATACAAACTACGTGAATAGATTTCATATATATTTACATACACATACTTACATAGATCGATAGACAAATATACCTACTTAAACATAACATATCATACACTTAGACAAACATACCTACTTAAACATAAGATCAATACCTAAAATACAGCCAAATATATAATAGCCACAAAATACAAACGTAAATATATGGGTGTACTAAATAAATATTTATTTATGTTTAAAATAATAATAAGCGACAATAGGATTGTGCTAAGGTATAGAGAGAAAATAAGAAAGGAGCACAGATTAAAGCGCCAGGAAATGCTTGACTTTCACAGCATTCAAAGTTTGAGCTCGTTTGATGGAATCCGGTAGGGAGTTCCAGAGACGAATAGCTTGAAGTGTAAATGATTGGCTATAGAATTTTGAGGTGTTCAGTGGAACTTAAAGTGGTAAATTGTCCCTCGAACGAAGGCGGCGATTGTGGGTTGAGGCAAGAAATTCACAGCACGTTTTGAGATGAAAGGGGGTTCTGGGATCGAACAGCACAGAATATAGGAAGGAAAGAATGTGCAGGTCTTAGCGTCCATGAAATGAAAGCCACTTTAGTTGACTCCTGTGTTCGGAGACGTGGTCATACTTGCGCAGTCCAAATATGAACCTAATAGAGAGGTTTTGGAGTCGCTCAAGTTTGCTGAGTAGTTCAACAGTGAGGTTAGGGTAACAGCGGTCAGCATAACTAGTCAAGTATCGACAGGAGAAGGGCTTGTGCAACAGAAACCTTAGTGGCAGTGGGTAAGAACAGCAACCGCAAACATCTTCCTGCTAACTTCGGCAACTTGTGGTTTCCATGAAAAGGTATTATCGCAGTAAACACCAAGGTTCTTTACCTTATTATACGGGATCCTAATTCCATCAAAATTATAGAAGGCAGAAAATCTAAGTCAAGTTTAGACATACGGTTGGCTGCCAAGTATTATAAATAATAAAATAACGGAGGGATATACGTCCAGTGCCCAGTCCAGAGGTGAAGACATCCGTTCACACAGGAAATCCATGGTTGAGCGCACGAATTTGGCATAAAGGTAGTATCCGATTGGGGTGACGCCAACCTTGTCAAATTCAATGCTACCAAAACAGGCGTGTCTATTCACTAGCAAACGGAGTCCATTTCACCTGACTCCAACTTTCCGGAATGTGTTTAGGCGTGAAAAGGTACCTATACACACACAAACTTTGACATTATTAATATTAGTTGGATCAGGAAAAATTTTTAAATAGAAAGACGGAGCACACTGTACGGTGTTGATTTTTACGCACACTCTCTGAGACGCTTGAGAATCTGTTGCATATTAAAAAAGTATCAAAAAAACAAATATTGAGACTGAGACGCGATCTCAGTCTCAAGATCGATTTATTAATACGGTCCTTAGGTACGCAAAGGACATTATATATATTATTGGTATAGTCGTCCCTTACAGCGGACTCGCACACGTTTACAGAAAGTGGCTTTACTATTTCTTTTTTCTTGGTCTAAGGTGCATACCTATGTGTCCTAAAAATGTAACGGCCCATTAGCTGTAATGGGAAAATAATTATTTTTATATTATAAAGGCACACTCTTTATCTAGAACACCCAACATATTGAGGGGACTTTGCTATCTTAAATCAAACAGCTATACATATCACACCCAATAGAAGTGTAATATGAAATATTTTCTCTGAAGAAAATTAGTGTATCTTAGGTACTCACGAACGGAACTTTGAAGTCGACATTATTGTTTGTATGTAATTGAAACATTAATGATTGGGTGTTCAAACATTTGTGTTTAATGATTGAAACAACTTCGATGGTTCACTTTCCGAAATATACAGAAAGTCACACGTGACAGACAAATCTAATAAATGTTTTTCCCTTAGTCGCCTTTTATGATACCCACGGAAAAGACGGGTTCATTATCATCATCATATCAGCCACAGGACCTCCACTGCTGAACATAGGCCTCCCCCATATAGTTCCAGAGGGGCTGGTTGAAAGCTGCCTGCATCCAGCGACTTCCGCGACCTTTATCAGGTCGTCTGTTCACCTTGTGAGTGGATGTCCTACGCTGCGCTTACCGGTGTGTGGTCTCCAAGTTCTTCGATGCCATGTGCCCTGCCCACTGTCACTCCACCTTGCTAATCCACTGGGTTGTCAGTGAATTTCGTTCGCCTACGGCTTTCTTCATTCCTGATTCGATTCGATAAACACCGAGCATCGCCCTCTCCACAGTTCGTTGCGTGACTTTGCGCTTTCTTAGGAGGCCCATAGTGAGACATCACGTTTCATTGCCGTAAGTCATTACAAGAGATAGGTTGGATCTATTTTTTTTTTATCTATAACGGGTTAGCACTTGACCTCAATCACACCTGATGTTAATTGAAGATGAGGCCGAAGGTCGTAGCGTACTGACCCGGAAACCCCATCTTATTTGGGTGACTGGCTATCTTATCTCTGACAACCGGAACACAACAATGCTATTAACATTGCTGTTTGGCGGCAGATTTGGATAAGATTGTGGTAGCTAGCCAGGCGGACATTTAATATGCCCTACCACCAACCAAACCGAGTACTAAATATGTACCCCGCTGGGGATCGAACCCGCGACCTCCGAATCGTAAACCCAATGTTGTTTACATTGAGCCATGGAGGCGGTTAAATCCTGATACAAATCCACCAATACTGTAGAGCCTGTAGGCCTGTAGAGGCATGTACTCGTATTTCGAAAAATAAAACACACTATTTTATCATCTGTTTCAATTAGAAGAACCATGGATCATAAAAGCAAGGGAGATATCATGCGGGTTTTTTTTATTCTTGAATTCAATCTCGCCTGATGTTAAGTGAAGATGAGGTCGAAAGCCGGGTCCTCAATTTATTTAGGGGGTTATTTGTATTTACTAATATTTTGAAACCCTATGCACGCCACTGATCACGATCATGACATAAAGAAAGTGTACAACTATTTGATCGTTTAGGCGCAAAATGTCTAGGTTTTTTTATGCACGACGGGTTCGTACTTGACCTCAATCACACCTGATGTTAAGTGAAGATGAGGTCGAAGGTGGAAGCGTACTGACCCGGAAACCCCAACACAGTTGGGGGGCTGGTTATCTTATCTCTGATAACCGGAACACAACAATGCTATTAACATTGCTGTGGGACACTGTATACGCTTTTATAACTTGAGAGAATATCATTAAACTAACTGAGAAAAAATGTAAAGATCGTGTCAAAATAACATTAGCAAAAAAGTTTATTACAAATTTAGTGACTACGGAATGACAAACACGCTTGATGTACTTCGACTTGCTCCCCAAAATTATAAATTGTATTAGTTTGTTCTTTTTATTAAAAAAAAAAGAACAATGATCCTGTGGGTTTCTTGCGCCGTTTCTTTTCCCACATATGATTTCCCTTTCCGAAGCGGTAGTAGCTTGGACATACTGACTGACAGATAAATGCAATAAGCCTTTATTTTTTCTAGTAAATTTAAATTGAACTTCAACAAATGATATCATGTATCTTACGTTGAAATGAATGCTTGAAGTTTGAATCTACTTTGTGTCAGATAATCAGATAATCGCGCTATGTAACAATACCATACCAAAACTAAACCTTACCAAAAAAATTTAAGCAATCCCTAAATCGAAGAACTGTTGAACATATCCTCACACATTTTTTAAGAACCTATCCAACGACACCCCACACGATGGGGTACAAAAATAAAAGAAAATTCATCCCCATTTTACGTGTATGGGAGGTACCTTTAAAAAATATGTTTCATGATTTTACTTTATCACTTTGTCGGCGTGGTGAATATGTATATCCATGCCAAATTACAGTTCTAGTACTAAGAACCTCTGAGCTAAACCTTTGACGGACCGACGTTCATAAATAAAAACAACCCGACAGCATATTTTGCGGACGCCATGTTGGATTTTTTACTATAAAAGGTACCTATCCTATGACACTCGGTATCAAGACGAATCTAAAGACCCCATGCACTTTGAAATCGTTCAAGCCGTTTAGGCTACAGGATGCGCATAAGGAACGGACATACACATAATATTTATATGCCGACCTGTTTGGTGTAGTGGTTAGCAACTCTGACCACTATACCAAAAGGTTGCGGATTCGAATCCCGCTAGGGGCATATTGTTTGTGTGATGAATACGGACATGTGCACCCGAGTTATGGATGTTTTCATTTATAATAAGTATTTATTTACAAAAAAATATATTTATGTGGTATATCAACCATCTGGTATCCACAACACAAGCCTATAGTTGCTTATTGTGGAACTAGAAGGCGCTGTGTCTGAGGATATTTATTTATTTATTTATTTATATGCACTCGACCAACATTACACCCTTTCTTGGGCAGTCGGGTAAAAATGTTCTGTTCGAACGGCAAAACCGTGGTATTAACGTGCTGTGTGTTTGGCTGATTACATATAACAATAGAATAACTCATTTACTAACGTACTTACCAGTAATTATTAATATACGCCGAGTTATTTGAAGACTTTGAACTGACACGTGAGTCGTAGGAAATTTCCATAAGCACTACCTCTATTAGTGTGAACATACATGTTTTTCTTGTTTTAATAAATAATTTAAGTCGTCATCTTTAGCTAGATAGATACCATTGCAAATCACTGATTATGGTCTTATCACCTATTGTTTTTTTTTTTTTTCTATTTTTAAGGAGTTTAGTCAATTTGACTATGTCACTCCATTGTGCCTTCTCATGGTTCCCTACAGCTGATACTAGGCCTTCATCTATCGGAAGCAAGAAGATATAGACAGCCGATCATTGTCGTCTGTTTATACCTGTCTGCACCATCTTGCACAGTATCTTGGCAGTATCCGATCCGATCACCTATTGTTAAGGTTGGCGCCGTATTTACCTACCTACGTGCTTATAAAGAACTAGCTTTGCGCCCGTGGCTGCCTGGAATAGCTTTACCGCGGATCCCGCGGGAACTACTCACTTTATCGGAATAAAAGTGTCTAATTAGTTATCTAACTATTTTGTTACTGTTGCTCATCTGAGCAATGATTTCAACGGCGAAACCAGGGGGAAAGTCCTAGGGTCTTTGTGATAACTCTGAATATGTTATAATCTGATTAGGTCTAAAGTCTTGTTTAAGATTTTTGTGGTTTTAGACTTATTGTATAATTAAACCGTCCAAACTTGGCAAAACACCGACTTCAGTAAGTCACTCTCTATCTCAGGAGTGCATCATCAGATCAACAAATTCATATAGGTCCACCCTGGTGATAAACCCTATCACACAAAAAACAATCATCAAAATTAACGAAAATATGGGCAAACATGACACCACCTTGGAAGCATGTTCTATTTAATAAATTATTTTCGAAATATTTTCCAAAAAAAGCAAGTCCAACATATCCAGTCCATTTGTAGCGTGACGTAACACAGGTAATTCTTTTATACATATACATACATAACGTCACAACCTTATTCCCAAATGGGGTGGTCAGAAATATCCCAAACATAATGTTTATATTACAAACATTAAGAATTTGCTGGAAACAACATCCACGGTTCACTTTACGTGCGCACGTGCGAGGAGGCCATCGCCATTAATACGTACAAATCTATAGATGTTTTATCGTGGAAAGTCCCATAGTCGCTGTTTACGATGACGGGTTGGTTCTTTTTTTATGATTAACTGGATATGTTTGTATGATGAATACGGACACGTGTACCCGAGTTATGGATGTTTTCATTAAAGTATTTATTTACAAAAAAAATGTATGTAGTATATCAACCATCTGGTATCCACAACACAAGCCTATAGTTGCTTAAAGTAGAACTAGATAGCGATTTGTGTTATTTCTTTATTAAAAAAAAAGATTAAATTTAACTACCTCATATTAAGGTCTCAGTATTAATATTTTAGAGAAGTTGTTTGCATTGTCTACCTTCTTTTTCTTCATTGTATTAAACAATAAGGATATTGACGTAAAATAGAAGGCGTTCATTGTTTTGTTTGAACACTCAAAACACGTCCGATCTGAGTCGGATCGGACGTCCGAGTCGGAAACAGCGCCGAGGTGTTTACGATTTTATTACCGGATTTTTCATCTTTCGCGACAACACAGGCAAATAATTTAAATTTTTTTTGCAATAAGTAACAGTAATTCCTTGACCATTTTTTTTTCTACTCCGCATGCAAGCATTCGGGATAATGGTGTCTTAGAGCATTTAACCTAAATGGTGTCGATTCGGATGTACACCAACTAAACTAAAACCAGTTTTCAAGTAGTACTGTCCCTTTCTCCCTGGAACAGTACGATGCGACGGCACCACTCCAAAACTGGTTTTAGTTAGTTTAGTTGGTGTACATCCGAATCGACATCATTAGCTCGAGAACTACTAAGCTTAGAAAAAGTCTGGCGTAACAATCGGACGTGTGTCGAGGTGAATACGATGATAGTGATCACGATTAGACAATCAGACATATATTCCCAGCCTTATCCGTGCGTATACTTAAACTTATAAGCTAGTTTAAGTTTTGGTGTTTTTTTTTTTAGGGTTAACTTAAAGTTAAAAATTTGAAATTTTCTCTTTGATCAATTATGTCAACTATATCATTGTTTTGTTTAAATAAAAACTAAGACTATTTTTGGGAAGAAACTGCCTATTGTAACACAGTGAAAACTAGTACAGTTGGCAGAACTTCATTGTTAAAGTGCTGATATATACATGAAATAAAGAGATTTATTTATTTATTTATTTATTTATTTATTTATACGTATCTAACGACACCTAACGAACCTGCTGAGGCACAAAATAGAAAGGCGCGCGTACTTTGTGGCTGAGGCGTTTGGGTTGTAGGTGGTAACATACATACAGACGCGATGAATATATTACCCTCCTTTTGACTTAGCCGTAGTCGGGTAACAAGACGATATACCTCAATTTATTTGACCAATGAATTCATCGAAGCGCTCAGAAGTGCGCGGATCAAGTTCTAAAAAAATATATTTATGTATAGGGTCTAATAAAATTAACGCGACAAACTTTGGCAATTGCACGTACATGACAATAAAATATTATATTCATTAAAAAAACTAGCCTTAAAAATTTTGTTTCCGAGTAAAAAAATTAAATGTAAGTGCAAATGAAAATACAAATTAACAGACTTACTTCATTTCGATTGTACCTTATTTTATCAATAAGAAAAACTTATTTCAATGTTTACCGTGGTTTACTGATGTTCTATATGAGGTCAGGGATAAGTGCCGCGAGATGTGGTCCGAATATTTCGACGAAAGGTCGCGCTCGAAAGGGGTGTGGTATAAGACTATCCAATCGACACTTCCTCGGATCCCATGGTTTAACGAAAGTAAACTTAATCGACAGGATCTAGTTGTAGCGTTTCGACTCCGTTCCGGTCATATACCGTTAAATAGTTTTGGATTCATGATGCGTAAAGTTGATTCCCCCAATTGCACGCGGTGTGGTATAGTCGAGGACGTATTTCATGTCATTATGGAATGTGACCGAAATAAGGAGTCGCGACGAAAACTAAAAATTCGAAACTACTGTGTTGGTATGGTAAATAGTATTTTGTCCGCTCCAAATTCTCAAGAGGCTAAACAATTATATGACTTAGTTAAGATAGCAATTAGGAATCGATCGAATTAAGGTTGACTTTGTACAAAAGAGAGCCACGATAAGGGTGGCATTTAATTAAAACCCTCTATATACATATACAGGGCGTCCCAAAGTTATGGGACATGAAGGGGAAGTACCTTAAATATTGTAGATAGTGAATTTTGCTCAAAGAAGACTTTATGTTATTTTTAAAAGTTAGTAATTCTGCATTCATAGATTTTCTAAAAATTACTTGCTTCGGCTGGGAATCGAACCGACTTAAATGTGAAAAAAAAAACACCCTACTTTTATGATGCCAATCGAAAGAATAGCTAAAAAATAATAACTCTGCCTAAGTAACATAGTATTTTAAAAGAAAGGAACAACATAAAATGATTGAGTCAAATTTCAAGAAAGTTATTTATTGCCGACGACGTTCGAAAAGTAGCGATATTATCATTCCAAAGATAGCATTGATTATTCGTAAATAAGTACCCACTTCATAAAATAGGTACTAACATAGTTTTCCTTATTATAAGTGCACGTGTAGATGAAATGATAAAACTTGTATTTCAATACGTCCTCTGTAAGCTAGACAGAAGGCAAATTAAAAACAAAAATAAATAATTTATAATTTGAAAATGGAACAGTTTATGACAGCGTTTGTTTGAATGCATACTTTTTAAGATATTTTAAAAAGAAGTGATATTTTTAAATGTTGTTCTTAAATTTGAAAATGGAACAGTATGTGCGAGCGTTTGTTTTTCGGATATTGATCTGTTTAGTCTCAATTCACTTACACAAGTGTTATTGTGTTAATTTATTGCGAACATGGCATATCAAGTAAGTTTTGATCTAATGGAAGCATATTTTTTGAACGATAAAGATATCTCTAGAAGTTTGCGGTGGTATGGCGTAAAATATCCTGATAGACAAATACCGTCTCGTAAAGTTTTGAAAAGGCTTGTGAACAATTTGAAAACTCTGGGACGTTTCGATAAACGCCCAAGAGAACCACAGCAAGAAAACCATACGATCAACGACGAAGAACTTGGTATTTTAATTTACTTTTCGGCTTTTCCGAAAGCATCGGTGAGAGAAGGAGAACATGAAATTGGAGTTTCAAAAAGTAAAATACACCGTGTATTAAAAAAACACGGTTTTAAGAGTTATGTTGAAGGACGATTGGTTCAAAAATTACTTCCGGGCGATACAGAAAGGAGAAAAAATTTCTGTCTTGATATCCAGGCACGATTGCTCGAAGATCCAAATTTTTTGGATAATATTATTTGGACAGACGAATCTAACTTTAGCAATAACGGTATGTATAACCGCAACAATAATCGTATTTGGTCTAAAGAAAATCCCCTACGAGTGACTGAAACTAATAACCAAGTGCGTTTTTCACTCAACTGTTGGTGCGGACTTTTAAAAAACCGGGTTTTCTTAATCCATTTTTACCAAGGAACCTTGAACACAGAAAAGTATTTAGGAATACTTCAAATTTTAAGGGATAAGATAAGAAACCATTCCGCGGCGGAGCAAGAAAACTTAATTTTCCAACAAGATGGAGCTCCGGCTCATAATAGTCGGAGAGCAGCAGATTTTCTAAATGAATGTTTTCCTACATGGATTGGTACAAATGGACCGATTAGATGGCCGGCCAGATCCCCGGACCTCACACCATTAGATTTCTTCTTTTGGGGATACGTGAAAGATATGCTATACAAAAAGCGATACGAGAACGTAGGCGAGTTGCAAACAGAATTGTGCCATATCACATCGAGTGTTCACCATAAAATGATTAGAAAATCAACAGGCAGCGGGCTCATTAAAAGATTGGCGATTTGCGTAAGACAAGAGGGATCACATTTTGAGCATTTAATTAATTAATTTACAAAAAAATACCTACTTAATTGACTACGGCAGTTTCATGTATGTTTTTTATTTGATTAAAATGATTAATTTCACGTTGTTCCTTTCTTTTAAAATACTATGTTACTTAGGCAGAGTTATTATTTTTTAGCTATTCTTTCGATTGGCATCATAAAAGTAGGGTGTTTTTTTTTTCACATTTGAGTCGGTTCGATTCCCAGCCGAAGCAAATAATTTTTAGAAAATCTATGAATGCAGAATTACTAACTTTTAAAAATAACATAAAGTCTTCTTTGAGCAAAATTCACTATCTACGATATTTAAGGTACTTCCCCTTCATGTCCCATAACTTTGGGACGCCCTGTATATAAAGATTAAATAAAAAAAAAAAGAGAAAAAAAGGCAACGTTCATATGGAAGACGCCAAAGGGGGTGTTGGGGCATAGGGCGTAACCAATCACAGCAAGTTGCCGGCGACGAGCGGCGAGTGGTCGCCTTTCGGCGTCTTCAAAGATACCGTGGCACGTGTTTGTGTGTTGCGGCAAAGTACTTAGAGCGCTCGGCCATTAAGGTCAAACGCACAAAATGTACGTTTCTAAATTTTATTTTTTGAATAAAATCAGTTAACTTTAATGTTTTATTTTTTTCGTAATAGGTACATCCTATACATGCACTCTGCAACGTTTGTCGGGTTAATTTTTTTAGACCTTATATACCAGGAACCAAAAAGCCTCTGACTCTGGCCTAAATAAATGAAGTTTTTCGTCTTGTTTTAGATTTATTTAGTTTAATTATTTATTTAGTTAGTACAATCAAAATTTATGAGAGGCAAGTTTTTTGTTTAAAAAGCACAACATAAGTGGAGTTTTCGTCCAATTAAATTATAAAGTGCCTCAACTCGAAAAGAAGAAAAACACATAGTGCTCTGATGAAATAAACCTTCAGTGACAATAAACTAAAAAAAATTGACATGTGACGTGTTTCGTTTTATAAAATAATAATCGTGAAGAACCGTACTTTAACAATCGTCGATTACCTACTATTGTAAAATGCTCATAATCGGTGATTAAGATTAATTCTAATCCTAATCGTTGTATCACTTGTAGGTATTTATGACCGTTGTCGGGTTTCTATAATATCGTCACTTAACATCGTGTGATTGAGGTCAAACGCTAACACGTGTGCTTAAAAAAGCATTATATAAAAAGAACTAACTTTTATGGACGTAAAATTAAAAGAAATCCGTAACCTTCTTAATTAAATCAACATAATTTTTGTAAAACGGTTGTCGAGGTTTCGATACATGTTTAGTACGCGGTTTGGTGGTAAAGCATTTTTAAATGTTCGCCTGGCCAGGCGAAAGCTACCATCATCTTATGTGTTATCATATTCTTGTGTTCCTACTGTGCTCTGGACTTATTGCTAACATTGAACAAAGTAGGTGGACACATCTCTAGGAAATTGTTATCCTATCAAAAAATTTACTAACTTAAGCACTCTACCATAAAAGTTCTGAGATCTAATAGAGAGCGTCTAACACTTTTTCTATTAATCTCCATTTAGCGAAATGCTCTATAATCTCTTTTAAATATACTCAGTTAGGTATTATAATAATGCTTTATTTTATAAGCAATATTTTGTGTTGTCTTTTGTTACTTGCAACTTTATTTCATCCTATTTATCATATCAAGATATGTTTTAAACTTGACAATCACAAAACGTATGGAGAAACTTGTGTTGTCGAATTACTTGTTCAACCATCGCATTTTAAAACATAGAGCACGGTTACAAATTTGCTCGACTTGGCGGGAAGCACTGCTGTGACCCATAATAATATTTATCTTGTAGATACTTACATCTACTCATAGTGCCGTATTAATAAACCATTCTCAAGATTGAGAACAGTCCTGTGATGTGTCTCAAGTAAACGTGTTTATTAATAAACCTAACTTGAGACATGAAAAGCACGTGCCTACTCAAGCAGTACTCACTTGAGTAGTGCGCGTATTAATAAACGAAACTCAAGACTATCATTCATTCGCCGCTGAGGCGAATACTTGAGAAGTGATCTCAGCTGAGTAGACCTCAAGATTGGTTTATAAATTAGCACGGAGTTTGAGATAGTGTCAACTGCTTAAGACGTATCTCGGTTGAAACAGCCTCAAAACTTCTATTGAAATTGATTTATTAAAACGGGCCATATATCGTGTTCAAAGTTCTCCGGGTCACCTACTTATATATACTCGTATAGACTAGTGAACTGCAAAGTCATTGTTATTAAGCAAATAGCTCGATTCATTCTCTGCCGGGTACAATTAGCTTGTAGACAGTGGTACTTGATCAAAGATAATAATCTGTAAATAAGTCGTTGCTATGTTTGTTTATTTTATATGCCTTTCTTGAAACTCACAAGATGTTATGTCGGTATTAATAGCAAATTAATATTATTTTTTATTATTCACCCATATATCCATTTTTTAACTCCCGACGAAAAACGATGGGTGTTATGTGATTGACGGCGTTAGGTGTGTCCAGTCTTCGTCTATGGACGTATCTCAGTATAATGAATGGTCCGATTTCAGTGCGATTTTTTTATACGAGTATTAAATGCTAAACGAAAGGGACAAGTTCTCAGCCATGTTTAATGAAAATGGGTGACGTCGTTTCGAAGCTTTCAACACAGTTTTTTGGTGTAGTTTGTTTGGTATTTCGGTTTAACACTATATCGATGATATCAGTGGCGTGCAAAGCGTTTTGTCACAAAAAATTCAACTTCAAAGTAATAACTTCATCATTCAGCAATCCTCGCAACTGTTTTGACACTTACGTCACTGTTACGTTACGTACTATTCTATTTATTTATTTAGTATACATTTACATATAGGTATATATATAGTATATTTATTTGTTGTATGTCTTCAATTAACGTATGTATTTATTTAAATTATTTATTTATTTTTCTTGTAATTAGTTTATCGCACACGCTATCTACCTATTATGTGCGTAATGTTTCTTAACCCAAATTTGCATGGAAGAGATCGCTTTTAGTGATAAGGCCGCCAAAATGTACTGGTTTTTTTTTATTTATTTATCCTTCTGTTATATTTGTCATTGTTGTGCAATAAAGTATATTACGTTTGTTGTTTGTTTGTTTGACAATGCATCCGAGGAAAGCTTACAGCCACCTCAAAGTGATTGAAATTATATTAGCAGATCGCTTAGGAGATATCAGATGTAGCGTTACAGGATAGGTACCAATTGCGCTAAAACTGCAATGGGACCAATTTGACGGTATCCTTTTCATTTACAAAAATAATCACGCGAATCTACCACAAAATCTCGGAGATATCGGTGTACATACATAAAAAAACCGCCTCCTGGCTCAATGTAAACAACATTGGCTTGACGATCCGGAGGTCGCGGGTTCGATCCCCTGCGGGGTACATGTTACGTACTCGGTTTGGTTGGGGATAGGGCATTTTAAATGTCCGCCTGGCTAGCTACCATGCACCATTATCTAAATCTGCCGCCAAACAGCAATGTTAATATAATAGCATTGTTGTTCCTCTTATCATAGATAAGATAGCCAGTTCCTCTAATAAGATGGGGTTTCCGGGTCAGTACGCTTCCACCTTCGGTCTCATCTTCACTTAACTTCAGGTGTGATTGAGGTCAAGTACCAATCCGTTGTGCATAAAAAAAAAGCTAAATATCTTTGAAACGGCTTAACCGATTTCCATCGAATATGGCAAATCTGGAAAAGTTAGAAAACCCTCGAAATACTGATAACCTGAAAACTGAAACACAATACACCGAAAAACTGTGTTAAAAGCTAAATATTTTCAAAGCGGCTTAACCGATTTTCATCATATATGTCCCCACCTACTCAAAGAGGACCTGCATTACTGAGATACGTCCGAACAAAGACTGGAGATACACATACAACGCCAACAGACACATAACACCTCTCGTCATACATGGCTAATAATGTTACAACACAAGTGATACGAGTACAGGGGTTAAAGTTTTTTTTTTATCCATAACGGGTTCGCAGTTGACCTCATTCACACCTGATGTTAAGTGAAGATGAGGCCGAAGGTGGTAGCGTACTGACCCGGAAACCCCCTCTTATTTTGGGGACTGACTATCTTATCTCTGACAACCGGAACACAACAATGCTGTTAGCATTGCGGTTTGGCGGCAGATTTAGATAAAATGGTGGTAGTTAAATGGTTTCATTCATTCCATTCATTTCATTCCAAAATATTTGATAATTATGGCAGAATCAACAAAGCCCTATTGCTGTCACTCACTTGCTGCTGTCAAACTACAGCCTTCTTATTAGCACCATAGGTGTATCTTGCTGACCCAAAGTCGGGTAAGTGTAAAAAATATTTTAGAGGGCTCGCATACGAGTGGAAGGGAACATGAAAACAAAAAAAAATTCTTGACCGTGTGTGGTACCATTGTCTAGAGTTCAACTTTTTGTTTTATGGAAATCGGTCGTCTATATTACGATCGACCATGTCTAGAGTTTATGTAGACAACAACTGCATTTTTTTGTTTTAAAAATATAGAAAACGACGGCAAATTTTTTTAATTCCCTTTAACGTATGAACTATATTTCGCCAACAAATACCAATATATTGATAAATATGAACTTTTCTTTTAAATTCCTCATTTTCCTAATTATAAACGAACGCGTGGTCAAACGCGTAGCTTGCACAGACAGACGGTTTATATTCTACATATGGTACGGAACCCTGTGAAGGCCGACACGCACTTGGCCGGATTTTATTTTTAGATTAAATGTAATGGATACTTTGGCTACTGCATGATTGGTTTATTTTATTTATTTCCACAGTATTATGCCCTACGGTATTTTGCTTTGGGGACGAGCAGCTGACATAGAACATATTTTTATTTTGCAAAAAAGAGCAACACGAGCAATTTATAAACTACGTCGATATGACTACGTCTAAGTACTTCGATCATAGAAAAATAGTGATAAACACGTCGTCAATACAAGATATAAAGATAAACTGGCAGTAAAAAGATAAGTCGCCTTCGCAAAGTCAGTAATAAATTCATTCAAAGGGTTATGTATCGCTTTTTCAATCGTGTTGTTTTTACAAAATCTTCCTTTCAATAAATTTAAGATACTAAATAAATAGAATATCAGACTATTTAGATGATAAACATCCTTGGATATAACCAGCTCGTTCGCATGCCAGGCTATTTCACAATCACAATTAATAATGAAATATAAAAACCTATTTTTAAAAGAATAACCTCTCGATTTTATTGCTTGTTCTTCTCGGGGGAAAATTGCATTTTGAACATGCAGTAGCTTAAAAATTGTAAAATTGACTATTTTAATTGTACAATACAATACAAGACCAATACATTTTATTGCACAACAGATAAGAAAATTGTACCCTGTGTACCTACAAAATAAATCACTTTTGACTTTGAAATATCATTAATAGGAGAAAAAACGGTCAAAACAACATTAGCAAAAAAAGGTTATTACAAAATTAGTGACTATCTGCATGATAAACACGCTTGGTGCGCTTCGCACACCCCCAAAAATAGTTGTAACTTTTATTCAAAAAAGAAAAAGGACAACAATGATCAGGTGAGTTTCTTGAACCGCTTCTTTTACCCCAGATGATTTCCTTTCCGAAGCAGTAGTAGCTTAGACATACTGACTGACAGATAAATGCAATAAGCCCTTTTATTATTTCCAGCAGATTTAAATTGATGTTCAACAACTGATATCATGTATCTTACGTTGAAATAAATGCTTGAAGTTTGAAGGGTTTCTAGTACGGTTTCTAATTGTTATTATTGCACGATCTTTGTCTTCGTCTTATCATATTTTATTACTTGATACTTTTACAAGTAGGATTAGGTTGTTTACCCAACGAACTCGTATCCGAGTGTTGCAGCAATTGATAAATTGTACAAATTAAGAAACATTGAAAGTCACTACAGCAGTCGACTCGTTAGGAAGTCCAGGGAAAATCGGTAAAAAATTAGCTTAGCCAGACATAATTCAGAACCACAGTTCAGAACCGACTTATATAGTTGCTATCTTATATAGGTATATTAGAGATGTAGGTATAAGCACAGATTACTAATAAGTTACTAAAGTAAGTATAAGCCTAAAGAAAATGATAGCTTAGTCTAAATTTTTTAGAAATCCCTATTAATAATTTGTATCTTAATAACAATAAATACTAACTGATATTTAATTACGTAGACCTTTGTTAAACCCCGTTAACTTATTGATGGATAAAAAACTAAGCTTGTTATAGTTAGGCATGCATGTGTTTTTAGCTGAAAATGTCGTCGAGATCAAAATGAGAACTAATATTTTGTAACGATAATTTCCCTAATTGTTTTGAATTACAAGAAATACCCATAAATTGAGCATTTTTTTTAAAGAAACAAATTTTTCAATTTTAAATTATTTGGAAAATATATAAGTTAGTTGCATTTCTAACAGTTTAATTTTTGCAATTGTTACTACATTTACAACACTTTATTAAATGTCTCAAGAAAATCGCCGTTATGCATTTTTCCGAGGTCTAAACGTATTTTTCCTGGGCTACTGTACCTATACCGGCTACCAATGGAAACAAGTGAAAGGTCGCGGGTTTGATTCTATTGGTCAACAAGCCGTGACGTGGGCAATACCGCTCGAAAAGAAGCAATTTCGTCGGCCTAATCTATCAGCCACAACTTCACTAGCGCTTCTAACCAATGCTCATAATTTATTTTATTTTTATCCGAGTTCAGAAGAAAGAGGGTTCTCAATTGGACTGATTTCTTTTTGTATGTTTGTTACCCCATATCTTTGTCAATGTGAAGGGTGGTCCCATATAAATTTGATACAGGTCTTATGATGCACAATCCATTAGAAATTATTTATTTAATACTCAATAATTTATTGCTTTTCCCACTGTGATAACGTGTTAATTAAAATATAGATCATTATGGACACTGTTGGCTCATTTGAAGAGAGGAGGACTTATAGGAGAACAATGTTAACACATTTACAATAATTAACCAACTAAATGTAACCTAAGTAGGTATACCTACTTACTAGTTCTTTTTATTATAACTTGTATTCAGTTTTACTATTATCATCATTATTGTATTCTATTATAATCTAATGTACAAAGAGTGGAATGTTATTTATTATTTACCAAAATACCGTTTATAAGGTGTTATAAGCTTTTTTTTAATCATTTTATCGATATTACATACAAATATCGATAAATACAGATAAGAAAACTGGATATCGAAACACATTTTAACCTTTATTTTCCAAGAAAAAAAAAATCCACTCTCATTACCTAACGGTGACCGATCGTTTGTATCTACTAAAAATATGGAAAAGTGGAAATTTATTATTTTTATTTTAAATTTTTAACCATGTTTTCTTTTCGCGATATAACCATCTTTCGGCGAAATGATTTTTAATTTTTACATATATGTATATTACGTAGTTACTTATATTATTTAATTAGGTAGGTACTACTACTAATTACCCAGTTGGTACAAAAGAATAATCTCATCCACACATGTGTAAGTAATATTTGCTAAAACTGCACGAAATGTGATGTTTGTCATGGTATCATTTTTATAACCAGTTCAGTTTAACTGAGAGTGGAGTGTCTGCAGGGCACGCTAGCGAGCTTCGCCAGTTCTTGATTGCCGCTCAACCGGATAACATGATTCTATTAATAATTTTTATATTCTCTCTTGGCGCTCTATACGCTTATGGAACTAAAAACCATAAGTATTGGTTAAAGAGAAACGTCAAGCATCATCCACCTTTACCGCTGTTCGGAAATCATCTTCGTAATCAATTAGTGTTAAAAAGCATTGTGGAATTAGCTGTGGAGTTATACAATGAATATCCGGGTGAGAAAGTTGCGGGCTACTTACGAGGCACGACTCCGGAATTACTTATTAGAGATCTAGACATAATCAGGCAAATAATGACTTTGGATTTTGCTTACTTCTATCCACGCGGTGTCGGAAGAGATCCCAAAGTGGAGCCTATTTTCAAAAATCTGTTTCACGCTGAAGGGGACACTTGGAAATTGCTTCGGCAGAGACTAACACCAGCTTTTACTACAGCTAAATTGCGGGCCATGTTTCCTCTGGTGGCAAAATGCGCTGAGCGACTGCAAACAGTATGCGGCAACGGCGGCGAATATGACTCGCGGGAGATCATGGCGCGCTTCACCACTGAATTCATTGGTGCTTGCGGCTTTGGCATCGAGATGGACACCATCAACAACCAGCGCTCCGAATTCAGGGAGCTTGGCAAACGAATATTCTCACGTCCTCTAAAGAACCGTATATTATTGCCTTTCCTGGAGGTATTCCCAGATTTGAGGAAATTTTTAAATATCGGTGACAACACAATAGACAAAGGAATCGCAGCTATTTTGTTGAACATACGCAAGCAAAGGAATGATAAACCTTCGGGGAGGAATGATTTTATTGATTTGCTCTTGGAGCTGGAGGCTAAAGGAAAAATTAAAGGAGAGTCTATAGAGAAAAGAAATCCTGATGGATTACCGATAGAAGTGGAAATGGAAATGGACATGGAGTTAATGGTAGCTCAAATGTTTATTTTCTTTGCCGCCGGTTTCGAGACGTCTTCCTCTGCAACTAGCTTCACCTTACACGAACTCGCATTCAATCAGGATGTACAGCGGAAAATCCAAAGCGAACTTGACGAGGTCATGTTAAAGTACAACAATAAGCTTTGCTATGATGCCGTGGCTGAAATGTCTTACTTGGACAAATCTTTCAAAGAGGGTATGAGAATGTTCCCGTCACTCGGAGTTTTGCACCGCGTGTGTGCTAAACGGTACACTATTCCAGACCTGGACATCACAATAGATCCAGGTGTTAAGATTATGATCCCAGTGCAGGCCATTCACATGGATGAGCAATATTTCGATAATCCTCATGAGTTCAGACCAGAAAGGTTTGATGCAGAAGCGGAGCAGGCACGACATAAGTTCGCGTATCTACCGTTTGGAGAAGGACCTAGAGCATGTATAGGTGAGAACCAATTTCCTTATTTATGCACACACACACATGACACCTGATGTTAAGTGAAGATGAGGTCAAAGGTGTAAGCGCACTTACTTCGGAACACCCGGAATTGGCTATCTAATCTCGAGCAGCCGGAACATAACCAAGCTATTAACAATGCTGCGTAGCCACGGAATTAGATAAGATGGTAGCTGGCCAGGCAGACATTGCCCTACCACTAGCCAACCTAACCGACTATCAAACATGTAATTAGGTACTTCGCTGGGAATGGAACCAGCGACCTCGGTTTGGTAAATATGTTGATTGCATTAAACTAATTATAATAGGTAGGATATAATATAATGTCTCAAGGAAAAACAAACATAGTACAACAAACAAGTACGTACATAGATCGTATCCGTGTTATCAGCCGATGACAGATTTACTCGTGTCGAGACGAATACTCGTGGTAGGTATAGCGTGTTTTTTTTTTATCTAGGCATGAAAATCAAATTGTTACAGAAATCTATAGATGTCTATAAAAGCCTCCCAGGAATGGAGGCACGATATTAGCCAGCGATTATAATATTTATGTATCTGATAGCCAGAATAGATTGTGTAGCGTACTCCTATTATCCTTCTGATGAACCTAATCACAGTATGTATGTACTGTTAGGGTACACCTTCCTCTAATTTCGTGTAAATTGTGTCGAGCATTCTACGAAACCGTATAACAGTGAAGCGTAACCTATTTCACTGATTGAAACTAATTATTTTCATTCGAGCATGTTGCCGTATGTTGCATAAAGGCACAGAGTACTTTTAATATACGGATACGGAGACATAAGGGGTCCATTCGTGGTATACTTTATATAATTGTAATAAAATTATTCTTCGTGTTCTCACAATCAGCAGACGTAACACGTAACAATTTTTGGGTACTTTCGCTAAAAAATTGCCGTTAGCTCGCGAAATTTATAAAGTATTAAGAATTAAATTATGGTAACTCGATTATACGTCTAACACCTTACTTCTAGGAGGTTTACGTGGTCCCAAATTTAGCGATTAGACAGACACCGCAAGACTCAAAATATCATAATGTAACGACTGTTAGTTTCCTGAAAATAAATAAATAAATATCCCAAATTAATGATAATGGTGTCGATTCGTATGTACACCAACTAAACTAAACTAAAACCAGTTTTGGAGTGGTGCCGTCGCATCATCCTGTTCCGGGGAGAAAGAAACAGTACTACTTTAAAACTGGTTTTAGTTTAGTTTAGTTGGTGTACATACGAATCGACACTATTATAATTTATTTGTCCCAATAATAGTCAGTTCAATGGGATGCCCTCTTATTGTTCGTAATTATAGGTAGGTAGTAACTGGTACGTTTTGAATGGATTCCGCGTGTCGTGTATTCACAGCCTAGATAGGGCTATGTTATTATTTATGTGTATTGTGCGTAGCGCATACGCCTATATTCCTATATCGACGACCTGTTTGGTGTAGTGGTTAGAAACGTTGACTGCTATACCAAATGGTCGTGGGTTCGAATCCCGCTAGGGGCATATGTTTGTGTGATGAATGTTGTACCTACATGTGTACCCGAGTTATGGATGTTTACCATATGTATTTGTTTACAAAAAAAATGTATTTGTGTAGTATATCAACCATCTGTCAACCGTAACACAAGCCTATTTGCTTAGTGTGAAACTAAATGGCGCTGTGTGTATATGTCGAAGGATATTAATTTATAATATTGATGTATGAACTACCACTCGCTTACGTTATACTGAGAGGTGTTGGAGATTTCCAGCGCACTTCCCACATCTGCCGTGCCAGTTTGCAGCACGACTCACAGGAGGCGTGTCATGTTTACCGTGATAGTGGTACCTATATATTGGCGTGCCCGCGTATCGCGGATATTAGACGTTCTCCAACGATGGTTCCATTCACGCTCTATCACACAAATCACATTCAGATAATTGTAATAAAATATAATGTACACTAGCTTGTTGATCTGCGGTAATACAAATTCACTAGATATTAAATGGTTTTAACCGCCTCCGTGGCTCAATGTAAACAACATTGGGTTTACGATTCGGAGGTTGCGGGTTCGATCCCCAGCGGGGTACTTGGTTGGTGGTAGGGCATTTTAAATGTCCACCTGGCTAGCTACCGCCATCTTATCTTAATCTGCCGCCAAGCAGCAATGTGTTGGTCCCCAAAATGTGTTGGGGTTTCCGGGTCAGTACGCTTCCACCTTCGACCTCATCTTCACTTAACATCAGGTGTGATTGAGGTCAAGTACCAACCCGTAGTGCATAAAAAAAATGGTAGAGTTGGAAAGAGAGGAAAAAGGTGGAATCGATAGACATTTATTATAAGTACCTACTATACTCGTACATATCTATACATAAGTACTACAAGTCAAACAAAAATCGGTCACAATATCGGTGATAAAAGTATTGATGAAAAAATCGGCCCGATTATCGGTCCTACAACAGATCGGTCGTGGGCGGGCACACTTAACATGGTAATCGTAGGTAGCTATCATTAAAAACAGACACCTTTTTGCTGGTTCATACATATTGTCTACGGGGTGTTGCACTTTTTTGTGGGACAGCCGAAAGAAATGCAGTAATGTCAAAAAGTCATAGAACAAAAGTTATTTGTATACGAATTTCGTATTAGGTGGTTTTTGGTTATCTAAGAATAACCCTGCATAAAAAACAAATTGCCTCTTTCCTGTCCACTAAGCTTAGGTAAAGTACAAAGTACAAGCCTTGCGGCATGACAAGTTTTTATCTTGATGCGGACGGCCTTCTGTACTCGTAAACAAGGTGATCCTAAGAGGGTTCCGTTTTGCTTCCGGTATAAAACCCTAAAAAGACCTACCTAATAGGTATCACCATTACAAACTGGCATATGTATAGTTAGTTGAATTAACTATCTAGACGATGACGAACTTTGTAACTTAATTATACCACATAACGTTGAAAATAATAGATATTTTCCTTTATAAATCCACGTGAAGTATCTTTAGGTTTTGAATCAAAACCTAATATAAAATAGCGATTAGAAAATGGCGCAAAAAGGTATTGTAAAGCTTTCGTTGTTGAATTAATTGAATTTATTCATCATCATTACATTCATACGGACATGTGTACCCGAGTTATGGATGTTTTCATTTATAATAAGTATTTATTTACAAAAAAAAATGTATTTATGTATTATATCAACCATCTAGTATCCACAACACAAGCATATAGTTGCTTACTGTGGAACTAGATGGCGCTGTGTGCATGTCTAAGGATATTTATTTATTTATTTTATCATTTGCCGGAATGTTACCAGATAATGGAGTAGGTGTTGTTTTTAAACTGTAATGTAGGTAGGTGCCTATCTACGCGCAATGAAACTAAATAATTGGGTTATAAACATAATCTAAGAACTGACACATCGACCATCTAGTTCACAATGATATTACGGTAAAGAGGTGATGATGATTAGGACGGTAATACAGAAATCATAGTGACGACCTGTTTGGTGTAGTGGTTAGAAATTCTGCTGCTATACCAAAAGGTCGCGGGTTCGAATCCTGCTAGGGGCATCACATGTCTCCCGAATTATGGATGTTTTTCATTTATACGTGTATTTATTTATAAAAAAAAAGTATTTGTGTAGTTTATCAACCATCTGGTATCTATAATACAAGCCTAGTTGCTTAGTGTGGAACCAGATGGCGCTGTGTGTATGTGCAAAGATATTTATAATGTTACAATTTGACATTAACAAAAATATTGTAATTTATATGGCTGCAGATGTGTAAATTCGCCAATGGTTTTGACTTTTGATACATAACGTCACGACTTTTATCTCGAATGGAGTGGTCAGAGATATCCCAAACATTAGAATGCTTGAAACAACGTCTACCGTTCACCTTTCGAAATATATATTATATAAGGCCATAGCTATAGATGTTTTTTTTATGTACGACTGGTTCGTACTTCTATCTTACCTCTGACAACCGGTAGTCCCATAGTTACCTTTTACGACGCCCACGGACAGGGACGGGTAGGTTAATTTCTTTTTACGTGCCGAACGAAATTACATAGCGACACCAATCAAAATACCGGGAATACGTGTTTTAAATAGTCGTTCTCATCGATCCATTCGCAAACCACACACGCACATACACTCACACACGCAAAATACAACATTGCGAAATTCATACATACGACGATTATTTGACATTAATTGAATTATTTGACCAATTTTTTATTTGTAATATTACTTATTGACTAAATGTTTTATTAACACTTAGTTTGTCTCACTATTTACTTTTACCTCTAGATTGTATAATGGTTATTATTTAATAGTGACTTTCCACCTAATTATTTTTTAAAAAGAATTGTAATGAAAAATGAGAATCTGTAATTGGCATGACTTTGGCTTACCTATACATTTTGTGTAATATTTTTTATAATGATGCTGTTGATTCTGTATTTACAATTAAATAAAATTAAAAAATAAAAATAAAATAAACGCCCTTATGGTCTCATAGCATTGACTTTCAAAATTTAAAAAAAATTACTGGAACGGTGGAACGTAAGGACGTTGACCTTAGTACTACTTGATACCAATGTGAGTTTATTTTTTAGCCTTTTCGAAGAAAAACTGTCTTAACATTCTACAAGGGTTCCGTTTTACCTATTGGCTACGGATAACCAACATATTTATAGTTTCCTTCTTTAGCGTGCCCGCCCACGACCGATAATCGATCGGCCTTATGATTGACTGAAGAGGTACCTGTGATGAAGCACCCGATCTAAGATCTGTAGGTTAATTTCAATTCTATATAAAAAAAAACCCCACGCGAACATGTTATGAATATTGTTTCGCAGGAGGCGCAAATAAATAAATAACTGTAGATAGATATACACACAGTGCTTCGATTCCCAGGCAGGCCATATGTACCAATGAGTTTTTAAATGTAATTTAATTACTTTGTGCATTTATCCGACAGCTCTTAAACGGTGAAGGAAAACATCGTGAGGAAACCTGCAAATTCAAAGGCATGTGGTGTCCCCAACCCGCATTGGGCCAGCGTGGTGGACTATGGCCCACATCCCTCATTATACGAGGGAAAGCCTATATCCCTGCAGTGGGCTGATGGTTTAATATATTACACACATACATTTTTTGAAAATATACGCATATTATAAATGAAAGCATCCATAAGTCAGTACACGTCTCCGTATTTAAGAAACAAACATGCATCTACCCCTAGCGGGATTTGAAGCTGCGACCTTTTAAAATAGTTTAAAACCACCCAAAGACATTTAATTACTTAATTATTAGCGATAGACGGGACATCGTAATTCACAACTGTCGGTAAAAAGTCAACCAGTCTATTGTACACAATTGCCGCATTCGATTTTTTAAAGCAACCCTGTATGACCAGTTTGATAACCTCTGTTATTGAACGACACATCCAACGAAAACCAAACACCATGACTAAAAAAAAAACATCCCCACTGTAAGTATAAAAACGTACCCTCAAAAAAGTTTTTCAAGATTTTATTTCACCACTTCACTCGGCAATGCCAAACACAGCCTTCGAACTAAACCGCGGACAGACAGACTGACATGGCGAAAATATATTGTTGACTAGGTACGCATCCCTAAAAACGCGGCTGCATTATAAAAAAGGAACTAC
Organism: Oegoconia quadripuncta; assembly: GCA_949316235.1. NCBI lineage: Eukaryota > Metazoa > Arthropoda > Insecta > Lepidoptera > Autostichidae > Oegoconia > Oegoconia quadripuncta. The sequence continues at coordinate 12,270,437 of OX438758.1, forward strand.
AAAGACTGCTACTACTTAAAAATTCATCAAGGCCTTCGCTTGAATGCTTCGCAGGGAACGCAATTTTGTATTTTACGAATGCCATGTTAGATTTTTCACCATAAAATGTGTCCTATAAGAACGGATCTTACAACACCTTGCACTAAAAAGGCTACAGGAGGTAACAGAAATCTACATACGTGCACCCGAAAAACGATATTCTTCTTCCTGTGGCAGTCGGGTAAAAACAGACTTAAACTGGATGAAGGTGATGTGATGACAATTTACAATACTTATCGATACCATCTGTATAACAAGAAATAGGTAGATGAGGTAAATAGCCTGTCGCTGAGCAGTTAAATACTTATATAGTATGTATTTTCACTTTTCCAGGTGCTAAACTGGGTCACATGCAGTCCCTGGCTGGGTTAGCGGCACTTCTACACAAGTTTACCGTTGAACCAGCACCTTCAACCAAGAGACACCTGACCGTCGATCACGCTCTAAACATAGTCCAAGGAATAAAAGGTGGAATACCACTCATGCTGAAATTGCGTAAAGGAAAGGACGACTGAGTTGAAGAAGAGAGAAAAATTTTGTTTACTTGTAGGTATATTCTTTTTTTAAACACCGCGTTCGGGAAGAGCCCTAAGTATTTTAACAATGAATCGGCACTCTTTTGTCTAAGTTCAATGGCAATGAACTATCGCTTAGTGCCAAATTCGACCAATAGTAAGGTTTCAAAGTCAAAAATTACACTTAAAATAGTCAGATTTTACATTTTTTAAGCTACTGCTGGTTCAAAAGCCAATTTTCCCCTGAGAAGAACGAGCAAGAAACTCGAGAGGTTGCTCTTAAAAAAAAAGGTTTTTATGTTACAAAATTATTATTTTATATTATAATATTTCATTATTAATTGTGAAATAGCCTGGTTATGCGAACGGGTTGTTCATGTCCATGAATGTTTATCATGTAAATAATCTTATATTTTATAATAAATCAATTTTTCAATTTATCATTATGTAACGTGAATGAATAATGCTTCGCATGTTCGACATTTAACAGATTTTAGTATAAAAATGGCAAATATTTATGGTTCCACCCACAGATGAACAAATCTGTGGTTCCACCTCTGTGTACAAGCCATTTATTTGTAAATTCAGTATTCGACTTAAACAATTGATGTATTAGTTGTAGAAAATCACGGAGCAAATTTGCGATTGTGGTCCAAATAGATATAGCTATAATTAGAAAAATTTAAATACTGACCTAAATATAAAAATAAATAGAAAACTTAAAAAAATATACGTATATAATGAAATCCCGACCACAGTTAGGCGGGCGTCTCTATGCGGTTCCTAGTGCGCATCTTGTAGGTAATATTTTTTTTTTCAGAACTAGATGGCACTGCCGGCTCTGTGTACTTCTATCAATTCGTGATTCATTTAATGAGGTTTTGCTGCGACCTCCGAGTCCGGCCTAAATCAATTAAGTTATTTTGTCTTGTTTTTGGTTTATATAATACCAAAGAATACCAAAGTTGGGGTTTTATATTAATATTTTTTTAAAGTTTCTATTTAGATATTTTGTATATAAACAAATTGATACCTGTTTTTGAATTTCTTTCGTCGAGACCCTAGTGATACCCATCTCGATGAGGTGCTGGAATTATTTGTTGACAAGTGTGAGAAAATGGCTATTAGCGTCCGCCATATTGGATTTATCATGACGAGACTTGTGTTGTATTGTATTGCGCCTTCAGCGGTGCGCAGGCGCGTTACTGCCTCTCTTGAAAAACTGCGCCAAGAAAAAGACCGATGATCCCCACCTACGGCGAGCAATCGGCGCACAGTCGCTTAAAAAGCAGAAATAGCTTTCTTGTCCGCGTGGGAAACTAGAAGATACCCCTAAATCTCGCGACTTTATAACACCTGCAGCGAGGCTTCCATCGGGTAACGATGAGGGCAGAGTGCGAGTTTTGTTTCGACTTAACTTTACTACCGCGTTCACGTTTACGTGACAATTTGTATGGACAAATGTGCAGCGCCTCTAGCGGATAGTTTGCAAAACGATTTTTTAATAAGGACTTTTTTCGTAAACGCGAACGCGATGGTAAAGTTAAAAACGAGACAAAACTCACACTTCGCACACAGGTGTGGCCCTTATGGAAGTCTCTCAACATGCCGAGAGAATATGTCCAAGTGGGGCTACATGAACGACAACCGGTGCTTGTGTGCAAAGAGATCTTGTGTGGTGATACACCAAAAACTATGGGGCGTCTATAGATATACGATGCCACAGACAATGCTGTACGCGCGGGCACATTCTGAATCTCAAGAATTAGATGTTTTTGCCATCGACTCGTTAAGAAGAAGAAGAGGGGAGTTGTATGCGACAACTCATTTGTCTAAATCGGCTAAGGCGTTTAGGCTGTATATACGAGTATGTGGAAACATACATTTTTTTTAATGCACAACGGGTTAGCACTTGACCTCAATCACACCTGATGTTAAGTGAAGATGAGGCCGAAGGTGGTAGCGTACTGCCCCGGAAACCCCATCTTATTTGGGGGACTGGCTATCTTATCTCTGGCAACCGTAACATAACAATGCTATTGACATTGCTGTTTGGCGGCAGATTTAGATAAGATGGTGGTAGCTAGCCAGGCGGACATTTAAAATGCCCTACCACCAACCACCACATACAATACAGAGACCCGGTGAATACATAGCCCTTCTCTTGGCTTCGCCGTAGACGGCAAAAGTTCATCGTGCATGGTGTCCTGTGCCTATTTTGGTTAGTAATTTAATTGAAATATTACTAAATAGCTACACTATTGTATACTTTCACTGGATCTCTATACATCTGCAAAATTCAAAATACCTGACTATTAGCATGACAGGCGCGATAAATGTTTATGTCGCACGAGATAATATTGTTCTGCTCGACGAAATATTGTTATATGTTCACTTGGGACGAAATATAGGTACAAGTGTACCACCCTCACTCCTACGTCGTGCGCGACAAACGATGTCATGCTTCGGGGGCAGGGAGCAAATACAAAACTCCTTGGTCTAACGGTTTTAGAGAAAAGTCTACTGTAGTGAGGTAGCATTAGATACAGTATGTAAGTAGAGTAAGTACCTTTATTATGTCATTCTCTTGATTTGAAACAGACAGTAATATACGACATTTCAACTGAAGAAGACGTTTTAATTATATCCACCTACAAAACCCGCCACGCCGCATGGCGACCGTGACACTCTCCGTATATACATTGTAGTCTTTGCGTGACACCTCCCGCGTAGGCGCCGACGGGCGTCCGGGCTACCGCCACCGCACTACTACAACGCCCTTGGTAGCCTGTTTGCTTTGAATTTATACCGGATGAGTTTTGTTCGCGTAAGGAAAAAAATAGGGCATATTAGGTAAGTGAAATAGAAGGTGTTGGCATAAGTAATTTAATTTTTTTATCAAAACCATTATCATGTAAATCATTGATTGTGCCATTTAACGGTCGCGTTGGTGGCCTATCCCACATAATTACATCATTAAATAAATAAAGAAAACTTTGAGAAAATATGTGTTCCAAATAAATTTCGCATGATTTGAAGGAACCCTACGAATCCCGCCAGTCGCATATTAAACAAAGGCCGGCGCGAGCTTTTCTGAAAAACAAAAATTAAATTACCGATGCCAATAACTTCCATTTTACTTACCTTATATGCTCTATTTATTATATGATGCGAAATTGGTGCAGTAGTTTTCTATGAAGTCAGATTTCGAGTTTGTGATGGTATCCGTGCCAAGATGAGCCAGCTGCATATATCCTCTCCATCGTCGTGGGTAAAACTGGTAAATCAAACACATGTACCTACTTTGTTCCATCGAGAATACCTAAATCCAAAAGATGGGTAGGTACTACTTACTACTATAAAAATGGATCAGTGTGTAGAAAAACACTGACAGTAACCACCCATAGTAGAACAAAAATTATTCCATTCACTCCCAGTATAGCTCACACTGGGAGAGCAAGTCCCACTTTTTCCCAAAAAACCGATACCCATTGAACTAATAGCAGGACAAATGTTACACTACTTCCTATTGGGAACAACTGGGAGAAACAGGTGGTAACGATCGAGAGTACCTAATAAGCGAACGATGTTTAAGCTTCAAAAGTCAGAATGCACAAATTATAAGAATTATAAAGAAAAATGCTACTTCACTCGTCGAGTTCCCGCCAAAAAGCCACGTTCCACACATTTTCCTGCCCATAATTTTTTTACTCACTCCTCTCGGAGAAGGTAAAGGGATCTAAGCCCATACAGCCATGGCTTATTTCTCTTATTTCTTCAGTTGGTCAGTCTCCGTCACGGAACAGTCTGTTCCGTGGTCTCAGTCAAGACAAGTAATTCGTCGTATACAGAGTCTAGTCACGGTCAAATCATTATTCAGTAAAGTAGCAGAGTGCTTTACAAAAGATTTTGGCGGCTTCTTGTGCGAACCCGAAAGCTTCGTTACGCACTTTAATTTACATTTCCCTTCACCTGTACACCATCACTAACTTTTGCTGCACAATATAAGCTTAATAATGGCAGACCATTATTAAGCTTTAAAAGTCAGAATGCACAAATTATAAGAATTATAGTTAAATCCAATTCCAATTTAGTGTTATGGCTGATTATAAACAAAAATGCTACTCCACTCGCCGAGATCCCGCCAAAAAACTTGTCCATTTTGTTAGTTCATTGAAGTTATACTTTTCGACAGGCAAAGGAAACTGAGCCTATATATCTCTGCAGTTTTCTTGTGACCAAAATGATAATTAAAAGATCTGTCCGTTTAATAAAACGGTCTCATAATCGAGGTTTCCTCAATTTGTATACATCACTAACTTTTGCTAAATATTATTCTCTCGAGGGAGTCATGTTCTCTTAATTTCCATTGAAATGACGCTCAATTTAAGTGAGACAGGAAATAGATTTGTCTGAGACAAACGTACAAGTTGTGCTTCTCATTCCAAGGAGAAGCTACAACAAACGATAGTGTGCTCCCATTTTTTGGCGTTTGGATCAATGACGAAGAAATAGGCTTTTTGGCGGGAACTCGGCGAGTGAAGTAGCATTTTTCTTTATAAGTCTTAAAATTTGTGCATTCTAACTTTTGAAGCTTAATAATGGCAAAATATTGTGCAGCAAACGTTAGTGTTGGTGTACAGGTGAAGGGAAGTGTAAATTAAAGTGCGTAACGGAGCTTTCGGGTTCCCACAAGAAGCCGCCAAAATCTTTTGTAAAGCATTCTGCCACTTTACTGAAGAATGACTTGACCGTGACTAGACTCTGTATACGACGAATTACTTGTTTTGATTGAGACTGACCTATAAACTGAAGAAATAAGATAAATAAAAATTTTCACTCGAAACTGGCAGTAATGTCCCTCGACAATGAGGTTGACTGGTTGCCATCCTCAAAAATAAGAAGAAGAAGAAGACGAAGGAATAATAAGTTTGGATATACTGGTGGCAATATAAATAAAAAAAAAACACGTGCGCTCATTTAATTCATTCGGTTACATCTAGCATGCTGGATCCAGCAGCTGGATAGTGTGTTGTGTATGCTACATCCAGCACCGCGACCTTGAGCCGACGCGGATTCCAGCATGCTGTACGTACAGCCTCTTTTAGAAAACCGTCGAAAGTCTATTAAAAAACACGTGCGCTCATTTAATTCATTCGGTTACATCTAGCATGCTGGATCCAGCAGCTGAATAGTGTGTTGTGTATGCTACATCCAGCACCGCGACCTTGAGCCGACGCGTATTCCAGCATGCTGTACGTACAGCCCCTTTTAGAAAACCGTCGAAAGTCTATAAATGATATTCCTATAAAGACACCAAAACACCATGTTAAAAGCTAAATATCTTCGAAACGTCTTAACCAATTTTCATCAAACATGGCTAAAACTATTCCCTCATTTAGTCTTTTAACTTTTGTTAATAAAAAAATCGTACAACGCATTTCTGAGATACGTCCGGACAAAGCTTATAATGGCAGAATATTGTGCAGCAAACGTTAGTGATGGTGTGCAAGTGAAGGGAAGTGTAAATTAAAGTGCGTAACGGAGCTTTCGGGTTCCCACAAGAAGCCGCCAAAATCTTTTGTAAAGCATTCTGCCACTTTACTGAAGAATGACTTGACCGTGACTAGACTCTGTATACACCAAGTATACGACGAATTACTTGTTTTGACTAAGACTGACTTACAAACTGAAGAAATAAGAGAAATAAGACATGGCTGTTATGGGCTAGATCCCTTTGCCTTCTCCTAAAGGAGAGAATGAAACCAAAAAAAAAAAAAAAAAAAAAAAGGGAATAGTCACAACACAAAACGTCAGGCTTTTTGGCGGGAACTCGGCGAGTGAAGTAGCATTTTTCTTTATAAGACTTATAATTTGTGCATTCTAACTTTTGAAGCTTAATAATGGCAGAATATTGTGCAGCAAACGTTAGTGATGGTGTACAAGTGAAGGGAAGTGTAAATTAAAGTGCGTAACGGAGCTTTCGGGTTCCCACAAGAAGCCGCCAAAATCTTTTGTAAAGCATTCTGCCACTTTACTGAAGAATAACTTGACCGTGACTAGACTCTGTATACGCCAAGTATACGACGAATTACTTGTTTTGACTGAGACTGACTTACAAACTGAAGAAATAAGAGAAATAAGACATGGCTGTTATGGGCTAGATCCCTTTGCCTTCTCCTAGAGGAGAGAATGTAACAAAAAAAAAAAAAAAAAAAAACAAAACGTCATCCAAAAAATAACAACCAATCAAATAACCAAACCAACGCATTTCAGTTTTCTGCGAGGTTTTTTGTGAATTAAACACCGTATCTTTATTGAGTCCTTTCTAATTTACCCGAGATGTGTTAAAAAAGCTTACATTTTCGTATAGCAAAGTTCCGAATATGATTTTATGACATCTTTCGTCGCTAAGGTAGGCTTTGCGAAGGTTACAAGGCGAGCTGTAAAAATAAAAATACACTTGTGCGTCACAAAACATTTGTATTGTGTTGTTTATTATTTTCAGTTAGTAGACAATGTCGAAGGCTGTAGTTATACCTGAGTGTAACAACGACATCGGGGTAATGAAGGACGAGATCTCCATATCTCCGAGCGAAAAGAAAGATGGTGCAAGGGGATTATTCAGTAGATTGTTAAGATTTGAATCGCTCGGTAAGAGAAACAGTGCTCCGGTGAGCCCCACGTCCACTGAACCGCCAACGACATATTATGGAGTGTACATCCCTTGTGAAATTAAAAAAGGCGCTGATGAAGGTATGTAGGACTAAAAATAATTTTATAATTACTCATCAGAACTCCTATATGTAAACATACCATTCTTAGTTATCTCTGAGGATTCATGTCTGGTTGGTTCATTCAAAATGAACAATTTTATAGCCTGACATTCTTTTGTAGGCTCCAATTTATCCTCATTTACGCACATCTGTTTACATGCTTATCCATTTTATTTATCTTACAATTGATAATGATATTTAAAGAAATGTAGGTCAATAACTTATCTTCCATTTATGTAAAGCTAATGTTTATGTAAAGCTATGTGTTTTGTTTCGTAGTAATTTTTTTCAATCTGGGTTATTCATATTGTTATTACCTACTAACATTATTATTAACCAATCCAAGCTGCACTACTGTGTGAGTGGTCTAACAATCATTATTAGCCATAATGGAATCAAACTCAATTTTAATGTCACTTAGAGTAAACTGTTATTATTATTATGGACTATAGATTAGCATTAATCTGTGTTGGAAAAGTTTGCGATACAAATTTACAGTGAGAAATAAACAGTATTGTAAATTCTGTAAACTAAAACAAGTTTTAGATGTGTTCTATCACATCATAATACTCCACGAAGAAAGCAGCAGCACTACTTTAAACCTGGTTTCGTTTATTTAAAAAATGCACAACAGAGTCAACACCAGTGTTTGCACACTTAACAGTTTGTTGAGAAATTACACTCCACTGTTTGAATCACTGAAAAATCATTTAGTGATAGATCTCGTTTGTATGTCCTTTTTCTCTCTCTAATCTCAATTGCATGCAGACTAAATGCAACTAGATTATTGTAGTGTTTCAAGGACATATAGTCATTAAACTTTAAGGCAGGTAGTGGTGTCGATTCGGATGTACACCAACTAAACTAAAACCAGTTTTGTAGTGGTGCCGTCTCATCATACTGTTCCAGGGAGAAAGAGACAGTACTACTTTAAAACTGGTTTTTAGTTTAGTTGGTGTACATCCGAATCGACACCATTGTAAGCTAATTGGAAACTAAACTAGTAATAGCAGTCATGATTCAATAACAACATGATATTTTACAACCAGTTTTATACTAGATGATTGCAAAGTGAGATCTTTCAGGGGGAAAACATCTTTCAGAAGTAAAAGACTTCTCATTTTTCTTCAATCATAATTATTTTCTTTATATCAAATGAGTGGCCACATGCAATAGAAATTCTATTGTCATATGCCACCAGTGGGCAACTTAGAGAGTGAAGGGGTATTAGAATTCTAAATATGTACATAACTGGTTTTAAAGTGAATAAGTGTTTTTCTTTGAAGTGTTTTCATATGCAACGTAACATCAAAAGGATGGGTTATATATTTTCTTAATTCCATAATCTGCTGCTGTAATGTCTATGAAGTCTCATGTTGCATACTTTGAACTAATCCAACCTTTTGACTCTAAAGTCATACTCACATGTGTGAGTACCATCGACCTTATTTGTTTATTCTCCAATAATGTTGGAAGACAAATGTGTCTGAGCCCATATAGCCTAGTCTTCTGTAGTAATCCTTCAGTAAAGTCAGAAAGCTTTACAAAAGATTTTGGTGGCTTCTAGTGGGAGCCCGAAAGCTTTGTCACACACTTTAATTTACACTTTCCTTCACTTGTACACCATCACTGACTTTTGCCATATAATATTCTGCCATTATTTAACTTCAAAACTCAGAATGCACAAATTTCAAGAAATATAAACAAAAATGCAACCTCACTTGCTGAGTTCCCGCCAAAAGTCATACAATTGACCATCTCACAATACACAAACATAAACAAAGTAACGCACGCAAAGTGCGTTCCTGGTGTTTTGTAAAATATATGAATATAATATTTAGCCTATTGTACATAATATACGAGTATGCGTGTAATAGTGAATTGGAACTATGATATTTTTAGAAAACATGGTTTGTTTTGCACCAATTATTCTTTAAAATTTTAGAAGTAAGAAATCTAAAATAGTTTTAATTTAATTCATGTACTTATATTTTTTCAATTACTTGTCATCATCATCATCGTATCAGCTGAAAGACGTCCACTGCTGGACAAAGGCCTCCCCCAAGGATCTCCACAATGATCAGTCATGCTCTGCCCGCATCCAGATCCTTTAGTAGCGATCTTTACCAAATCGTCGGTCCGCTTTGTGGGGGGCCTGCTCGCGCTGCGTTTTCAGTTGCATGGTCGCCACTCGAGAACCTTTCCGCCCCAACAACCGTCGGTCCTACGAGCAATATGCCCTCCCACTGCCACTTAAGTTTGGCAATTCTTCGGGCTATATCGGTTACCTTGATTCTCCTGTATCCTGTAACAATTACCTGTAACAGTCTTTATTTTTTAATAATTTTTGGTCGAGTGTCACTTTTTGTTTACACCTTTATTGAGGAGCACTGTATTATATAATGCAAAGGAAGTATGATAAAAAGCCACTTCTAATTGGCATTTTTTTTATTTCTGATTGCACAATGTCACCTGTCATAGCAAAACAATTATATTACACAAGTTTTAATTTTAATACATAATTGTCAACAGAAGCCCTACATGTATACAAGAACAAATCGGAGGCACTGGAACTAGTTCGAAGGTACAAGGCGGCACGATTTAAGCTCTTCCTGAACCGCCAGGATGCAGTCTCCTTCGCCCTGCGTGGTGCCGAACCTGTCGATACCACTGACGGCAATGACAACTGTAAGTATGCTGCATTAGCTTTAATAGTGCTTAGTACATACATGCATCTAACCTTTAAGTAGGGATTGTATTTCTTTGTTTGCAAGTACTTTATGGTACTATCCAAAAATTGTAACAAAATGCAACTAAAGTAATAAAGATTGCAAGTATTATGCAATAAAACAGTTAGCTAACTATTAATTAATCACAAAGTAAATGACGACCTGTTTGGTGTAGTGGTTAGAAACTCTGACCACTATACCAAAAGGTCGCGGGTTCGAATCCCGCTAGGTGTATATGTTTGTATGATGAGATGAATATGGACATATGGACCCGAGTTATGGATGTTTTCATTAATAATAAGTATTTATTTACAAAAAAAAATTTTTAGGTAGTTTATCAACTGGTATCCACAACACAAGCCTATAGTTGCTTAAAGTGGAACTAGATGGCATTGTGTGTATGTTCAAGGATATTTATATTTATTTATTTATTATTTACTTATAATGTCTCTACCTTTATTCCAAATTGTAAAATATATTTTGCTACAACCCAAAGGGGTAGGTCATAAACTTTAAAGTCAAAGGCAGTAATAGTATAATGATATAACTAAGACAATTTGAAGGAAGGTTGATACAATTCTAACACAATGGCATGTTTTATTAAAGCGAAATATACTGTGTTATCATTTTCTACTACTTATTTATTACTTAACCTCCTTTTGTCTATCCACACTACCTATATTTTACTGATAAGGTATTTACACATCTAGGTAGAAGTTGGAACTTACAATTTCTGTACAGGTGTGTGTGCATGCGTACCCTACGAGGAAATAGCTACGTCCTTTCGACCCATTGGCTATGATAGCTATTAATTTTGATTGGTATCAAACTAGGAATGCATGAGAAATTAAAATAAATCATAAGTTTGGAGTGATCTCCAAGAACATTTTCTTGACAGTAGTATACTGTTTCGTAGCCGCTATTACGTCCTCCCCCAATTACTATCCAGTACAGTCAGCAAAGCTGGAAATGAAACTGTTTAGTTTTGCATAATTGTCTTATTTTGCCATGTAAATTTGTCATGCATTCATAAGAGAAGATTTTGCATTTTTTTATCTTTGCAGAATTATTTACATAAAAAAAACTGCTATTTGATTTTAATTTCAGGAGAGGCTTATACAGATATATATCCCATATATAACGCAGCAATAGATTGATAAAGTTTTGATACTAAAGACGATGATAGTACTATTATTTATAGTTATATATTTTTATACATAACAGATTTTATACATACAAAAATTACACATTCATCTCATGCAATAATTTTACGGGACTTTTATATTTGTTTTTTTTTTATTGTTTGTTTTTTAACAATTCACCTCAATCACAGTGAATATGAGACCGAAGCACGGTCACCCAGAAACCCCAACTACTATTGTAGATTGAAGTACTTCCTTGATATTAATGTGTTTTAAATATAAAAGTCCCGTAAAATTATTGCATGAGATGAATGTGTAATTTTACATTCATTACATAAATTATTCTATAAACGTAACGCTACGTAACCGAACAGCGTTGTGGTGCCTACTTACAAATTAATTACATTAAAGCAATGATCGACCTTATCCGCACACGCTTTTGTCATGCCATTTACGAGTGAAAGGGATAGAACAAACAGTAAATAATTCTATTTGTTGATTGTTTATAGCCTTTGTACGGCCTTATAAACAATACTAATATGATGAGGTCATTTTGTTTTCTTAGTTCTTGTGTTCGTATTACAGAACCACTTCTAAGTCTATTATTATTAATAATAAATATTTCGGACACTTACACCAATCATTTAGTCCCAAAGCAAAGCTTTTACTATGGATACTAGATAACGGATAAACATACATAAATATTTATATAAACATCCATGACTCGGGATTAAATGTTCATATTCATCGCACAAACATTTACCCGTCGCGAGATTCGAACCCGCAACCGTTGGTTTCGCTGACAGGGTCACTATCCACTACATCAAAACACCAACTAATATCCCTTACTGTCTGGAAATATATAAATATATCTATCCCTTTTTGACGTTTTAGTAGCGATCATGAAATAAATACTCTACAAGTTCAATTTATCTTGAATTTGGGAAGGAATGGAAGATCTTTGGTGATGAAGCACTAAGACCCTCGTTATAAAACGATCCAAGATCGAGGTGAACTTAAGTTGACGATTGAGATCATCATCAACCGCCTTACTCTCTCTTGATATAATATGTTTATAAATATATAATTATGTTTATAAAATATTGACAATATTGAATAATTTAATGATTAACACTGTGGTACTTTTACAAATATATCTGAATCTTACACGTCCCCATTGTTGGGGCACAGACTTCCGTACCTGGGCGAGGGTATGGGCCATAATCCACTATTCTGCCCAGTACGGTTTGGTGGATGTCAGACAGTGTTTTTAAGTTGCTCTTGTAGGCCACTGACCTTCAATTGAAAACAACCGGGACCGACTATTTAACGTGCCCTCCGACGCGCGGAAACTCTCATTAAAATGCCAGACATTGCTTAACTCCGATAATCGAAATCAAACAGCGAATGCGCCACGTGTATTTGAGATGCTCATGTGTTAACAAATAGTTGAGGGCGAGTCTCGATCTCAATATTTAGACCCATATTTCAAAATGTTGCTCAAACGTAGATCAGCGCTTGAGCATAGTTAGAAAGAGATGCCGCTATACAAGTTACACAAAGCTATTCCTTTTTAACTGTCCTCAAGCGGAGATCTCTGCTTGAGTAACATAATACGAACCTTAGAGATTTCCAATGCACTTCACTTTGCTTTATTAATACGGCCCTTAGTCTGTTCATTACCCCCTTGTAAAAGCAGGAAATACCTATTGTGGTAATGGATATGGTATCAGTTTTAGTTAGGGTTCCGTTTTTTAAATATAAGAAAATAGGAGACTTTCTAACGTCACTTATTGTATGTGTATTCTATTTTTATCATCAAAAATTTTTGTAAATTATTTTGCGCAATATAGAATATTATATTGCATTGTGTATTAAAAGTGTTTATCCCGACGGCATTCCATACAAACTTTCAAGTCCAAATTTTCTCGAAATTAACAGACCGATTCTAATTAAACTTCTATACGTATAAGCAAGATGCATTGATTTTTTCTGTTACTATGGAAAACTTAAAATCGCTCTAATTCAGTAGTTCTATACTTTTTCTAAAATTTTCTCTACTAACTTTTTAGATCTATGTATATGCTTTATGCTTATAAAGTTTCATTACAATCGGTTGATTCATTTCGAAAAATTTGGACTTGATAGTTTATATGGAACCCTCCTAGTGAAAGACAAAGTTATATTAGCGGTTCGTGCAATAAGTCTTGTTTTAAAGTTATGAATTTGAAAGTCTAAGTATACGAATTGGTACTTTATACAGAATTCTAAGGTGATGTTTGTCTAGGCCGGTTTTACACCTCGGAACAGTGGCAATTGGGTACTAATTGTATTCTAATTAACTTATCAATGAAAACGTGCTTTTACATTAGATACATGGGTATTGTTAGGTATGCTTAGCAACCAACATATATACATATATCTTATAGAATAGAATAGAATAGAATAGACAGGGTTGTATGTGTGTGGTAAGTCTTTGTCCGGATATATCTCAATAATGAGTGCGGTTTTTATATTTAAGAGTAAACTAGGAGCAATGGTTCTTTGTAATTTAATTTTTAACCACCATTTAATTTCCCCTGTGGATTTCAAAATTTTCAATATATGTCACGAGAATGTTTTGTGTTTATTTACCAACATTAGTAACATGACAGGCGCGATAAACGTTTATGTCGCGCGAGATAATATTTGTCCTGCTCATTGGCATGGACGAAATATACAACTATCCCACTCACTCTTTTTTTTCGGGATTCGGATTCCACCCATATGTAGTTAACATACCGAACATTCGCACTAAGCGGTTCGATTCTTCATTCATAATGCGAACAGCCAAGGCATGGAACTCCCTTCCGGCGTCAGTCTTTCCTGAATCCTACAACCTTGGGATCTTCAAGAGCAGGGTGAATAGGCATCTACTGAGATCGCGTGCTTCATCTTCGGCCACATCATCACTTCCCATCAGGTGAGATTGTGGTCAAATGCGTATCCAGTTAACCATAAAAAAAAACTCCTACTTCGCGCGTATTGTCATTTTTTTAATTTTTTTTTATATGAGGGCGGCAAACGAGCATGCGGGTCGCCCGATGGAAAGCAATCACCGCCGCCCATGGACACCCGCAACACCAAAAGGGTCACAGATGCGTTGCCGGCCTTTGAGGAAGGTGTAGGCTCGTTTCTTGAAGGTTCCAATGTCGTACTCGTTCGGGAATACCGCTGCCGGAAGTCCGTTCCACAGGGTGGTTGTACGTGGTAAGAAGTTTCTTGAGAAACGTACAGTGGTAGACTTCCACTCATCCAGGAATGTTACGCTACTACAGTCATGCTACGGGGATTCGCGTGTTACCCTTGGATCCCCTATTTCAATCCCCCAGGGGATCGAAAGCACTTGCTATTCCGCTACGATCCCCTAAACAACAGTATAAACAATAAACAATATTTTATTGAACCGAAATAAATTACACAAATTGTTGAAGCTTTGTTGTCTGTGGTAGTTAAAAGCTGTGTTACAGACAACAATGTCTTCCCCATATATTTTGTACAATAAGTAAATTTGGTAGGTACTCGTATTTGCCAATTATGTTTTCCATCTAAAGGTGAATATAATAATAATATAAAACAGTACTAAAATTATTACTTCCACATTCTACTCATTTGGAAGTTTGTGAGAATTTGTCTTAGGACACTCGCGTGCTTGGAGAAGCTGCTTTCTTTTTGGCAAATTATTACAATAAGAAATTATTGTTTAAGAAATTCGAATATTTTACATGTGCCTGCTGAGGTGTCAATAGTTTCCGTTTACTTATACGCCTCTAAATACACCTGGGGTCACCGTTTCGTGCTCAACGGTGATTAGTTCACAACAGTCTGTATCGTAAACGAAGGTTATCGGGGTGTGGTGACGCGCATTAGGCAAGGTCTACGTTCAATAATTATATAGAGTACACAAAAATGCATTGTCATAATGAACAAGGTAAAAGAAGAATTCAACCGTCTCCTTGGCTCAATGTAAACAACATAGGAGGTCGCGGGTTCGAACCCCACCGGGTACATGTGTAGCACTTGGTTTGGTTGGTGGTAGGATAATTAAAAAATCTCCGCCTGGCTAGCTACCACCATCTTATCTAAGTCTGTCGCCAAACAGCAATGTTAGTAGCGAACTTTTTCGGGCGGTGACTCCACTCCTGCTTACGAATAACTTTTCACTAGAAACCATAGCCAAATTCAGATGAAAATTG
Organism: Oegoconia quadripuncta; assembly: GCA_949316235.1. Lineage (NCBI taxonomy): Eukaryota > Metazoa > Arthropoda > Insecta > Lepidoptera > Autostichidae > Oegoconia > Oegoconia quadripuncta. The sequence goes on from OX438758.1 coordinate 12,285,873, forward strand.
GATTGCCATACTAAAGGTGGCCTTAGAAAAGTTTACTTTGTATGGGTTATCAAAAATTTTTTGATCAAAGGTCAGTAGGCTTCATCTTCACCTAACATCAGGTGTGTACAACCCATGCTGAGTTGGAGACCTTTTTGACTCCACCTTGCGACACCGACAATTAGATGGCAAACATAATGTTTACTTGTATGTGTTTCGACTGTAATACTTGTATCTGATCGTTTGTGTCATGAGATTGGTTTAAATAAAAAATGACAGAGGCGGATGGCCGGCAACAGTAGTCCAGTCACAGCAGAAAATGTGTGGACCACTGAAATGCTGGTGCGAGAGGACTCACAAATCACATGTACAAAGACAGAGACAATCTTAGCGTTTACGCTGCGCGAATCTCGCGCCACAGGAAATTCAATTAAATTGATTTCAAGTTACACTAACAGGTCAACTTTGTGTGGTACAAAGCATTTGTCAAAAATATTATTATGCACATTTTAAAATACGGCAGCAATTTCATTTTAATTCCATGACGATCATTTGTCAACAAAATTTCTAAGACCTCGAGACGATTTGGGTAAAAAACTTTTTTTAAGCCTCAAGTCTTTTGTATTAGATGTTAGACTGTTTGTTTTGTCGACACTATTATTATTAATTATCTATACTTTACATTATAATATATATATTTTTATGTTATAAATTATCCAATGATAATACTGTTCTTGCGCTCTGCAACTTAGAAACACTACGTCTCTTTATATTCACTCGCACCTACTATCACTCATCAATCACTATTTCAAGTCTGAAAATTGCTATTAACTTATTAGTTACTGTTTCCTCTCGTTTAGGTACCAAGTTGCTCTGCTCCTTAGGGGATAGCTGAAAATCAGTGTTTTGTTCAATGAGCAATCTAATACACTGAGCTATGACCCATTTGTACTGCTGCAGCACACACATGCGTTAGTGTTACAAAATTATGTTATTGTTGTTGATGTGTTATCTTATCTGTGTATCAATATGCAAAAGCTAAATGCATGTGTGACTGGGGAAACAAATAAAAGCTTTATCTATCTATCTATTAAGATAAGATATATAAGATTTACTGAGATCGCGTGCTTCATCTCCGACCACATCGTCACTTTCCATCAGGTGAGATTGTGGTCAAACGCGAATCCAGTCAATCATAAAAAAAAGGGAAATAACAGCCTATTTACTCTTATAAACAAGAGGTGAAACCTACAACTCTGATAATTCTGCCAAAACAATATTTGAGGTTATCGTTCCATATCGCATCGCGCCGTTTACGCCGTAAACGATGTTTAACAAATTAATAATGAAAAAACCTATTCTTACTTAATATATATATATATTTTTTTTAAACACTCTTTGTTACGAACAACTTTCCCCAAGGTTCGATTACCCATACATACAAAGTAAACCATCCGGAAACCACTTCTAGTATGAAAGTTCTACAATTTCCGGCTGGTGACTCCACTCCTGATTACGAACAACTTTCCACTGGGAACCATAGCCAAATTCAGCCGAAAATTGTTGGATTTCCATACTAAATGTGGTTTTAGAATAGTTTACTTTGTATGGGTTACTTTAGTAACTTATTAGTAATCTGTGGTATGGGTAACCAAAAATTTTTCGATCAAATTCGGCTATGATTCGTAGATGAAAGTTGTTCGTAATCAGGACAGGAGTCCCAGTAAAAAGGAATTATACTAATTAAATTTCTTCCTGTATAAAGTTACGTAAATAATTTCTTTGTTATGAATCGATGAGGACTAACTATCTTACCTCAAACAGCCGGAAAATAAAAATGCTGAAGCTGGGCAGGCGGCGATTTAAAAATGACATACCACCAACTAAAATGTATTCCGCTGGGAGTCGAGCCGCGACCTTCGCTTTGTAAACCTTATGTAGTTTACAACGATGGAGGTGGTTGTACATGCGCTTGCAGCTAAAAGTATACCCCTTCCTCGAGCTATTTCTTTTGCATTAATTATTTCGTTTAAAAGAAAAAAGTCACGGGTGTCAAAATTTCAAGTTCTGACAACACCGCCTATGGCTTGTTTTGCCTTTCTTGACCTAATTAATGTAATGAATATGAGGGTATACTTTTAGCTGCAGGAGACTGTACTTCTCGAGTACTTTGTTCTGTAGAAAGGTATACTTAGTATTATAAGTAAAGGCAATGCTCCTGCAATGTACAATGAGCAAAGCAATACTGTAACTGATAAATGTCAAGCAATGACTTGCAGGATATTTGTTTGTTATAAGAGTTAGTACCTACCTCATAAGAACACAAATTTAACTTGCCTTCTGATACAGTTGAGACGTAAACACATATCTGCAAGTCATTGCTAGACATTATCTGTTAGTTGATAAGTGAGACAGAAATGCGTGGGTACAATGACCCTCGTATCTCCGTTTGTCTGCAACCGATTTCCTATTGCTTAATTTCATGATTATAGACTTTGAAATGAAACATAATTAGTTTCTGGATGCAAATACATAACGACCTTTATCCCAAAATTACGCAATTTTTGTGGTGTAACTTCCTATAATTTTAAAGTTACTGATTTTTTGTAGAAGGATAGAGTATCCATCATTCAATCAATCAAATCAAAATGTTTTCTAACAATTCTGTAGCTTGCTTTAGGTATAGTCTATACTATACCTAAAGCAAGCTACCTGTCTACCTAAAGCAAAATACCATTGTATTTAGTTATAAACCTACACTATTAAATTAACGTTACCACTGTGCACTTCATTGCATTGTAGAAGATGTTAAGATCTCCTAAAACAATTTTCTAAAAAAAATATCAATGGCTACTTTGATGACTAATTTCTAAAAATAGTTTATTGAGTCGTGATATTTGTGCGATTTTTTGGAAAATAGGTACAGGGGTTATCTGTATACGAATAAAATTCACAGTAGTAATTTTAATCATATAGTCTATGTTTTATTACTAAACCTAAAGCAAGCTTGTGTCTGAAATCGAGACCTCACTAGACCAAGTCTCTAATTGGGGCATTCTCAACCTAGTTAAGTTTAACCCTAAAAAGACACAAGTTTGCGCATTCACCGCAAAGAAGATTCCATTTCCCCTGTCTCTTCAATTTCAGAGCACTCCCCTTGACGTTAAGCTGAGTATTGGGATTCTCGGAGTGAACATCTCCAATAACGTTCAATTCCGCGGTCATTTGGAGGATAAGGCCAAGTTGGCCTCCAAAAAGTTAGGTGTCCTCAGTAGAGCGGCTCGTTACTTCACGCCGGCTCACCGCCTCCAACTTTATAAGGCGCAAGTTCGGCCGCACGTGGAGTATTGTTCTCACCTATGGGCTGGGGCACCTCAGTACCAGCTTCTTCCTTTTGACCGCGTTCAACGTCGCGCAGTCCGAATTGTCGGCCAAGAGAGTCTCACCGACCGACTGGATCCCCTGGCGTTGCGAATTGCATTCTCTATATCTCATATTTCATGGGGAGTGTTCTGAAGAACTGTTCGAGCTAATACCCGCTGCTCAATTTAACCGATACACTTCTCGGAGAAAATTAAATTTCCATCCACATCACCTGGATGAGTGGAAGTCTACCACTGTACGTTTCTCAAGAAACTTCTTACCACGTACGACCACCCTGTGGAACGGACTTCCGGCAGCGGTGTTCCCGAACGAGTACGACATTGGAACCTTCAAGAAACGAGCCTACACCTTCCTCAAAGGCCGGCAACGCATCTGTGACACTTTTGGTGTTGCGGGTGTCCATGGGCGGCGGTGATTACTTTCCATCAGGTGACCCGCATGCTCGTTTGCCGCTCTCTCGTATAAAAAAAAAAAAAAAAAGCTACCGATTTGTTAGATTTTTTAATTCTACCACTGATAGGTACTCTATCTATGTGTAAAAAATCACGGCCTTTAAAATTATGGAAGTTAAAAGTGTGTTCTAACTGGACTATTCGTCTTCATTCCTGATTACGTCACGTATCGTAACGCCGAGGATTGCCCTCTCCATACATTACATTAACAGCATATAAAGTTTCACTATTCGACACTGAACTGGCGGGTTAGTGATAGATGTTTCTGCACCAATTACCCCGGTGCCCATCACCGGTCCGTGGTATTATGCTCATAATACTTAGTATCCTTTTATAACATCCACGGGAAGAGGCGGGTTGATCCTACTCCTCCTACGCCAGGAACCCCGGCCATAATAAACGGAACTCGTATCATTAAAAGACTGAAATCCTGGAATTTTTCTAGCTGACATACGTCATCATCATGTCATGTATGAACGTGATTGTTACTCTTTCAGCTCTTATGGGTGAGAAGCCATACCCGTTCAAAGCTCCATCATCGCAAGATATGGTGGCGCTCCGCAAGTCTATAGAGGCGGGACTGGCCGCCACGGTGCGGGACAGGGTTTGGGATAACCCGCGCTTCCTGGTCAGCAGCGGCAACACGCCCGCCATTATGCAGGTATGTCACACGAAGGCACTGTGTGAGAGGAAGTCTATTGTGACGGCCATCTTGCAGCTACGTCAAGGCCAGCGGGATGTTTCTATCTGAGCTTCAATATACTTCATTGACATAATATGTGGACTGGATAGCGAAAGATCTATTTCTAATCTTAGAATATAACAAATTTACAATCCTTAGGGGTGATTTAACACTAATATTACAAGTTAACAATCTGTGGTATGTGCTATTATTTAGGTACGTGGGTTATCGGTCACGTTGATGAGCTGACTAGATATACATCTCTAGCGATATGTAGTACGTATAAATTTACTATAAGTCATGGTTAAGCATCAATTTATATTGACTCATTTTACTCGTAAATAAAAACTAAACTAATTACTCGATTATTTTCAATAAAGATACTAATTTCAATTTAATATATAACTGTGGGAAAGATAAAGGTTTGATAAAAGTAATGCTCCTTCTGTTGTTCACTGTACTAACTTGGTCATTCACCCCCTCACGTATTTATTTACGTTAGCAGTTGACAGAGTCGCGATTACCAGTTTAATGTCGCTTTAGATACGATATCATTATTTGAGTGTCGTCTTTTGCGGAATGCGGAAAATATTACGTTTGGAGATAAAGTGCATGCAGCTAATCAATTTTATATTTAATGAATTACAGAGAGTACAGTCGGTTACATACTTAATCATACAAGGCTATTTTACTTGTTTAATAGTAGCATGCAGGCTATTTAAGCTGTATCATCAGCAGTCTAAAATGACTCTCTCTTAATGTCTGGTGTCTACGGCGAGTGACCGGTTTACTTGCGCGAATTGCCGTTTGTAATAAAAACACTCGATACCCAAAAACTACTAATGCTAGGATTAAATAAATGTAATCTCCTCTAAAGATTGCATAAGTTATACATATTGGCCTGATAAAGACAAAATACAAAAATTACTTAGCTACGAAAATATATCCGTTTGTTGATTGTTAACACTATGTAATAGGTGCTTAACTTAGCCTGTCAAATATTACTGCATTATGTTCGTTTCTCTTAGGCTTAGACACTAAGATATATACAATTGTTTATTTCATTTTTAATAAAGAATTTTACAAACAAAACTAACGCTAAGACAACCAAAAAATATCATCGTAAACTTAAACTTGCGAATGAATGTTTAAGATTATAATACAATATTTATTTATTTTCTCCACACAAAGAGTAGCAACTTATATTAGGTACCTTAAAATTGGCTTAAACATTTTAATTATGGGAGACTGATGTCTGTGATAGGTTGAAACACCTGTATTACAGGTCATCAGGCTCCCTCCCCACGGAGATACTGTTAAAACTAATTAAATTGTTTTTGGAGTTACTACACATACATATAAAATAAAATACAAACAATAACGCACCATATTTAGACTTAATTATAAACTAGATTAAAGGACGATGGGAAGAAATGTCCCCACCATCCAACAGATTTGAAATAAGTGTCATTTGAAGCATCTAGTAGGATAGACATTTTTTTATTATGGCGACGTACTTCAAATACGTGGGGTTTAGGTTTAATGATACATTGTTGTTTTATATTTTTTTTTCCTTTTTAATTAGATTGCGCATAAAATAATTATACCTACGCTAATAGCGTAGGTACAGGAAACCGATTTGGGCTTGTCGAGACATGCACAGAGGTCCTGCGTCTCCTACCCCTCCCCTGCCTCCCTCAACCCTCAGGTATCGCCGCACACGCACCGACCAGCCAGGTAGTCGCAGTCGTCACTCGTTTGTTATTCGCTACGCACGTGGTTATCATTATCGGCTTGTTTACGACGCACAACGACCCTTGCTTGTTTACCGGACTGTGAGAATATCTTTGTGATTGACCTTGGCACGTTAAAGGACTTTGATTTTGAGAACATTTTGGCACAATTATGGATACAGGACGCCGATGTGTTATGTGTCCGCGTTCTGTCCTAAGGCAGAGAAGACACATTTTGGAAGATACTTTGCCACAAAGTTCACCAGCGGTGGCTGACTATATTTATCAAAATGGACTAATAGAGGTTAGTAAGTAATGTTATTTTTTTCTTTGTCTAACAGTGCTTACGATGAGTTACAATAATCATTGTAAAAATAATATAACGTAGGGTGTGCATTATATCATCGTCGTAAGAAAGTAGATATTCTGTGTGCACTGCAACCTAGTCCCACGATATCTTTATTTATTGTGATAGGATATTAAATGTATTTTTTTTTATTCCAGGTTATTTTCAATAACATCATGGCTGTATGTCACAGATGCTGGCAAAGAGCCAACAATGATGTCAATCGACAAGACCTTCCTGACGAAAATGTTGTTGTCGATGTCAACAATCCAGCTGAAGGCGCCCAACCAAATGAAATCTTCGTCCCTGAGTATGTAAGAGCTCCTAATTCTTCGCGAACCTGTTTATATAGGCATTGCAGAAATCTGGATCTGAGGCGAATCCCCGCGTCTATAAGACTGTTCGCCATTTGTAACTACAGCTTATATTTTCCACCTAGTACACGACTGTGTCAAGATCATTTGTCCAATATTATTTGGGACGAATTACTGGATAATGTAAACGTGACGAATTATTTCAACGCTGAGCTTGTTTCGGACATGACAACAATGTTAATTCGCGGCATGAATGCTCCTAGATTAAGCTTTGATTCCGTGACTGGATTGGATGCCCATGAGCTTCATTTTTGGACTGGACTAACTATTGAGCAATTTAATAGTATGCTATTGGAAACACCCAGCTTAGCTGAGAGACACAGACATCCGCGGAGAGTTCTTGGGGCCTATATGACGAAATTAAGGACTGGTGAAAGCAATGAAAGGTTAGCAACATTGTTTGGGATGTCACGTCGAACATTTGAAGACCATTTAAAAATAGCGAGAGAATGTTTGACACAAGATTTCGTTAATAGACATCTTGGTCTAGATCATCTGTCTAGAGAAAATGTTCTAGAAAGAAACTTACTGATTCCTAAAGAGTTTTTTGGTGATGAGCAAAATACTAAAGCTATTTTGATATTAGATGGAACGTACATATATATTGAAAAAAGCTCCAATTTTTTATTTCAGCGCCAATCTTACAGCCATCACAAGTTTCGAAATCTTTTAAAACCTTTTATAATTGTGAGCAGTGATGGCTACATAATAGACGTACTTGGTCCATTCCGGGCTACAACATCTGATGCTACCATTATGCAGTCAATAATGAATGAAGAAAATCCATTGCATTGGTTTTTAAACAGTGGCGATGTTTTTATAGTTGATAGGGGCTTTAGAGACAGCATTGGTGTAATCCAGTCTTGTGGCTATGAAGTCCACATGCCACCTACAAAAGACCGGACCGCTAGTCAACTGACAACAGAACAGGCAAATAAGTCCCGATTGGTTACGATTTGCAGATGGGTTGTTGAGGCGGTCAACGGCAAGTTTAAGAATAGGTTCAGGTTGTTGCGTCAAACGTATTTTAATCGTGCATTAAGTCATATGTTCTGTGACTTTAAAATTGCAGCGGCCATAATAAACGCTTATTATCGAGTCGCTGTTGACAACAGATTCGCCGCCGAGATTGTAAATATAATTCATTCTAGAATGAACATGTCCAATCACTTGCATGATTATGTGCATATGAAAAATCTTAACAGACAGAGAGTGCCTTTTGAAGCCATGCAAGCAAATATTCCTAACTTCGAAGACTTCCCACGTTTATCTGAAGATGAAGTGTTTCTTTTCGCGCTAGGGAGCTATCACATTAAGCTTGCCAAGTCTTACTGCGCCGAGCACCTTCGCGATGGCCTTTATAATATAGAATTATACCGTGATAACGAGTTAAACAATTTACCGCGATGCAATATCCTGCTAAATAATGTTTGGCTAGTCAGAGTACGGATTCAGTCGCGCCATGTCCGTTCCCGTATTTATTATAGTTATATTTTAATAGACCGGGATTTGACTGACAGACATGCTATTGCTCATTGGTACTGCACTTGCCTTACAGGCAATCGCACTGTGGGAAGTTGTGCGCACATAATATCCATTGTATGGTACATGGGGTTAGGGCGTCATATTGACTTTAATGCACCAGCACAAATGCTTGATAATATTGTAATAGACGACTTAATGTAATTATTAGTGCAGTCAAGAGCACATCAAGCTTGACACTTTAGATTTGGCTGTAATAATGAGTTAATAGTTACCTATATTATTTAAGCATTATTATTACTACTCAATGATTTTCAGTTTGAGAACCAAGTATTTTTTTTTATTATATAGAATCGTCCTTGTTTATGTGAAATAAGCATATTTGTTTGTGAAAAAAATTATTTTGGTTTAAAAATAAATATATTTTTACCGAAAAGTTTTTTTTTATTATAAATAAACCCAATAGTTTTTGCTACTAAAACAGGTACTTTATCCTTTTTTGGGTCGCAATGAACAAATTGACACGTGTCCTATGACTGTTGTAGGGTGGGGACGGGGTCCATACAAAATCCCCCATGGTCCTTTGTTTTGCAGGAGGGCTGCCGCTACAACGCTCTCCATGTCGCCGCCAAGTCGAAGAACGCAGATATATGCAACCTGATCCTCACCACTGTCGGCAATCCTGCGTTCGTGCAGTTGTTATATGGAGCGGACGCCGATGCCGAGTCTTGTAAGGTAACATTTCGAATCTCCCAGTTATTGTACTATTAAATTGTATAAATTGTACTTACATGACAATTTGTCGTGATATGTGTACTTATCGTTGAAAATACACAATATGCTGGTATTTAAATTAATGTTTCAGTATTCAGCACACAAACCCACTGTTGGAGACAGTCTCCTCTCAAAGAGGGGGTATGGGCCATAATCCACCACAAGGGCCCATTGCGTATCGTTGAATTTTTGTCAGACTAGTTTTTTTTTTTATGCATGACGGGTTCGTACTTGACCTTAATCACACCTGATGTTAAGTGAAGATGAGGTCGAAGGTGGAAGCGTACTGACCCGGAAACCCCAACACATTTGGGGGACTGGCTATCTTATCTCTGACAACCGGAACACAACAATGCTATTAACATTGCTGCTTGGCGGCAGATTTAGATAAGATGGTGGTAGCTAGCCAGGCGGACATTTTAAAATGCCCTACCACCAACCAAACCGAGTACTTAAACATGTACCCCGCTGGGGATCGAACCCGCGACCTCGGAATCGTAAACCTAATGTTGTTTACATTGAGCCACGGAGGCGGCACTAGTGGTCACATGACAGTGTTTTTAAGCGGCCCCTGTAGGCCACCGACTTGGCTTAACTACTACCTTCAATTGAGAGTAACGTACCCTCTGAAGCATAGAAACACTCATATCAAATCCCACTAGTGGTGAACCCGTAGGACTGACCGTCCCATACATTGCTTACCTTCGCTAATCGAAAACGAAAAGCGAATGCGCAACGAGTGGTTCACAATATATCTACCGATGTAACAAAATAACTTGATGTTATTGCAGGAATTCGCGGAGATCCTAGTGGACCGGTACCTAAATACTCCGGACAAGGCGCGCAATGAGACGCCCCTGCACTTCGCGGCGACGTACGGTGCCGAGGAGGTGGTGGACGTTCTCACCTCGTTCCCGCAATGTCACCGGGACGCTTTCAACAGGTTCGACGAGCAACCCAAGGACGTAAGTTATATTATCTATCTTCATTACTCAGAACTACTCTCCAAATATAAAAAGAAAATGAAGTGTGTATGGAACGAATATTTTGATGAGAGGTCTAAAGATAAAGGAAACCGATCAATTCAGAGCCACTCTCATACATCTTCGTTTGCCGTTCATATTAGGTCCTTACCTACGAAATTGGCGTTTTGTATGAAGAATTTCATTAAGACTGTTTTCTCCATACAAACATTTTTGATTTTTTTTGGGAACGGCAAATCCAAATTTAGCTAAACTTTGTGTGTATTATCGGATAACATTAAGTTAAGCATAGGCAGCGTTAATTTTTAAAAGTAACCGCTTTGTAAAAGTTTCAGCGAAAGTAAGAAATGATTATTGGAAGCACATGAAAAGAACTCTGTCCAATTTTTTTTTATTATGTGATTTAGCCCAGAAATTAAAAAAAATTTCATATGAAACCTTGAAATAATATTCCATTTTCCAAATAAAAAACAAATTTGGATATAGCTTTGAAAACCGCAGGAATTGGTACATATGATTAACAAAGAAAAAAAAACTCCAACTTCATAGGTAAAGACCCATTAATTGCAATGTAAATAGAAATTATATTGTTTTAGCTCATAGGCTTCGGTCTGGACACATGCCACTAAATAAGTTTGGCTATCTCGTGAAAAAGACCAGCTCTCGTAACTGTGAGGTGTGTGGTATTGTAGAAGATGTGCACCATGTATTTTGTTGGAATATGTCCGGAATGAGCAACAACGAAAGACACTGATGATGAACAAAGGCTAAATAGGCTAGACGGGGGAATATTCCACGAGATCCTAGCTCATCAAAATCAAATGCTGCCCGGGTCTATTTGCCTTTGTGAAATTAATTTTAAATAGCTTAATGGGGCTGGCGTATACTCTTTGTATAAAGGTCCCTAAATCTAAACGTGAAAAAGATAACACTTGCTTTTGCAAATTAAAGCATACCTTCTAGAAGTACAAAGATGAATATTCCGAATGTATTTGCAATATTTCGCATAGTTTAGCGCTACCTGCTCACAGTTTTTCTCTCTTGATTCTTCCGCGTTGTAGGTATTTCGTCAATTACTTTAAGCCCATATTTGACAATTACTGTTATATTTGTAATTACTATTACACCGATTACTATGACGACCGATTGGTGTAGTGGATAGTAACCCTATCAGCGAAACCAACGGTTGCGGGTTCGAATCCCGCGACGGGTAAATGTTTATATGATGAATACGAACATTTATTCCAGAGTCTTGGATGTTTATATAAATATTTATGTATGTTTATCCGTTATCTAGTATCCATAGTACAAGCTTTGCTTAGTTTGGAACTAGATGATTGGTGTAAGTGTCCGAAATATTTATTTATTTATTTATTATTTATTTACTTTTCGCTATTACTCATAGTTTCGGATTTGGCCTTCCACATCCCCTTGAAAAATTCTCTGTATATATTCATTGTATTTTATGTATTTAGTTTTATCTTTCATTGTCGTGTACACTATGTCTACCTTTAACCGCTTCCGTGGCTCAATGTAAACAACATTGGATTTACGATTCGGAGGTCGCGGGTTCGATCCCCAGCGGGGTACATGTTTAAGTACTCTGTTTGGTTGGTGGTAGGGCATTTTAAATGTCCGCCTGGCTAGCTACCACCATCTTATCTAAATCTGCCGCCAAGCAGCAATGTTAATAGCATTGTTGTGTTCCGGTTGTCAGAGATAAGATAGCCAGTCCCCCAAATGTGTTGGGGTTTCCGGGTACGCTTCCACCTTTGACCTCATCTTCACTTAACATCAGGTGTGATTGAGGTCAAGTACCAAGTTTCGCTTTCGCGGGTTTGCTGAAAGACATCTCTTATAGCGAAAGTTGTCCCTTTGTACAATTCTATTTAATTCTTTTTAATGTGTGTGTACAATAAAGTTTAAATAAATAAATTCTTATGTGAGGTGCATTGTCTCACGTCATCGTTACCACGTTACAGATAATATGCAAGCGGAGCACCAACGGCAGTCCCGATGCGGCGCGACGCATCGCGGCCCTGCTGCAGGAGCGGTATTACGTGCCAGTGCTGCACTCAGAGGATGACAGTGGGGCCCCCACCATCGGCCGCGCCTTCACCCCCGCACAGCCACCAGTGAGTGACACATCACTAGTCTTACCCTGTTATACATAATGTTTAAATTCGATGATCTGTATAAGAATAGAACTCTCGTCCTTTTCAATAAGGTTCCTGTTCACATATAAATTCTCTCTTTCAAAATCAAAATTTAATTTGTAGTTTCTATAAGATATTTAAATGTACCTTCCTTTTTTAACAATAAAGCGTATTTGATTGATTGATTTAAAGATACTTTAGATTTATAGAAACTTATTAAGAAAGCATATTATAAAATATCAGAACATTTAGGTTATAATCATCCCTGGACATAACCAGCTCGTTCTCATGCCAGGATATTTCACAATTAATAATGGAATATAAAAACCTTTTTGCAATATAAAAATCTGTTTTTTAAAAGAGCACTCTCTCAAATTTTTTGCTTTGTTCTTCTCAGGGGAAAATTGCCTTTTGAACAAGAAGTAAATCTGATTATTTTATGTGTATCCTGTGTACCTACAAAATAAAACATTTTTTCTTTGACACATGGCCCAATGCTGATTAGTCGATTTGTATTAAAATAAAGGCTACCTGACAGTCAGTGTTTTTAACCCGTCCTTGTGGGGCACACATTAAAATATCACTAGTGGTCACCCATCTGAGATCTGATTTCACCAGACATTAAAATCGAAAGTCTTGCGTCACGAGTGAAGAAAAGATTACCGTATTGTAAATGTTTTATTTATTACTTTCTGACGAAAACGTCGGGTGATAAATGTTTAACGGTGTTGTGTAATAGGTTCTTAGCATCATGTAATGTGTGTGAGAATCGAAAGATATATATTGTATTTTTATTTATCAAAATGTTACAGAAATATATTTACAAGTGTCACAAAAACCTATGTAGCTTTTAACACAGTTTTTTGGTGTTATCATCATCATCTCACCCCGTAAATATCACTGCAGGGATATAGGTCTTCCCTCGTAATGAGGGAGTAAGGGCTATAGTCCACCACGCTGGCCCAATGCGGGTTGGGGACTTCACAGCCCCCTGAATTTTTATTTCTCAGGCATGCAGGTATCCTCACGATGTTTTCCTTCGCTTTTTAAGCGCAGTCGGATAAATGCAAATAGTGTAATTAATTGAAATTTAAAAACTCATTGGTACATGGCCTGCCTGGGAATCGAACCCAGACCTCCCAAATTGGGAGACCACGTCTTTACCATTGAGTCACCGACGCTTTTTTGTTGTATATCTATGAAATAGTAGTCTTTCGAGGGTTTTCAAAATTGTTTAATTTTTTTATTTAACATTAAAGTTGGGGTTCATTTCTTAGCCATGTTTGATGGAAATCGGTTAAGCTGGTGCGACGATATTTACCTTTTAACACAATTGGTTTGTTCATTTGTTTTACCCAAGGAAGGAGTGTAATGTTGTTCGAGTGTATATATGTCCGTTCCTTTGGCGTATCCTTAACGGCTTGACTGATTTCGAAGTCCATGGGGTCTTTAGATTCGTCTCGGTAGTCGGAGTGTTATAGGATACATTTTATGGTCCGTAGGTAAAATCCAACATGGCGTCCGCAAAATACAAAATATTCTGTCGGGTTTTTTGTTTTTCAAATACTTTTTTTTTTGATGCACAACGGATTGGTACTTGACCTGAATCACACCTGATGTTAAGTGAAGATGAGGTCGAAGGTGGAAGCGTACTGACCCGGAAACCCCAACACATTTGGGGGACTGGCTCTCTTATTTCTGACAACCGGAACACAACAATGCTATCAACATTGCTGCTTGGCGGCAGATTATGGTAAAACGCGAATCCAGTCCAGTCAATCATAAAAAAGAAAAAACTTAAATAGCTATCTAAATGCGCCATTGATAGTTATGTTACCGTGGTCAGGAGATCAACCGCGACCCGCTGAGCCCGCGGTACGAGATCCGCGCGTTCGCGGGCCCCATGCAGGCGGGCGCGGCCGACGCCTTCCGCCGCCGCTGGAAGACCCCGCCCCGCGCGCCCCGCCCCGCCGCCTTCCGCCTGCGCGACCTCAGCAAGGGGCTCGAGGCCGTCGGCAGGTACCCACCCTCACCGGAATATACCGCTCTTTGTGCACTCCCTATTGAAAATCTAATGTCAAAAATAGTATCATCATTCATCAGCCGGAAGACGTCCACTGCTGGACAACGGCAACCACACATTCCACAACGATCGGTCTTCGGCTTCCCGCGATCTTTACCAAATCGTCAGTCCACCTCGTGGGGGCCTGCCCACCGCTGCGTCGCCCGGTTCCGCCCCAACGGCTGTCGGACCTTCGAGCAATGTGGGGCCCACTACCACTTAAGTTTGGCAAAAATAGCATCATTTAGGAAAAAAATTGTGATAAATATGATGAGAAATAAAGATAAAGTTGCAGTTCATGCAAACCGACTCCGTAAAATCGGTATTTCATTCAGCATACGTTTTTTCAATAAGGTTCCTGTTATACAAAACTTCCTTTGAATTTTAAAGATATTATAAAACAGAAACTTATTAAGAAAGCATATTATATTGACTATTTGGATGATAATCATCCATGGATAACGATCATCCATGGATAACGATCTAGTTTCTATTTCACAATCTAAAACGAAATAAATTATGGCTGTCGTAATATAAAATCAGTCCTAATAAAAGAGCAACCCTGCGCGTTTCTTGCTTTTTCTTCTCAAGGGAAAGTTGCTTTCTGGACAAGCAAATGTAAAGATTTTTTTGAAAACCGTTGGGTACAAATAGCGGTAAAAGCATTCAAAGAGTTAAATGTCTGGACTAATGTCTACGCAAGTTTTACATATCAAATTTATTGGATTCGCCGGGTTTTTGATCAAGCTTTTTTTGAAACATTATATTATGCTATAGTACTGCCACAATTGAGACGAATTTAATATCCATCAAGCCATTCAGACTAGACTTCGGGTAAAAGTGAACGCCAACAGAATGGGGATCGCAAAAACCAATGAGATATTGAAAAAGTAAGACGATAATGACAGCAATCGGAAACTATTGAATCTGGCAAGAACAGGAAAGACTGGTGTGTTACAGAAGAGGCCTATAATACCCAGCAGTGAGTTGATAGGCTTATGGCCCTTACAATTTACCCTTGAATATGTTCACTAGTGGGATTCTAATAGCTCCATAACTATAAACATTTTATTTACAGAAACTTAGCAGAAGAAATGAATGTGGGTTGGAAGGAATACTGGCCGTTCTTGGATACTTTCACAGACCTACGATCTGTCGAAGGGCTGACATTATTAGAGAACTATTTAAAAGCGAAGTACGAGAGCGCTTGCTCGTTCGTCTACAACGAGAGTTGTGTGGAGGCTCAACACTCGCCCGAGGAACTCTCCATCTCGAGACTAACTCTTGGCAGTATCACGTCCAGTCCCATGCAAGATACCAGCATGAGTCCCATGTCAGAACTATGCGTTGCTATGAAAACGTGCAAAATATCCTCCGAGAGACCTCCGCATTGGAGGAAAACGGACCCCTTGCGACAGAGGCTCTGCCGACAACCCGGTGCTAAACCGATGCTCAGCAATGGAGACTCGCCTCCCGTGATAAACCACACTGTAAGCCAACTACTTTGTATAGAGAGAACTTGTCAGGTCTTCGCTAAAAGAATAGCGGACGCGCTAACGTTCTCCCTGACGGCCGAGCCCGAAGTAGCCGGGGAATCTCTAAAAGCCGAAGCGAAGCACCTTCAACACACAATATTCACGTACATGGACGACGAAAGATTCCAGAAAATAGACTTCGCTTTAATACATTCGCGTTTAGCGCAGCTGGTCGTCTATAAACTGAAGCAGCAAACGAGTGATCTAGACGATATAAACAATTTAGTCGAGTTCTTATTAAAACTACGGTGTCCGAACGACGACATATTCAGTTCTGACGACGAAAGGAAACCTATCACTTATAGAGGGCCGAATAGAGTGAAAATGACTCAGGTAATCGATGTTCATGTGAGGTGCTTAGCTAGTTTTATATGCGAGGAGTTGACGGAGTGTGACGTGACCAAAGGGCCAGCGATATCCGAGACGGAGTGCACTGAGATATGGGAGAAGGCGTCGAAGTGCCGGTGTGATTGGAAAATAGAACTGTTTGAGAGGAACAGCAAGAAGAACGCCTCGTTCAGGAAGAACAGGTCGATACTCTCAACTAGCCCTAAGAACGACAGCTTTATCAGGCGACTTACATTCGATCATGATATTGGTGAGTGAAATGCATTTACTCGGAACCTTGCTATCTAGAAAATATATACATTTTGAGCTGCCATTTGCAATTATATACATAAAATGACGAATAGCGAAAGTATAATATACATAAAATGACATAAGCAACTTAGAATATTTAAACTCTATATGTGGAAGTCCAGTTAGTTTGGACCCAATATCAAATCATAAAAGAGTGAGTAGTTGTGGGCCTCGGCTGACATAATATATTTCTTGACATCGTTGACATTTCGGTGAAGGAAAATACCGTTAGGTATACAGGGTGTAATCGTTAAGTGTGCACAGGCGATTATTCCGTAACTATTATAGATATCAAAAGACTTTAAACTGATATCGAAAATACTTTACCTAATGAGTAAAATGACATTAATAACTTTTTAAAAATAAAACGAGAAATATCCAAAAAAAATACATTAGACACTCCCATACATTTAGCATGAGATAATAGAGATTTTAGTTTCCTTATTTTAAGTGGAATAGTATCAACTCATTTTACCCTTATCATTTTATAATTATGTATTATAATAGTGATGAATTTCAAGTAGATACATGTGTGAATTAATTATCTTACCACTTCAAATTAATAATAAACCTTGTTTCAATATCGCATTGATTTGAACTGGCTGAAAAGCATCATACTAAAGAAAAACAAAAAAAAAGATACTATTTGGTGTTCGTTCCAAATTCAAATTCTTTATCGCGGATTCTCGTTCCCGCCAATTTATTGCGTTTTTTCAATTTGCGTCAATAATCGTGATTGTTGCAATTTTGTACTTACTAAGAAATAAAATGTATGGGAGTGTTTAATATATTTTATTTGGATATTTCTCGTTTTATTTAAAAAAAGTTATTAATGTCATTTTACTCATTAGGTAAAGTACTTTCGATATCAGTTTAAAGTTTTTTGATATCTATAATAGTTACGGAATAATCGCCTGTGCACACTTAACGATTACACCCTGTATACCCTCTTGAAAAGAGGCATGAGTAATGTCGCTAATCCATATAGGTCTGCACTTATTGTGAAGCTCATGCCCTGCAGTGGGACGGTATAGACAACTGACGATAAAATACAAAGTTGACTTTGTTATCATAAGCGCTTGCAAATTTGATGAAGAAGATCATGGGGTCTATCGCGCTGTTTTTTCTGAACGTTGACGTTACCAAAGTAAAGCCAATAGCAAAACGATTAAAATTTATCACGAGTATTAATAAATTGAAAATTTAGGATACTCCGATTTCACGGGGTATCCTTGCTTGCTTTCACAAGCGATTAAAACAAAACGGCTGAACCGATTTTGATAAACATGTTTTAGCACCTCCGGTAGAAAACCTGCTTTCAAATAAAAAATAACCGCATCCAAATCGGATCACCTGTTTAAGGCTACGGTGCCACAAACATACACACATGGCGGCCAAACTTATAACACCCCGCTTTTTGCGTCGGGGTTTAAAAAATACTAGGCTAATTTCCGTTCAACGATACGAAAAGTGCTTAACGTTGTAGTTTTCATATTATCGTTACAACTTAGCGCGATCGGCCCAAAAGCCGATTGTTTTGGCAGCTCGGTAATTGAATGGTTGTTACAGGCGACGGGAAGCTCCAACACAATGAGACGTCGCGGCCGGTGAGCGTCAACTCGCCGGCCGGAGACAGCGGCACCGCCCTCTACACCGTCGACGTCGCCAAGTGTCATGTCGTCGACGCGGAGGTACTGACCACAACTAATTTACTAATTATACACTTATACCGAGCACTAAGTTTAAATTAGTAAAAGCGATGTTACACGGTTCACTTCTGCCTTGCAATTTGGATGAATCAACCAAATTGAATCATATAAATATTAAAGTGAATGATTCCACGTCAATATTCAACAGGATTTCTCTTGACTTCTGCGCCTTTCAACCAAAGTTAATCGATTTGGTGGAACCGTGTAATATGAGCTTAAATGTTGATATCAAGTACTCTTGGCGCAGTCGCTATTTGTTTGCGATTAACGAAGTTAAGCAATGCTTAGCGAGGTCAGTCCTAGCGGGATTTTGTTACTAATGTTCACGAGGGCACGTTAAATGGCCCGTCCCGGTTGTTTTCAATTGAAAACAGTCGTTGTTAAACCGAGTTGGTGGTCATTAGTCTGACACAAAATCCACCAAGCCGCGCAGTTTATCAAACTCGGTTCAGCTGTTTTGCTTTATTAATTTCTCGGGGGGTTTTATTAATTTTCAATTTTCTTTTATACACACTTCTTGCTTCACTTGATTTTCATATACGTATTAGTATGGTGTTGGATTCTACAGTTTTCTTCAGTATCGATACCCGTGTAGTCAAAATATTTACGTTCTTTAGGCTTGACGGTGTTTTAACATAATTTTGTTGGTCAGATATCGGACGACGACTCAGTCGCGTCGTGCCAGTCGGGCGACGAGTACCTAACGGCGTCGGAACGTTACGCCAGCAGCGACGACGACATGGAGGACGCCAGTGATACGGCGCTTGTCGAGCCCTTCATATACGGGTGAGATATACATACATAACGTCACGACCTTCATCCCAAATGGGTGGTCAGAGATATCCCAAACATTACTGTATTTGAAACATGCAAATCTGTGGATGTTTTTTGGGACGTCTCTTGGTCACCTTTTACGACATCCCCACGAAGAGACAGGTTAGTTCTACTGAATTACATCATCTGATATAAGTGTAATATACATTCATGTCAGGTTATTTTTATTATAACTATTTATATATTTGTATTTACGTGTTCAAGCTATCCTTTAGTTTAGATAGTAATCAGATTTAATTAAATTATTGCATGAGGTGTTTGCCTATAAATGACTGTCACACTTATCATTATACCGAAACCAATAATTTGAACTTATAACCAGTTCTGTGGTTGGAATAGAGCCAAACTGTCTCTTCCCGTGGGTGTCGTAAAAGATGATTATGAGACTTTCCACCAAAAAACATCAATAGATTTGTACGTTTTAACGGCGATGGGCTCACCCCGTCACGTGTGTATATCTGTATATTTAGAATGGTGAACCGTGGATGTTGTTTCAAGCATTAAACTTTTTAGATTTGGAACACCCAAACAGTAATGTTTGGGATATCTCAGGAGTGGAGTCACCAGTAAACAGGAATTACACGAATTACATTTCACCTTTTCATATTCTTTTAAATTCAAAATTTTGAAATGTTTACTCCAACTTTTTAGATCTATGTATCCTGTTTATATGTATTTCATTAGAATCATCTTCGTTGGCATGTCATTTAATTCACATTCATAAGGAATAAACCCTCTTAAGAAACATGTATTTGGGTCTTCTTTTAGAATGTCTAGTTTGTGTTTTACTTTGCACTAGCCATTATAAAAAGTAAAAATCATTTATTGTGTCAAAAACAGTGTTACAATATAAGCAGTGAGGTAGCCCTGGTCCCCACACTAGGATTCCCTGTGTTGTGGGTAACCAGTCTCTTCCCCATCCAATTAACAAAGTATCACAAGTGTTGTACCATAAAATATGTCTTTGTATATTACATTTTTTGAGATCTTAATTCCTAGGATGCTTAAAAGGAGGTAAAACAAAAAAAAATACAGTTGTTCACTGTGTCTGTGCTTGTAAACTAATAAACATAACTTATAATTTACTAGTTTTCCGTCGCCTGCGTGGAATAACGTTATCGCGGAAATTTGTTTATCCCGCGGAGGCTACTCACTTTATCGGGATAAAAAATATCCTATCCAGGTGATATTCTACCTATGTCCCAGAATTAATACAGTACTCCTAAGTACCAAATTTCATCCAAATCGGTTCATATGTTTCGCCGTGTTTGAGCAACAACAAACTAACAAATAAACATCGAAACTTTCGAATTTATTATGTTAGATAGATGACAAATTTCGTTTCCCCAGTGATGAGCCTACGAAGATAGACCGGTTGGTGTTCGACGCGTTGTCCGAATGCCAGATTGAGACGGAGCAGTTCCCCAGTGTATGCCGCTGGAGGCACGCAGTCGCGATCTACCCGCCCCACGATAGGGACAAGTGAGATTTTTCATATAAGTTCCTTATATTTCGACGACCTGCAACCTCACCACATAAAAATTTTTGCGATCGAACGCTAATAATTTGCAGTTAATCGCGTTCGATCGCTAAATTTGGTATCACGTAAGCGCCCTAGAAGTAAATTATGATAACTCGATGCGTCTATCCTATATGGTCTTGGATATCTTCGGAGTAGTTAGGTAGTTAAAGTTGAGTTAGACGAAATTTAGTTATAAGTTAAAGAGAAGTTGAATTGACACGCTCGAATTATGAGCAAAAGGTTTATTGCTTACATAAATTACAGACTTTGGATAGCTAACTGTGACCGATGAGACGGCGTAATTTCGTCGACTCTTTTGTTTATATGCCAAAAGTAAGAGATAAGATAGCCAGTCCCCCAAATAAGATGGAGTTTCCGGGTCAGTACGCTACCACCTTCGGCCTCATCTTCACTTAACATCAGGTGTGACTGAGGTCAAGTGCTAGCCCGTTAAGGATAAAAAAAAAAGTAGGGCGCAAGCGCAGCACTAATAAAAGTAACTTGTACGTAAACCGTACATATCCATTAGACGTTTATCCCCTTATCCTTACTTCTAAGACGTCTTTTTGGTACCATATTTAGCAATCGAATGCAACATTTTTTACAGGATACGACGGTTATTTGGTGTAGTGGTTAGAAACCCTGACTGCTATACTAAAAGGGCGCTGGTTCGATTCCCGCTAAGGGCATATGTTTGTATGACGAAACGTGTACCCGAGTTAAGGCTGTTTTCATATTCATAAAAGTTCCGAAATATTTATATTATTATAGTTTATATTAGTTTAATCTCTCCAAAGAGGTAAAATTTTGCACAAACCTAAGCTATGTTTAATGGGCCTAGCTGTTTCAATTTAACGAGAGGAATTTCCTTACTAGTCTGCATGTGTTTAAGATTGTTGCTTTTTGTAGTAGTGTGGCTATGGATGAATGAATGTCTAGTGTGTTGAGACTAGTGATGTATTAATTTACAGAAGAAAAATGTAGTTGTGTAGTATATCAACCATATCTATGATGCAAACCTAGTTGTTTAGTGTGGTACTAGATGGCGCTGAGTGTGTATGTCCAAGGATATTTATTTATCTACACTAATATAAACGCGAACTGTCTGTCATTTTACCACCACCGCGCACAACCAAAAATTTGTTTTTTAGTCTGTGCTCAAAACAAATAAATCGGTCACATAAAAGTAAAAAAAAATTGGCAATATTCATTAAAAATATTAGTTTTGTGAGTTATACTTAAAAGATTACAATATAAATCAACATTTAATGCGACAGTTCACGAACGAAGTCGGTGTGTGTCTGAGTTCCCATTGACACCAATCTCCCGTGTTGGTGGTTAACCAATGAAATGGTGCCATTTTGATTGTTTCAATGACCCGATCCATACGCAGTAATATACCGGATGAGTTTTTTTACCGTAAGGAAAAAAAAAGGCATATTATGTAAGTAAAATAGAAGGTATTGTACGAACGTCATAAGTCATAACATAACACAACGGTTTATTTGATGTTGGTTTTGAAAAGAAAAAAATAAGCTACTTATGCCAATAGCTCCTACATCACTTACCTAATATGCCCTACTTTTTTCCTTACGGTAAAAAAACTCATCCGGTCTAAGGCCCGTATTAATGAACCATTCTCAAGATTGACTTGTGACTGGTATCAAGTAAACGTGTTGATTAATAAACCCAATTTAAGACCTGAAAAGCACGTGCATAATCAAGCAGTACTCCACTTGAGAGGTGCGCGTATTAATAAACGAAACTCAAGACTAGACTAGACTGAGAAGTGATCTCAGCAGAGTAGACCTCAAGATTAGTTTATAAATTAGCACGGAGCTTGAGATAGCGTCAACTGTTTAAGACGCATCTCGGTTGATACAGTCTCAAGACTTCTATTGAGAATGCTCGAACCCATTGTAATACTAGGTTTATTAAAACAAATCATACAGCTGTTTGTTATATGGTGACAGATGGCGGTCGCCTGTGGGTCTGGACGACAGCGTGTGCGGCCAGGAGACGGCGTCACCGGCCGCGCGCAGCACGCCGCAGAAGGAAGGGAGGGACCGGGAGTACACCAGGGCTGTACCGCTGCAGGTTTGTTTATAGGAAACTACGTACTCAATGTTACGACTTTTGTACCAAATGGGGTGGTCAGAGATATCCCAAACATTAGCGTTTAGGTGTTCCAAATAAAGTTTAATGCTTGAAGAAACATCCACGATTCACCTTTCGGAATATACAGAAATGCACACATGACATGGTGAGCCCATCGCCGTTGAAACGTGCAAATCTGTAAATGTTTTTGGTGGAAAGTCCCATAGTCGCCTTTTACACCTACGGGAAGACCGGTTGGTTCTGCCGAAACCACAGCACTATTTACCGTTTATAGGCGCATCCATCAAGATTGGTTAGTATGGAAACCCGGAAACTAATAAAAGAGATGGAGAAATACAGGAATCTGGAATCGAACTCGGTAATTTAAAAAAAAAACCCTATGTTTTTAGTACAGAACTGATTGTGTAGGTTGTAATTAGTAAATCGTGCTATGAAGCACTCTTCGCTATTATTTTTTGATTAGCGAAGTTAGTACGGTCCAGCGCGGTCAGTACTTGGATGGGTGACCGCAACTGGCAACTTAGTACGAGTGTTTCTGAGCTTTGTCGGCCCCGGTTGTTTTCAGGCAGGCAGGCAGTTGTTAAGCCAAATTGGTGGCTTGAAACAGTGACCATCAGTATACTAGCCTGACACGAATCTACCAATCAGCACAGGGCACGCGTGGTGCATTATGGCCCATACCATGATGATCATATGGAACCCTGTGACTGTCAACAAGTTTTCTGCTGCATAGTTTTGTTATCCATCATAACCGTTCATGGATAAAAAAACATGCCTCGATCAGGAGGGTTGGGACAACATAGAAATAAAAAGCGATAAGTTATGGAATACTAAGGTAGCGTAGTATTTATTTAATGGTAATTCAACTGGCAACCAACCTTAAATTTGATGTGTTTGCCATCGACTCGCTAAGAAGAACTGGCAACCAGCCATTTTGACATTCTCATTAAATCGTCTATTTTGTCGGCAGGTATCAAACTGGTTACGTGTGACCGGTCCCAACTCGCCGCGATCGGCGCTGGCCGCCAAGAACGTGGGCCACAACGTCAGCTTCGGCTTCTGAGCCGTCGTACAGTACGCAACTCTCATTGTCACACTGCTCTTAGGTTTTCCCGTGAAACACACGGGCGCCCGCCGTTGGCTCGGGAATGACACGTGGCTCGTGTGGAAACGTAGCACTCAAAGATAGTACTTTTAATCAAAATTGATTGCGTAATGGCCTAGCGAGATAGCAGTATAATGCACGTATTAATAAACCGTTCTCAAGATTGAGATGACCTTGAATTGACGCTGTTGCATATTAAAACAGGATCAAAAAATAGTATTGAGCGTGAGACGCGATCTAAATCTCAAGATCGATTTATTAATGCGGCCCCTTTTGTCCTTTTCTACTAGTGCAACAGCACTACTTGAATGAGAATGAATCTCGGGCGCGATATAGAGCAGATGACTTGAAAAAACGCATGTATATCGCTGTCGAGATACCAATGTGATCTCGGAATTAGGCAAGTCCTGCGGCGAAAAATTTCAATATTTGAGAATCGAGAAACTCGAGTCGCTATCAATGTCACCTCGCCTATAAGTTGTGGTACGCTAATACATAAAACAATGCATAATAAATACTTGTATTCTGATAACCACTTCCAATATAAGATTGACTTTTACATTCTCTACGCAACAAGTTCAAATAGTTTTATTGATTAAGTACTTGTTTAATTTAATAATGTAAATGGGAATTTAGAATATCAAGAGGTTACGGCTGCAACCCATTAGACAAGGACACAGAACTTAGGAGCGCCTCGCAAGGCCCGTTTTTCCGATTAGCATGAAACGAAGCAAATAACCGAATTCCTTAGTGCACAATTGTGTACTACAAAATATACCTTTGGTAGCACTATTTTACAGCTTCTATTCTATCCAGCGCGATATGTACGTCTCATTCTGGCCGACACTCGCGGCGGGCGCACGCTTAATTCAGCAGAGAACCTTACACTATACATATATACTAACTCATAGAATATAGCCGACTACGCTAAAATATATGTGATTTGATTATTATGATAAATACTATTTTATTGTCGTATTCGCATGAAATAATATAATAAGAAAAGCAAGAAATATAGCAACGAGTCTCGACTCTAATAAATAATTTGTATTCGTCCGACAAGGTATGTAATTTATTTTTGATGATAATTGTGTATTAATAATTTAATTGGTAGTTCGAATAATTTTTCTATTAGATATTTTATATTTTTTGATTTGTTCACGATGGATGATGGAAAATTCTATTGATATGGCGTAGTACTTTTAGGTAAAGATATTACATATTACTAACAAAATATTAGAAATTGTTACCTTAACTGATATAAAGAATACTTTGTAAAGTAATGTGAAACTTAAATGGATAACGAATTAAGTTTCATGTGCTGTACACATGGTAAATGATAAGCTTCAGGGTGTTGGATTTAATCCGACGACGTCGGTTGTTTGCTGTAACGAATTTTAAATATTACTTTTGATAAAATATTTTATTCGTTAACGCTTGTCCCTGGTGTCACTGTGCATGTCTACTGATGAGTTGACGGGACCTTAATATTAACTTTAAAGCACCTTTTAATTTCCAAAATTTGGCTAGGGTAGATTTTACAGCCCTTTAAAACGTTGCAAAGGGGAAAAGTAGATAATGATGTGATCACGTCTAACTAAAGTTTTATATTTTACAAAGGTTTATCAGCCTTGGTTGGTGTTGAAAGAATTTAAAGTGACATTAGTGGTCCAATACCAATCGCACGTCATAGCAGACTTTAAACCCTTTACAAATGATATATATGATTAAAAAAAAAACATGGGTGTTAAAATTATCCAAGATGAACTTTGGAGATAATAAAAAATTATGTGATCTTTAAAGTTAAATATGAAACAGGCCCAATTAGGTTAACTATTGCTGAAGTTCAAATCTCATTTCAATTTATCTAACATTGTAAGGAATGACAGTGAAATCGCCAGGCTCTAGATTAAATGACAGCTCTCATTAAAAGGTGTCGATAATCTCATTTGACATTTTACATTATATAGTATCGTTAAATAGTGCCGAGAATAGGTTGACAAATTATTTTATAGTTGCAGTTGCATTTGCCGCAAGTTATTTGATATTGTATAATAGATGACAATAACGTTACTCCACTGCGTTAATAGCATTTATAGTGTTACAGACCCGTTTGTCTCCATTCTGAAATTGTAAAAAAACGCCAAAAAAATGGGTGATAGTGGATTGTTGCACTGATATGTCTACGAATGTTTGTACTTTTATATTGGAAACAAAAAACAAAAAATTGTAAAGTAAAAAATGTATGTTTTATATATGTTTTAATTCACGTAAACATATTAGAAAAAATAAATTATGACTGGTTCTACGACTGGTTTTATTTTAGAATTTAGGAGTCCCAAAAGTTTTCATCTTCGGAGGTCTTGGGGAGGGAGACGGGGGAGTGGTTATCGTACTCGGAACGACTGTTGTAGTTGTCGACGTCAGCGGAGAAATCGTCCGGGTAGTCGTCGTGCGGGTGGTCCACCTCGCTGATAGAGTCTTCCACCCCGTCCTTGGACACGTCAGGATGCATGTCCAGACTCGACACTTCGTTCATAGTATCCGCATGAAAAATAGCGTCGAGCACATCGTTCCTGGTCAACCGCGCCGCCTGCTCCGGCGACATGCTACGTCTCGCTCTGTCAGGAGACTGCGACTTACCAAATCTTGGGTTATTAGGTGATGGCGATCTATTATATATTACAGTGTCGGGGGTTCTGGGGCTACTACGCTTAGGGCTTATGATGATTGTCATGTTTGTGTTAATTTTCTCCCCTTCCTGCTCAGAGTCTGAATGAACTAGCTCAGTCCTGTCTACTGAACTTTGGACGAGCAATAAATTTAGAGGGGAATCAGATAACTTTATTTTATTTGTCTCGCATACATTCTCTACTTCAACTCTAATGAGATTTTTGTCTCCCTCATCTCCCTTTGGTATTGCAATCGGTGGTGTTGGCTCACGTTTAGTTACAGAGTCGTCGATAGTTCGCAATTCAGATGCTGCCGTAGGGGCATCTTTTAGATTATACATTTTATTAATATTTTGCTTTAATATTTCCAATTCTGCTTTTTTACTGTTTTTTTCCTTAATTTTTGCTTGTTTAATCGCTTCCAGCTCTTTTCGCTCGTCGCTTTTATTATAGCTATATACGTCTGAAGTATCTTTGGATTGTGGAGATTTAGGTCTATTGTCCCTTTGTGAATTATCTATTATCTGAAAAGGTCTCGACGGCATCGAAGAATGGTATAACTTTCTAAACTCTGCTAGAGGTGTTTCTAAATAATTATCGTTAGTTATTGCCTCTGGTTTATCTATCTCCTTGTTCTTAGAGTAAGCATCTGGTATTGGTTTTGTTTTGGCTGCAGCATTATTGTTGAAGTATTTTTCGCCGATGTTTAGTTTAGTTTCATATTCACGGAGGTACTTGTCAAAGTCTCTTATGGCGGCTTGAGCGTCGTTGTAGCGGGCGTGGGATGTGTTACCTCGATAGGCATCGTCTAGCTTTTGCAGCGACTTGCTTCGTCGTACCTCTGTGTAGGACAAAATTTTATTACAGTTTTTTTTTATGCACAACGGATTGGTACTTCACCTCAATCACACCTGATGTTAAGTGAAGATGAAGTTGAAGGTGGAAGCGTACTGACCCGGAAACCCCAACACATTTGGGGGACTGGCTATCTTATCTCTGACAACCGGACCACAACAATGCTTTAGATTTATAACAGATTTAGATAAGTGCTATCTAGTGACCAGTGATACCTTTTACACACCTACAGTCATCACGAAACGTAACGATTCGAAAACCCGAGTCTCAAATAAATACCTATATCGATATATTATTGCTTTTCGCCGGCAGCTTCGCCTGCATGGAATACATTTATCGCGGATATGTTTAATTTGTTTATCCCGCAGGTTTACTCACTTTACCTATTGGGATATGAAATATTCTATATTTTAATCCAGGATATGTTATACATATATACCAAATTTCATCTAAATCCGTTCATCCGTTTCGCCGTGATTGAACAACAAACAAACAAAGATATACACTTTAGAGTAATTGGGCGTATGCGACCTAAGTTCAAAAATACGCCGAATCTTTTCCTCATACCGCGTACCGTCCAGCTAAAGTTGCAGTAAAAACATATTCTTATTGTAGATTTAACCAAAGCTTGCACCAGAGAACACAAACAAGGCGGAGAGAAAAGAATCTTTTCCTGTAACGACACTCCCAATTATATTCTGTTTTGGTGTATAGCTTACAGGCTCTATGAATGACTACTATTATTTGACTTAATTTAGAGTTCGAATATTTTATATATTGCTTATCTATTGGCCGATCGATAATTATTTGCAAAAAATCTTACCCAAGGCGCCAACATCTTTTGTCACGACAGCCTCTTCGTTTGTCAGCGAATAAGTCTTCCTTTCTTCTTTTAAAACGGTCTGTCTCTTCCTGAAGTCAAGGTAGGACTTCTCTACGGCTTCCGCTTCTATTTCCAGCTTCCTGAGACGGAGTTTGGCCTCACGTAGTACCGAGTTCGGGCTTTTCTCCCGCGTCGTTGCTGGTGGGCAGTCCTTTATGTTGCCTTTGCTACAAGAATAATAAATAAAACTGTTAATTTAGGACAAAAGATCCGATTAGACATGAGAGTGAGACTACGTGATCTAATCAGGAAATCCGTAGGCGGACGAAGGTCGCTGACATAGCCCTCGGATTAGCAGGTTTTAGTGGCAGTGGGCAGGGCACAGCTTTTTTTTGCCCAACGGGTTAGCACTTGGCGTCAATCACACCTGATGTTAAGTGAAGATGAGGTCGAAGGTAGAAAGCGTATTAACCCGGAAACCCCATCTTATTTGGGGAACTGGCAACTATCTTTGACAACCGGAACACAACAATGCTTTTTGGCGACAGATTTAGATAAGGGTGGTATCTAGCCAGGCGGACATTTAAAATTGCCACCAACGAAACCGAGTACTAAACATATACCCCGCTGGGGATCGAACCCGCGATCTCAGAATCGTAAACCCAGTGTTGTTTACATTGAGCCACGGAGGCGGTTGACGAGCTCGAAGAACTGATAGGCCGTCCACTCATGAATTGGACAGACCACCTGATAAAGATCACGGGAAATCGTTGAATGCAGGCTGCTTCCAACCTGTCACTCTGGAGTTTTATGGGGGTGGCCTATGTTAACGTCCTGTGGGCTGGCTGATATGATGATGATTATAGCTCTCGCAGCGCCACGTCGCATTCGCTAGACGTAAGTTAAGCAAAGTTTGGCGTGGTGAAATGCTGCGGTGGGCAACCACTAGAGGCATTTTCGTACGAGTGTTTCCGTGCAAACGACAGGGCAAGGGCAAGCCGGTGAACTACTGGGAAGGCTTGAAAACACTGACTGTCAAATGGCCGCCAGTCCGTCACAATCCACCAAATACACTGGGCCCCGTGTTATATTATGGCCCGCACCATCTCTTAGGCCCGTATTAATAAACCAATCTCAATACAAGTCTTGAAGCTGTATCACCCGAGATGCGTCTTAAGAAATTGACGCTATCTCAAAATCTGTGCTAATTTATAAACCAATCTTGAGGTGTGCTCAGCTGAGATCACTGCTTAAGTATTCGCCTCAGCGGCGAATGAATGATAGTCTTGAGTTTCGTTTATTAATACGTGAAACTCTCAAGCGAGTACTGCTTGAGTAAGCACGCGCGTTCCAGTTCTCAAGTTAAGTTTATTAATCAACACGTTTACTTGAAACCAGTCACAAGACTGTTCTCAATCTTGAGAATGGTTTATTAATAGGCCTTAGTGTGAGTAAGGGGGTGACACAAGGCTGTTAATGATGAGGGTCTTTAGAAGAGCGTAAACGGGATCGCAATGATTTCATCAAAATTAAAATTCGACTGATAACTATAGTTTTGTGTATGACTCGAACGAGTCTAAAAATGGTATACAAGTTTTACAGTAAACCTGAGGTCGCAGGTGCGGTTCCCAGCGGGGTACATGTTTGGTTAATGGTAGGGCATTTTTAAATGTCCGCCCGACCAGCTACCACTACTTTCTAAGTCTACGCCAAACAGAAATGATAATAGCATTGGTATGTCTGTTTGAGATAAGATAGCCAGTGGACTTGGGACTTGGCTCTTCATGAGATCTGACAACTTTTTAACAGTAAAAGCATTATGAGCTTGTGATGTCGGCAACCTATTTTAGATGAAACTAAGCGTATTCCATACGACGGTTGCTGTATTGGAAAATGACTGGAACCAATGACAATACTTGTGCAGTCAACCGACAAAATTCTGACAGTCAGCACAACGACTACCACGACTTGAGTGAGGAGTCGCGAGCGAACATGAGAGCCCGTGGAATGAAAGAACACATGTATGTCGCCGTCAAGAAAACCATCTAACCTCAGACTAATCATTTCACAAAATTTTGACGAAAATTTACAAGATTTCAGACACCAGAAACTTTGTCGAGTCGCTACCTATGTCACCACGTGTCGCAATGATATGAAACAAACACTTACTTCCTCAGTTTCTCTTTGGCCTCCCTTAATACAGACTTGGGACTTTTCTCCCGGGTAGTTATGCGTGTTCCCAGGATCAATGGCGATCTAGGTCGGGGCATTTTTTCGCTAAGAAAAATAACAAAGAAAGGGTGAATAAAAGTAAAAACAAATCTTTCATCAATTAAAGAAGCGTGATATAGCTAAAGGCGAACTAATGAATGTATTTTGTAAAATATACCATGTAGATGATGCGAACGAGTAGTCCCGATTTGGCGACGGAGTATCATCAGATTCCTCGTGGGTCTGTCTGTGTGGGGCGCTACCTGTTGATAACACATAAAATTACATGGTGTAATATATTGGGTGTTTACCTATGAAATTGGAGTTTTTTTCTTCGTTAATCATATGTACCAATTCCTGCGATTTTCAAAGCTATATCCAAATTTGATTTTTATTTGGAAAATGGAATATTATTTCAAGGTTTCACATGAACTATTTTTTAATTTCTGGGCTACACATAATAAAATAAATTTGAACAGAGCTCTTTTCATGTGCTTTCCATAATCATTTCTTAGATTCGCTGAAACTTTTATAAAGCGGTTACTTTTAAAAATTAACGCTGCCTATACTTAACTTAATGTTATCCGATAATACACAAAGTTTAGCCAAATTTGGATTTGCCGTTCCCAAAAAAAAACAAAAATGTTTGTATGGAGAAAACAGTCTTAATGAAAGCATGGACCGATAAAATAAGGGGACTGATAATCGCCATACTAGAAATCGTGCCTCGGAAGATCTCAAAATCCATTAAAATTAGATGGCGCTGACTCATTGACACAAACAGAAATACGCAATACCGTCTTGATAAATTTTTATCTTCTGCTATAATTTATGTAAAGATATAGTAATTTCAGTCTATTTCCATGAATCAGCACATCTAATTTACGTGGATTTTTGAGAACTTCCGAGATACGGTTTCTAGTATGGCGATTGTCAGTGCTGTGTTATGTGGGTGGAGCATACTCACTGGGCCGGTCCCTGGCCGGCGACAGGGGTCGCCCCTTGACCACCCCGCCCAGCGGCGCGGCCCGCTGCTTGCCCACGCGCCACTGGCTGGCCAGGTGTCTGCGCATAAAACACACTACTATTTACACCGTTTTAAAATGATTTCAGAGTCGCCATTTTAGCTTAAAACACATGGATCGCCACACAAATATCTGCTGGAGTTATAGCAAGCAACAAAACTATTAACAAGACTTCGCCTAAGATTTTACAAGGTTAGTAATGATTATCGTTCACCCAGATTAAGCGGTTCACCAGGTATACCGGATGAGTTTATCATGCAAAATTTATTTGAAATTCGTATTTTCTCCAAGTTTCTATTTAATGATGTAATAATGTGGAATAGGCTACAAACGCAACCGTCAAATGACAACGATTCGATGATGGTTCAAAAAAAAAAGAAACTACCTTCTATTTCACATAAGTACCTAATATGTCCTATTTTTTACCTGACGGAGATCTGATAACGAATGCCGATAATTTGCCGAAACAAGTCACAAAAAAGCAGTCTGACGTTACTTCTTGTCTGATCAGACAATTAGAAACAAAACCTGATGTATATTCCCGCTCTAAAAGATATAGCGTCAGTGGCTTAGCGGTTAAGACGCGTTCCCCCAATTTGGTAGGTCCGGGTTCGATTCCCATGCAGGTCATGTACCAATGAGTTTTTAAATTTAATTTAATTATATGCATTTATCCGACTGCCTTAAACGGCGAAGGAAAACATTGTGAGGAAACCCGCATGCCTGAGAATTAATGTGGAAGAAATAAGGTATGTGAAGTCCCCAACCCCCATTGGGCCAGCGTGGTTGATTATGGCCCATAGTCCCTCATTATACGAGGGAAGGCATATATCCCTACAGTGGGATGTTTATGGGTTGAGCTGATGAAATGATGTAGTGGGCCTGACATGATCACTTAATTTGGTATATGTACCTCCTGTTGTCGTTGTGACGGTCCCTCAGCACCCCGATGAAGGGCAGCGTGTCCCCGGGCAGCACTATCCGCGGCTGCGCGTTGGAGAACAGGCTCAGCTCCTCCCCAGCGCCCTTGCGCCAGCCGAACGTGTTCGCGCTCGCGCTCGCCGTCGGGTACAGGCTGCGAACGCGATTTGTCCCAATTTTAAACCCCGACGAATAACGAGAAGTGCTGCGTGTGTGCATGAACGTGTTTGTGTGTTTGTGAACGTATTTGTGTGTGTGTGTCCAATCTTTGTCCGGACATATTGATTGATGAAAATCGGTTAATGAATTTGAATTTGTTCCATCAATGTAGCCGGAGTTTTTATAGTTCTCTTATTCGTCGCGTAGAAAAACCACAACACGATACAAAAACAAAAAAGCTAAAACAAGAAATACAAATTATAAATAAGATGCGCATATTGCTGTCACGTGTTGCAGCGTGCACAAATGGGTTAGCACTCAGCTCTTGCTGCGACGAATCACAGCGCTGGTTTTCAGTGCTTCCAAATGCCCAGTGACGCACAGACGCTACCTCAGTATAATCACGAATAATTATTGTCTAATGTATGCATTTGCGTAAATAAGCATTACGACACTAATGAGGACTATGAAACTTGTTTGCGGCGCATGTTGCAATGACTTTCTTTACCTTGCAGTTTCATTTGTATTCACAGTCCAATGTGGAGACATTAACACCTGATTGCCTCCGTTCTCGTTATTCGGAAGCCTACGAGTACAGGGACCGAAGCTACTGTATGATGTGATTGTGATAGGCAGATGATTAGGATAGTAATGTAAGGATTTCCGTGTTTACAGAAACCTATGCTGCTCAGAGCGTGTTGGTTAGATTACGTTTCCCAGTGATTCCACCGAGGAGCCCCACATTACTTTCTCAGCAGCTCAGTTTCCTATAATGTCCGCCATAATTCATAATCCATAACAATAATCTTTATGTAAGCCTCACTTACAGGGTTTTTAATTTTTTTTTCTTTATTTATCCATAGAACATTATTTAAACAATCTTCACTATAAGACGCCTACGAAAACCTGTAAAGGTTTGTGTGTAGTGCGAATGAGGTCACTGACCCGCCGCGTTATTAATTATTATAAAAGGTATGTAACGTAACTTAAATATCTAGATACATAAAAAAATGTGCGAAAGCAAGTAGACGTGTCTCTTTATCGAAATAAAATTTGTTGGAAACGCACTTCCTACATAGTTCCATCGATAAAGTACTTCTTCAATGCATTTTTACATTGTTTTATGTTGTGTGAATATAGTTCACCAGGAATACTATTTAATACATCTGGTAAAATATAATCCCATATTCTCCTGTCATATACATTATTAAGTTTAGGTAGTTGATATGGTGGTAGGTAATTAGTATGGTACAAATTGCATTTTGGCTCTATTTTGCGAATTAATACCTATTAGTGGTCCAATGATCTCTGTACTAGACGGGAGGCCTGTATTACGGAGATCAGCGGTCCTCTCTATAATATTAAGAGTGGATAGGGTTATGAGCGGACGATAATAATACGACTTGTAATAATGCGAAGCAAAGGGGCTTTTTCGTGCAGTTCATCTGTTTGAGATGGCAATATGTACTATGCACGTTTACTTTGATTTGACCTAAAAAGCGGGTTATTAATTATAATATATTGTATTCATATAGAATAAAGACAGTGTTACTTCGGTCGTCAACGGCATCATTGCATTTTATCATCATTTCCCTAGCATCGCCACGCCCTCACGTAAACTCTGTATAATAGCTTAGACGATCAGACTGTGACACTCATTACACGTATAATAGTAGTAACTAGTGTTATATTTAGGTAAATATTACAATTTAGTATGTGTGACACGGTGAAGGCGGTACCTGTAGTGGTGGCTGGGCGGCGCGGGGCGGGCGGGGGCGGGGGCGGGGCGCGGGCGGAAGGGCTGGCGCGAGCCCAGCTCGGCCTGCAGCCGGGCCTGCTGGCTCGTCAGCTCGTCTATGCGCTCGCGTTGCTGCCCGAACGTACAAACATTGTTTTTCTCAAAAATGCTTGGAAAGAAAGGAAGGAGCGTCGGTGGCTCAGCGTTTAAGACGCGATCTCCCAATTTAGGAGGACCAGGTTCGATTCCCACGCAGGCCATGTACCAATGAGTTTTTAAATTTAATTTAATTACTTATGTGCATTTATCCGACTGCTCTTAAACGGTGAAGGAAGACATCGTGAGGAAACCTGCATGCCTGAGAAATAAAACTTCAAGGGCATGTGAAGTCCCCAACCCGCATTGGGCCAGCGTTGTGTCACCTGTCGCGCGTAGACTATCTGTGATTGATCAGGGAGAGTCACCTGTCGCGCGTAGAGCGTCTGTGATTGGTCAGGGAGAATCACTTGTCGCGCGTAGTGTCTGTGATTGGTCCGGGAGAATCACTTGTCGCGCGTAGTGTCTGTGATTGGTCAGGGAGAGTCACCTGTCGCGCGTAGTGTCTGTGATTGGTCAGGGAGTCTGAGTCTGTCGCGCGTAGTGTCTGTGATTGGTCAGGGAGAGTCACCTGTTGCGCGTAGAGTGTCTGTGATTGGTCAGGGAGAGTCACCTGTTGCGCGTAGAGTGTGATTGGTCAGGGAGAGTCACCTGTCGCGCGTAGTGTCTGTGATTGGTCAGGGAGAGTCACCTGTTGCGCGTAGAGTGTCTGTGATTGGTCAGGGAGAGTCACCTGTTGCGCGTAGAGTGTGGTTGGTCAGGGAGAGTCACCTGTCGCGCGTAGTGTCTGTGATTGGTCAGGGAGAGTCTGTCGCGCGTAGTGTCTGTGATTGGTCAGGGAGAGTCATCTGTCGCGCGTAGTGTCTGTAATTGGTCAGGGAGAGTCACCTGTCGCGCGTAGTGTCTGTGATTGGTCAGGGAGTCCGAGTCTGTCGCGCGTAGTGTCTGTGATTGGTCAGGGAGAGTCACCTGTTGCGCGTAGAGTGTCTGTGATTGGTCAGGGAGATTCACCTGTTGCGCGTAGAGTGTGATTGGTCAGGGAGAGTCACCTGTTGCGCGTAGAGTGTGATTGGTCAGGGAGAGTCACCTGTCGCGCGTAGTGTCTGTGATTGGTCAGGGAGAGTCACCTGTTGCGCGTAGAGTGTCTGTGATTGGTCAGGGAGAGTCACCTGTTGCGCGTAGAGTGTGATTGGTCAGGGAGAGTCACCTGTCGCGCGTAGTGTCTGTGATTAGTCAGGGAGAGTCTGTCGCGCGTAGTGTCTGTGATTGGTCAGGGAGAGTCACCTGTTGTGCGTAGAGTGTCTGCGATTGGTCAGGGAGAGTCACCTGTCGCGCGTAGAGTGTCTGTGATTGATCAGGGAGAGTCACCTGTCGCGCGTAGAGTGTCTGTGATTGATCAGGGAGAGTCACCTGTCGCGCGTAAAGCCGGAGTCGCACGTTGTCGGCCCGCAGGCGGCTGCGCTCGGGCTCCGCGTCGCCAGCGTCGCTGGAGGCCGACGAGCGGCTGCGCTCCCGGCTCCGCTCGCCGTAGATCTCGTCCAGATTCGACTGCACAGGTATTCAAACAAACATTTTATTGGATAAAGATACTTTTCCAGATTACTAATAACAGACCTGTTGTTTGGTCTACAAATTCCTGATAGCTGTGGGTTTGTTCTAAAATTATTTTATGCCATAAAGAGTATAGATCACAGGCCCAAAAATGAGAGACCGTCAAATTGGCGAGCGAGTGATGTGACAACAAATCATCTCCAGGGCCTAAGCTGTCAACTAACTAAATTTCATTCATATCAGTTTAGGCGTGAAGTTATTAGTTTGATAAAGGTTCCGTCTTTGACACTTTGCTACCCTAAAAAGACGATGAAATGGGCATCCCCAAAGAAAGCATTTCTTTCATGGTTTTCTACTTTATTCATACAAAAGTTCCAAAAGAACAGCGAAAACTTTGTCAATGCAAAGTCTGGATAAAATTCGATAGAAAAAAAATCAAGCCTGACCTGACTGAAGTTGACATTCTTCAGCTTCTTAAAATCGTTGACGACTTGATTGGGTGTCTTCACCGTCCTCTCCTCTGTGTAACTCTGGTCAGGACTCTGTACATTATTCAGTAAAACATTCAGCTTCGACGAATCCTCCCATTCGGTCATAGTGCTCCTCTCTATTACGCATTTCGCTTGCATTTTCGTCGATTCCAAGTATTTCTTCAGAATCGACATCTCGTTTTTAAGCAAATCATAGTGGGAGCGGAGGTCTTCGTTGGTTTCCATATTGTGTATCCTGAACTTGCTATTGCTGTCACAGACTAGCTTCAATTGTTCGAGTTCTGACCGTTCTCTGTGGATGTTGTCTCGCTCCTTCTTCATGGATTCAAGATGCTCCTCTAAGATGGCAAGCTCGGCAGCTATTTGCCCACGCATCTCCTCGCCGCGTCTTCTTAGAATGTCCTCTGCTTCCATCAGTTGATCTTTCAAGCTTGTTTCCTGTGAATTTTAGTTGTTTAATTTTTAATCAGATTATTTGACGTACTAAATACATAAAAGCCCATTATCTAAATTTTAATACCTAGTTTTTATTTTAGAAAAAATTGGCTTAATTGTGATGTTCAATGTTAGGGTAGAAATAGACTAGGTCGTCGATTATCGTCATCGGTTACATTCTGACATGTGAATGGTTGACTCTAGCTTGCTCGGCAATTTGACGGTTTCTCATTGGTCAACGTAATCGATGACGTTACATAATCTAAGGGCTGACATACTGCTTTTGCTATTTGTTCTTTTATTCGTGAGAGTTGATTTGAATTCAGTAACTGATTCAAAGAAACGAGATACAAATAACTTTTCTCTCAAAAGAAACTGGATTTTGTACACGCTTTTCAAGCAAGGCAAGTCACTTTTCCGAACTGGTGAGGTGAT
This sequence comes from Oegoconia quadripuncta, assembly GCA_949316235.1. Lineage (NCBI taxonomy): Eukaryota > Metazoa > Arthropoda > Insecta > Lepidoptera > Autostichidae > Oegoconia > Oegoconia quadripuncta. Next base: position 12,323,154 of record OX438758.1, read on the forward strand.
AATAAAATGGGCAATGCTCAATCTGTTGGTTTGTGTTGGATCCTGTCCTGCAGTATTGTGACCTACCTTGGCCGTTAAGCGTCCAGTTTCGTCTCGCACGGCGCACATAGCGCGAGACATCTGCTCGTGCTGTTCGCGCAGAGCACGTGCCAGCCCCCATAGAAACTTCTTCTTCTGCTGAACGTTGCGTTCAAGCTCCTTCTCACGCGCTTTGAACGCCTCTTCGATCTGTTGGAGACGAAGTAGGAGAACTACATCAGCACTAGAAGCATGACAGGCGCGATAAACGTTTATGTCGCCCGAGATAATATTTATCTTGCTTATTCACTTGGACGAAATATACAACTATCCCACTCTCACTCAAGTCATATTATGTCATATTACGGGGGCAGGGTTGTGCTAAACTAATATGAGGTAACATAGATAACGACTCGACAAAGTTTCACGTGCCTCAAATCTTGCCACTTTTTGTGGCACAACTTGACAGATTGAGAAAAAAGGCATCATATGATTGGTCCAAGGTCACATGGCTTTATCGAATGCGCCGATATACATGCGTTCTATATACAAATCTCTTCTAATTTAAAGCAGCAATGTTGATAGGATTGTTGTATTTAAGATGTTAAAAAAGCTGAGGTGCCAATTCCTGCAACTTGAGTGTTCTACATGAGCGCGCCTCCACCTACCCCCATAAACGTATAATATGAAACTGTTTCTCTGAACAAAACTTTCTGTTTGGCAGTACATCATAAACTTTTTCTATCATCTACAATGAGCCAGCGTCAAGCTATAAACACCTGCAGTTTGCGATAATGTATGGCGAAGTTTAAATGAGCTCGCTGTAGGCGCTTTAGTATTATACTCACGTACATTAAAACAACCTTTGAAGTCGTCGTTAGTTTATTAGTTACTTAATAATGTTCCCAAGTGTCCCATACCCCACCCCTACAGCGACTAATACGCGTTAAAGTGAACAATTTCTCGCTGGTCTGGCAGGTTTAGGGATGGGTGGTCTGTTTGTGTGAGTTCAAGCGCTTACTTATTGTGCATAAAAGCTTAATGTTAAAGTAACCTCAAATTGGTGTTTCTTCAGTTGCTGTGCATGGTTGGCGAGCGACCGTTTCACCTTCTTCTCTTCCTCGATCTTCACCATCTCCACTTCGGTCTCGTACACTGACTTCAGCTGCTCAAACATCTGGCACAAAATAGTTTTTTTATAGCAAGGTGCATATTACAAACGAGTAAGCACTTGTATCTGGTGGAAATTCATCAATACTACCTAAAAAATAACTGCAACCTCCCAAAAATAAGATTCTCTATCTAGACCTCGACTACAGAGAAGACGACATCAGGATAATTCCTAACAAAACTTTAAATAAATAAAGTTGGTTGTAATAAATCCTTTGTTTGTTTGTTTGTTTGTAAACGCTTTATTGTACAAAAAGGCAATACATTAATTTTGCATTGATACATAAATTGAGTACAACGGCGGACTTATCCCAAAGAGGGATTTCTTCCAGTCAACCATAGGGTTAGTTTCTTAGTTTATTAGTGATTATTAAGTACTATTATCATAGTGTTCTTGTATATGTAATTTCGCTGGCCATTTAATCCTCTATTACAAATATTTGACATCCTCCGTGGAGTAGGTGGTATCGTATCTTGAACGCAATTCGAATTCGATTGCGGGCACAATTTAGAAAACCAACTTCTCTAAATTTATTTGGATCTGGGTGTCCTTAGGACCTGGTTTTGGTAGTAGTCATTTTGGGCCTTGGGCATTGGGCCAGCGTGGTGGACTATGGCCCATACTCCCTTATTATCCCTGCAGTGGGATGTTTACAGGCTGAGATGAAACAATATGGACCATTTCTTCGACTAATTTAAAACCGAAAAAAAATAAAAAATGTACAATCGAGTTCAAACGATTTAGATTTTATCGAACACCTTTAGATAATTATCGTTTACTAACATGAGTAGTACATACGTTCGACTGAACGGATTGAAAAAAAAATAGTTAAACATTCAAAGGCATGCTTAGAAATCGCGTGCTTCATCTTTGACCACATCGTCACTTTCCATCAGGTGAAATTGTGGTCAAACGCGTCTTCAGTTAATCATAAAAAAAAAATTATCGTTTGAACTGGGACTGGATATGCACTTTTAAAGCCTACGCTACATTCACATTCTTCTACTTTATATTGAAATAAATGCTGCAAGTTTGAAGTATTTCAGAATGGATGTAGTTTTTAATTGGCATGGATATAGTAGTTGATTTAACTCAGTGACATTGTAAAATTTTCTTGGTTTTCGTTTATAAAAATAAACAATTTCTTACACATAAATGAGCAGTAAAAATTATGATTCATAAAATTGCACTAAACAAACTGCTATTCTATAGAAAGCAACACTAATGATAAGACTAGGCCATGGAATACTCGGCTGATGGAAAATAATTATATTTCTCAACCTCATTAATGAGGCTGCGCTCCATCACACTGATGTTCTTCATAAGCAACTCAACATTCGACGGGTTAAAGTTTGAATCTTTCAAATCCTGAAATAAAACCATTAAGAACTCAAACTTTTCACCAGAGCAGTGTTATGAGTTACATAAATTAACACCACGAGCAAGTAAACATAATAATTTCATCCAGGTATACAAAGCTAAAAGGTAAATATCTTCAAACAGTTGAAACAATTTCCACTTGTTTAATGTTAAATATAAAAAAAACTACATTCAAATTGGACCACGAATTACTGACATAAGAACAAAGACTAGACACACATACACAAAACGCGGTCAAACACATAACATACATACATAATATCACGACCTAAAGGTCGTGATAATTTGGTGTAAACACCAAATTAGAAAGAGATGCCGCTACACAAGTTACATAAAGCTGCCCCTTTTGTAAACATCCTCAAGCGGAGATCTCTGCTCGAGTAATATTCTGTAAAACGGGCCTAAGAGTTGAGTGATTATTAGTATTTGATTGAGTGATATAAAATTTCGATGCATATCTTGTTAAAGGAGGCTTGAAAGTACTGACTGTCAAGTGGCGATTGTCTGACAAAAATCCACCAATCTGTACTGGGCTCGTTTGGTGGATTATGGCTTATGAATATGGTTAGAAACACACCATCATATACCCCTAGCGGGAATCCAACCCGCAACCATTGTTTGCGAATTTTGTAAAGTATTGCAAAATGTTATGCAACATGACATGATGCGTTTCTCTCCTAAGTGACCTTATATAATACTTCATGACGCCCCTTCCATCCGCCTATAGCGTCTCGTGATTAGGATTCGAACTCTACAATCCAAAAATATCTGCAAAAAATCTACTAACAAAGTGTCATCTTCTGAATATTCTCTCCCAGTGTTAAACCATAAATTTAAACCTTATTACCTTGGCCAAAAATTTCTTCTTCTTCCTATATTTCTCCCGGAGCTTCAAGAATCGTCCTTGGCAGGTCTTGCAAAAAGCATAGTGTTTACACTTTTCGTGTGAGCTATTCTTAGGGTTGCTCTTTCCATTCTTCTCATCCAGTGTGTCGGTGCTTTTGCAGCTCGACGTCAGACTGTCTTGGGATGAGTTTGCTGAAATATAGATTATACAGAATAATTTGCATTTGGACAATCAGTGTACTGTATACAGGGTGAAATTTAATTCGCGCAATTCCTGTTTACTGGTGCTTCCACTCCTGAATACGAAAAACTTTCCATTAGAAACCATAACCGAATTCAGTCTAAAATTGTTGGAATTCAATACTAAAGGTGGTTTCAGAATGGTTTACTTTGTATGGGTAATCGAAAATAGGGTATTTCTCGATGGACTACAATTCAGAAAGTTGGCACGAAGAGAGGTCTTTTGGCACAAGTGAAGGAATAACTCCGAAAATCCTAATTTATCTAAGCGAATTATTATGCGACACTTGTGACGTTGAGTCGTACGGCGCTCGAGTAGCTGGGCTTCCTCAGCTGCGGTCTGAAAGGTGTGTTAGGTGTTAAAATATACATACCCTGTTCAACACAATATGTCTCCTTACGGTACATTGGCATACATTTCAGTATACAGAGCAGCAATGGCGCATGCTCATCACTCTTATACATTTGTAGTATGTTTGAAGCATGATCTGAATCACACTGGATACCTACAACAAATACATTGAAACCTCACTAAGTACAATACAAACAAAAACATGACCCTCCCAAAAGACTTGATAAACACAGAAGGAAAATATATATTTTATAAAAACGTTACAATAAAATAATATAATGTAGTTTATAAATAAAACTAAAATACATGCCGTAGTCTTCTCCTTCCCGAATATACCGAACATTACCACAAATAAAAACAGATAAAAAAAAAATATACTGAACATTCGCACTAAGAAGTTCGACTCTTCATTCATCATCCGAACAGTCACTCCCTTCCGTGTCTCTCCCTTCCGGTGTCAGCCTTTCCTGAATCCTACAACCTTGGGATCTTCAAGAGCAGAGTGAATAGGCATTTACTGGGATCGCATGCTAAATCTTCGGCCACATCATCACTTTCCATCAGGTGAATTTGTGGTCAAACACGAATCCAATCAATCATAAAAAAAGAACACCTTTTTCAACCATACCGAAAGCATATTCAATATTTATGAAATTATATAAGAACACACAGATCCTGACACATACCTTTGTGCAAAACACCTACTTTATCGTTTAGATAAAGCCTCTACCAGGCTGGTCAAGTTTTTGTGGTTCTAAATCACTTCTCATTATAATAATTTTATTTCATTTCTATTTATTATATACATATGAAAAGATTGGGTGTTTGTTCAATAATAAAGCTATTTGAATAGTCAAGTACCTATACAAATATTATAGAAGCATTCTGAATTGGTAGTTAACCTTTGAAAACCTGCTGGCACCCCCTGTTGCCAGTTCACCTTGTGAATTGGTCTCATTGGGAATTTACCAATTAATTACACTATTTACCCGAGAGCCCAATGTTTTTCAAGTGTCGACTAGTTCCCTAGAGTGTCATAGCATACATTTTATGGTATAAAATCCAACACAGTGCCTGCAAAATACAAAATATGCAGTGGGGTTTTTTGGTTTCTAAAAATTTACTTAAATAGTAATTTTATATTGTCATACTAATAAATATACTAACCTAAATAATTGAGAATAGACCACACATCATTCTCCTTGAAACGTAGTTCTGTGTAGTCCACATTTAAATTCAGCAGCAGAGTTTTGGCAAAGTCAAACACCATGTTTGCCAGTGGTATCTCCGACACAAATACTGAGAGAGTATAGCCAAACTCCTACAAATATAGGAACATGTTACAATCGAATACGATATTGTAATAAATAACCTATACTATAGCATCATTACCAACTAATCCAAATTTTGTTATCTTACCAAACGCAGAAAATATTCGGCTATGATCATATTTAGTGCTTGAAATGTAAGTTCAAGGCGTTGTGTAAAATGTTTCTGGCATGCTGGAGGGTCTCCTGGAAACACATGTACAAAAATAATAGAACGACTAAAAATTATAGTATAGCTAATGAAAATTAAAATTCCAAACAACTTTTGGTAAGCTGAAGCTTTGGTTTGGTTATAATTGTAAATTGTAGTTCCACAGACCTGTTTGGGCGCTTTTTATCACGTTAACAATGTGCCCACGTAAATAAGCCCTAAGATCATTAAGTACACCATTTTTCTCAAATAATTCGTAAATGAATTTCTGAAAGTTTTCAACGGATTGACTTTCTTGTGGCTCTTGTGCTTCAGTATGAATTTCACTTGTTTGTGATAAGTTTGGTTCCATTTCGACACTGTCCATTTTATAATTTTAGTAATTTGACGATTTTTTGGTAAATTCTTTATTGTTACACACTTGCTACATTATAATTTCAGTTTAAATAATTTTTACATCTACTGAAATTTCAAACTTCCCAAACAGATTTTTGACATTTGTATTCTCCTTTTGTTGACATTTCATTTCCGCCGGCTGCTATGCTAACGACCTTCGAAATGTTTTAAAAACTGTTTAGAACATGTCGTAATTCCCAAGAAATGCACAAAACTTGAAATTGCTTACATTGTTTATTACAAATTCAAAAACTTTCGAAAACATGTTTTCATATGTGTTTCTAATAATAAGTACTTCACATAATATTCGCAAATTGAGCGTTTGATAGTTTACCACTATTTTGACAGATTCTTCAGATGTCCCTGTGGCGCAGAGGATAGCGCGTTGGACTTCTAATCCAAAGGTCGTGGGTTCGATCCCCACCAGGGATGACATTTCTTTTTTATTTTTTACTTTTTGTGAGACCTACCTGCCTCCATTTTATTTTTTTGTTTTCTGACTACCATACATAGTTAGATTTCAAACTGTAATATTAAGTTGGTTGTAGTTGTGTTGTCTGTCGTATTCCGATTTCTGTTTAAGACTTTTACAATAAAAAAACCTTCACTCTGCCATCTACCGCAATCCTTGTAAATTACAATAAGATGATTTGGCTCAGTCAGCCAGTGAGGCAATATAAAATATAATCGGTAAATCGACATTAATCGGTTAACTCAATATTCCGAAGTCGACTCAATAAACACAACAGTTAAATTGTCAGTTCATAAATCTCATGTAAATGTATAAATTCTATTGATGAGAAATAAGCAATGGCGCCCTATTGACCCGCCTGCATCGCCGCGCAGGAATTGGTGGAATACGTCCAGCTGAAGACAAAGTACCATGTGACGGTTGAGTCATTACGTGCATTTTAATGACGCGTATTCCGATTGACCGCCTAGACATCTTCACAAAGGAGGACTTCTGGCCGGAATGTAGTGTTCTGTCGATTTCGTGGAATCTTGAGAATAAGGTCGCCAGATTTCACACTCTCTCAGTTCTTCCAAATTTAGAGATTTAGTTATATGAGTTGGTATTTCTGTAGCCAAAGTCAATTCAATTAAAAATATAAATCAGAATACAATAGAATGAAGTTGGATAGACAGGAGAAGGATGTAATGAAATGAAACAGAATATAATTAATTTGCTCAGGCAGGATTTGAATAATTTATTTGAGGTAGGTAGTATAAACATCGATAGACACAGAGATAATAATTTAACAACTGTACTTGCACTACATAGTGGAGTAGAGTTGCTAAAATCCTTAAAATATTTTCAAGAGGCTTTGTAAAGAAGTCTAATGAAAGAGCACTTACCTTTCTCACATGACATCAATACTTTGGTAGTTTATGTAATAATTTTATAATATTAGTTGGGTTATATCCAGAATTGGCTGAGAATGATGATGATGTATTTAAATAAGTTTGTATAAGCTTATTTAAATATATACCTAGTCTGTAGATAATTATTTATTAGGACTTATAAATATAAATAAATAATAATAAATATCTTTTTATTTATTTATTATTATGTATTGTTTTCATATTATGTGTTCTATTATAGTATGATTTTTTATAATAATGTTTATTCATATCATCATGCATGTACATTCAAAAAGTTACTGAGCAGAGCGTGTATTGCGTGAAAGTGTGTGTGAATGAATATTATCAAGTGATAGGATGTAAGAGGAGATCTTCGAACTCAGAATGTGGGAGATTTTAATGTCAGCGTGTCACTATTTTTTTACAGTCATGCTTGTTTAGAGAAAATATTGATAAGGTGTAATGCAATTTTTTGTAGATAATGGGACCAAGAAAGATGAAAAATCTGTGGCTAATGGATTTATTGAAGATTGGTTTGTAGATATTAATTACTTTGTATGGATCACTTTAATGGATTTTTATTCGTCGTCTTGTATAACTTTTTAACCATCACAATCTTGTCTGGCAGATATCTCTCTCAGAGATAAGCTCACCTTTGTATATTGTAGTTTAATATTTAGTATTTATTTCTTTTTATATTTCTATGCAATAAAGAACAAATAAAGTTACCGGCTAGAAGTGGGTCGATTCAGGTATTTCCGTTACGAGGGATTCGATCCACAAGGACGACTCTTACTCGATCCTTACGAGGTTAGATTCAGGTTCTTCGGATGACGAAGTATAATCAGATTCGAACGAAGTAGATTAAGTAAGCGCCCAAACTTTATTGATTGTTCACAATTCCGTACTGTTACAGTTTGCTTGTAAATGCAAAATGTGCAACATTGATTTATACTAGTTCTCTTTTAAATGCAATTTTACTAAAGTTTGTTAAAGTTTATTATTTGTTATTTCTAGACTTGGAACAACTGAGCAAAATAGAGATAGATTCAGTATTTAGATTGAGTCCGAAGTCATTAGGTATGATCTGCAGATGGAGTCCGAAAATATGTGGATTGACTCACAAATTAGTGTATTGTCTAACTCAGTGGGAATGGACTCCAACGCCAACTCGATTTTGACATTGGTCAACTACAATTGAGCCCTGCTATTGAAGTTAGACAATAAGGTCGCCTGTTCTTGTGATGGGTAACCCTGTGCACAGAGATTGTGTAACGGCACTAGGCTGTGCATAGCATAGCGTATTTTTTTTGTATTGTGTATTTCCTTCTAAAAAGGATCCGGACAAGGGTTGGCCGTCTTAAACACCACCGCTACAAGTGGGGCCTCAAAAAATCACATGGCACGCCATGCGAATGCTGTGCGCCGTAATAGACGATTGTCCATATTGTTCCCCGGCTAACATTTCATCGGAGGCATGGAAGAAAGAAACAAAATTGAAGAAAGAATTTCATAATAATCAATGCGATTGCTTTTATTCCAAGTCGCCATGCGTTCTTCAAATTGAAAAGGCCAACCCTTGTCCGGATTCTTTTTAGAAGCTAATACACAATACAAAAAAAATTACCTACAATTCTAAATAATAAAAATTATGTAAAATTTATAATTAAATAGTGTAAGTATATAACATTCTACAAAAACAACCAATGCTCTAATAAAGGTAGTTGTATTTCAAATACCGATTTTCGGTACGAGAGTACCGATATTAGTGGTTAGTTTTACCGAGTTCGTATATTGATGTCACAGGCCTAGGCGGTACTTTGACAGTCAATGTCATCTTGTATGTCGAACTTGTCACAAACAAAAATGAAAAAAAAATGAATTAAATAAAGACCTATGTAGATATTCTCTTTGCCTACCGTAATTTTTTTTTCAGTCTCCAAAAGGCAAATCAAATCAGAAATAATTATTATAATTTTCCGAAATATAAAGTGTCTAAAAAGCAAAAGTGTTTCTCTTCTTTGTAAATACAATAAATTGAATCATGAGACGAAGGGCTGGAGTTGGTGCCATACAAAAGCAGAAGTTGGAGCAGGAAAAATACAGGGAAAAAGGCTCTGAGATTCAGGAGAACCAATTCCAACAGATGTCTAAGCAGCTGGAGGTGTTCAGAGAAAATCTGGAGGAGTTTGCATCCAAACATAAGAGTGAAATAAAAAAGAATGCACAGTTCAGACGGCAGTTCCAAGAGATGTGTGCTGCTATAGGCGTGGATCCTTTGGCCTCTGGCAAAGGATTCTGGTCTGTGTTAGGTGTGTAGGAATAGATATTAATTAATGGACCAATGTTGTGAAACTATTGATTTAATGTCTTGTACTGTTCAAATAAATAGGTACTTGTTTTAAACTTAATCTATTTGTGTGAGTGGTTAAGAACCTCATACATAGTATTAGATAATTTGTCTTGGATAGCACTAAGTATGCTTTTTTATGAGGCTGCATGGAGAAGACAGGTGGAAGTTTTATACTGCACATAGCTCTTACTTTGAACATTATTATCATTTCATGGAATTTATGGCTAGCTATTATAATTCCTATATTACCATTTCATTGATGATACAGATTATTTATTATATTACATGTAATGCTTTTCAGGTATCGGTGATTTCTACTATGAATTAGGTGTACAAATAGTTGAAGTATGTTTAGCAACAAACTATAAAAATGGCGGTCTAATAACTTTAGAGGAGTTGAGAACTAGGCTCATAGCAGCGAGGGGCCGGGCTAAGAAACACCAGGAGATCACAAATGAGGATTTGCTGGCTGCCGTGAAGAAGCTCAGAATATTTGGAAATGGGTGAGATTATGAATTAAGATAGATAATTATTATTATTATATTATTATAGACAAGCAACTTTAATGCTGGTATGTCTATGTCACAGTGTTGGAAGAGTTCACATTGTTCATTATGTTGTTATTCAGTCACTATTTAAGTCATCACTAGTTTTTTTTAAATTTAAAAAGTTGTAAAAATTAAGTTAACTAAAACATCACAGAGTGGCTTGTATTATCACCCTAGCCATGGAAGAAAATTGTAACAACTCACCAAGATACTGGAAGAATTATCAGTGTGGCAGCAACTTGCCTTTGCCACATAGACTAATGCCAAACAGCCTTTTGTTATATTTATGGTTCTGTACAATGTATTGTGGCACTGCATAAAAAGTTTCTATGTCTATGTCTTTTGTCTGCCAATTTTTATTGGAAAATACTTTGTTGGCCCCTGTGTTATATTTTGTAAGTGTGTGTACTACATACACCATCCCACTCCCACTGGAATTATAAATGCGAAAGTTTAGATGTTCATATGCCGCTCAACATCCTCTATGGATAAATGTAAACAACATAAGATTTATAAAATGAGGGTTGCTGGTTTGATTCCTGGTGAGTTACATGTTTAGGTTGCTTAGTAGTAGGATACTTTTAAATGTTTGCTAGGCTAACTACTTTATCTAAGTCTGACGCTAACAGCAGCAATAACATCAGGTGTGATTACGGTCCAGTGCTAACTCATTGTACATAAAAAAATTAAAGCTACAAAATGTGTAGTGTCCCAATGGATAAATACTATATTGCTCCTTTCATCCCTCAATTGCAAATAGTGTTTTGTGCTTTTTGGGCTGATTAATCATTTCTTAGATAATATGGTAGTTAAAAGGATGAGTGTGAGATAGAGACAAGTCCATGGGCTGTTTCCCTAACTCTCCCAAAGTTTACAATGTAATACCTAGTACCATTAGTTTTAAATTTGTAAAGTAATATTTGTAGAATTCCCCAGATGCTTGTGTCAATATTATCTTATCATTTATTTCATTCTAGATTTACTGTAGTACCCATTGGCAGAGGCAAGTGGTTGGTCCAGTCTGTCCCGGGAGAACTCAACCTCGATCAGACCCTAGTGCTGCAGAAGGCGAGCTCTCTGGGCACTGCTTGGGTGTCTACTAGCGTACTTTCTGGGGATTTAGGGTAAGTTTAAGAACAAGCTGTCTCTTCCTGTTGTTAACTAATGTGGTAGGCTGTCCATGTTTGCCCACTGATCTATTTTGATGGATGACATAATGATGATGATGGACATGCATGCATCCTTAAAATCAAAACCTCTGTGGTCAAATGGTTGAAGTTCGTGGCAGCAGTGCCTGTGCACCAGGCACCTTTATCCTGGGTTTGACTCAGGAGAATTTAGATATCTTTCTCTTATAAATTTGATTACCCTGAGTGTTGTAGGCAATGCTCCCAGAGGTTGTTACCTGCTTTTTATAATACAGCTGAACCCATTCTATAGCCAGATTATCAGGGATATCCGGCATTGTTATTACAATTGTTAATAGCATGAAATTTATCACACCAAGAAATATAATTTTTATAACTTAACAGAAGAGAAAGCCACACTATTTTCTCTTATAGTTTATATCTTGCCCACAAAGCGATGCATTCAGTAACAGTTGGCTTCAAAGGCAGTATGAAATAACACTTGATTTTTTTTTGTTTCAGATGGAATGATACTAGAGCCCAAAATGCTCTCAATCATATGGTGAAAGAGGGTCTTGCATGGGTTGACACTCAAGATACGAAGGAGACTTTATACTGGTTTCCAAGTATGTTTGCTGAATGTGTAACAGCTTCTTAAAAGTGAATATTGCACTGAGGTGCAAGGTATGTTATTGCTTGTGATATTTTATTACTCCCATTATTTATATGGAGTACCTGAGTACCATTACTATTGATTACAAAAACTAATAAAATTGTAAATAAGAATCTAAGTATTTTTAAATAAATAACAGATATATTATAAAATGTACATATTTTAATACAATGATATTGCACAAAGATTTGATTACCTATACTGGGTGAAATTTCATTAGTGCAATTTCTGTTTACTGGTGACTCTACTCCTGATTACGAACAACTTTCCCTAAGGAAGCATGGTCTAATTCGATCAAAAACATTTCGATTACCCATACAAAGTAAACCATTTTCTGACGTCCAACAATTTTCGGCTGAATTTCGGCTATGGTTCCTAGTGGAAAGTTGTTCGTAATCAGGAGTGGAGTCACCCGCCGAAATATGTTGGACTTCCATACTAAAGGTGGTTTCAGAAAGGTTTACTTTGTATGGGTAATAGAAGTTTTTTTATCGAATTATATTATGGTTCCTTGGGGGAAAGTTTCTCGTAATCAAGAGTGGCACCAGTTAATGAGAATTACATGAATTCAAATTCACCCTGTATAAAATATTATTTATTATACAGATACATTTTTCTCTTATCAGCTAGTAGTACTGTCTTCATGATTCAATGGCCGAATTGAAGGTAACTTTGGTTTGGCTCTTAACTCATCGTTTTCTGTCTGCATTTCTTCTAACCTCTTCTTCAATTTTTCTGTCATATCTACATAAGATTCTTTCCATCTAAAATTATAACAAATGCTTTAGTTCTGATTATAATCACACTTCACACACACACGACGACCGGTTGGTGCAATGGATAGTGACCCTGTGTGCGAAACCAGCGATTCCGGGTTCAAATCCCGCTAGAGGTAAATGTTTGTGTAATGAATACGAACATTTATTCCCGAGTCATGGCTATTATGTATCCGTTGTCTAGTATCCATATCCAGCTCCAGTCTCCATCGTCTGGTGTCCGCAGCATATCAGCGTCGCGTCACTGAATTCTAGGGAGTCCAATGTCGCGACATTATGCTGAGTCGATGTCTTTTTGACACCACCACTTCATATTGTACTAATTGAACTAAGCAATAATGGTGTCACTAAAGTACTTTATCTTGTACTACAAGCTTTGCTTAGTTTGGGGCTAGATGATTGGTATAAGGGCCGAAAAATAAATTTATAAGTTCGTAGAGATTTTAGACACTTTTTTGGCTTAAACGAGTTTATGCATAAAAAAAAACTTACTTTTTACTGAGCTCCATTTGCTTTTCTAAATGTTTATTTAATTCCACCAGTTCCTCATCTTTTGTTGCTATCATTCTGAAAGATATACATTCGTGTATGAATCACTACCACGATAGGGTAGTTAACTGTAGTCTCCAAAAATGAATAAACATGTTAAATAACTACTATATGTTGCTAAGATAAATAAATAATTTAATTTATCAAAAAAGGGTTTATTCCGTCCAGTGGCGCCCTCATCCGATAAATTAAGATTTCTTTTTAAATACAGAATAAATTCTGACCTGCACTCGAGAAGCCTAAAAGCTAATTAAAAATAATACCTAAATAGTTTTGATGGGGTTTTTTTTTATCAATAATTTGAAATTCTCGAAAGTAACCGTAAATGAAAGCTATTTAGGTATTATTTATAATTAGCTTTGCTTCTCGAGTGCAGATCTGAGCGATTATATTGACTTATTCTGTATTTAAAAAGAATCTTTAATTTATCCAAAGAGGGCGCCACTGGACGGAATAAACCATTTAAAAAATCTATAAAACAAATTACAACTATTAACTATTAGAACGATCGAAATGCCGATCCGCGCGCGTGACGTTACAGCATTGTAGACAGTTTTTATGCTAGTTACTACAAGGGACTTTACATTATTAATTTGTTTTGTTTTTGTAAGATTTTCGTGAAAGATAATATTTACAACAGATTCTGCGGTGGCCAGTTTCATTGCTGTTCCGTAGAATTTCGCAACGTGGATAGACGTTTCCACCTTGCTTGCTAAGTAATTATTATTACATAAAGTAGCAGAGTGATTCCCGGCACAGTAGTGGGTGTTGTAAAAGGCGACTAAACACGATGGTGAGCATAACTGCCCCCGTAGCATGACATCATTTGTCGCGCGCGACGTGAGAGTGGGATAGTTGTATATTTCGTCCAAACGAATGAGCAGAACAAATATTATCTCGCGCGACAAACTTTTATCGTGCCTGTCATGCTCCTAGTGCAGCTTAGAGCAGTGACGGGCAGCAACGTCATTGGTCGGAAGATCTTAAAGAAATGGCGTACGTGATACTACAATATACAAAGTGGAGTAATAAATAATATAAAAAAAAAGTACTAAATTACTGCCCAAAGGTAAAATTAGTGCCAATGTAGTTTGTTATTCAATATTTTAAGAAAGCATTCTGGCGTCACGTGTTGCTGGAATCCTCATTTTTCATACGCAGAGACGGCTTTACCTATATCCCAGAAAACTGCATAAATATACAAGTCCCTTAAATAGTTTTTCAAGAAACGATTAAGTTATTTAGATCTCTTTGTGAAAAGGGGCAGCGTAGCCGACCGTTTTTAATCGCCATTTTTTTTTAATAAAACCTAATAATTTTAATTTTTTGGTGCTTCAGATTATATATTTGATTATTACCCTATTATTTGGTCCGTATTAGAGAACGACTCTCAAATGTGAGCATTATTGCCATCCCTTTCTTGCTAGTCTAACATAATTTTATCTATCATTTTTCATACAAGCCCTAGATTTAGCTAAAATGAGGACTGAGACGAGAGTTAAATTAGAAAAACTCTGCTATTTATTTATTATACATACTTTTGATTCAACTCTGCTCGTGATGACAACATGTTTTGCAATTTGTTTATCATTCCATGTGTTTCATCCAGCGATTTTTGTAGATTTTCCACTTGCATTCTAAAACACACAATATTTTTAGTACACAGTTGTAAATTTGATATTCTGACAATAGTAATAATAATTCAAAATTAATGACATCGCAACTTAAGCAGAGTTGAACTGAATGTCAATGAGAAACTAGATGCTCATTTTCTAATCAAAAAATAATAAACCATTCTGACTTTAATTCTTCACACTGTGTCTTTATCAGTTTCTCTTCCCAATCACGACGTTTTGTTTCCCTCTGGTGGATGTCTTGAATTCTGTGCATGTCGGAGGCTAAACATTGTTTATCGCAAACAAGCTGAATGTTTCGTCTTTCTGACGCTACCTGTAATTAACACAACCATCTATGTATGCTAGCACTATGCAATGCGACGGTTAAACCATAATTAGAGTAAAGAGCAATTACGGTACGGTGTCTTTCGCCACTTCTCCTACTAAATGTAATCCAATAGTAGGTACTTTGCATAGCGCCTGCTTACCGGTAACTTCGTCTGGTACCGAAAACGTGGGAGCGTTCACACCATTAAGTGTTCTGAGCTCTACAGTGGGCAATTCCAGATGGCGAATAGTCATATAGAATCTAAGTTCAGAATTATGGGGGTAGCTCCCCTTTAGCTAAAGGGATGCCCGAGTAAAACTCCACTAGTTTTGCTAAACAATATAATCAATATGAATATAAGTATATTTAACACTAACCAGTTCTTGAAACATGGCTTCTAATCTTTGCTCAGCAACTGTCAGTTTTGGATCTACTGCACTTTGAAAGTCGTTTTGTTGTTTCAAATAATTGTCATTTGCATTTTGAAGAATTTTATTGTCCCTGCAGAAAGGAGGTATGTATTGTTACGTTATATATGTAAGTTTATATATAATATGAACACTAATAAGTACTCAAGTATAAAAAAGAAGCATACCTCAGGGTTTTACTCAATAGAATTCCTTTTTCCACCAGCTCTGTATCTAAATTTCTGATATGTTGAAGCATATCTGCTACTCTCTCGTTATATTTCTCTTTTATTTCGTCTAATTCCGTTCTATAACTTGATTCTACATCGCGTTTAACATTCGCTAATGTTTGTTTTATTTGTAATAGCTCCCCTGTACAGAATATTATAATACTATAAGTTTCACATGACTTTCAACAATAGTATTGTCATTTAGTGGTAATGTTAAAAAAACCACCAACCTGTAAGTGTCGCAATTTTCTTATAGGCATTATTCTTCTGTGCTGACACTACATCGAAAAGTTGTAACGCTTCACCTACCTGCGAATTTAAATTAAATTATTTTGTTTTTTTTTTCCTATAATTGACCGCCGATTGGTCTAGTTGGTAGTGGACCTTTGCGGCTGAATTTTATTGCAGTCATGTTTTCTAGTGTAAGTGTCCGAAATATTTTGATATTGTTTTATTTGTCTCATTGCAATGTGTTTTACCAATTATGAATTATCTCAGTGAAACACGGTCTTTTACTGTGGGCTTCATACGAAAGCTTAACACGCAACCAGCTATGGAGAGGCCGATGCTCGGCGTTTCATTACGAGATCGAATCAGCAATGAAGAAATCCGTAGAAGAACGAAATTCACCGACATAGCCCAGTGGATTAGTAAGTTATAGTGGCAGTGGGCAGGGCACATATATCTCGAAGAACTGATTGCATTAAAGTTAGCACAGCGTAGAACGTTCATAGGACAGTAGGTAGACAGACAACCTACTGAAAGTCGCGGGTCGTCGTTGGATTCAGGCCAGTTCCAACCGGTCGTTCTACAAATCTATGGTGGAGGCCTATGTTCAGCAGTGGACGATATAATTACGAATCGTCTTGAATCTCTTTAATTTACCTTTGTTTTCGCTTCTGCTTCCTTTTTCACTTTGTCTACCGATTCCTTTCGACATAATGTCAGTTGATGTTTTACGTCTGCATTATTTTTCTTCTCAGCTGCTAATTCAATTTTGTATTCATCTAGAGTTTTGGTCAATTCTTCTAATTTTATTTCTGCTTCTTTACCTCTTTCTTTGTAAGAAAGAATTTCCTTTTCTTTATTTTTAATTTCGTATTCGAGATTAGAATGTTTACTACTTAAATCTTTGTATTTTGCTTCTAATTCAATGTAATCTGTTAATGCCGACTCTAATTTTAGATCTAGACTCCGTCTTTCTTCATTTATCATCTGCAAGAAAGTTAATATTCCATTGTAATGGTTTCTTAAATTATTTTTAATTTAAAATAATAATAAAGAAATGTGTTTCTACTAACCTGGTTGCCTCTATTATCATAACTTTGATATGTTTTTAGTTCAGTTTCTAGAGCATATATAGTTTTTTGTGAGGTCTCCCATAAAACATGAAGGGAATCTCGTTCCTAAAATGCAAACATAACATACAAATTATGCTCGAAGTATTGTGAAATTGACAAAAAAAGTAGCCAGAAGTAGCCTTATTTGTATTTCACATTGTTTGCAACTCTAATTAGCCCTATTTGGGAATGAAATTATAATTTATAATTTTAATAATTAGGAATATTTTCTGCTGACTCAATATTAACCATATCTCATAAATATATATTGGCAATAAGGACATTAATAACGGAACTTAATGAGTTAACTCACGAGAAAGAGTGTTAGGAGATTAGCACTAATCTCCAAATACTCTTCTCCATATATAATCTCCTTTTCCCGCGTGTCGTCGCCCTCAATCCAGAGCTTCTACTGGCTCCTACTGGGCACAGTGTGCCCTAAATTAAAACAGAATGAAACCTTAGTGATCAAGGTCACTTGTCTCCTAAGTTCCTCCAGTTCCCTCCCCTGCTCGCTGTCTTGACTATGCGCCTGTCTGGCGACCTGCAACCTCTCCTTCATCAGCATGCCCACCTGCTGCGACAGCTTCTGGTTGTCGGCGATCAGCGCCCGGATCTCAGCCTCTACTAATGTATGGTTTTGCTGAAAAGTGAGTAAGTTTGTATGATATCATGGAGAAAATAATAATTGTTGGCACAGATGGCTAAAGTATATAAGGTCTAACAAAATTAACCCGACAAACATTGCAGAGTGTATGTATAGGATGTACCTATTACGAAAAAAATAAAACATTAAAGTTAACAAATTTTATTCAAAAAAATAAATTTAGAAGTGTACATTTTGTGAGTTTGGTCCTTCACAACATACAAACACGTGCCGCGGTATCTTAGAAGACGCCGAAAGGCGACTACTCGCCGCTATCTTATCTCTGACAACCGGAACACAACAATGCTATTAACATTGCTGCTTGGCGCCAGATTTAGATAATAAACTAAACATAATTATGTTATTACTCGTACAAGTAACAATTACAAAACAGTGAATTAATGTATTAGAAAACAACAACTATAAAAGGCAGGGATATCAATCCGCTAGGAACCGGCACAATTCAAGTCTATAGTTACCTACCTACCCTTTTACTATAGGTAGGTGTTCAAAGATATTATAAAGGATACAAATGAGCTAGACCTGTATAATCCATCTATCAATCCATCAATAATGTTATATACAGAGAAAGAGGGTTTTAGATTTACTAAGGCCTTTACTTACCCTATAAAAGTCAAGTTCATTTTGCAGGGTATCTGCGCTATTGTTGTCCATAATAATAAACAACTAACGATTCATTACATCGGATAATCTGGATAATTGTATACTTCTTGTGCAAAAATTTAGCATAAACATAGCAAAAAGCTCCGAAATAAACTTCTCCCTCCGTTTGTTTACATTTCCCGCGGTTGTGTATAGATAGTCCCGTTGCGTAGCGACGTAATTATTTTAGCGTAGAGCAACATTTGACAGCCGAAGGGTACTGGAACTCGTACTACCTTGTTTTATATTTTCTATGTAAAGACCTTAATAAATAAGTTTATATTGTTATTATTAGCAATAGATTTTTCTCCTAAAAAGTGATATGTTGAGATGTGAGAAATATATAATTAATGAAGTCGGAAATACAACCTACCTCTACTTATTCCTTTCTTTTTTAGTCTGGTAAGTACAACAATGATGTCAATTCGGATGTACAGTTTTGGAGTGGCGCAGTCGCATCATATTGTTCCAGGGTGAAAGAGACAGTACTACTTTAAAACATAGACTTAGTAGCGTACGCCAGTATATACTAAGTCTATGCTTTAAAACTGGTTTTAGTTTAATTTAGTTGGTGTACATCCGAATCGATACCAGCATAGAGGAATAACACTACACTACCAGTAACGTTTTTTTTTTAAATAATGTTCGCCCTTTGATAGGCAGGCCAAGGAGCATAGCCATACAGCCTACCAGTAACGTTGTTGTTTTTCGCTGTTTTTACTGCTTACACTTATTTCTGAACGAAAGGAATAGCTAATGTCATTTTGACATATCCGCGAAAAACGCAACGCAGATTTCGGAAAATTGTTTAAAAAGTTATAGTTTTTCTTGTCTTTTGGTTCTTCCATATTAATATGGCTTTGAAATAGTTATAATGACTAGGTTAGTACATTCTACACATTTTTATCTTTCTATCCGTTATGATTTATGTGGAGACGAGCTTTTTTCGTAGGTTTAATTGATTGTTTTTATCTTTATCTCTTGTTTATCTTTGATTTTAGTCTTTATTTCGATATTCGTGATGACCAGTGGCCGTTGGTGTACGACAATAAGTATAATGTTTCTTTTATGGGCCTTGAGAAGTTCCATGTCTTCGATGCTAAGAAATGGCGCAATATCATTCAAGTAAGTATGGTCTATTAAAGCTGATAAGAAAAAAATAAAAAAAGGGGCACTGAGACATAAAAAAGTCTGCAAAAACATGTATTTTTTTTTTCCACTTATTTCACTGTGACTAAATTTTACTCTCAGTAGTTATAAGGCTCCAAAAACAAGATGTGTAGTCATTAAACCTATTAAAGTGTTGGACCTTTCATTACTGCCAACAGTTGGCACTGGGGGTTCTCAGACCAGTCTTCTCTGAATGTATCTTTTTTTTTATTATGATTGACTGGATTCGCATTTGACTGCAATCTCACCTGATGGAAAGTGAGGATGTGCTCGAAAGTGAAGCATGCGATCCCAGTAAATGCCATTCACTCTGCTCTTGAAAATCCCAAGGTTGTAGGATTCAGGAAAGACTGATGCCGGAAGGGAGGTCCATGCCTTGGCTTTTCGGTGATGATGAATAAAGAATTGAACTTCTTAGTGCGAATGTTGGGTATATTAACTATATTCGGGTGGAATCCCTCCCCACGCCTAGTAGTAGTATCTTATCTGAGTTGTCTTGCTACATCCTCCTTAACATCACGTTTTAAAAGTTGGGATACTGCTATAATGGTTTTAAAGACACCTTGTTCTCATAAAAACAAATCGTCGTTTAAAATTTACCATCGCGAATATGCAAATGTTACCTTAACTTTTTGAACTTATGGATAAAGAATAAAATGATGTTGCATCAATCGCATAAAAACTGCTACACAATATAGTTAATGGACACATATTAAATACCCACCTTGTCACAAATTTTGGACTTTTTGTGCCTCGTTAGCGTATGAAACATACTAAACTCTTTAGTACTTCTACCCACCACACTAGATATGCTGAAAACTGCCCTGTGACTCATGTATTCATAAACTATAATAAACAATTCTCACATTTAGATCCATTCAGTCTTTCGAAAGCTGCATTTTGTATCTAGGGTTACAAAATGTGTAAAGAACAAGAATGATTCATGATATAAATTTAGTAATGAACTATAATGTGAAGTAATATATTGAGACCTGTTATTGGCAATATTTATGTATTACTTGTTACTTTGTACCTACTTACTATTAAGACAGCTGTTGGTTTCTTGAATAAATAAAATAAATTAAAAAAAAAGTATGTCATCCTATCAGAAGCCATTAAAAATTGTGGGTGCACAAACTAGTGATTGGTCAATTCAACAAAATTAGGATTTATCTTTTCCCGTAAAGTTGTGAAAATGCATGTTTGTGGCTTTGTAATATAAGCGACAATATGTCACTTACATCATCACTGACAAGATAATATGCAGAGTCAATTAGAGTGTGAATTGATTGAACAAATTATTTTTCATTGATGAAGGTCAGTTATTATAAAGATGTGCTCCCACATAAATATTTCATCATCATGAATTTGTAATTAGTTTTGTTGTTTGAATAATGTAATGTGAATATTGTTATTTAATATATTTACAATGCCCTCATTTTGCCTCATTTTGGATTGGTGGATTTGTATCATATTAGTGGCCACAGTTTGTATTCTCATGCCACTATAGGCCAACAACTTGGGTTAACGATTGCCTCCAATAGAAATCAGCTGGAACCAACTGTTTCCAACTAGGTATTGGTTATTGTTATTTAACTTCAGTAATTGAAAGCGATATCGAATGCAACTGCATCATGTGTTTCCATTGATACAAAACTATTCTACCAATATTATATTTTTCAGCATTTAAAAGATGCCGATTTCATTACTGATGATGTGCTGGTAAAGCCTATGGAAGCCCAGAAGGAGGACCTGCTGCTTGTGCACACTAAAAAGTATTTAAAGTCTCTAAAAGTGAGTTTTTAAAATTTTAAATACAGGAATTTCATTTCAACTTCACATGCATTGTCTGAATGCAGTCACTCAAACTATACTTAATCACATCTCTCTGCTGGTTGGATAGCAAAGTAATTAATGCCCAGATATTGTCTCAAAAGCGATTATTACTTAACTTCTATCACAATTGTTGTTAACTGAAGGTGAGGTCAAAACCAAAGGTGAGTCCCACCTACCTATAGATTCTCTAGATTGGACCGACTATCTTGTCTATTTGAAGCATACAGAAGTTAATATTATAATTTACTGCTTGTAGAAGCTGGCTGTGTGGTTCCTAGAAAATAGAACTAACCAGTCCTTTCCTTAAAAGGCGAATAAGCGATCGTGAGCTTAATAGTATAGACTAGTCATGGTCAGCAGCTCTTAAAATAATCTGTCATCACAACCCACATCGCCCAGTATATCAATAGAGACTTATTAACTCCATGGGATTCATCCATCCAATTATAGTAGTGAAGTTCTATATGCATTGATGTGATGAGGGCGGCAGAGTTAGATGAGATGGTGGTTGTTAGCTAGGTTTACCAAGTACTGCAAGGCTACTACAACTATGAGTGATTCGAGTGAGAAAGAGTCGCGCGCGACTAAGTCTCTTGCAGCTGATTGGCTGTCGCTTGACATCCGCCAATCGACTTTGAAAGATGTAGGCTATGTCGCACGCGACTCTATGTCACTCGAGTCGCGCTAAGTTGTATGCACCCCACTGAGGATTAAACCTGCTAGCTGCCAATCAAGCAATATAATATATTTTGATATTTTATGTTCCAGTGGAGCACAAAAGTGGCTATCATAGCAGAGGTCCCTGTTCTAGCATGTCTACCAAACCCACTGGTGCAACATGCATATCTAAGGCCAATGAGGTAACTGCAATTAATTATTGTGGCTATATTAAGAAGCTATTGTAGTGTGATGGATGACTAGTTGAAAGAATAGTGTACAACCATGGAGTAATATTATACAAGGAAGTCTCAAACACGCGGGGGTGAAAAAATGTCAAGATTGAGATGAACTTGAGTTGGCACTTGGGATAACAATTGTCATTGGCAGAATTTATTGTTGTAAAAGAGCATGACATACATAAAAAGACACAAAAAAAATACAAATATTTTGATTGTAATAATTAAGCATAAACTACAGGAGGTAACATAGAAATCTACATACATACAAACATTACCCTCTTTTTTGGGGCTGTCGGGTAATAAAAAGATTACTAAGTATTTCTATTTCAAAATTCTTTGAGCCATACTTTTGAATATTTGGAAGCAAATGTCATATTTTGTAGGCATTATGTACGATTTTTTGCAGTAGAATGTGTATATATTCTAGGGACCAAGATCAAATTTAACGACATCTTAGACTTCAAAGTCAGTCAAGTCTTTTAGCCTATAGGAGGTGACCTACATACAAATCTACATACGCGCGAGATCTACATATTGCTTTCCTATGGAGGCCTATGTTTGTCCTGTAGTTGATATGATAATAGTGACATAGAGTTCCATAGGTGTACAAAAATGATGTAACAAATCATCCAGCATATACCAATGACGTCGACCAAAACCTGTTATCTCCAGACTCCAGACTGGCGGCTCAGTACTGGCTGGCAAGCTGGCTCTGGAGCGCGGGTGGGCCATCAACGTGGGCGGCGGTTTCCACCACTGCAGCAGCGACAGCGGCGGCGGTTTCTGCCCCTATGCTGACATTACAATGCTCATACATTTCCTCGTCCTGCATGAGATGATACGTAGCGCTATGATCGTCGATTTGGATGCCCATCAGGTAATAACATTTTTCTACTCCTGCAATGTAAATACCTTTTACGACACTAAAAACTGTTCGAAATGGCACACATGGCATCGCAAGTGTTGTTTAATATTTCATTACAGCATTATTTTCCATTATAATAAAGTGATAATCGAAATCGTTATTTAGAAGTTGGCTAGCAAACCCTGGGCGGCGGCGGGCGCCGGCTCGCCGCTCCATCCTGGTAACTGGAACTCATGTTTTCCAGTTTTATTATTCGTTATTTAAAATTATGGTATAATCGTAAAAATACCATCGTATTTATGTGTTCATCATCTCAGCCCGTAGACATCCCACTGCAGGCATATACGAACCCTGCGAATCCCGCCAGTCGCATATCAATCTTCGGCAGGCGCGTGGGTCAAAGATGGTTTTGAAAAAAAAAATAATTAAAGTATCTATGCCAATAACTTTCTATATCACTTACCTAATATGCTCTATTTTTTTCCTTACGGTAAAAATACCCATCCGATATGTAGGAGAAGGTCTAAAGCGAAATTAAGTTAGAATAGAATCTACCCGTCGCTCCCCGTTGGAGTCGATAAAGGCGACTAAGGGACTTTCAATCAAAAAAACATCTATAGTTTTGCACGTTTCCCTGCATCCCCTGTCACGTGTGCATTTCTGTATATTTCATAGGATGAACCGTGGATATTGTTTCAATTATCAAATTTAATTTTGGGAACATCCAGACACTATTGTTTGGTATAACTCTGACTACCCCATTTGGGATAGATATCGAGACGTTAGGTATGTAGGTTTAGTAATTTCTTTAATTATATTTGATTTAACAATCTTATCTGAATGACGTTATGTATGTTGTATGTTATTGTTTAACTAAAATTTATCTATCACATGATGATAATACACCGATCAGATGTAAAGGAAAATACAACAAAATCCAACCTAGACCCTCAAACAATGTCATCAAAGTTAAGCCTGCTACCTTAATTGTGTTGCCGACTGTACATAATCCGTTCGTTTTCGAATCCTAATAGGTAATCATAAGTTTGACATTGGTTAATTTATTTTTGGTTCTTTTTCCATTAATTGAAAAATACAAAGATCTTAGATCTATTCTTACCACTTCTCTGAAACTGTATTTTCTTATCTGTTGTGCAATAAAGTGTATTTGTATTGTATAGTATCATGAAGCCTAATCTCTTTACTTTTTTCTGTGTCATTTTTTCACTTTGCAGCACGCATTTCATTATGTTTCCTCGTACAGGGTAACGGGTACGAACGCGACTTTCTCGATGTCCCCGAGGTGTACATAATGGACATGTACAATAAGTACATTTACCCGATGGACCGGTTCGCCAGGCGCGCCATCCGCCGGAAGGTCGAGCTAGGAAATAAGGTCGAGGATCTGGAATATATGCTGAAGTTGAGACTGTGAGTACGTAATACATATTTGAATAACATTTCAGATCGTTGATGTCATTGTCTCTAGAAACAGTGGGTCTACGGCCAGTGGAGTGCACAGCGTTTTGTCACAAGTTAGGCAGAATACAACTACAAAATAATAACTTACTCCTATATAGCAGTCTTCGCAACGGTTTAGAATTTATAAAAAACTACCTATGCCAATACCTTCATTTCACTTACCAGAAGGGCAATTCTCATAATATCTCGTATTACAATTACAGTCAAAATTCAGTTTGGATCCAGTCTCGATCTCCTAAATGTCAAATATGACATTAAATATAAAGATTCGTAATGTAATTATATCGAAATGTGATCGAAAGTTGAACAAAGCTCTCACTATTAAATGTTCAGTATTGCCCAGCTGAAGTGATATAAGTAGTTTTTTGACAAATGTGAAAGGGAATAAATAGAAGGAAGCAAGCGCATATTTGACGAACTGTCAATTTTTTTAATCTCGAACTTGATGTTAAAAGCTTTGTTCAGTTTTCGATCACATTTCGATATAATCACATTACAAACATTTATATTGTAGTACGAGAATGACATATTTGACATTTGGAGACCGAGACTAGATCCGAATTGAATTTTGACTGTAATTCTATTAAGAGATATTACGAGAATTGTCCTTCTGATATGCCCTATTTTTTCCCTTACGGTAAATAACTCACCGGTATATTCTTAAGACCACTAAATTATCGTTATTTTCTGCAACATGTGAAGGATATATCAAACGAAATGAACGAAGCCTGTTAATGGTTTTAAACTATCTGAAGCATTTGACTACCGATTGGTGTAGTGCATAGTCACCCGTTAGCGAAACCAACGGCAACCCATTTTAAACCATGAGACTGAACCACAGATTACCAATAAGTTACTAAAGTAAACTGAACTGTAAAAAGTTTGAAGGTTCAATTAAGTCAAAAATGCTTTATTTTGTAGAAGTTGGTGATTTGTGGCAAATAAAAGATGGATTTAACAAAAATACTGTGTTTTATTTCGTTAGTTTCATTAGCACAATTAGCAGACATTGGTGGAAGAAAAAAAAGAGGGGTTCGCATTTATCGACGACCGATTGGTGTAGTGGATAGTGACTCTGACAGCGAAACCAACGGTTGCGGGTTCGAATCCCGCTAGGGGTTAATGTTTGTATGATGAATACGAACATTTATTCCAGAGTCATGAATGTTTATATAAATATTTATGTATGTTTATCAGTTATCTAGTATCCATAGTACAAGTTTTGCTTACTTTGGAACTAGATGATTGGTGTAATGTCTTCTACCTACCTACACTATACTACAATACAATACAATGCAATGCTATGCTATGCTATGCTATGCTATGCTATGCTATGCTATGCTATACTATACTATACTATACTATACTATACTATACTATACTATACTATACTATACTATACTATACTATACTATACTATACTATACTATACTATACTATACTATACTATACTATACTATACTATACTATACTACAATAGTAAAAAATTTCTATTCACATTCTATACAATAATTTAAAAGAAATTACTCGATATTTGCACAGCACTAATCAATAGTAATGACAATGAGTAATTGACGACGACGCATAATCACCCAGGAGGTGAAAGTATAAAAAATAATTCCCAAGTAAATTCGATCTTGTGGATTATTTGTTCATCGTTACCTACTATCGGCATGTAAAAAGAACAGAATACCCGTCTCTTCCAGTGGGTGCCAAAAGGCGACTATGGGACTTTCCACCAAAAAACATCATACATTTGCACGTTCTAACGGTGATGGGCTCACCCCGTCACATGTGCATTTCTGTATACTAATGTTTGGGATATCTCTGATCAGTGGCGTGCCCTCCATACAGGCAGAAAGGCAGTGCCTACCCTAGCAAATTGTAAGCTTTCCTCGAAATGCATTATCAGGACAGCTGATTCTTACTAATATGATTAGAAAATATTTTAAACAGTTGCGATAATTGCTAAAAGAGTAAGTTACTATTTTGTAATTGTACCAGCATATTTTATCATTCAGCCTAACCTGTGACAAAACATTGGGCACGCTACTGTCTCTGACCACCCCATTTGGGATAAAGGTCATGACGTTATGAATGTAACCTATAATATACTTTAACACATCGCAAAGTTTTACCGACGGAGAAAATGTCCCCATATAAAGAAAATCCTTGTTGATTGGATTAGAAGAGTTTTTACGTATGTTGTCAACTCATCTGATTGCTAGTACTTCCTAACATATGGGCACGTAGAGACAAGTTACCATAATATCGATTATTCTATCACATTCTAGGAACTTGAAAGCAGCATTGAACGAATTCAAGCCCGACATATTGGTGTACAATGCTGGAACTGATATATTGGATTCGGACCCACTCGGTCATATGAGGATCAGTGAAATTGTAAGTGAACAAATATATTTTTTTTATACACGACGGGTTAGCACTTGACACTTAGCACTCAATCACACCTGAAGTTAAGTGAAGATTAGACCGAAGGTGGAAGCGTACTGACTCGATAACCCCATCTTATGAGGGGGACTGGCTATCTTATCTCTGACAACCAGAACACAACAATGCTATTACATTGTTGTTTGGCGGCAGACTGAGATAAGATGGTGGTAGCTAGCCAGGCGGACAAAACACGAAACAACTGTTCTTATACTTCGCAGGCACATATATTGAAATCATTTGCACATCAATGATTTTAGAGTAAATAATTGCAAAATTCTCGATCCAGCAGTGCCCTGCATGAGTACACATTCATACGCATTAACATTCGAGTTTATATATTTCTTCAAAATAACATTGTATGGAACATCCTTACGGCACAGTGATGTCGATTCGGATGTACACCAACTAAACTAAACTATACTAAAACCTGTTTTAAAGTAGTACTGTCTCTTTCCCCCTGGAACAGTATACGACGCCACCACTCCAAAACTGGTTTTAGTTTAGTTGTACATCCGAATAGACACCAGTGTATGCTGGTCATTTTCAGAAATTTATGTATCAGACGATAACTTTAGGCTGTGGTCAAATCTGGCGGTAATTTCGCGCGAGGAATTCCGCGAAGTGATTTCCGCTCCAACCACAGCTCCACCAAGCTTTCTTTCATCTATGCTGTGTTGGTAAAGGAGCACAGTAAAGTGGATATTCTAGAGATGTGTGTTTACGAAACTTGTGACGAAACAAAATAGACCACATATTTTTATAGGAATATTCTATTATTTGAAAGAAAGAAAGTATTTATTTGGATTTCTGCTATAAGACTATTTTATACATAAGTTTACAATACACTAAATCCAACAAGGTCTCCACTCAGCATGTGTCGGGTTGGAGCAACCACGACGCTGGTATTCAGTGGAGCCGAAAGGCAGAGTGGTGCCACTGTACTACTTAATATTAACACAACTCTCCATTGCAACTACCCATAAACATCTATTTTTTACTTAATATAATTGTAGTGCTTTCTTAACTAATATTTAAATAATAAAAAATATTTAAATCTGTTGTAGATATATTGACACACAAATGAATATATAAGAATATATTTCAGTGTTCAATACACATTGTCGCACTGTACCTTAATTATAAAATTAGTTTCGTACATTAAACAAATCATAAGCAGAAATTCTCAAATAATAAGGTATTTATTGCGTTCATGAGCGGTAATGTGTCACTGTGGAAATCTATGGGGGCCTATGTTCAGCAGTGGATGTCCTGTGGCTGTGGGTTTACAACCTTGTCAGCGTGGTAATGACGCCGAAACACGGGAGTAACTAGCGATAACCATGTTTTCTTCACTTGTGCTTATAGATATTTCATACTATGCAGCGTCATACATAATTCAACCGCGTCTTCTGCTTATTTGACCACGGCTTTAAATTGTGACCTATTTTACAGTAGATATACGAGGATATATTTCTTATAATTGAAACATTTCCAGGGTATAGTCAAAAGGGATGAATTCGTATTCGAAATGTGCAAGGAACGCAAAATTCCAATAGTAATGCTTACAAGTGGAGGGTATTTGCGGAAAACTGCCCGAATCATAGCGGCTTCCATCATGAATCTGCGCAAGAAAGGTTTAATTACAGGCAGTAATTCTAAGGATGGATAAGTTTGTAATTTAGTTGTTACCTGTGTTACAAGGGCCAACATGTTACCCTAAAGTGTCTCCATGTCATGGCCTTCATCCACTAGACTTCCTGCTGGATTCATCACAAGTTACATGGCCAAAATGTACTCCATGTGATCTCCACCCCTAGGCTCTTGTGGGAAAATTTAACAAGAGTGAAGTAAAAGCTTATGTATCTAATACATGACGTTTAGATCTCATAATCGAAGTACCTAATTAAAGTGCCAAATTAATTTATCATTCCAAAGATATTATATATCTAAAAATGTTCTTCTAGTCTCTCATAGTACTTATTATTGTGTGATATATAATATTTTATATTTTGATTGCGATTTATTTTTGCAAATAAATAATATTTTTCATCTAATTAATTGTTTCAATTAAACCACCTGAGTTCGTAAATTAACCACATTTATTAAACACACAAAAACATTTATAATAATTACTAGCAAATAATGAAATATACACCACAAAATTTGCCATGATTAACAAAACAGTTCATATCCTGTGGATTTGGTAATACCTACTCTGTACGAATAACAAATTTTAAACAAATAGCAATACCATATACTTTAATATTTATTTATTCACTATAAATAGAATTCTGCGGTTCTATGGTGATGGAATTACATAAAAAATGAAATATTATGAACTGTAGAACGCGAAAGAGAATCGACCCTACGTCAGGCGCGGGTTTACCGCAGCCAGCAGACTATTGCAAATGATTTACACGCGACAGTTCTCGTCTAGGGTTGTCTAATATCGTTGACTTGTGAAACACAAGGACTATAATTTGTTTGAAAATGGTAAAACAACACACTTGCTGTTAAAAACTGGAGCATTATATAGGTAGTAGTGTATTCTGCAGAGAATAATCACATGTCACAATAAAAAAGTTCACAAGAAAGATAAAGGCTGCAACTTTTTATAATTCAGGTTTTTTAAAAATAACGAGATAAACCATTTGTCTATTAGTTACACATAGAATATGCAATTCGATCACAGAAGAATATAGTTTGGTACCAGCTTGGAATGCGTACGGAATCTATTCAAGTTCTTAGTGTTTTATGGTTTTTACGTATGAAGCAGTGATGAAGTGAAAGTATTTCATTAAAACGCCTGGACAGATTTTGATACGGCTTTGTTCTATGAAGGTTCTTGTTTAGGTACGTTTTATAGTTGCAAGCTGATGCCTTCGATATTTTTATAAAACGTTAACGAACTTTTCGTAAGCTTTCTTGCCAACGGTTAGTATTTGACAACATGGGCTTACTTGTTAAACCCGGCTTTCTTGTGGATGTCAATTAAAAGTACGATGCCTAGTACTATTTCTGTGATCGCATCTAAAGAGGTTGATGAATGGCATGATATCCCGTTATCCTCTGGCAGCCATCTAAAGGTCCACTTTTATCTTTCCAATGAAAATAAAACTAAATAATAATGTATAGCAATGACCAAAGACGAAGACAGGACATGCCATGACCCTTTTTCTTACTGTCAATGAAAGCAGCTGTTTTATTATTACTGATACGTACAGTTTACGTCGGTAAATAACAGTATATCTCCCTCATCGTTCAATAAGACTACATCCTGATGTTTAGCCAACAAAGACGAGGGACTGGGAATTGCTGCTACTGGATGGAAGTCAGCAATTAAATGAATTTGTCCTCCAGCCCCACACTCGCCAATTCACCTGTACATTTTGTATCGCTATCATTTGACAGACAGAATTTTCCCTTGATGCCTTCTACCCTCCGGACGCCCGCAAAATATGGTTGCAGTTTTCCATCGAATTAGTGGTCTTATTTCATATTCACCATTCGCTGATAAAGTTCCGAATAGCTAGTCTAGATTTAACTGCTAAGTAATTGTATCATCTGACAGATAAAGACTGTTTATAACGTGAGTGAGGAAAGCTCTTCTTGTTCGTAGAAAAAATATCAGCCACTATAGTTTATAGCAGATATCTGTCATATTCCTATCTTAAACTATATCAGCAACAGGATGTATGACTCAAAAATGGCTACTTAAGGCAATTAGTCTTTATCTTTAGTCATTGATGTATAGTAATACAAATACGAGATCATCGTCCCCTCGTGAGGTGGGTTTATCTGGTGGTGGTGTTAAATTGGGAGTAGTAGTCGTCGGTGGGGGTGTTGGTGTAGACGACCTCGCGGAAATATTTCTCCTTCTCCTTCTGCTGGAGAGCCATGAGCTGGTTTTCCTCCATGAGCTGGCGAGCTATCTCCCTGAGGAGAAATGTGTATTGTAAATGTCAGATCCTGCGCACACACACGCGCATGTTATATTATACTACCCTATTACTATGTGGATTCACACAAAGAAAAATAATTGAACCAAATCGTCTCTTACATACTGTCGTTAACAGGGACTCAACAGCAGCGATAGGCTCACGGTGTCACTGGTGTCACAAATTAAAAAAAATGTTTATTTTCTCACCACAAATGACGCTTTACAAAGTGATTTTAGGACTAGGTAATACATAGAACTCATTTGTGGGAAGACTGGTGCCTGAAAAGGAAGAACCAGAATTACAGGTCACTAGGCCCCCCAGCTATGGACATAGTATATTAGAGCAGAGATATGGTGATTGAGGAAGAAACACTTAAGGAAAGATACAAACGAGAAGGAAATCACGAAACATAAGACCTGGTTCTTGGGAGTGGAGTTGTAGTGTTGTGGACTGTTTTTAACCCCCGACGAAAAACCACGGGTGTTACAAAAATTGTTAAAGGTAATCGTGGGTGTTGTTTAAAGCATTAGGCTATGGAGTTTGGAACACCAAAAAACTTAAGTTTGGATATTTCTGACCACCTCACTTGGGATAAAGGTAGTGGCGTTATCTCTCTCTCTATCTCTCTCTCATATTCTCTCTCTCTCTCTCTATCATCTCAACTCTCTCATACTCTATCATATCAACATCCTTTGGTTCCCACTGCTGGGCCAGTGTTATCCCACTGGAAGAAGATATGGGCGGTGCGGACACATTAGTGTCAGACTAGTGGCCACCTGACAGCGTGTTCAAGCTGCCCCTGTAGACCACCGACAGGCTTCAATTGAAAACAACTGGCACCCTCTATTTAACAGGCCCTCCGAGGCATATAAATATTTATAGCCGAATGTCACGACTGGAAATAACTAGATGGCGGTTCTAATGTGCGGGAATAATCGTACAATCGCCACAACTATCTAAAAAGCAACTCGCTGCTGCTAAAATTGTCGCAGATAGCACAATTGTGTATGGATGATTATCATCTCCCTTGAGAACCAAGGTTTGTAACTAGTCATCTAAGTACTAGAACTTTTGCAATTTATTTATTTATAGAGATACTTTAATATGCTCGATATATTTAGGTTTCTTGCTGAACGATATCTTACGACGATCGTCGATTCTTCCAAAGCTGGAAGTAAGTAGTCCTCAGTTGGTAAATAATTATTGTTCGTCCTGTCTATGACTTTATCCTTTTATAGGAAAGCTTTAAGTGCAGCTTTCTCTTTAGGATTAAGGTGTAATATTGTTCTGTAATACCTTCACTCACACATACATAACACCCACACAACAACAACCTTGCATCCCCACTGTTGGGGTACAGCCCGCAACGCCTTATATGCTAGTAATTTAATTGATTCTCTTATTTTTCACAGCGGAATACAATAATAGTTTTTGGCGGAATCAAGGAATCCTGGCGATGTGAAAGAGCTCTACAATTTGGTGAAAGTTGAGTATTTACCTCCTCGTCCTCTTGTCTTGGATGTCAAGGCGGGCCACCTCTCTCTGGATGGATTTGGCCAACGCCTGCCACTCCGCCTCCATTTTGTCTTCGGCGTCGCGTTTAGCCTGCGATGTGAACATTCATGAAATGATACGTTTAAACGTTAGATAAGTTATCACTGGTAACACATTCATTACAGATTTTCGACCTTAAGCAACGAGGTATTTTAGACGAGAAGAGGTTGCGCAGTGTCCCGAACGCTGCCCATTCGTTAAGCAAATCTTACGCAGTAGGTATATTTTTGACGAGGTTCGAATAAACTGCCAACGTTGGTAAACAATATTAAAACGTGATAATTATAGAAAGCACACAAACAAGTTTTTTTATGACGTGTATCTTATTTGAGTATAATAAGATACACAACGGCATAAAAAAAAATCTGACATTCGGAACACATTCTGACATAAATAAATTGTTTTTTTTTTTATGCACAATGGTTTAGCACTTGACCTCAATCACACCTGATGCTAAGTGAAGATGAGGCCGAAGATGATAGTGTACTGACAGGGAAACCCCATCTTATTTGGGAGACTGGCTCTCTTATCTTTATCTCTGACAACCGGAACACAACAATGCTATTAACATTGCTGTTTGGCGGCAGATTTAGATAAGATGGTGGTAGCTAGCCAGGCGGACATTTAAGAGAAAATTTTGCCAGACACAAAAAAACATGACTGCTTGCCTGATCATTTTGATGATCCAGATGTTATTAACGCCCATTTTCTGAATGTGCCTGGCCCCTCAACGGTACCCCTCTCGGATCTTACTTATTTTGAACATCACCGATTTGGTGACGCGATTTTCATTTTAAAGACAGTGAATGAGAATGATGTGGCTAGATACATACTATCTACAAAATCAAATGCCTATGGTACAGATGGTATTGGAAGGGATATGATTTTGCTCACGCTTCCACGAACGCTATCAATAATAACAGCTATTGTCAATAAATCAATATCTTCTGGAACTGTACCTGCGGCGTGGAAAACTGCAATAGTTACACCTCTTCCTAAAATAGATAGCCCTTCAGATATGAAGGATTTAAGGCCTATCAGTGTCCTACCCTTCATGTCCAAAATACTTGAGAAAGTTATTTATATGCAATTGTCTAAGTATGTTGAGGACAATAATATTTTACCTGTAGTGCAATCTGGGTTTCGTAAGGGAAAAAGCACGGCATCTTCGTTACTGGACGTTGTGGATAATATACTTGTAGATCAGGATGATGGAAATGGTACAATACTGGCTTTTTTGGATTTCTCCCGGGCTTTTGATTGTATTAACATTTCTCTGTTACTTTCAAAGTTAGTTTATTATGGTCTGGATCATCAATCTGTTTGTTGGTTTCATAGCTATCTCAGCAATCGGCAACAATACGTTAAACTTGGGAAATTAGACGGTAAATCTTCACACTCGGCTCCGTCGCCTGTTAATCGTGGTGTGCCTCAGGGTTCGATACTTGGCCCTTTGCTGTTTATCATTTATAGTGCTGACCTTGCCAGGCAGATTGTTCATTCCAGATACCATCTGTACGCTGATGATGTTCAGATTTATATATCTGTGCCTCGTGGGAGAGGTTCTGAGGCCCTTCAGAATATCAATGATGATTTGAATAGGGTTTCGTATTGGTCAAAGAGAAATGCTTTAGAACTTAACCCCACTAAATCAAAATTTATGGTACTAGGCTCAAAAAAGCAAACCTCACATATTTTAGATCTGAACCCCGTAATTAATATATCTGGGAAAGGCATTGATCGCGTTAATGAAGCCAGGAACCTTGGTGTAATAATGGACAGTGATTTGCGTTTTGAGACACATATACTGAATTTAGTACGAAGTTGCTTTTTTCGTTTGAAAATTCTTTATAAGGTAAGGAATTTTTTGAGTGAAGAGGTTCGTGTTACTCTGTGTGAATCTCTGATTTTGTCAAGGCTTAATTATGGGGATCTTGTTTATGGGCCGCGTCTGTACTCAAAAACTCATCGTTTGTTACAGCGAGTGCAAAATGCGTGTTGTCGTTTCTGTTATAACATCCCACCGCGTACACATATCTCACCATACTTAAACGACACATCGATCCTTAATATAGCATCACGGAGGCAATTACACCTTGCTTGCCTGGTGTTCGACGTTCTAAAGTTTAAAGAACCAGAATATTTATATTCTAAGTTAAGGTTCTCACCTTTTCATGACAGGTATAGTACTAGGCCAAGTCGCTTTCTATTGGCGGGCTATTGTCATAAGACCGTGGCATTTACAGGAAGTTTTCGTTACCAAGCCACAAAATGTTGGAATAACATACCTCCTCCTATAAGAATACTGAGATCTAAACCAACATTTAAATCCAAATGTAGATGTTTTTTGATGGAAAAGCAGAAGATTGGTATTCCAGACCGCTACCTTTCCACTGTCT
Organism: Oegoconia quadripuncta; assembly: GCA_949316235.1. Lineage (NCBI taxonomy): Eukaryota > Metazoa > Arthropoda > Insecta > Lepidoptera > Autostichidae > Oegoconia > Oegoconia quadripuncta. Next base: position 12,358,254 of record OX438758.1, read on the forward strand.
TCCTATCATGACAATAATATATGAAGCAGTAGGGGGCTGTAGATTGGATCCATAGCTTGGGCATCACAAATCGAAATATTATAATATTAACGTCTATAGAATATGAAATCGAAAATTGCAATAATTTCTTAATTTTTCATTAATTATCAATTTATTCTATAATAATAATAAATTTGGTTCAATAACTTAATTAGGTACATATATTTTATTAATTGAATCCAATATGTTACGGGAATAATCTTACACAATATTCTTTTACCAATAACGTTAGTTTTAATTTGATAACACCAAACACATTTCAACATTCCATTTGTCCCACGACCAACCCTCAGGTTTCAGCAGAATACCAGTGTTTTGCCCGCCTCGGGCAAATCCATACACTGAGCTGTAACCTTTTTGTATACTGCGGCACACACATAATATTTGTTTGTTTCTATACTTGTGTTTTTATTGTTTTAGTTGTATTTTTCATATGTAAAATTTATTATGTGTGTGTACATGGATGCAAATAAATGCTTATCTATCTATCTATCTATCTATCTAATATGCCCTACCACCAACCAAACCGAGTACTAAATATGTACCCCGCTGGGGATCGAACCCGCGACTTCCAAATTATGAATACGATAACAGTCTCAAGTTTCGGAATGAATTCATGATATGGGGATACGATGAACGTGAAGGAAAACATCGTGAGGAAACCTGCATGCCTGCATGAAATAACGATTCAAAGGCATGTGAATACCCCAACCCGCATTGGGTCAGCGTGGTGGACTATGGCCCAAACTCCCTCATATACGAGGAAAGCCCTATATTCCGGCAGTGGGATGTTTACGGGCTGATGATGGGGATACGTATATAGTTTTACTGGCGTTCTTTCACACTACAACAGCAATGCCGGTGTTAACACTTAGCAACAGAAACAGGTAAGAGAGTGGCACTGATCCAGTCGGCCTCCTGCCAAACCGAGAGGCTTTTACCATCTGGTGAATTCATACATGCACATCGAAGCCACAGAGTTGACAATGGTAATGTTTTCCCTCAAATGAATGTAAAGGGCGTTGATACCTAAGTCACAGCTCGTAATATCCGCCTTTTAGCGAAAACTGCTGCTCAGAGCGGTTGTTAGTTTTCCTTGTGATACCACCCGAGGCTCCTCACTGAACAGCACAGTTTACACTACGACCCGCTTAGGCATTCACTTGAATATACACAGTCGTAATTGTAGTAACTCTATAATAATAGGTGGGTAATCAACTTACTTTGGAAGCAGCCATCTGATCTTTCTGAGCTGCGTAGAACTTCTTCAGCTCCTCTTGGTTCATGCCCTTGTACATGAAACCGATGGCCCTGAAACATTATCATAATTGAAGAAGACAGTAAATGCGAAAGTTTGGATGTTTATTTGTTGTTCAATTACGACGAAACGGATGAAGGGATTTGGATGAAATACATAGGTAGAATACACCCTGGATTAAGACATGGTATTTTATCCCGATAAAGGGAGTAGTTTCCGCAGGATAAACAAATTTCCGTGATAAAGGTCGAAGCCGCGGGCGGAAAGCTAGTATTATATATTAGTTTTATAGTGTAACTACCTGTTCTTTCCGAGCGCGCTCTTAGCAACGTCCGGGTTCTCCGTGAGCATATCGGATGTAAGATTGTTGTACATCTCGGCCGTGTTGTCGGCCTCCTCCTGCTCCTTCATGATCTGCTCTAGCTGCTTCTTCTCGGCCGCCTAGAATGCAGATGTTTCAGCTATGACTCACAGGCAAAGTTGTAGAATACTGTATCGTCTGTCACACTGTTTTCGACTACGCTTGATATTAGCCAGGGCAGTCTTGTGGGTGGTTGGCGTTACACAAAATCGAGTTTAGTATCGTGCAAGTTACGGAATAATGTTTGTCTTGTTCGGTGACGGATAACACCGCGTAAGAAATCAGGAAATGGGGAATTACAAACGTATTGCGTAATGTAACCCTGTCTATGGGCAGAGTTATTCCGTTCGGCTTGCCACTTCCACTGATGATTCAATGCCTTCTGCTACCACCACGCTCACTGTATCCAGGCACAGTCCGTGGTATATACGACAGGAAGGGGGCGAGCTTCACTCGACCTCCCTACACCGTAAACCGTCAAAAGCGATAAATGTTCTACATAGCTACTCGACTATAGGTTACTGTAAAAAAAAATCATGTTGTCCTATCGGTCGGACATAGCGGAATTACAATTCCTTGTAGTCCGATTAATCGAACCAACAGGAAAAAAGTTCATGTCCGATCGGTAGGGCAAAGGCAGTCGGACCACGTGGCCAGAGCGGGCCTCACGGCCGTTATGTATTTCATTGGCTACACTCTCATTTGCCGAGGGGGAGGTGGGAATCTTATTTTTCTATTACACACCCTATTACTTTCTTTAAATGGACTGGGGTCCAAGGTAGCAATAGAGTCACGTAGGGCACCGTCTACCTTCAGTAGGCGCCGTGTCGAGTGCCACTGTTGATCCTGGCTTACAGGAGTTACAGTGGGAGGAGTGAGGAGGTGGGATCTGTTGATTCCGTTATGATGTGATGTGCGTTATTCTGTAGTGACCTTACCAGTGCCTCATTGTAACGCAGGTTTGCCTGCCCCAGCCTGTAGCGGCACTCACGTTCCATCTTGTCCAGCTCGCCAGCTCTCGCGTCCCTAGCTTTTATAGCCATCTGTCGGCAAAAATTTACTAGTTTATTTCATTTTAGACGACCATTTAATTTTGCAGAATGGAATAGGACCAATCCGTCTCTTCCTACAGTGTAAGTAACGATGAGTACAACAGCATAAACCGGATGGGCAATGGCGTTAGTAATTTAGCGGCAGCTAAGCTGCAAAGAAATCTGCGATCGCAAACCACCTAGCCTGTAGTGTGCGATAAGCACAAATCCTCCACTGCACAGCGATACAAACCCTTGGAACCTTCCTTGGATCCATGGACTTCCGAAGACTAATATTCGCATTGGAGTGGAGAGTAGCCCAATTGGTAATTATTATATTTGAACCTTACAATAAGGTTTTTTTATGCACAACGGGTTTTGCACTTGACATTAATCATACCTGATGTTAAGTGAAGATGAGGCCGATGGTGGAAACGTACTGACCCGGACACCCCATCTTATTTGGGGGACTGGTTATCAGTGGCGTGCCCTCCATACAGGCAGAAATACAGTACCTATCCTAGCAAATTGTAAGCTTTCTTCGAAATTCATTGTCAAGACAGCGGATTCATACTAAGATAAGACTAATTCCCCCAAATAAGATGGGGTTTTATTTGGGGGACTGGTTATCAGTGGCGTGCCCTCAATACAGACAGAAAGACAGTGCCTATCCGAGCACATCGTAAGCTTTATTCGAAATTCATTGTCAAGATAGCGGATTCATACATGTGAACAGAAAAGAAAATCTAAACAGTTGCAAAGATTGCTATAAGAGTAAGTTATTATTTTGTAGTTGTATTTTTTCTCAATTAATAGCAAATCTTATAATTCTGCCTACCCTGCGACAAAACGCTGCGCACACCACTGCTGGCTATCTATCTGACAACCGGAACACCACAATGATATTAACATTGCTGTTTGGCAGCAGATTTAGATAAGATGGTGGTAGCTAGCCAGGCGGACATTTATAAAATGCCATTTTTTAACCAACCAAACCGAGTACTAAACATGTATCCCGCTCGGAATCGAACCCGCTACCTCCGATTCGTAAACTCTACGTTGTTTACATTGAACCACGGAGGCGGAGGAGGTTCTAATTTTGAAGTCCTACAATCCTAATTAATTCAAATAACAATTTGCACTTTCATTAATATTGTAGATGCGAAAGTTTGTATGTGTGTTTGTTACCTCTTCACGCATATAAGACTAGATGAATTTGGATATGAAAGGACCTGGATTTTTTTATTGAACCGATTTTGATGAAATTTTCCACGCAAACGAAATGGCGGACAACAGCTAGTTTTATTAATAAAAATAATAATAACAACTTTACAAAATTACCAATAATTTGAGTGCTGCGGTTCTTATCGCCGAAAGGTTGTTTTTTTTTATAGACAAAAAACGGGACTAATTAGAACCTTATCTCGAAATTCATTTTGCATAGTTTATAACATGATATGAGCGATTTTCAAATCGTATATTCTAAATAAAGACTGAGTTTGTATCACTACTAAAGAAGAACAGTTTCGGGGCAGTGCAGATTGTCTTGGAGGATGGAATGTATAGTATTCTATGGTATGGTACAACAAACTAATATATACTTATAGGCACAGGACAACATTATATCATAAAAGTCTATATTTTATATGTATAAAAATATACAATAATATTCCTGATGCATACAAATCCCTGAATATCAGGAATTTTAAAACAGCAGTAAACAATTGGCTGATCTCAAAAGTATTTTATAGTATGCAGGAATTCTTTGACAACAAAGGCAAAATTTGAAGTTATGACTAAATTAGATATAATGTATGTAATAAACTTTAAATATAATGGCTTAATACTTATTGACTAATTTGTGATAATCATGTAAATTTGAATTGACTTCTTGATCTGACGATGACATTTAATTATTTAGCATTTAGTGAATTTGGTAATTTATTGATTAATTCTTTGGTATTAATTATTTAATTTTATTATTGTACACCTTTACTGGTATGCTATAGCTGAACCTATTATTGTAATGTTACCAACTTGTCAAATACCTATAGTTTTGCAATAAATATCTTTGACTTTGACTATAATTACACAAGGAGAACAAAAAAATACGGTCGTCAAAAAGTTCGTCGTCTGCGCTGTCTCTTTTCAGAAAAATATTTAAATAACTTCGTTGTTTTTAAAGAACTATTTATGGGACTTGTATATTTCGGTGGCATTATTTATGCCCAATTTTTTGAGTTATAAATTATAATGATAGGTAAAGCAGTCTCTGCGTAAGAGAAAGAGGATTCCAGCAACACCTGACGCCATGCACACTTAAAATTATTATATATATTGAATAACTAATAACTACAGTAGCACAAATTTTTCCTTAGAGCACTATTTGGCACTATTTCACAACAGTTTTTTGACATTCTCAAACGCACGTGATACGTACGTAAGATCCATCTCGCAAACATCTTTGGAAATAGGTTTGAAACTGATAACAACCCCTCTTTTTTGCGTTAGGAGTTAAGGAAAAATCATCTCCTAAACAACTTATTATACACCGTGTAACGGTTAAGTGTAGTCATATTTTAAGGGCTTGTTCTACCCATCAATACGAACAACTTTTACTATGGGGGCAACTTCGAAATCGCGAAAAAAAAATGAGCTGTTCCATAGAAAATTTCAATAACCTCCCGATGCAATGTATGAAACAGCTGATTTTTTTTTCGCGATTTCGAAGTTGCCCCCATAGTAAAAGTTGTTCGTATTGATGGGTAGAACAAGCCCTTAAAATATGACTACACTTAACCGTTACACCCTGTATAGATAGATAGTTTATTTGTATCTCCAGTCACACACATACCGTAAGTTCCAAAGCAATTGGATAAACATAATTTATAACAATCCATAAAAGTAACATCAGGATACACTAGAGTATGTGTGTGCTACAGTCGTACAAATTGGTCATAGGTCAGTATGTATAATTGCTCACGAGACAAACACTGATTTTCAGCTCTGCTATTACCCATTAGTAGTATTAGGTGTTGTTATCCCATAATCAATAACAAATTCTTACCATGTAAGCAGCTTCAGCCTTTTTACGCTCTTCCTCAGCCGCCTTTCGCTCCTGGACCTGCTGTTCCAACCACGAGTTTTTCTGCTCAGCCATTATCTTCTTACGCTCCTCGAAGTTCAGGTCTTCACCTTCGAACCTAACGAAATGTAATACATGTAATAAGTGAATGTTAGGGCATTCATTTGCACTAAAGTAGCACTTAGCATGACAGACGCGATAAACGTTTATGTCGTGCGAGCAATTTGTCCTGCTCATTCGCTTGGACGAAATATACTACTATACCACATTTACTTCTGAGTGGCGCGCGACAACAATGTACAATGTAATTCTATATACGGGGGCGTCTCATGATAAATGGAAAACCGGCCAAGTTTGAGTACGGGTCGAACCCTGAGGTTTACGTACAGTCTGAAATATATACAATCTGAAGGGTTTAGCAGGCTAAGGAAGGAAGTGTGGCCCCTGTGAGAAATAGTTGAATTGGTAAATGTCAATTGTTTGTGACCTCATTATTAGTAATTAAATTACTCCAACTTTCAGCCCAGCTTTCATTATATTATTATAAATTATAAAGACTTATATGATTTTTTTCATAATTTTTTTTCGGTTTACTTTTCGTTTAATGTGATTCATTTCTGTGCATTTTTTATTTAGAACATGTCAAACATTTACAAACACAAACATTTACTGGTAAAAAATTGCGTCTAGCGCATCTCCTCGAGGCGGCAAGTTTTCATAATTGTACTTTCAAAAAAACTTGTTGGAAAGAGCAGTCAAAAAAATAAAATATTTATAAAATTATAGGATACACTCACATTACTAAGTAGCTGTGAATTTGTTATGATGCTTTAGCTGCTATGGATTAGGATATACACAAGTTTGAAAAAAAATGTTAAGAAACTACATTTTTGACATTATCTCTGTGACAGTTCAAGATAGAGGGCTGAGAGTTGGAGTGATTACTAGCAATGAGGCGACAAACAATTGACATTTACCAATTCAACTATTCCTCACAGGGGCCACACGTCCTTTCCTTTTCTCATGAAATAATGAATATTTTTCAATAGTACTTTTGTTATATTGTTGTATAATTGCTGCAAGTATTTAAAAAAATATCCAAAACGTCAATGATTTCCTGAGAAAACTTAATTTGTATTATGCAGGCATGTATAAGTAACCTACTCTATTTCAGACTGTACATGCTCAAAAATACCAAACTTTTTAGATTGATATACTTTATATGTGTAGTTAGTTACGTAGAAGTTTTTAAAAAAACGGTAAAATCAAGTTAGTCACGTAATTATTTCACAAACAAATCGAAATTAATTATTTTTGGATTTTTTTGCTTAGCGCGCTCATTTAAAACGCGCGAACGGTCTAAAGATTGAAGTGTTACGTCTGATGTGTGGTCGACTATACAATAAAACGTCTATAAATAAACAATACTTCTATGCCCCTCTAACATGAGGTTAACGTGTGACTTTTTCTCATTGTGTCTACTAACTTTTGCGCACTAGACAGGCCGACGGGCTCGCCATCAGAAGCTCTTGGCGGCAGCTGCTTCTTCAGCACATCCGGGTCGTTCAGGTCGAACTCGCGCCGGTCTTCCAGCCGCTGGTACTGCTGCCGGTAATTATCAATCTCGGAGCCGATGCGCCTGCGCTCCTGTGTGTATTGTCGTGGAAATAAAATAATAATAATAATAATAATAAATATTTGGGGCACTTACACCAATCAGATTGGTGGTAGGGCATATTAAATGTCCGCCTGGCTAGCTACCACCATCTTATCTAAATCTAATAGCATTGTTGTGTTCCGGTTGTCAGTGATAAGATAGCCAGTCCCCCAAATAAGATGAGGTTTCCGGGTCAGTACGCTACCACCTTCGGCCTCATCTTCACTTAACATCAGGTTAAGGTTAAGGTCAAGTGCTAACCCGTTTGGATAAAAAAAATTGTTCGTATTCATCATACTAATATTTATCCCTCGCGGGATTCGAACCCGCAACCGTTGGTTTCGCTGACAGGGTAGAATCCACTACACCAATCGGTCGTCAAAATCACACTTAACTGTTCTTTTAAAAAAAAATAGTGTTCCATAATACGAATTAAGTAACCGCAAAACAAAATTTGTCAAATTTGTCAAAGACTTTTCATTGAAAAACAAAAACCTCCATTTACACCTATTCCATCCATTTACATAATAATATAATTTTATGTAAAAATAATAATAATAGGTGTAATATTAAGTAATAATTTTGCATGCCAGACGCGGGCGAACTGTGTGATACTTAACATTATATTTATTTATTTATTTATCATTTATTGCACACAAGAAAAAAAGACATACAGATACAACATAATAGAGACGTTATATGTATATTTAAGACCGTTATTGTTATCATATTTCGACTATTCTATACAAAAATATGGCCCACCATTTTCGTTCGTAAAACTAGAGATCGTAATTCGTAAACATAGATCCGGTTAGATTATTGGGCCACCTGCCCACCGCAATTAATAGCGTGAATCTTCCCATGAAACGCGATGAAAGTCACACAGTGGGAAGGTCTTATCGACGAGCAAGTCGACGGTGAAAATATCAAATTTCTGAGGACTAAAATGCGGCCACACGTACAAGTCAGCAAGGCTGCTACAACGCAGAGCGATGGGAGTGGAGAGACATAGTCTCAGTCTCTTGCAGCTGATACGCTGTCGCATGACAGCTGTCAACTTCACCGCCAATCGTCTTTGAGAGATGTAGGCTATGTCGCACGCGACTCTATCGCTAAGTTGTAGTAGCCCTGCCCATTGTTTGTAGTGTGACATCGCACAAGCGTCGTTTAAGTAACCCCACTTGAACATTGTTTCTCTGCATCCATTGAACCCTCAGCACGCAGTCTATTGAGTGACTTGCTCTAGATCACGACCCGCTCTAAGGCCTGTATTAATAAACCAATCTCAATACAAGTCTTGAGGCTGTATCAACCGAGATGCGTCTTAAGCAGTTGACGGTATCTCAAGCTCCGTACTAATTTATAAACCAACCTTGAGGTCTACTTAACTGAGATCACTTCTCAAGTATTCGTCACAGCGACGAATGAATGACAGTCTTGAGTTTCGTTTATTAATACGCGCACCTCTCAAGTGACTACTGCTTGAGTATGCACGTGCATTTCAGATCTCAAAGTAGGTTTATTAATCAACACGTTTACTTGAGACCGGTCACAAGACTGTTCTCAATCTTGGGAATGGTTTATTAATACGGGCCTAAGTTTCACTGCAGGTGGTATATAGGTCAGTCTGAGAGCTCTTGCTATAGTTGGACACGAGATTTGGTGGTATCATCTAATGAGGGTTAGTGTTAACGTGCGGTGTCGTCGGTCTTTCCCTTGGTGATACTGTTGATGGTATGTATGGTGTAAAACATGAACTAGACCTCTTTCTCCCTGGCGTCGAGGACTTGTGCCAAGTTGCTGTCCTTGATCATTTGCTTGGCGAATGCGAGGTTCCTGCGGTCTGTCTCGTCCTGTTCCGCACGCTTCTCAGTTATCTGGCGCTCTAGGAAAGGGACATCCACCTGGAATTCATTTGGACGAATTAGGTGAATGGTCCTGTTCTCCTCTACACAATCTTGGTAGAGTGAAACTTAATATATATAGGTATATATATATGTATATGGTAATCATTTCGTTGTAGTTCCCTATAAATAAATAAAACCCCTTCGTCTTTACTAGTGTAAGCGTGGTGCGGAGCTACAAAAATAACTGTAATCGCCAACGTGCTCAGAGCGTGGCGATTAGGGAAAATGTGTGGTGCCTGCAGCAATGTTTATAGCAATATTAGGTGTTGCCCACGACTTCGTTCGCATGGAAACTTTCATCAAAATCGATCCAGCAAAAAAAAATGTTAATGTCTACCAACCAAATTTAATTCAAATCCGTCCAACCGTGAAGAGGTAACAAACACACACAAACTTTCAATATTAGTTGGGACTGGGGATGAATGCGTAGAATCTTAAAAATTTCTATGAATATTTTTGCAGGCGTCAACGTATCTAAAGGACGCAGCTGTTTCAATTTTGATATAAGTTAAGGTATATTGAAGATTAGTACATTGATTCTATGCCTATTTGTAGTAATGCACACGCCACTCCAATGCACACCTCTTTTCACCCTTAGAAAAGTAACGCCCTTGCTGTTTAGTTGTTTTGTAGGGTGAATTTCAAAAAAATACGCATGCCAGCTTATGGTCTTCTGGTAAGTGCACTGCACACAAGGGGCAAACTTACACCAATTTTCCTGTTCCGAGCATTGAAGATCCTGGACCTTCTCTCTAGCTCGCACTGCCGCCGCCTCTCCCTGTTCTGCGCCTCCTTGCGGTCTTGGTCGTTGGCTATCTGCAGTTTCATCATTTTCGCCGAGTTCTAGATAAAATTGTGTTAGAAAAGGATTGAGTTCGATCAAAAATCGAAATTACAAAATATTTGATGCATGCGCTAAGGAATAAATAAGACAACTAACGTTGCCATGGAAACGTTAACATCGTCTCGATTTTCGAATAGGATTTAAAAGAGGTTGTCTATTATGTTTTAGTTAAGTACTACGTTTTTTAATAAAGGCTTTTACGGCTGTGGCCTGGTTTTTTTTATATGCACAACGTGTTGGTACTTGACCTCAATCACACCTGATGTTAAGTGAGGATGAGGTCGAAGGTGGAAGCGTACTGACCCGGAAACCCCAATACATTTGGAGGACTGGCTATGTTATCTCTGACTGGTTGATCATGCACTTGGTAAATCTATGGTTTTTAATAACAAAAAAATAATAGTAAATTGTTTATCCATTTCCAAATATATGTGTTGATTTCCCTTTGGAATGGTAAACAATATTTAACCATTTCTGAGCACGTGTCCCAAGTCCTGTAACTGTTGTAGTTAAATTAGTAAATTCAACAAACTGTCTACGATTAAAGCTAGCTCATTTTAGGTAGGTAACTATATTATTAACTATTATATTTTTTTACAACTATAATAATATAATAATTAAATAGGTCTTGTTTGTTAATACATAACATTAGAAACTGTTTTGTATTACAACAGACAGAGCTCAGACAAAGGAAAGACGTATGAATGAGAAAATCGAGGATTATGTCAGTTTTTTTATGTTGGCAATACCAGAGTGGCAATGCGCGGGTGTGCGTCGTGCCGGCAGTACCACAACGGAGCGTTGTTGTTGCGTAGTAGTATCGAGAGCTCGCTCGGGCTCACAAACAAGGCGCAGCGAAGACGTGCGTGCTCATTCGCCTGAGTATCACACGCCGCGGTGAATGTGTCGTACGCTAGAGTTCTACGCGCGTAAACCATTATTGTATCGAAACAATTTTTTACACTATCACAACAAGTGTGTCGCAATCGATACTTAGATTCTTAACAAGTGTGTATTTTTTATTAATTGTGCCAACATATAAAATTTATACGCGGATGATTGTGTAATGTGAATATGACAAGTGTTTTGAAGAAGTCTAGGGGTTCAAAGGGAAAATCAGAATCAATGCAAGAAGATCTGCCGTCGAGATGGGGGAACATCTCCCGTGGACAGAAATCTGAAGACGTTGCGAAACTTATTAAGTATATTGACGACAGTGTGATTGGAAAAGGAAACTCTTTTTGCGGGCCATATGGCAGACGAAAAGGTAAGATCGTTGTTTATCTACTCTGTTTATTGTGTTCTAGAAAATTAGAACACAGTTTTTAACTATATGACATTGTATTCAATAGCTCAGTATACTTCTTGGATTATAAAAAAATATTGTAGGTACGATTAACTCAGTTTCCCATGTTTTCACCATTAATATATTCATTAAACATTCAGCTAAATACATTTAGGTAGATTACTAATAAATCTTCAATTATATCAGCGCTCTATTAAATGGATCCTAAGTGTATCTCCATTTATTAAAAAAAAATGTAAAACAACTGCGATCTACTCAGTAACAATGTGCAAGTACATTCATCGCTAAATAGTCAAGGTCTTCATAGATTTCAAACTTTTTGTGCTGGCTGCGGGGCTTGTCATGAAACCAGATTAACCCCAAAATGGAAATTCAAAACAGATAGACTTTTCTTTACGAAATCAATTGTTAAGATTTATTTATGATTATGATCAAAGGGATGGTTTGTGCTCGCCAAGAACTAAAACGACTGGAAACAGATGAGGGAGGCCTTTGCCCAGCAGTGGGACACTATGGGCTCTTAATAATAATAATGATCAAAATTCACGTTGGAATAATGGAAAAAAATCACGTTTTAGTTCAATTTATTGAAGTATTGTAAAACGAAAATATTGGATAGTAGGTATACCTAATTCTTTCCTCCACAATATTGTTAGTGATATTTAAAACAAACCAGAGTATAAAACATATTGTTAGTGTATTGCTGCTTTTTACACTCTAATAAAATTAATAAATCATTTATGACTATATTTGTACTATTGGGCCCAGAAATAGTTGGCGTCGCATCGTTCTTCCAACTGGCTCGATCAATTAAGCTTCATCGATACCTACTCCATTTATAAATGTTATTGTCACATATGATTTTATTAATTTGTTTTTGTTTATTTGTACCAAGCAGATAATAGATAAACTCACAACCAAATAACTTATTAACAATTTATAAGTTACGAGTGTTACGACCTAGTTAAACAATTTTTCCTTTCGTTAATATGTAAATTTTATTTCAAAGTAATCCTAACTTAACATGCTTATCAGAAGTCTGTCAAGATAATTACCTATCTTAACTTTTCCTCGTATGATTTTAAGAAAAATGTCTCGAGTGAAAGGTGTTTGCCCTGCACCAGAACAGGTTTTAGAGGTCATCTGGGAGAGCCGGGAGCAAAAACCTGGACATCATTTTTTCACAAAACCTCCATTTACGTTGATAAATTTTAAAAAGAATTCTCGCTATTGCTACAGTGTCTGGTTCAAGGGTAAAATTTATAGCTTGTTTTAACGACTAGTTAGTATCAGTCTCGTGTTACACATAGCCACGCTGAATATTAATTAATGCAACGCGTATATTAAAGCAACTTATTTGCAATAGATAATGGAAATGTATTTACATGCACATGTCAATTCACGTGATTTATTCATAACCAACGTTAGTCACTGTACCACTGGGGTACCATTGTTACTTTATTGGCACTTAATTTTTATGTATATGTGCAATAAACGGTTACAATAACCAATTGATTTATCTGGAATTTAGATATCTCGGTAGGTAGGTACTACGTTTATAAAACGAACGTAGGTATGCTATATATTTTTGTGTATACCTATTTTGTAGGTATAATGTTAAATTAGTCATAAAATTTTGTGACTTATTCTATTCATTATAACCATGAGGTCAGAGTGCGCATATATCCGATGTCAATTCAAACCAGTGGGAAATTTTCGTGAACTGCTCCCGACTTAGCTCTTATCAGCCAAGTTATTTAAAGAATTTGAACCCCATGCCCATAACCCTAAAAAAATATATATATAATAAATATATTTATATATATAAATGACGATAAGTGCTAGAAACACCAAGTATTTTTAACACCAGTACAAACTGACCACTTTGACATAAAGGTTATACTGAACAGGAATAACTATGGCCTGATAATTTCGCCAGATAACATATTTAGTAGGATCTACCACTATTTAAAAAAAATACTTGTGACAATAAAAAAAAATACATTTATATACAGGTATGCCCAGTAGGTTCATACCTACTGGGCATCCAAAACAGAAATTAAATTGCTCAAAATAACAAGATACAAATAAATGTTATGAGCTCATCAGCTCATTATCAGCTAATATTAACCGCCTTCGTGGCTCAACATAGGGTTTACGAATCCGAGGTCGCGGGTTCGATCCCCAGCGGGGTACATGTTTAGTACTCGGTTTGGTTGGTGGTAGGGCATTTTAAATGTCCGCCTGGCTAGCTACCACCATCTTATCTAAATCTGCCGCCAAACAGCAATGTTAATAGCATTGTTGTGTTCCGGTTGTCAGAGATAAGATAGCCAGTTCCCCAAATATTTGGGTTTCCGGGTCAGTACGCTCCCACCTTCGGCCTCATCTTCACTTAACATCAGGTGTGATTGAGGTCAAGTGCTAACCCGTTGAGAATAAAAAAAAAAAAAAATATAGCTAAGTAGGTAAACCAATCTAGTGTGGGGGTTTGTTTTTGAGCTTTTTTTGTTTTGTTTGTTCGTGATTTTATTGATATTTTATATTAAAAATATCAAAGAATGGATAAATGATTTGAAACTAATACTGAAATGTATACAGTCACGTAAATTTTCAATATATTTTAGAGAATGTTAAACAAGTAATTTTTGAGAAATTGAATTTCAAAACTCATTCGTGTCATGGAAATCGGTATACACAGCTAGATATTAACTCGTCTAAAATGACATATGGGTAAGTAGTTGGGTTTGCAAAAGGTTAAACAATAAAAATAAGATTTATTTCAAATCGGTTCAGCCGTTTTCGCGCTACACTGCAACAAATACACATAATTTAACGTTCTTCTATGCGTCGTTTGTTAAAAATATCGACAGCAGAAAAGATTTTTTCAGAGGTATTATGAGATCCTATATTTATATAATGTTATGATGCAAAATCAGAAGGTTAAGGCTAAATCTACAAAGGCATAATTGTTTTTATGGCAATGTGTATTCAGTTGATAAAAATCACAATGTATTTTAACAACATTGCCACATTTGCATAATTCATTTTATCGATAGCTCGTTAATGCCTTGAAAAAGAACAACACGTCTGTTAATTTTGGATACGATATTCACAATAGTTATAATGTACGTATGTTGTATGTATGTATAGTCATTATAGACATCGACAGTCAGTAGCAGCCCTGTACAAAATGTCTATTAACTGCCGTCTTACTTCTTGGAGTGATAAGGTATCGTTATCGGATTTAATAATATAAAGTAAGTTAGCAACAAATTATAACGAATAAAAATTCTTATGTTTCATAATAATATTTTTTTATAATAATATTACATTATTACAAATCTTAGAAGTGACAATTTGCTAAGTCGATTGTAAATAATCCATTATAAGGTAGGTTGTACTTTGTGTTGTCTAATATTACGTTTGTCTCAGGTTTTACATAATAAGTGCATACAGAATTATAATAGGTACCCACCTACTCTAATAACCTTGTACACTAGAATGTAGACGAATATGTATATGGGTTTATACAATATTAGATATACGACACCGGACGTTTACTTAAACAAAGCTGCTAATGTAATTCAGCTCACGACGTTCCATAAAAATAAGTATGTAAGTATTACCTACTACTTACAATTCTTGTATGGATTTATTCTATAATAAATTACCTACTTAGGTACTCTCTTCATGCCCGGAAGTTGAATTTTATTTCATATAAATTTGTTATTTAAAAATTAGCAAATAACTGTGTGTTCTTTATTAATTATATTATCATTCTAAACAGGGTAGGTATAATAATATTAAAAATATGTTATACCTACTAAATATAAGAGGAACGATAGGGAAGTACTAATTATTTTACTACCGCAATATAAATAGGACTACAAATAAACCATACCGGGCAATGAACCCACGGTAAATTCTGCAAAAAAGAGCATTGCTATAAAATTTAAAAAGGAAAAGAAAACTATAGAATTAATGGTTAAAATGTAATAAATTAATAATACCAACAATAAATTAAGTTTAAAGCTCTGCTCTGACGGGGTGCATATTAGTTGTTTTATTTAGAAGCATGTTTAGCAAATATATAAATGAATAAATAATAGTACGCACACATATCCAAATGTATTTGTAAATGTCAACATGGGGTTACCGATTAAACGGACACCAACACACGGCAAATGTATTTAATGTTTTCGCAGACGACAAAGATTCAATCGATCGCTAAGAACTGTCACTAAAGCTATAAAATACTCTAAATTATCCTGTGTGTATTTGGAAAATGTCTGGCAATCCGCCTATTACGTAATAAGCTAATAATTACTGGCGCATGTGGTCCCATTAATTATTTATGGCGGCGTGTGCACGCTTCCTGGATATAAAATTATGTCACAGTTGGCAAGCCTTCATTCCTTTCAGTTAAATTCATGATAAATTCGCTTGAACCTAATTTGTTAACAGGTTGTAATTTAACTAACAAAATTATTAGGTTTTCGTTACAATGGAACCATATAAATAATTTTGCCCAGCCTTTCATCTGTTTGTCGATAAGTCAAAAAGTACCGGTCCGGTCCAGAGTCAACAGTAACATGCTTTATGTAGAATTTCTCCGTTGTGCGGTTGGATAATAAACGGAAAATGTCCTATTTGTCTATTGTCTGTTGTTTTTGAGCGCGAAAATGAAGTATATGAACCGGGCTAAAAAAATTCAATAGTAGGTTACATGTCTTGTTGAAAATAGGCTATTTTTTCAAGCGTCGGAATAGAGCGGTATGCGTTTAGGTGTGCGTTTGTTACCATTTATCTTGGGAATAGCTGTTTCGATTTTGATGCGGTTTCTTGCTTTGCATAATCTTTAGAACATGTTCATAGATAGATTTTGCCGTAATAGGCTACTAGAGGGTCGCTGCAGTGAATGTTATGTTTGTCCGCCGCAGAACAGAATAGATACCTTTTTTTGCATTACATACAATACAATACAATACAAATAAGGTGGGTGGACCATGGAAGGCCACTGTAACGTATAAACAGTTTTTATTAGTTCATTTACTGGATAAATGAAAGAAACAAATTATTAAATAACACTTTGTTTTATTGTGAAACATATACATTACTTTTTTTTATTGTAGATGTAATCATTATTTCTTAAACTTAACTTTTATAACGCCCTTCTAAACGGCCTTGCAAGGAACAGGGCTCCATACAAGGCCAATATTATAAATCAGTCGTTCAAATTAAAACTAGAATTGTAATAATCAAAATTTCCACTTTTACTAAAACTACATAAAAAGCTCTTTCGTGTAAACAAAAAATTAAATGCTTAACATGTTATAATCTTCTTTAAAAAACTCAAAGAACATTCCTTGAACACCATCGTTTAACTAAGAATATATTAATAAAAATTATTTTAAAATTATAGAAATGAGTATTATATCGATTACAAATAAGTTGCCAATGCGTTTTACAATGAAATTATAATAAATTTTTTTAAATTATAATGGCCTTCTTATGGGTCCGTTCTTTGTAAGGCCAAACGGTTCCTAAGAAGGCCAAACTAACAATGATCAAACCTTTTTTTTATATTTAATAAAATAATAGGCACTACAGACTAAGTACTACTCTAATTATTACGAACTTATAATGGCACATAGTCAGTCTTGTAGTCAGGAATATTTAAAATCAACCATTCCTAAGATTAAAAAACGAAAATATAAGAAAATTGGTTCTTCAACCGCGGCGTGGACTTTATGTTATCGCGCGCTTTGGAAACAAACTTATACACTAGAGGATAATAATTTTGGTTTTTTTAATCACATTCTGAGCATAAAAATGCGAGATCTTTTTTAGATCTTTTTTAGTACCTATTTATTACTAAAAACTAAGCGTTCATATTTTCATTATTTGTAGATAAATGTTCGTAGTAAGACCCATGTACCCTAGCAAGGCCAACCGTCAAATTTTTGATTGGCCTTATAAGGAACCAACGGCTTTCATAGGAACATTATCGATATTTTAACTAAAATCGAAGCAAAATTACTATTTTTTTCTTTAGTACTATAAAAAAATCCTTATATGACAATTTACAGTAAAAAGAATAGGATAATAATAGTTTATTCACATCAAAACTTACCTTTTGCTGAGCGCGCGAATTACAATTTTAACGTCTATGACCGCAGTCTACGAAGCGAGGGACCGCATTGACAAAATAGCGATGCGAGAGACTCACCGCCGCGTCTGTGTCCTTGAGTTTGATGGAGCTTTGTGTGAGTGGAAGGGACTTGTCATCACATGACTATAACTACGACTTTTTTATAATTGGCCTTCAAAGGAACATGGCCTTCTATGGTCCACCCACCTTACTCTTTATTGCGCAAAATAATTTACAATAATTTTGATGATAACAATAGAACACAATTAATATTACATGTTATTTAACATGTTACAAAAGACTCGAGTCTTCAGAGTCTTCTTACTAGTATTCGATAGTTTAGTTACAAAATTCGTCTCGTTACTGGAATACGACTCCATTGTCGAGCACTCGATTTAGGAACTAATTTACTAAGCCGTGCCGTGCTAGAAGTAGGCATTGGGCCTTACCTACGTCAACAGTGGCACATGCGTCGGAATGAAAAAACATTTTGTCGTGAGTATTTCAAATTATTATTCTATGTTCTAAATGTGTGTATTTCTATAATAAAATGATACAGGATTAAAATCTGAATCATTTAAAATCGAACGGTTGCTACTGAAGGTATGTTACAACTAGCGCTAGTGTGATAGGACCAATATATCTACTTGCCTTATCTGTCCTTCGCCCTTGTGTTGTAAAGAACTAGAAACTTACTTGCTATAATAGAGTAGCTAAATTTACCATATTTGCATAAATGCCTACATGTTTTATTAAAATTTTAATAATTAGGTTTACATTGTATTTATCGGTATGAATTTCATTGTAAATGATAATATTTATAGGTGTCTTGCTCTATTTACAATTTTTGTAACAATTTACTTCTAAATCAATATTTATAGAAGTAGGTATCTAAAACGCTCTGCGATACAAAAACCCCGAGTGAACATTGGCAATGTTTATTTTTTATGCACAACGGGTTGGTACTTGACCTCAATCACACCTGATGTTAAGTGAAGATGAGGTCGAAGGTGGAAGCGTACTGACCCGGAAACCCCAACACATTTGTTGGACTGGCTATCTTATCTCTGACATCCGGAACACAACAACGCTATTAACATTGCTGCTTTAGATTTAGATAAGATGATGGTAGCTAGCCAGGCGGACATTTAAAATGCCCTACCACCAACCAAACCGAGTACTTAAACATGTACCCCGCTGGGGATCGAACCCGCAACCTCCGAATCGTAAACCCAATGTTGTTTACATTGAGCCACGGAGGCGGTGGTAGATTCTGTACCGAAATTTTTTTATAAATCGGAGTTTGCAACCCCTGTTACACCGGAATCTCGATTTGATAACCCTCTACCCATCCTAAGCCCAGTACCTGCCTGCTGCAACTTTAATAGTTTTGCTAAGAAAGGAATCTTCCAAAAACATGACTATTTGGTGGACGTACGAGTATCGGTCGTATATGTGATTTTGTTTGTCAATTGCCAATTGTTAATGACATCATTGTGAAGTCAAAGGAAGCACGTAGGAGCAAAGTCCATTTTGAACATTATTGGACTTGTGTATGACTAAAATGTAAATAAAAAAAATGTTTCTCAAGGTAAAAAAACATTTACTTCTTACTATAGTTCATTTACGCACCTTAACATAAGTAGATATATTTTATTAGTAGGATAAAGTTACCTACAGTTATCAAGTCGCCTGTATGTCTCGTAGTAATGTGTGTTTATTCGCGCATTATTATCTATCAAATCTAATAATTGTAGTTGTAAGTATATTTAGGCCATTAGGCCAGCTACACACTTGTCTAGTAGATTATAGAGCTGGTAAGTATTTTGTCACTATACCAATTTAAATTTTTTAGTTTTATTTATAACCTGTAATTTTTTTTATCTGGGCCTTAAATAGAACAGATGTAAAAATTGTGATCAGATTTTAAATTAGTGATAAATCCATAGTTAACTTTAAAATGCTGTTTTTAGTTTCTCACATTTAATTAAGAGTATTCTAGCTAGTGTATGATTGGATACATCGCTGGTTTTATTTTTTTATGCACATGCCCTCTGTCACGCATAATATTAAGTGAAGATGACGGAAGGGCGCAAAGAAGAACTCCCAACTAATTTGGGGAACATTAAAAATGTCGTATAAATACATTACAAATATTCTATATTGTACATAACAGCAGTTACAGCATAAATATATATGGAATTTAAAAATATGGTAGGTACAACGGCGGCCTTGGCGGCGCGGCGGTGATTTCTTCCTGCAAACACTGAGTAAAAGGATTTCAGTATACCCATTAGTATAGTCTGTACAACTAGCATTTTTATTTTACATACAGCGGGGTACATGCATGTTTCAGTCCCATCTTCACTTGGCATCAATACTTAATTCCCATTGTGTTTTAAAACAATTGGCTAATTGCTGATGTACAATAATTATTATGACTTTTTCTATTGTATGCATGTAGATTGATTGGTCTCAAAAGGTAATTAATAGCGTTGTGTGTCCAGCCTTTGTCCGGATGTATCTCAGTAGTGTGTGGTCCCATTTTTACTACGAGGGGAAAGGTTCTTACCCGTGTTTGACGACAATCGGTTGGACGTTTCGAAGTTATCTCGCTGTTAACACAGTTCTTTGGTGTATTTGTATGATCTTTGTCTTTCGTGGCTTTTAATTTTTTTTATACAGTTTCATTGATGGAAATCGTTAAACCGTTTCGAAAATGTTTCATTAAAAAATAAATATCATTAAAAAAATTAATTAAAACCAACACCGCAATGTACTCGGAATTCGATCAACCGTTCTTCGGTCAAACGTGTTTCGGAGTAGTGTAATTCGGTATACCATAGTGCACTCACATAATGAGGTATTGTAAATTTTCAATTCATATTTACGTACCAAAAGATGACGTAGTAAAATAGATAAAGATATGTTAAGGTGGTATAGGCATATAGAACGAATGAGTAAAAGCAAATTAACGAAAGCAATATACATATAACGAAAGAGTGAATGGAAGGGTCACTTCACTTCACTTTTTTAACTTAATGGCAACTACTACTTTGTAGTAATTCTGCCAAATACTGGTGTCTGGAGAGGCTAGCGTACGTTTAGCCAAAGAACGGTATTCGCTGACACACTGCGTATCTAAAACAAACAACAACACAAGGACGATCACAATTTGCTAGTTGTTATAGTTTTATAGTGTTAATTGTAATAAATTTAGATAAAATAGGAATACTAAGGTCAGCCAAGAAGGACTTACATATGCCAATCAAGTGACTGACGTTCTCACAAAAGGTGGTGCGGTCAAACCTAACCGACGAACGTGTATGAAGCATTTGATGAGAGTGGAAGAAGCAAAAGTAGTATGTCAGGATCGCTGCAAGTGGACATCAATAGTATCTGCCTACAGGCGTGAGCGTATGTATGTACCAAACGCGTTGTATAGGGGTTAGTTGCTGATAATGAATGCCGGTGGATCTAGTACGTATGTAGCACGCCTTAGGAACACTGACAGTAACCGAATATCGAGTCGATCACAATATTATTGTCTGTAATTCTTGCAACACACAGTAACGATAATGTGCTAACGCGGATGTGTTTGTCTTCCTTATTTTTAGACTTAATCCGCTCCGTGGCTTAATTTAAACAACATAAGGATAACAAAGTGGAGGTCGCGTGTTTGATTCCCAGCGGGGTACAGTCGGCAACACAATTTAGGTAGCAGAACTTTGTTATAAATAAGTCTAAAGGGAAATTGTTACTCAACATACATACATATATAACGCCACGAACTTTATACCAAATGGGGTGGTCAGAGATACCCAAGTAGTAGTAGTGTTCCAAACATAAAGAGTTAAATGATTGAAACAACATCCACGGTTCACCTTACGAAATATACAGAAATGCACACGTGACAGGGAGTGAACCCATCGCCGTTGAAACGTTGCAAATCTATAGATGTTTTTTGGTAGAAAGTCCCTTAGTCGCCTTCTACAACACCCACGGGAAGAGAAGAGACCGATTGGTTCTATTCAATTTGAGTGCCGAAACCACACAGCACTAATTGTTATTTAAGTTTAAATAAATTTATCTATCACATAACCTTCTTCTTTCAAAAACATCACATTCTTGATGACCAGAATGATGATGACATGATAGTTGTGAAGGAAATTTAATTTAGAAAATCTCGAGGAAGCAAGTGAGTAGGATCATCAGATAGACCAAATCAACTGCGTGTTACAAGCTAAATATTTCGAAACGGAACCAACCATCGCTAAAAACCTTAACAAAAAAAAAATATTTTGACAACCTAAAAGATAAATAATCTTCCGATTTACAACCAACATGACTAAAAACATGTGGCCTCATTTAGTCTTTAATTTAAAAAAACTATAATCAAATCAAACCATCTATTGCTGAGACACACACACATACAAAGCGGTCAAAATCATAACACACTTCGTTTTTCGTCGGGGGTTAAAAAGTGATGCAAAGTAGTGACTTCTGTAGTTTGGTGTTGTACATGTAAAATACATCACTCTACAACAAACTAAGTATAATAAATATTATGTAGGTACTAACTTGGTCATACTTGACAGATAAATGCAATAACCCCTTTATTATTTCCAGTAGATTTAAATTGACATTCAACAAATGATATCAAGTATCTTACGTTGAAATAAATGCTTGAAGTTTGACTATATTGGTGCCTACCTAATTTTATGAAACGCCAGCCATATCCGGTTTCCTTCAACACAAAGTTACATAGGTATGTACAAAGTTTAATCTTGAGACTTAAAAAGTTTTAGTACATAGCTAACAATAAGTAGATAGGATGTACATAGATACATCCCAGCAACAAATCATCGCATGTAAATATTGAAGTTATCGCTTCGGTTGCGCAAGAGTGCGTGACCTTCGCGCGTTCAGGCCGATTTTCATTCAATTAGAGCCGCGCTTATCAGTATCGCGCTCGAAACAAACAAATGACTTATCAAGAGGTGGGTGGAGCTATTGAATCATCTTTTGTGTTAGTACTACAATTAAATGCATGTGCGTTGGTATATTCCCTTTAACTTCCGAAGACTGCGAGAACAACAATCCTGTGGGTGTTTTAAAAGGCAACTAACGCTATAATTGAATCGAATAAACGACGTAGGTACCTGATGCTAGAATTCAGTGGAATTCAGCTATTTTGACTATGTGAAAAAACTATGCTGAAATAGTGCCCTAAGGAAAAAAAAATGTGACACTAGTTAGCAATATTATAAGTGAGAATTCTGGCGTCACGTGATGTTGGAGTCCTCATTCTCATTCGCGAGTCTGCTGTACCTAACTATGATTACAATTTATATCGCAAAAAAACTGTGCATAAATAGTGCCACCGAAATATATAAGTCCGGTAAATAGTTCCTCAAAAACAACGAAGACGTCTTCGTGAAAAGGGGCATCGCAGATCACGGACTTTTTGTAGGCCGGACAAAAAAATCCAAATGGTCAATTTTGTCCGCGAGGATGGAATATATAGTATTAGGTCCTTAACTATGAAATTGGCGTTTTGTATGAAGAATTTCATTAACACTGTTTTCTCCATACAAACATTTTGGTTTTTTTTTGGGAACGGCAAATCCAAATTTTGTTAAACTTAGTGTGTATTATCGGATAACATTAAGTTAAGTATAGGCAGTGTTAATTTTTAAAAGTAACCGCTTTTTAAAAGTTTCAGCGAATCTAAGAAATTATTATGGGAAGCACATGGAAAGAGCTCTGTTCAAGTTTTTTTTATTATGTGATTTAGGCCAGAAATTAAAAAATATTTCATGTGAAACCTTCAAATAATATTCCATTTTCCAAATAAAAAACAAAATTTGGAAATAGCTTTGAAAATCGTAGGAATTGGTACATATGATTAACGAAGAAAAAAAAACTACAATTTCATAGGTAAAGACCCAATATTATATGCAATAATATACACTGAGAACAAAAGAGTGCGTAGGATTAAAAGTCAGTCGCCTGCGATGCCCCTTTTCACACGTATTTACGTGAAGCAACGTAAGGCGGATCAAGCCTTCGAGTCAGGAGGGGTAACATAAATAACAGTAATAAACTAAATAGTAAATGTAATGTTCCAAATAATATAATAGACTGTTTAACCCAGGAAGGATGTATACCACCATCTTATCTAAATCTGCCGCCAAGCAGCAATGTTAATAGCATTGTTGTGTTCCGGTTGTCAGAGATAAGGATAGCCAGTCCCCCAAATATGTTGGGGTTTCCGGGTTAGTACGCTTCCATCTTCGACCTCATCTTCACTTAACATCAGGTGTGATTGAGGTCAAGTAAACCCGTTGAGCATAAAAAAAAATCGTACTCTCGAATTCTTGAAAATGATACAGATATATAAATGTTTGTAAGTTGCCGTGGTCGTTGATGACCCTTGGTGTTAAAAAGCGACCTTAAATAAATAATAAAAAAAAGAACAAACATTAAAAAACCACGTTATCTTGAAGTGAGATTATGCGTTGTACCGTTTTGCTAATGTATTTTTTTGTTTATTTCAGGTAATTTATTTTCGAGTACCAACTATTCTTGTTATCTGATGTCTACGTAGTTCGGTGAGTTGGCTACACTAATTCAGATATGAAACAGATTAAAAAATATCTTCTTTGGTATAAATATACAAACAGACAAAAATTCCAAGAATGGACTATTGTATTCTACTACTTTACCTACATCCCACAATCAGTATTTTTGGAAACATTTTCAGCTATTATAATAGGTATGAATACCGAACGCTTGTCATAAATTATTAGATCATTGTATTTAACATAAAAGATTTTATGTAAAATAACTATAAAATTTATCTAAAATTATGTTCATCATTCAAGGTCTTTTGTATAGAACTCAACATCAAACGGTCATATTCAAAATAACTCGATAAAACTTTATTTAAAGCACATGAATCAGATAAATGTCGGATATTTTAGTTTATCAACACCACGTCTGATATTAAGATAATGACGAAATGATACAAATCCTGAAGTCACCGGCGCAATCCGGTGTTCAGGTAGATAACATTTATTTTCAATCCATCACCCACAAGTGCTATCTATTAGTCAAATCAATTTTGTTGCTTCACTCGTATAATTATGTCTGCATATTGCACACATACAGCTATATTTGCAGCTATACAGCTCCAATTCCAACTCCCAGGAATGGTAGCCATTTTAATTTTAAGAACATATGTCTTTAATTCCATATCCCAGTCCCAGACAATGCGAGTACATGCGAGAAAAAAAAGTGCGATTACATTAATTCTGCTTTAGTTTGCCAGAAATATTTATATAAAGTATTCATTTTAAGCTAAGAAAATACAATGCTTAAGAGATAATAATAAAATAAAAAAATAAAATATGTATTATATAAAAATAAAAAAACTATGAAAAGTGTATTGCCTCGAGTTCTCCTACCTGCGGCATTGTCCCCAGGAACATGACCATAACCCGGCAAAATGTTTGGAATAGGCGACAGAGTCCCCGGCGAAGTCGCAGCCCAACAAATCTGATAAGTTCGACTAAATGATGATGATGACTGATCGGAGACAAGATATTGTCCAATGGGGACGTGGCTTTACACATTTAAAGAGTCAGTTTTTTGGGATATGAATTATAATCACAGGTAAAGCGTATGAGAATGAGGGTGCCAGTAACACATGAGACGCCAGAATGCTCACTTAAAATATTGAATAAATCTTAAACACATTCGCACAATTTTTTCAAAATAGATGAATTTTACTATATGTGTATTTTATCATCACCTATCAAAAATCATATAATATCGCCATTTACGCCGCATATTTCAACACTCGCCAATAAATCAAAATTAAGGGTAGGTAGGTACCTACTGCAGTTCCCGTTCATCTAGGCTCATGAAATTTTTGGCATGACGCAAGGTCCCACAGCAAAAGTCGTTAATTTGAGGTCGATTGCCGTGATGGACGAACTATCTACATACAACTTACGTACGGAACCCGCGGTGCACGAGTCAGTCACTAATATAACCTTAAATTCGAGGTCTAGACAGACACACTGTATAACCACCCTATCTCCGAAGGTAGTGTCGGGCTTTTACCCGCAAACTCTCCAATTTAGCTTCACCCGTCGCTACAGCTATCTGGGACAGCATATAAATGAAATTCCCCGGGCCGGCTGTTTCTCAAACGTGACTATACAACAAACAAAAAGAAACCAACCTATATATACCGGTATAAAAACTCCATCCTTAATCTAGATAAAGTTCATTTAATACATGCCTATCACTATTGCACGTCACGCCGTGCAACCAGATCACAGTCTACGTAGGAAGGTACTAGAAAACCTGAAATCCACCGCGGTGATCGAAGGAAATGAAATCTCGTTAATTGCCTAGATCCTCCATTTGTCTGTACCTAGTGTTTAACATGAAATTGACATAATTGCTAGGGGCTGCCATGAAATGTGTTTTAATTTGCATTGTTACTCATGTTACATCATTGGCACATCCGATTACTGTTTGCTTATTTATGAGTTTAGGATATTAGAGACGATAGGGTTTATATGGAAGTTGGATATTGATTTATTTTCAAATGTAGTATACAACTGGTTTGTGAATTAGGTAGGTTTGGTTATGATTTTGATTGTGATATCAGAAGTCGTACGTTCGACAATTTAGAAACTGCGGTGATGGACCATTCCTAACACACATTTAGGCTCGCGCATATTTAAATATAGTTACTAGTTTTATATATCTTGGTATGACAAATGTGCATCGACTCACAGTAGTTACTTACTGCCGGATGACATCTGCAGAGATATGTAAATAAATTATAAAATATAGTAAGTACTCTGTGGTGAGTTAAGTAAAGTCAGTAATATATATTTACAGCTTTATTGAATAGAACATTTACAAGAATTATTGCTTACATACAGTACCTACAGCGAGCAGCACTTAGAATGCGCTGACATAACAACATCGACACACAAGCCTACTCCGATATACGAGGAAAATGTAAACAATGGCTACAGTTTCAAGTATAATGGTACGCCAGTAGACTCATTTTAAAGACAAAATCCAAATCTGCCGTCTGAAAAGAAACGCAATTGAACCATGCTTGTCTCCTTTCCATATGTGTCGTGAATAATACGATAGGACCAATTACAGCCCGTCTCGCGTATGTGCCGTAAAAAAAGCAATTAGACCAACACGTCATAATACGTCTCTTCTTGTAAGTATGGATTACTTTAGTAACTTATTAGTAATCTGTGGTATGGATCATAAAGGTCTATGAAGGGATTCGTTCGTCATGAGCATAATATCATAGACATTAAAGGTCAGTAGCCATAGTGAAAAGCTCCAGTACAGTCGCCAGTCGTTTGCCCAGATTGCGATTGGGGTATGTCTCCTATGACTAGCGACGAAACTTTAATCAAAGAAAACGTAAGAAAATATGTTTCATAAAATAGCAAAGAAGCTAATTTTGAACAGTAAGTATGTTGAAACGTAATGGAATATAAACATTTCTGTTATGACAAGTAGACTCCACCAGCTACGATTTTGGTGCCTAAAATAGACGATAATAACACCGTTCATCATCATCAATCAGCTATAGGACCTCCACTACTGAACATAGGCTTTCTCCATAGATTACCAGAGCGTCCGGTTGGAAGCGGTCTGCATTTTTTTTTATGATTTACTGGATTCGCGTTTGACCACAATCTCACCTGATGGAAAGTGACGATGTGGTCGAAGATGAAGCACGCGATCCCTGTAAATGCCTTCACTCTGCTCTTGAAGATCCCAAGGTTGTAGGATTCAGGAAAGACTGACGGCGGAAGGGAGTTCCATGCCTTGGTTGTTCGGATGAACTTTTTAGTGCGAATGTTCGGTAGTTATATTACTATATACGGGTGGAATCCCTCCCCACGCCTACTGGTCCGAAGTTGGAAGGGTGACGGTGGCATACATCCATCATCCAGCGACTTCTTTTGTTTTATGCCCTAGCAGTCATCAGTTCTACTCACTATACCCTCCCACTTCAACTTACCTACTAATCCGCTGGGTTATGTCGGTGACGTCGTGCTTTTACGCATTTCTTTATTCCTGATCTGTGTGCGAAGTGTAAGTTTTGCCTCGTTTTTAACTTTACCATCGCGTTCGCGTTTACGAAAAAAGTCCCTAAGAAAAAAACCGTTTTGCAAACTATCCGCAAGACGCGCTGCACATTTCTCTATACAAATCGTCACGTACCTAAACGTGAATGCGGTAGTAAAGTTAAGTCGAAACAAAACTCACACTCCCTCTGTAGTGAAACGCCAAACATCGCCCTCTCTGTATAGCTCGTTGTGTGACCTTGAGCTTTCTTATGAGTCATAGTAGAGACCAAGTTGCAGTGCCATTGGAAACACACTAATTAAATCGTGTGTAATATCCCGAACCCTGCCCATTCGATTTTCCAACATTAGGCCGATTAAACTTTGTATAAGAACCAACAACGCTAAAGTACCTAATCGAGTAGATATACCTAATTTAGAGAAGTCCTGAAAAGTACTGTTGATGTTAGGTAAGGCAGCCTCCATAACCACGCTGAGTCTGCGTCTACGCAGACCTATCCTTACCCAGACTCGTTTGATACCATATACTTCAACGAAACGCTAAATTCTAAGTAATAATAACTATTCGCCGATCAGCGCAAAACACGGTCAGTGACCCGACATTAGCCCATAGTCAAATTCACGATAAGTTTATAGATTGCAAAATCAAATCAAATCAACAAGGAATAAAAAAACATAAACAAAACGCGAGTCGGTCTATCGTACGAAAGGTTCCGTAGCGTACAAAGTCCATAAAAGTTAATTAGATGGTAACTGAAATTTCCGGATGTCTAAGAAAATATTCAGTCGAGACATGTCGTCAGTATTTATTTGTTGCTTGTCTTTAGGACATATTGAAATAAATTTTGAGTCCTAAATTTTATCGTCTTTGAGAATGATTTTAACGTCCGCCTGGCTACCTATCACCATCTTATGTAAATGTAAGTCTGCTGCCAAACAGCCACCAATGATGATAGCGTTGTTATAGTTGACTATCTTACAAGTTGGGGATTCAGGGGAGCGGTTTTTCGATAACTGTTAAAGTACAGTGGCACAAAATTTTTCCTTTTGACATTGTCAAAATAGATTCCATTTTGTGAATTCTTGCATCTGTGATTGTGCTCAAGCGCTAACCCGTTTTGCATAAAAAGACAGGAAGTATATATAATAAAAAAACAGGAAAATACATCCGACCTATAACTAAGTACAACCACTGGGAATGTATAAACTGTAATAATTGCAAGGAAAATTATATCATTCCAGCTGGGTCTCAATGTCAGCTAACCTGCGATTATACTAATGTGGTTTAGTTACGTTTAAGACTGCGCTTATTTTGACGAGCAACGACTGTGGCAGTAGCGATTTAATTTTTACAGAGAAGTAGCCAGTGTTTGATACTGTTAAAGTAATAAAAATCCGACCAAATGGAGTGTGACTCTCCATCATTACACAATATAAACAATTCTATGGTTAATAACAATACAGAATGCCGTAGCAATAAGTCTGCGAAAATCTGTGAACCATTTGACCAGCGCTTTGACAAATAATTACATTTTGCAGGTCGAACTAACAGCGGCGTAGCCTTAATAATACATAACCCTAAAAAGTTTAATGTGAGCGCATTGTCAAGCATTGCAGTTACCTATTGTTCTTTTGATGTATGTAATAATTGGTTTCTTTAGAACTAGATTACGTGTCGAATCGCATTGCATTGTTTTTTAATAGGTATTTGTAAACTGCGCCTTGTGCTATAGTTTGTATGGATATACGTTGCTGCTTATTGGTAATTAGAATTATTTATTTTACATTACTATTCATTTATATGTTAAATAGTCACTTTAGGTTTATTTACAATTAGGTCGGTTTTCTACAGCAATGCAGCCATAAGTTTTGGACACTGACAGTCGCGTTGGGCCTGGGTGGTGGATTATGAGTATGAGGGTATGGGTTGCTAACAGAGGTCAGTGGGAGGAGATCGTGTCTCAGCAATGGGGACGTAGGGCTGTTGATATGTCTGTGACAATACAAATTTTTCTATATGACCAGAATTTCTCTTTTTTTGCTCTTATTGCTTTTAAACGGTGAACGATAACATAGTGAGGAAACCTGTGTCATCATCTGATTTAAGAGCCATGCTCTTGTCGGTGGAGATTTTTCCATATCTCTCTGCTCTCCGCCTTCCTCTTGACCTCCTGATACGACACGACGTTCAACTTCTCTTTATCTGCTGCATGTAGCTTATTCTCGGTCTTCCTCTTTTTCTTTTCCCCTATATTCTTCCTTCTATTATGGTTTTGATGAAATTATCGTGTCGTATAAGGTGTCCCAGCATTTAGAGGAAACCTGTATACCTCAGAAATAAAATTCAAAGGCATGTGAAGTGCCCAACCCGCATTGGGCCCGCGTGATGGACTATGGCCCATACTCCCTCATTATACAAGGCGAGGCCTATATCCCAGCAGTGGGATTTTTACGGGCTGATGATGTTGTTGGCTAGAATGTTGAAGCTAGCTATGTCTGCGATGCTTATCGACATTTGGCTGTTGTATAACAGGTTTTACAATACAATCAACAAAGACGACCGCTTATTCTTTGCTAATGTGATCATGCCTTAAAACGTAGTGGTGTGTGGGTTGCATGAGGTCAAACCACGTCAAACTGCAATATCTCTAACATGTTTTGACAATGCAATTTGGCAAGTTACATAACATCCGGATGTGTTATTGACGTGTAACCGTGTAGCTCTGGTTAACCTTTAACTGACATTGTGCAACTTGGGCCGTATCGTACGTAGAGACAAGTAACAATGAAGCCGGCTACTTATCTATCATTGAGTCATCATTCGTCCCGACTTAACTCTATGGGGACTTTGTTAGAGCTTGTACATAGTTGTACCTACTTTAATAAGGTGAGGGCACATCAAGTGCCAGAAAGCCAATCGCTTTTTAGGACAAAGACGTTAGGTTAAATTTGTACGGAAGCGACTTGGATCGATTATAGTGATAAGTATGGCGTTGAAATATTATGTTAAATAACATTATTGCGATTAATAAAATGGATAACATAACGTATGGCACTCGTATCATTATGGAATGTAATGTACCGGTAAACAAGAGTATGTTACATATCTGTTATGGTAAACAAAACATTCGGGCAAATGTTATTCGGGCAAGTAAAATTCAGGGATATGAGTATTATTACATATAATTTTCGGCCAAACTATAGAAATCAGTTTTTAACACGCTTTTATATTAGCTTCACTTGTAACTAACAAATATTGGAAGTAGCATTTAGCCTACCTCTAATTGTTGTATCGAAATGAAACTTGGTATATATGTAGTTCGCACGACAATACTATAATTTCATATCTTGGAGCTGATCTGATCGGAGCCAGGAGGTGGGTGTTGGAACTCTTCACTGGCTACTAGTAAACCCCTGGAGTTTAGGCTCGTATGATTCGTTTTGACGAGTCGAATGCTTTGCACTTGATGTCGAGTGTCTGATGATGGAGCCAGAGGTGGAACTCTTCAGCGTCATTTATGTTTATTTTTAAAATCGCATATTTTTTATTCATAAAATTGCCTATATAATATTATAGATTTTGGTGTAAGTAAATATTTATACCCGTAGTTGAGTTGTTTTACTAGCTATGAACACCAGCTTGTGATGAAAGTCCCTAGTAACATTTTATTGTACACGTAAACAAGAATTTTGCCTTGCCTGTTACCACAGGGTACGTTGTAACCTTTGACCACGAAAGCTCCCATTGTTCTAACTACAAGTTCTTCCTGTAGAACAAATTAGTAACTAAATAAAGGTTAAGTTCCCCTGTGTCGCTTATCTCGTGCAGTTCTCTCGCTGAGGAATGTAGAGGTCGGGCGTCTCGTGTAAAACCAGTACTATCAGTCATATCTTTGGGTTGCGACCCTGGCCCGACCGGCGGGAGGCTAAGTAGAAATCAAGGCGTAGGTAAACTTGTTGTGCTGATTTGATAGACAGTTTCACCGTCGCTTATCGCCTGTTTTCTATTATCAATTAAATCGTTTATTTGCTACTGTCGATAGTCGCACTCTTGGTTCAGAGCATTCGCTATTCTTTCAGTTCTTGGATGAGTGTCTACTTTGACATTTACATACGAATCTTTTTGGGCTTTGGTCCTGGATGTTTTTAAATCTGATACACTAGTTAGTGGGTGGTTTACAGGGGCGCCTTGATAACATTGACTGTCAGTTGGACACTATAGTCTGAAAGTAATCCTACAATCCGCACTGGGCCCGAGTAGTGAATTACGCATACCCTTTTCTAGTGAGAGGAGGCTGTGCTCTTGTAGGTTAGTAGTGGATACATAAGACCGTTCATGATGATGATAGATGCACGGTTTATTGGTAACGGGTAACGTTGAATATATTAGGTCCTTACCTATGACATTGGCGTTTTGTTTGAAGAATTTCATTAAGACTATTTTCTCCATACAAACATTTTTGATTTTTTTTTGGGAATGGAAATCCAAATTTACCTAAACTTTGTGTGTATTATCGGATAACATTAAGTTAAGTGTAGGCAGCGTTAATTTTTAAAAGTAACCGCTTTATTAAAGTTTCAGCGAATCTAAGAAATGATTATGGGAAGCACATGAAAAGAGCTCTATTCAAATTTTTTTTATTATGTGATTTAGCCCAGAAATTAAAAAATCTCTCATGTGAAACCTTGAAATAATATTCCATTTTCCAAATAAAAAACAAATTTGGATATAGCTTTGAAAATCGCAGGAATTGGTACATATGATTAACGAAGAAAAGAAACTCCAATTTCATAGGTAAAGACCCAATATTTCCATTTACAGTGCACAGCCTAACATTTAAAATTCATTCACATGCACTAAGTTATAAATTGATTCAATAATATATGTTGATAATACTAAATAAACAAAGTAAGATCAGATACATATTTTTGATAAGTTGTGGTAGATACTTATAAAGACAAGCGACTGTACATTAGTGTACATATCTTATAACCAACATAAAACAATCGAACATGAAAGTCACTTGCGATTGTTCACTGTGATGCAGGTACATGTAAAAACTGTTATGAGACTTTATGAAAACCTGATTTATGATTAATGCTAGTCAATGAACAAGCTTATATATTTTATATTTAGGTCTTCTTCAATTTAAGAGTCATGCTCATGACCACGTCTCTCTACTTTCCGCCCTCGTTTTAACCTCTTGGTACGACACGACATTTACCTTTTCTTTCACTTGGTCAAATTAATTACGTCTAGGTCTTCCCCGTCCTCTCTTTCCTTCAATATTTCCCTCAATTATGTTCTTCAAAAAAATATAAAATAAAATATGTATTTAGGTACATAACAATAATTCTATGCTGTAAATAACAGAAGCGCCGTACAAAATACAAGTTATTTCGGATACTTGCTGTGCGTGGTTTCTTAAAGAAGCGGGAAGCATTTGGAGCAAAAAATTGCGGTTACTACTGAGTACCACGACGATCCAAATAAAGATTAGGCTCCTATCCAATTACTAAGGAAATATCTTAGCTCTATAACACTTTAAAATATCGTCTCTAAGCTGTTTTATATCTACGTAGGACTTGCTAATTACCTGTTGACGCATTTCGAGCCGCTCTCAAAAGTGGGACAAAAGGTTGACGGACTGTCACAGCTGGAGTAGGTTCGTGACTTTTTTTATATATTTTAAAATAGACATACGCACAGTCCATATGATTCATAGTGTGTATAAAGAATTGTTTTATCTAAAATATGGATGTGCGTGGACGTAATTGGAGATAATTTTATTACAATAATGACTATTTACTATGTAGATAGATCACAAAAGGCCTTTATAATGGAACGGCGATGTTTAATCATGTGTTTTAACGTCAGTCAGATCGTTTCAACGTTTGTTTAACTTCTTTAAAAGTGGATAACCTTCATGTTTATAGGAACGTCATAAATGTCGCTATTTCATAATACGTATGCCAAGGCGCGATGTGTCTAACACGACCGAGCGGCGACAGCGATTTACTCTTTACGAGTAACGCCGAATAAAACATGAAAAACTGGAGGGATTCGTAGGGTTCCTAATTGGAATTATATTATCAGTATTTTATTTAGATTTAATCTTTTTTTATTCGCTATAGGTTTTTATTGAGACAGTTTCTGTAATATTCCTATTTTTGCGTTTTTTAAAACTACCTATGACAATAACTTCTATTTCACTTACCTAATATGCCTTATTTATTTCCTTACGGTAAAAAATAAAATCCGGTATATATATTATATTTGTCTATTGTAAAGTTTAGGGATCACCTTTTTGTCTATTGTACAAAAAGGTGATCCCTAAAGTTTACTTACAAAATTATATTTATTGGTAGATTTGAACATGCGATCCGGGTCGACGATCTTACAAATTGGTACTAAACAGAACATTACACATAATGCAAACACCACCTTGCTATTAACGTTGTTACAGTAATGGCAGCTGTTTATTAAAACCTAACCACATTGTGTAAGCCACAAACGGCCTAGATGACTATATAATCTATGGCAGTTCACTTTTGCGGTTTGCATCCATACGTTATTTATTATTGTGTTGTGGACGCGGCGGTCGCAGTGCCTGACTACGATATGCTTACAGAAATAGTAAAAGGCAATCTATCTACAACAAAGGGTAGGTTAATTCGATCCCCAGCGGGGTACATGTTTAAGTACTTTTAAATGTCCGCCTGGCTATCTACCACCATCTTACCTAAATCTGCCGCCAAGCATTGTTGTGTCCCGGTTGTCAGAGATAAGATAGCCAGTCCCCCAAATGTGTTGAGATTTCCGGATCAGTACGCTTCCACCTTCGACCTCATCTTCACTTAACATCAGGTGTGATTGAGGTCAAGTATGACCCGTCGTGCATAAAAAAAAAACTCCGTCTGTAGGCACGGAAAATTACTAGAATAATCTTCCGGCGTCAGTTTTTCGAAATTATACATAAATTACAAAGCATAGGCATTTACTGAGATCGTGTGGACAGCTTCGACCATACCTTTACATCGGGTGAAGTTGTGGTCAAACCAGTGGGGTAAACAGCATCTTATTCCAGGGCATGTTATCCGGCTACCTTGATTTCAGGCAGATATTTGAATGATGAATTTAAATATTTGTTTTTTTAGGTCTGGGTGTCCGTTTTGTATGTTTCAGTCTGAGTCCAGGGCAACTATACAAGGAATCCTAGTGGGGGACATGAGTGCGATCGGTTATTATTACAATTATTTTATTATTACCATATTACAGCGGTTCTCGATACTGACTTGGCAACGGAACCTTTTTGGAAAACAAAATGTTTGACGGATCCCTAAAAGAATCAAAAACTGTTTCTTTTTGATAGAATATTGTTATAGTATTTTTTTTCATTATGACCAGTACTTTCGTGGAGCACAGACCCTTGCTAGGGCTAGGGCTCCCCTAGGGCTCCGCGGAGCAAACTTTGCTTATAGCTGCCATGATACATATTGCACTACAGATTAAGGCACTTAAGAATTTTACACTATAAAATCTAGTTTCGTCTTTTATTTAACTTTCAATTAACGATTACGTATAAACATATACTGGGGAGTTTTGTTACTGTAAGGAAAAAAATAGGCCATATTAGGTAAGTGAAATTAATTGTTATTATTACATTACAATTATTGTTGTACAATAAAGAATATTTTGTTTTGTTTGTTTTTGTTTGTGAAATAGAATTTTTTTTTTTTTTAGTTGATTTTTCTCCTCTAGGAGAAGGCAAAGGGATCTAGCCCATAACAGCCATGTCTTTGTATACAGAGTCTAGTCACGGTCAAGTCATTATTCAGTAAAGTGGCAGAATGCTTTACAAAAGATTTTGGCGGCTTCTTGTGGGAACCCGAAAGCTCCGTTACGCACTTTAATTTACACTTCCCTTCACTTGTACAACATCACTAACGTTTGCTGCACAATATTCTGCCATTATTAAGCTTCAAAAGTAGAATGCACAAATTATAAGAATTATAAAGAAAAATGCTACTTCACTCGCCGAGTTCCCGCCAAAAAGCCTTGTGAAATAGAAGTTGTTGGATAGGTTTTTTTTTTTTTCAAAACCATCGTCGACGCCCGCGCCTGTCAGAGATTGATATGCGACTGGCAGGATTCTTAGGGTTCCTATCATGTAAAAAATTTCGCAGGCCCGATATTGATATGCGATAATTTTATTTAGAACGCATATTTTCTCCAAGTTTTCTTTATTTATTTAATTTAATGATGTAAATTATGTGGAATAGGCAAAAATTTTTTTTATGCGATAAATGCGACCGTAAATGACACAATTGACACTTTATTCGATGATGGTTTTGAAAAAACAAATTAAATTATCTATGCAATACCTTCTATTTCACTTACCTAACATGCCCTATTCCTTTCCTTACGGAAAAAAAGCTCACCTAAAGACAATGTCAAATTCGAAATCGGGCAGACAACTTCAGAAAATGCATATTTGTCTATACATACATATTGCAAGGTATAATTAGAAGCGAGAGATAGAGGTTCCAAATTTTTCCACACGCAAATCCGTGGGCGGCCTCTAGTCAGCTGATAGAAATTAATGCCACCCACACATGCCCTTTATGCAGTACTTAATAAAATATAGTGAGTGACGGATGACCACTTACAGATCGAGTTGGTAGTTGTCTTATACTGGTGTCGATTTGAATGTGCACCAACTAAACTAAACTAAAACCAGTTTTAAAGTAGTACTGTCTCTTTTCCTTGGAACAGTACGAGTTCAGTTCAGCTCAGTTCAGTTCAGCTCAGCTCAGCTCCGCTCAGTTTGCCCATTTCATAATTTTTGCACTCTTGCTGCGATCGATCACGGCCTTACACCAATCGTCCGGCTCACGACCGCTCCACCAGCACTTGTTAGATAGCAGGTACACATAGCAAGGAGGACTATTCCACTTATTAGCATCTCCAGCGATATCCTGTCTCCTGCAGCTTTCCCACTTTTCATACCTTTCACAATTTCCTCCATATTACTATGGAATTGAATGAAATGAAATTTGTAATTGATAATATATTAGAATTGAATTCAAATTTGTATGTAGCAATATCTGCTATAACGACACATTAGGGGACCACCTTTACACAACGATGTCGACCACGCCCTTCGGCCCGAGCAGGATACAATATTCGGGGCAATAACCGGACAATTGACTGGAATTAGTAAAACTCCTACTGTAAAGATTACTAGTTCTATACAGTTCTAATACTAGTTCGTTAACCTTGCTTTGTTGCTTTGATGTGCCGGTAGTGACATTCGACACTGATGGCAGTTTTAATTGTGGTTTTTTTAGTTGGCAAAAAAACTGAAGTTTATTATTAGTCATGTCTGACGAACAGACAGTTTGACGCCGAAAGTTTAGTGAACTTACTACTCAACTATGATTAATGGTTCCATACCCTTTAGTTAGGTCAACGTAAATGCGTGAGTGACATCAACTGTTCGTATAGTTGAAAGTAAAATGAAGTTGTATGAAAAAAATTGGAACGCAAAATCCGCAAGAAAATCAGCTGGTATCTTGCCCAGACTGCCTGTCGCCAAAAACAGTTCGACGACCTCACTTCAGTGGTTTTGAGCTACAATATCGGCTGTCGAAATATATAAAAAAAAACTAAAGGCGTCATTCTCATAAACGTGCCTTGCGTCAACGAGCTATTTATACAATTTTTTTGAAAAACTGTTGCCCAAATTCGACTAGTAATTAATTTGGACGAACGAACTATTGGTAATAGCCCAAAGCGATAGACAACCCTATTTCACATACAGTCACTTGCATAGATAAATTGACTGTAGTATGTCCTTGAAACACCTCACTGTAAACTTTTGATATTCTAGCTTGAAACCTGATAGACTTGTATTGATTGAAAATTGGATTGTTTAGCTTTGGGTTACAAAATGTAATTTATAAACTAAATTCCAATGTAATCGTCCCGACTTTCCGTATGATATCTATGAGATGTATCTTTGGCCTCTATAACTTACAAAATAAGAAAACTAAAAAGCATTATGTGAACTTTTGTATGGCCTTTGGCACAAACATGTCGTTATCGGCTGGTACGCTGGCCAAACATCCGTGACCTGCTTCTTGTGTTCTTTTCGGAACACGTGAAGGGATCCGAGGAGAAAAGTTCACAGATAATATAACCGGCCAAGTGTGTGTCGGACACGTTTTTACTTAGGGTTTTGTGGTACCTTCGACTTTCAAGTTTAATAAAAATTGAGTTTTATTTAATCTTTGTACGAATAGGTATCTAGATTTCTATTTCAGATTTTTTAACGGGTTTGACGCTGTGTGTGCACTAATTATCTAGTGCCAAATAAGACAATACTACATGACGGATAATAAATATCTATGACTGGCATAAATGTCAATGTTCATCACACACAACATAATAATAATGTTATCTACAATCATGATAATATTATTACTTGTTATTTTATTAATGTACAATTTGATAACCGCCTCCGTGGCTCAATGTAAACAACATTGGGTTTACGATTCGGAGGTCGCGGGTTCGATCCCCAGCGGGGTACATGTTTAAGTACTCGGTTTTTGGTGGTAGGGCATTTCCGGCAAATGTCCGCCTGGCTAGCTACCACCATCTTATCTAAATCTGCCGCGAAGCAGCAATGTTAATAGCATTGTTGTGTTCCGATTGTCAGAGATAATATAGCCAGTCCCCCAAATGTGTTGGGGTTTCCGGGTCAGTTACGCTTCCACCTTCGACCTCATCTTCACTTAACATCAGGTGTGATTGAGGTCAAGTACGAACCAGTCGTGCATAAAAAAAAGTACTTTTTTCCTTGTTATTGACCGCCCTGTATAACTTACTAACCACAACTGAGGTTTTTTGGAAGACTCTCTTAGCGATAAGCTCACCTTTGTACATTATTTCTTACTTTTTTGATCTTTATTTGTCTTTGTCTTTTATTATTTTCTGTGCAATAAAGAATAAAAATCATTTAGCTGTCCCGGGATATACTATGACATAATTATGTGAATTTTTTGCTGCAAAAATTTATAGAGCGGTCACATTCAGATTTGTTGACTGATTGAGAAACACCCCATTGACCTACAGAAACCTATTATCTCTACATTTACTGTGCAACTCTATTTCGTTTCGTTCGTGGGCTTTCGAGTATTTGAGCGACTTTATCACTCAAGTGAGGAGAACCCTGACATTTAGCGAGCACGCCTAACCTTCTGCCCCCTCGTGATAGAGATGCCTTCATATACTCTACATTAGGGTTGCCGGACGTACCGGTTTATATGTAGAGTTGTGTCCTCATGTCCCGATTTGTGAAATATTTGTCCCCGGTTGGGCCTCTGGCTAGAGTTGTCCTACAGGCATTGTCACAGTTATTCATACAGGACTGTTTTACATGATTAATGGTAACAAGTACCAACCACAGGTCATTAAAATTACCCTCTTTTTCCATGTACTTTTTTATGTACTTAGTCTTCAAAATTTACATTGCCATCATTCTAATCCTCTTTCCACGGCCGTTATTAAAGTACCTACTTATTTATTTTCCAAAGCAAAAATTTTAAAAAGCAATTAATAAGAATAAATAAGGAATGATTAATTCCAGATTTGAAAGTCTGTTCTTGGTTGGCTGCTGAATAAATGGCAGCCCTGTTATATGGATATACACAGGTTATTATACATTTTGATATTCCACGGCAGCGTGTCGGAGAAATTTTTCAATCTGTTGTTCATCAGTTAATGGTACATAAGTTTTAGATAGACAAGGAGTGGATAACCCCTTGAATGTGATAGATTAAAGCCTATTATGAAAAATCATACATAAGTCTATAGATGTAAAGCCGTTTTTACGACACCTCGGGAAGAGAGTTCAATTCTTTTTAAGCCCATTACAACGAATGTTACATTTAACTTCATTCGAAAAATTAAAGAGGTACGTGATTTTCATATTTACGAAATATATTTGCTGTTGTCATCGCATTTGTGAATTGTTCACGTGGCATTTCCCGTCAGTAAGGCAGTGTTCAACCCCCGCGCCCGCGCCAGTGACATGCATTGTGTACCCCGACAGAGATTTGTTTCATCGGATATAGCCTTCATCATGTGACATGGTGGTAGTTGGTTACTTGGTTAGTTCACAGGCTGTTTTTCCCACGAATGATACACCTACCTACTTCCTAACGATGACAAGACGTATCTAGTGAGATACGTATGAGTACGTAGTAGTTATCTTGGCAGTAGATACAATTTGGCGACTTTCTTCAGTAGCTCAATCACAGGAAGAGATTGCCAACAGCTGATTCGGTGAATTAATCTGAATCATGTTCTATTAATTACGTAAACAGTATATAGTAAGAAATTACGTCTTGTTAGTGTATCTCGAGACGTTACATTTTAGACGATATTTTAAAAACCTTTCGTGAGATTGCTTACACTAGAGATTTTGGGTGGCAGCTACTCAGACAGTGAATTACCCTAGCTATTCAATGAGTAAGTCAATCTTTTGGGTACACCTGTTTGCATGTTCAGGCAAAGACAGTTGATGTTCTAGCTCGTCACAAACTCGTTGGAGGACGTTTTCAAGATGCTGGAAGGGAGAGAAGGGTCATTCAACATTAATAATGAGTACATCTTACACCAATGCTTTACCGTTGATATTGTGAAAATGGTGGATTACAGAAAATACAAGGAATGCTGGACAGTTGCAAGTCCACCTGAAGAAGAGCTTGGACAGCAGGACTAAGGCTATGTTCAATGATCATGTAGACCCAGTATTGGTTATAGTCGGCGGCAAGACTTCTAGGTTGTTGAGGAGTACTTCTACCTCGGGCAGTTAGTAGAAACAACTTCGAGAGAGGCGGTAATGAGATGATTCATCTGGATCGGGCAGCATTTCGAATAAAAATAAAGCCGAAAGACGAGTTTCCACTCAATGGGTTCTTGTAGTAATGACCTAACGAGCAAGATATGGTTACTGATGGTATTGCTAGTCCATAAATATTCAAAGTAGCCCAGCGAGTTATGCAAAGCGCTATGCTTGAGATCTCGATCAGGGTGAATCGTCAGAAAATGACTGTTGCTGACATATAGTTCAGTTGACAACGAGTTAGCTACATCTGACGCAAAACTAGCCTTTGGGGAAAACGAGTTCTGTAGTAGAGACCATGTCTCCATAAAAGAAGTATAGAACGCCCACGTGCTTGATGGTGCTAGGAAATGGATCACCGAAGATGGGATCCAGTAGAGGGCTGGGATAGCCTGATGACGTGAACATTTAATAAATACTTATAAGAAGTCATACTTAATAGGATATCACCAGTGTACAATCTTTAAACTATTATTAATCATGTCATTCTTATTTATTAGTACTGCTAGTTGTTAAAGGTTACATGCTAATTAATTAAATGTTAAATGATTATTGCAGCTGACTGTACAATGAAGTTACAGATGCAACTGTTTCCTGTGCAGACAGTTCCGGGTTCGATTGCCGTGCCAGGAAATATTTGTTGTCGGGGTGTTACGTAACGTTTCTGAGTGTGTATACTTAAAGGATTTATTTGTTACAAGACTTCAGACGACCGTTTATCGTCTCCGAGTTATTAGAATTAATCAAGTAATTTTTAATAGGTAGGTACCTACTACTACATACTTAGGTACTTTTGCACTTCACCTTGCGCGACACATGTTTACTTTTTGTATGTGTCTCGACTGTGTGATACTCGTACCTGATTGTTTGTGTCATAAGATGGGTTTAATAACATTTTTTTTCTTTCTATTTATCTAAATATTTTTATTCCGTCGCTGCAATACAAAACGCGCTCCATTTTCGACGCATGGGAATTTTGGTAGGTAGTTTCATTGACAAATCCCTCGATTTCAGATTTCATATACGCATATAATATACTAGGGGACGTCCCGCGGTAGTGCGGATAGCCGCACTATTCTGTTTCCCGTTCCTGTGTGAAGGCTCGTAGTAACTCAAGGAACACGCCTGCCAAACTTCATCAAAATCTGTCCACGCGTTTGGATTGTGCGTTGATAGATCAGTCATTCGTTTCCCTTATATATACAGGGTGTTAGGAAGGCCAATGCAAAGTGTTTAGGAGTGATAGTTCAAGTTATTTGTGATACTTTCCGTTTAACTAGATGTAGTGCAGCA
Organism: Oegoconia quadripuncta; assembly: GCA_949316235.1. Lineage (NCBI taxonomy): Eukaryota > Metazoa > Arthropoda > Insecta > Lepidoptera > Autostichidae > Oegoconia > Oegoconia quadripuncta. The sequence continues at coordinate 12,400,248 of OX438758.1, forward strand.
TAGTAGTAAATCTACCAGTGTAAGCTGACCGCTGGATGTTATCGCCAATTTGAATGCCGCGAAACTTGTTTGTGTGATGAATACGAATTTATTCCAGAGTAATGGGTGTTTATACTATAGATAGTTTTGTACGTTTATCCGTTTTATAGTATCCATAGTACAAGCTATGGTTAGTTTGGGACTAGATGATGGCTGTAAGTGTTTGAAATATTTATTTATTTATCACCAATAACCTTACGGCTTTACATTGGTCTAGGTATAACAAATTGTTTACCTGTATATACATAATTTTATATAAAAATCCACCATAGAAGTTAATAATAAACAAACCGTTGCAATCCGGGAACCCAGTCTATTAAAGAAATAAATTGAATTCCACGTTTATTTCCTAGTTAGAGTTATAGATCATTATTGGCATCTACTATTGGCGTAGGTAGTGTACCTATACCTGTACCTATACCTGATTGTTTGTGTCATGAGATGGGTTTAAATAAATTTTTCTTTCTTTCTTTCTTTCTTTCAACAGTTATTGTCCAGTTAGCAATAATTATTTACCAGTCTTGGTTCGCGGAAGTCATTATATTAATGCAAACGTCATGTGAACACACATAGGTATGATATTACATGAATTAAATGATTTATAGGAGTACCCTTTTTCGGGCTTGAACGTGTAGCTTTAAGAACTATGTAAAAATCTACGAAATCCCTAATAGGCACAAGCAGGGGCGTAGCTACCGCCGTATTTGCCGTATCAATTATACGGGGCCCCCGGGCCACGGGGGCCCCCAAAGTGTGTAAGGAAAAAGAATAAAAACTTTCTAATTTATTTTATTTTACAAATGACAAAATTCTATAAAGCAATTCCTTTTTTTCCCGCCTTAAGCGTGCGTTCAAAAGTTGGCAACACTACATCGTTATGGCGGGCTGCGGGACTTCCCCGTTTTACTTACTTTTTTTTTTTTTTACGTTTGCCGAAAAAAAGGCAAGGAGAGTGAATATTTAAAATTCGATTTTTATTTGTAAAATGGGTAAATTATGTGATAAATAAATATTTCTTCTCACAATATTTTTTTTCTTTTGTGAAAAATCTTTACCTCCATATAAGGGCCTCCAAAAAAATTTTTATACGGGGCCCCGACAAGGCACGCTACGCCTCTGGGCACAAGGCAAGGTGAAACAACCCAATATGAGAGAATTGAGAACAATTAAATTCACACACATTCACTCGCACATTCACATATACTCGTAAGTATTGAAATTTTACTAAATACCTACCTATATGATATCCTTCTCGTGTCCAGCTTTTTATGGTTTATCACTTGTTTTTGAGTTGATTTTAGATACGGATTTTTGTTTTTGTTTACTGTTAGTTAATTTTTAAATTTATTCATAGAGTAATAGTAATTAATTCCTTGGTGGCAGCAACTACTCTACTTGGGGGGGGGGGGGACTTAAAATCAGCAAAATCTGCAGAGTCCCTACCTTTTCATCACAGTTTGACCTAATTTATTATCAATTAATTACTTATTAAATGAACTTTGTGGTGAATAAATACTTTTTATTTATTTATTTATTAGTAGACGTCGCAATATAAGCTATTCCGCGATTAAAACTGCCTATTATTTCATAGGCATGTATATTTTATTGGGGTTCTGATATCATTTATCATATTACCTGTTTTATATTATTTATTAAGGACATTTATATTTTCTCAACAACTGGTCGGAGGAAGCTCGGACAGAGAGGCGTGGGGAGAGAGGCCCTCCTCTCTCTCTCTACGAGTCCGCTTTTGCCCAGCAGTGGGACAGTTTGGACTCTTAACAGGACAGTTAATTAATCACACATAGAAATCCAAGAATGGTGGGCTACAGTGGTGGCTCTAGTCTAAGAAATCGACCAATCGTCATTGGGCCTGCGTCAATATCAAGTGGCAATCGAATTACCTACGATTCATAAATTAATAGCTTATATACAAACAATAGCTTATAAACAAAATTATTATTCCTAACTATGGTTGATACTCAAGATCTGATGCTATATTATATGGGTGATTTGTCACATATAGGTACAATGCATCATCATGCGCTGCTCACGATTGCTAATGTAAATAAAAGAGCTTGTAAACACGAAAGGGTCTAATTGGACTGAAACACCTTATTGAGTCGAAAAAAATGCATCGTGTATGGTTATAAAGTGTTTCAGTAAATTAAATTTAAAATAATTAATAGCATAACCTGCTGAGAGACAGTAAGCAACTGATTCCCCCTCCGTCTTCGAGCATAGAAAAACTGGTCGACGTCGAACCAAATAGTAGGTTTTATTTTTAATCTTACGGCCGTATTAATAAACCAATCTCAATACAAGTCTTGAGGCCGTATCAACCGAGATGCGTCTTAAGCAGTTGACGTTATCTCAAGCTCCGTACTAATTTATAAACCAATCTTGAGGTCTACTCAGCTGAGATCACTTCTCAAGTATTCGCCTCAGCGGCGAATGAATGATAGTCTTGAGTTTCGTGAGTTTAATACACGCACCTCTCAAATGAGTACTGCTTGAGTATGCACGTGCTTTTCAGGTGTCAAATTAGGTTTATTAATCAACACGTTTACTTGAGACCGGTCACAAGACTGTTCTCAATCTTGAGACGGGCCCTTGGCTTGTAGGTATTATGGATACCAGATGGTTGATAAACTCCGCAAATATTTTTTTTTTTTAATAAATACATATAAATGAAAAACATCCATAACTCGGGAACACGTGTCTGTATTTATCATTTATTTTTATTTTATTTATGTATTTTATTTTATTTATTTACATAGAATCAACAACATTATTACAAATTCTTATACAGAAAACTAATACCAAACATATGCCATTTAAGATTGAGGCTTCTGGTGACCACAGAGCGGGCGGCTTCCTAGCTCAGAGAATAAGTCTCGCTATTCAGCGCGGGAACGCCGCTTGCCTGTTGGGCACAATGCCGCCTCGAGGAGATGCGTTAGATGGAATTTTTTACCTGTGATTAAATTGTTTTATCATAGATGATAATTTTAATAATATAAAGTACAAACATTAAAGATTCTTATTATGTTACTGACAATCATACAAACATATGCCCCTAGCGGGATTCGAACCCTCCACCTTTTGTTATAGCAGTCAGAGTTTCTAACCACTACACCAAACAGTGCACATTGCACTTATGCCAGCCTCATGGGTGAAAACAATTAAACTATGCCTATACATTAGCTTTAAACTATTAATTACAAAACAGTGGGTTTAGTGGAACTATTGTACGTATCTATTATTTTTTTAATACACCTACAAGAAATAAATGATTTTCTTTACTTCCATGCTACTCCAATGGTGTTTGTGATGCAAATTGAAAATGCGTGTTTTGAACACGTATTTCCTACAAACAATTACCCTTTAGAGAATCCCACTCTGAACTATAATGAGACAGCAATTACAGATTGCTGAAGGATCAAATGACAATTAAGGGTTCCTTCATTCCTAAGTTGTTGAACGACGATTTATACGTCGTTCTTCGTGTGTTTGCCCCATTATCGAGAATCACTTGAGGAAATCGTAGGAATTGTCTAACGTCTACCCATACAGACCATGTTTGGAATACTAATCTATTTCTCTTGAATCTATTAATCTGACGCGAAGTACAAAATACAGGGAAGTACATACATGGGTAGAACCATCTATAGTATAACTGTAACCAAGGCAAATTATAAATATTGATGTGTTTAACCGTTATGCATCACAGAAATACTCTACAATCTACATTATAATAAATAAATATCCTTAGACATACACACAGCGCCATCTAGTTCCACAGTAAGCAACTAGGCTTGTATTATGGATACCAGATGGTTGATAAACTCCGCAATTTTTTTTGTTGGAAATAAATACATATATAAATGAAAAACATCTATAACTCGGGAACATATGTCTGTATTCAGTCATTCATATGCCCCTGGCGGGATTCGAACCCTCGACCTTTTGGTATAGCAGTCAGAGTTTCTAACCACTACAACAAATAAGTTAACAAATTGAATAAATCGCGTGAGTAATCATTTACTCGCTTCATAAACATTTTGAACAAATACAATACATACATGAGTATAGTGGTTAAGTTGTGAAGTCTGGTTCCTGAACTAGGAAAAGTATCCTGTATTCCAGGTTACCAGGTCATCACCTCCAGGCGAATTGCAACTTACATTTGTAGGTACTTAGTGAGCGAATATCTGATTTGAATAGAAAATTTTTAACATCAATTGAGAATCTCTAAAAAAGGAAAGTGCTTTCCACTCTTAGGGCCAGCGCACACTTGTAATATTTAGTAGACCGATAATTTAGTCGCAGTTATTTTCAATAGTTCGTTTCATCAAATGGCCACACTGACATGTAACTTCATACTGAATCCCAGAACGATCAAACTATCGCCCGACTATCGGTCAAAAGCACAAGTGCGCTCTGGTAGAGTATCAACCATCATGATTTTTTATATTCACTCCTCTCGGAGAAGGCAAAGGGATCTAAGCCCATACAGCAATGTCTTATTTCTCTTATTTCTTCAGTTTATAAATCAGTCTCAGTCAAAACAAGTAATTCGTCGTATACTTGGCGTATACAGAGTCTAGTCGTGGTCAAGTCATTCTTCAGTAACGTGGCAGTTTTGTAAAGACAAAAGATTTTGGTGGCTTTTTGTGGGAACCCGAAAGCTACGTTACGCACTTTAATTTACACTTCCTTTCACTTGTACACCATTACTAACTTATTATTAATTTATTAAGCTTCAAAAGTCAGAATGCACAAATTATAAGAATTATAAACAAAAATGCTACTTCACCGCCGAGATCCCGCCAAAAAGCCCTCAACCATCATGATGTAGACATGTCAGTCGTCATTGTGGTGAGAAATCCGTAGATTTTCCGACCGGATTGTAAGTGTAACCTGTTTTTCGGTTATTACCTTGATTCTTTGCTCTCCAAGTTGCAATGGCGCAACTTTTTATCGTTCATGATCACTCATAATATCGCCGCACTGCCTACGGGTTCGTCTGATGACACCTACGTTTTTATGAATAATTGGGGTTTTAAGCTGAAAGTCCACTTTCTTCCGATTGAGGTTCCCCAACTTTCGAAGGGAATTGTTTAAATTGATTATTAATTTTTTGTTCTTTTTGAGTTCAGTGACATATAGAAGTTGTAAATAATAAATTCATTTTTATTGCCATTTATAGACATTCTTCTCCTTCTTATGGACATTAAGTCCATATTTGTTAGTACACTTTTTACTATTTATTTTAGTCTAATGTTAGTTATACTTAAAGTGCCTTCTCCGATCCATTATTGGTAAACATTTATAGAAAATAACACCCTTTTTTGGTAGCATTCCAAAAATACAATAAATAAATAAATAAATGTCTTTGCACAAACACACAGTGCCATCTAGGTCCACAGTAAGCATCTAGGCTTGTGTTATGGATACCAGATGGTTGATAAACTACACGAATACATTTTTTTTTGTAAATAAATACATGTATAAATGAAAAACATCTATAACTCGGGAACACATGTCTGTATTCATCATACAAACATATGCCCCTAGCGGGATTCGAACCCGACACCATTTGGTATAGTAGCAGAGTTTCTAACCACTACACCAAACAGGTCGTCAAACAGATTTAAACTTAATTTTAAAATTTTGAGAACACTGGAGGAACTAATCATAATTACATCAGCCCGGTATACAAAGCGTCCGTGGGCGGTTAAGACGTGGTCTCCAATTTCGGAGGTCCGGGTTCGATTCCCAGGCAGGCCATGTACCAATGAGTTTTAATTACTTATATGCATTTCTCCGACTTGAGGAAACCTGCATGCCTGAGAAATAAAAATTCAAACGCATGTGAAGTCCCCATGTATTGGGCCAGCGTAGTGGACTATGGCTCATACTACCTCATATACGAGGGAAGGTAATCCCTGCAGTGGAATATTTACGGGCTGATGCTGGTATACAGAGCAACTGGTTAACGGCTGAAACATGGCTAAGAACCTTCCTCCTAGTTTAATATTTAATAGAAAAAAAAAACTGCACTGAAATGTGACCACGCTTTATTGAGATACATCCGGACAAAGACACACATTTGTACACATAACACTCGTCGTTGTTCGTCGTCGGGGGTTAGGATACTCCTTTAGTATATGCAGCCGAAAAACCTGACGTAGAATCCGATAACACTTTTCTAAACCATGCGACGTTCTCTTTTTGCAGTCAAAATCAAAAATGTTTTTATTTCGTAAGTTATAAGAATAACATTTGAAATCGTCATGACATACAGTTATCGCTCATTCACTAGGCAGTCTCCCCAGAGAAGAACGAGCAAGAAACTCCAGGGTTGCTCTTTTTAAATAAGTCAATACAAATATAATTTGGAATACCTAATTGTAAAATTTATGATTCGACAAAGAAAAATAAGAATAAAATATACTGGATAATGGCGAGCGGTTCATGTCCACGCATTCTTATCATCCAGATAGTCAGAATTTTTTTTTGGCACATAGTTTCCGTTTAATGGTTGTTTTAAATTTATTTAAAGGCAAATTTTGAATGTCTACCGGAACCTTATTGTAAAAGCGTATACATTGTCCCTTGAATGACTTAGTGACTTTGTGTAAGCGACTGCTATGGACAGCAAGTTTATTTTTATATCTTATATTAACATTGTGTATTTCACAATTTTTCCTAAACAAATGTAGATTCTTTCTTACGTACATTAAGTTTTCGTAAATATATTGCGATGCCAAAGTTAATATATTGATTTCCTGAAATTTATTCCTCAGAGATACTCGGGAGCCTAATTTGTAGATCGCACGAACCGCTCGCTTCTGCAGAACAAAAATACAATTTATATCCGCGGCATTTCCCCATAACAGAATGCCATAAGCCATTGTGCTATGGAAATAGCTGAAGTATACCAGCCTCGCGGTGTCCACGTCGGTTAAATAGCGGATTTTTTTAATAGCGAACACTGCAGAACTGAGACGTTTCGACAACCTTTCGATATGTGGACCCCATTGTAGTCCTTTATCTAACATAATGCCTAGAAATAGAGTAGTGTCCACCTCGTTTTTTATTAAAATAGTACTAGCTACCTGTTTGACATTAGGCAGTGAAAATTTTATGCATTTGGTTGTATTCTCATTGTTTGTTTCTTTTTCGATTAAGTCATAATATTTAAAATTCAAAATTTGAACTCTGCCTTTTCTCTCTCTTTCTGTGTAGCTTTGGTTTAGTCAGTTCATAATATGCCGTTGAAAAAAAACAAAAGCTACACAGAAAAAGAGAGAACAGTCAGAGTTCAAATTTTGAATTTTAAATATTATGTCTAAACCGAAAAAGAAACAAAGAAGGAGAATACTGCAAAAAGAGAACCAACGAGTCGCATGGCGTCTCGTTACAAATATTGATTATAGTGTGGTTACCCCCTTTTTATTAATTCAGGACGAAAGATGGAATCATAGATTTTAGTAAGCTTTTAAGTAAGTGTCATTCTCGTCGGAATAGGCAGCCATCACTCTTAATTTACGTTTATGACTACTTTCGTTGTTGTAGGTTACGTACGACGCGACAATGGTCGATTTGTATTCCACAGGTCTCCACATGTTGGATTCACCCCAAAAAAAGTTGATACTATCAATAAAAATGCTACTACTGTTTATTTATCACTGCTAACCACATTTTGAGCACATCTGCTCATAGCCATTGCTATGAGCCGATATAAAGTAACCCTATAGATATATGGAACGGTCATCTAAGACCTAGATTCTAGGTCGTCTAGACGATACCTGGAACTGAGGTATACGTGCCTGCGTGTCTGATGTGATAGCTATTCAATTGCTCACGGAACTCTATGGTACGTTTCCATGGTATGAAGCGTCAACGATATTTCAATCGGATTTTTTTTGACGTTGTTTATGTACGTTCGCGGTTTATTCGGCTAACGGTTTGCTACTTGAAATTTGCCCAATTATTTTTATTGAACCTTGTACCTTTGACATTTTTTACACATCGAGTGATTTATATTTAGCAGCGGATTCCTACTGTTATATGTGTATTTTGGTGTTGTGCATCTTGACTCAAGTTCAAACGAATAATCCCATACTACTGTTGAGCACTAAGTCTTTTTAGACATGTATGAATGATTGACGAATTAAAGAATGAGTAATGTTAGTTGTCAAAATAAAATAAAAGAAATAGATTTGATTTTAAGTAATTTATCAATAATCAATCAAATACGCTTTATTGTTTAAATAAGGAAGGTACATTTAAATATTTTATAGAAACTACAAATGGGGCGGCCTTATCGCTAACAGCGATTTCTTCCAGGCAAACCTATCATCACGGAATTCAATACGAGTAATTTATGTTTTCTATCAACTATAAAGAAGGCTTATGTCCAGCATGGACAGAAACAGAGAGGTGATGATGATCTAATTATACGACATTTTAACTGACCATCATAAAAGTTTTCCGTACCGTCGTGTTGCATTAGTTGTGAGTTTTTTCGTTCCTAGTAGAGTATAATGGAAACAATTATGAAGTCTAGGTCTCGGGCCGTTCTCGATCGCGGGCCAATCGGTAAGCGATTTATAATGACCCATGTGTAACGCGCGATTCATTAAACTCGCTTACGACTCGGCTTCACGTGTAGTGATGATCTCCTATCACCTATAAGTATGTGGTCTGGTCTAATCCAAGGGTCTGCTTCTGTCACCTTATTTGCTCGAAAATGACAGTATTTGCATCGACGAAACTTGCTGGACTGGACATCGATGGACTGGTTCATCAATCCAAAAGTCTCGAATACATTTTGTATTTTTGCATTTAGACCATGTTTTTGTAAATAACAATTTTTTACTAAGTAATATTCTTTGTGCTGTCGATGTAAACAGTGAATTTTGTTTTGAATTCATTATTCAATAAGATCAGAAATCAGAATAGTTGCAATTTTAGGGATCGACCTTTGAACGTTTTGTAAAAGTTAATATAAAAGTATTCTACCCTTCTACAACATGTACTTACTCTACCTCTAATATGATAATTAATGTAATAAATAATTCAGTTAATTAATTTTATAAAGTGTTCCTATTTCATCATAATTACAGCATAACTTGATCGTGATCTACATAGGACAGCAACAGTAACCATCATTTAAATTGTTATCAATATTATATAATTTATGTTAGTATCAATCAAAAGGCTGAGGTTGCCTGTCAGCCTGTTTATAAAAAAAAAAAGATACCAACACCTGTGGAATTCAATGCAGCTATGATTCTATAGATTTTCCTTATCCGTGCAAATTTTTGTGTGTACGTCACTCATTATCACTCTTATTGTTTGCATATTTGTGACGCATTTGTCTCTCCGCTAATTTTGTAGATGACTTATTAGCACACAATGAGTTTTCTAGTTAGTAATCACGATTATGCAACGCCTGGACAATTCAGCTCGTGAACTGCTCGTTAGACTTCTGTCGGTTTAACGTTTTGTTTATTATCTTTTTTTATTTCAAACACAAATTTTGTAATTCTTTGCTTTTTGTAATTTCGGAGTTTAAGTTGTTCTTAATTTTTACCTATTGTTAGGTCTTATTCATGTTATGTAGTGTGATTTACATACCACATTTTACATTCGTATGACATTCTATTTCAATTTCTTCAAGTTTAATCAACGTTTTATGAACGTCTAATAAATAAACGAGCGCCCTGAGGTAGATGGAATACCACCCAGCCTTAGAAAAGATTAGGGTTAGGTAGGCAATTTGGCCTTAGGGCTGAGATAAATTAATTTTGCGCCACATTTATACTTTAACTCTAGAAATTAAATAATAAGTGCAATCTGTTTGGTATCATTTAATACAGAATAAAAAATATTTTGCGATGTAAAAATTATAATATACTCGTACTTAGGTACATTGTTTTATTTCTGAAATACCTACTTTAGAAAATAACAATTTAAGTATTTATGACCAAAACACCCGACAGAATATTTTGTATTTTGAGGACGCTATGTGGGATTTTTTACCATAACATTAAATCTATGACACTCTGTGGATCAAGACGAATCGAAGGACATCTTGCAGTATAAATCGGTTAAGGCGTTTAGGCTACAAGAGGTAACATAAAAATATACATAGGTACATATAAACCCGATAAACATTGCCGTTCTTCCTAAGGCAGTCGGGTAAAACAGTTGACGTTAAAATTTTCTCCAGCAGTTGAGTGGCAGATATGCACATAAAACGTAACAACAAATGTTTAGTCCATTTCTTACAAAAATTTACCCAGATGCAAACCGTTTAACTGATAATAAAGTAGTTTGTTTTGACCTGCAGTGACATTGAGATCAAACGCATTCCGAAAACTAAAATATGAAATGTTACGAAACATTTTACAGCATAGCAATTCAAGTTTTATACAGGCGGTGAGCCCATCGCGTACGTACAAATATACAGGGTGAAATTTAATTGGTGTAATTCCTGTTTACGGGTGACGGGTAGATATCAATGTCCATAGACATTAGTATATCTCTTATTTTCATAATTTTGGGGATATGCAAGAGGGACATATCTATACTCGTAGACATTAATCGACATTAAAATCTCGAGTGCACGAGAATCAGAGGCCAGAAATAAATCCATCAAGACCATACGCGACAATGCACTCGGAATTTATCGGCTAGTGTAAAATCGATTCAAAATGCCAGAGTTTTTTTAATAAGTATTATACTGGTATATAAAGGAGGGCCACAGTGCCCCAAGTAGTAAACCCGGCCCTGACTGAGGTCAGTCAGGGCCTGTTTGTAATTGTCTGAAAGTAATTATATGTAGTCAGGTGACTACATATAATTACTTTCAGACAATTTAAATACTGTTACATCGGACAACTTCCGAAAAACTTTATTTGAAACCTGACGTAATATTATGTAGGTGTTATATTTTAAAATCCCTCTACGATGACAAGCGAACGCTTACCTATAAAAGTAGGACAAACACGGAATTCCTATTCAATGCGTAGTTTCAGAAGGGAAAAACTACCATTAAATTTCCATAACAGCAAAGCTGCATTTGTTTGAAATTGGTACGGTCGGCTAACAAAGTGACCATGACCGTATCTCGTATTGGAAACTTTTCTAGAAGCCTTAACAAATCAAAAAAACCTCGATTATGATGTCTGTTCGTAAAGGCCTTAAACTACCTTTACAGAATATACAAGGGTAGACGATTTGTAATTAGAATTGTTTTAGTTCTTAAAAAATTGCATTCTAATCTTGAATAGGTATTTGTAATTTGTATAAAGCTACAATCAATCTTTCATTTCCATTCGATAAATTCTTTATGCTAACTATAGGAGTTACGAGAGTGGATTCGCTTATCTACAATTTACGATTTTGTTTACTTCCACAGTATAATGAGTAGCATTCTTCGCGTCGGGTTTCTATTCGGTGACGACAAAATGTGCTCGGCCACGTGCTGGAGCTGCGATAACTCGGGATGTTTTTGTTTATTTTTCTTCCCTGTCAATATTGTGATAACTTCTAGGAGCAATAAATATATATAATGAAAATATTATGTAATAAATAGGAAACTAAACGGTGCTGTCATATTTTTTACCCCACTTTTGTGAACTAAAAAGTCTCTATGTGCTGCGGAGGGTATGCTAAATAGTTTTTAATTTAAAGTAGTTGTTAAGCCAAGTCGGTGGCCTTCAGGAACTTAAAATAGCACTGAATTCAGAGGGCGGAGTGTAAGTTTTGTTTCGACTTAACTTTAATACTTCGTTCACATTCGAGAAATGTGCAGCGCCTCTAGCGGATAGTTTGCAAAACGATTTTTTTCATATGGACTTTTTTCGTAAACGCGAACGCTATGGTAAAGTTAAAAACGAGACAAAACTACACTTTTACAATTAGTCTGACATAGGCCCGGTCCAAACAATTTCCCAAAGATAAGAGTGGCCTGTTAGTGGTGACGTATATGGTTAATAATGAAAAGAGGTTTAATATTAAAGTTAATTTTCAATACTTAGGTATTGAAATACGCAGCTGTCGATGTTATAATTTTGAAGCATTTTTTGCTTAATGAGTGACTCACACGATTATATAATTTTTTAATTTCCCATTTTGCCCTTATAACTAGCCTCTGAAAATGGAAAAATAATTGTCTACCTGGAATAGTTTCCGAAATAAATGAGTATGACAGACAGACATTCCATAAGTGTTTGTTTAATTTTCTAAGGAAAATTAAAAAGGCAGAAAGTGCAAAAGGTACTGATAGTAAATGCATGATTAACATGATGACATAACAATAGTTGATTAATTTTAAAAAGTATACGTTTAGCGATATAATAAAATAAACAGGAAGTACTAAGTGCATCAATTTATTTAAAGTACTATCAATGGTTAAGGAATAAGAATACGGAAGGATTTAACAAATTGCAGCTTAAGATGTATTCCTTGTATCCTGACACAATAACAAGGAAGTAATCATCACACCTATGACTGTATGTTTTGTCTTAATTTTATACTGCAAGGTTTTCATAATTAAACTGTTGTGTAATTGTTAAATCTTCATTATTACTGATCTATACGAATAGGTATTATTAAATTAGTCTACTGTTCTCACATTACGGGGCGACTTTTGGGGTTAAATGGGAGAAATTATCTTTTGTTTTAAACGATTAGATTTTTATCGCAGATCTCTTCCAGATCTCTTTGCAATATTGTATTGTTATGATAGCTTAGTTTATTCCTTAGCAATAGGAGTTTTATATTTTTCATCTTTACGTAATAAGTAAGGGATGGAGGTTCTAATAAAAATGAACCTGTTGTAGAGAGGTATGAAAGGAATGTAAAATTGTTGTCAATTTAGCAATGTGATTAAGATGCGCGGAACCCGGCTTCTGTGAAATTCTTTCTTGAGTCAGTTTATTCTCAGAACTAGTTAATAAAGTCGGTTCAATCATAACGCAGCGGATAATATAAAATAGCATAACGTAACGGTATCGCCATGGGAGTACCGCAAGGAGCTCACATGGGACACGTTTTATTCCTACTGTGCGAAATCTGATACGCGTTAGACATTTTAACGCGTAGTAAGTTATGGAATGTCAGTTGTAAAAAGGCGTGAAACATGAAGCCAGTGTTTATGAAGTGGATCAACAATGTTATTCTCTAGTACGATATCGGGAATGTACTGAGACACGTGGAGAATTAACGTGAATGAGTGGCGTTGGTGTCAAGTTACTGTTTTGTTTTCAACGGAAGCTAAGCTAAAATTATTAACAGCGAATTCCGCTCGTGTACTAAATATTATGTTTGTTGTCTAATTAGCATGTAGATTGTATGGCTATGAATTGACCCGTTTCAAGTTGCCATAATTAATGATCCATCTACTGTATGGTCGCGTTGAAAAATAAACGCAAATCGTCATGAATCGATTAAATGAACTTCCATATGAATTTTCATTTAATTTACCTTTATACGAGTAATAATCATAATTAGTTTACCTACTGGCCTTAAATAAGTGTTCGAAAAAAATCGTTTGAGGCGATGCTTTAGCTGTAATTTTGAACGTATAGGTTTGGTATGTAGTCTAATTCGGAACATAGGTACGAGTACATAGCGAAACATATGTACAAAGGTCACAATCACAACTTCTATTTAAAAACTCAGTATATTCATCAGCAACAGAAGCTTTAATATTAGAAGCTTTTTTATTTAGAAATGTTCAGCCGCCTAAAGTACTCTATGTAAAATGAATGACCTACCGCAAAGCTGTTTAATTAAAATAATTGTCAAGACTAATTAGCACCAATGTTATGTTGTTTACAACAAATTTGTAAGTCTTTGTCATTTTAGAAACAATGAGTGTTGGAATCATTTTGTTGGAAATTACCTTTTGCAGTTATAAAATTAATTAACTTAAATTTATTGTTATTTGGGGACTCAGTAATATTTACCATAATGTTTGAAAGAATAGTATCCAGTTCTCAAATAGTAAATATTCAAGAAACCAATAACTTCTGCAATTATAAACATTATTCCGTATGCCATTGAAATTACGAATCAACGGCGAACCAACTTATCGATTTCTGTTTATTAATTATATTTATCCAAGATCAACAAATATTATTCAGTGAAATTTGTTTGGTAAGAATAGGGTTAACAATGATGGTATCGATAACAAGGCAAAATTGGCGTGTTTACATACTCGTGTTTTGATCGTTCATTGTGACCGTGATCGATCATGCTCAAGTAAATATTTTGGTAATGAAGGCGACTGCCAAAAGTTCAAAGTTTGTTTTAGAACTTCAAAGTTCCGATATCCTCATCCTGACATTGTAGACCCTTTTCGTACTCTATAACTAATACAATTCTTTTAAAAATAAATTTTTAATCTTTCATCGCCTTAAATGTTATCTTCATCGTGCCTCAGAGGTTTGCAGCGAAGGAGGTGGAGCAATAATGATAGGCTTGTATCAAGCTTTTAAATAGCCGGAGTAGCGAACTTTTGCAACTACATAAATAGACTACTATTTACAAACGAGTGCATGATTATATGCTCACTCTAAAGTATACATTGAGCAGATTGGCCATTGCGTCAAGTCAATGCACGACTTTATTTGACACAGAATTTTGCTACAGTTTTTGTTATATATTATAAAAGTCTTGTTTATGTGGTGGTATTTGAAAATATGGTGGTTATATTATTGGATGTTGCGGCACCGAATTTACAGATGTTGTGATAATAGACCCCACTGAATTAATTGACTAGATTAATCTAGTTAGCCTCAACCTTAAATTTATTGATTTTTGTCTGATAGCCAAACCTATTAGAAATTACGTGCACAATTTGTTCAGTCAACTAAATTAGCCCACTGCGGTTGATCGGGGAAAGCGGAAAATCACCAGAATATAGTAGCCTGCGCCAGATGGAGTAGTGCCAGCCTTTCTCTGATTCGATTGTGCATTGTTTTGCTTCAACCAGACTACCAGGTGACAGTTCGCTACAAAGCCAACGCATCCCTAACATTTTTGGCTTAAGACTTGCAAAGGAAAACTTCTGACTCGTGTTCATGCCCTACGCCTTCTTATAACCTCTTGATCATTATTGGATAAGTACCTAATTGGGTCATTTCCATTCAGGATGTGAATATATCAAACATAAAAGCTGTGTAATATTTTGATATCCTTATATAGTTTAATTTTAACTTCCCGGAGTATGATTATAAATCTGCATTTCCTGCGTGGTCGGTAGTCCGTTCGCTCTAAATCCGTCGATACTGAAGTGGCACATAACGTTATTAAATCTGTCTTTTATTTCATGTTGTGCTTTTATATGTCATCTAGTTGGCATCATGCCAGGGTATCGTAACTCTTGGGGGTACACGTTTGTTAATTCTTCGTGTTTGTTTGTATCATGCGGTCCACGTGGGATGTTCATTGTATTGTTTACCGACGAATAGTATTGAAACTGAAGAGACTGCCAATAGATGTTTTTTTGTTTTATTCTCCATGTTACCTTTGGTTACCTAATACTCAAGAATTGCCACGGAATGGTACTGAATAGCTCATTTCCTCGATTATGCACCTGTTGCAATATTTTTTTTTGTAAAACTTTCTGAGTTTGTTCATTCTGGTTTATAGAGTTACACTAGGAGTGTGGAGGTGAGATAATGATAATGACTAACATATATCTAAGCGCTTTCAAGGACGTTCTAGCCAGAACATCCCGAAATACAACTGAAGCCACCTGAATTGCGACTAAATTACCAAATGCACTTCAAGGAGTCCCGTTGTTGCCTTGAACGAAAGAAAGTGATGCTATGGTGAGTTAGAAAGAGATGGATACAAAACAAAAATGACCCTGAACGTGTGTAGCAGGCAGGGGATCCCGGTGGATCAATAGCGGGTCCCAAAGCGAGGGCGATGCGAAACCGATGGCAATTGCGCAGCGTATAGTAGAACGTAGTTTCCGGTATTACGTAATACAAATTAATTAGATTAGGGTGTTCCATTTAATGTGGTCACCAAATGTGACATAACAATAACCAAAAATTCTTGACACTTTATCTAACTAAAAACAGTGTTGTTATTATAAGGTTAAATTACATAACTGTAAGGTTAAACGATTTTTGTTTTGGCGAAGAAAGTAGAAGTAGAACATTTTTTGTAATTATTTAGGACATACTTCATCTCGGTATAAAATTTAACTGAGTAATTTCACCATGGCGTTAAATACGTTGATTTATACATTAGGCAATGCATGATCTTAGTAAGTGCAGGCTTTGTGCAGGCCTTGCTTTTCGGGATAAATACCTATGCTAATCCAGGATATAGTACATCTATGTATCAAACTTTATCCAAATCGCGTTATATAAGAAGAAGAAGAATAAGAATAGTTTATTATGAACGCCACACCACGATGCAAAAACAAAGAAGTAGTAAATTATAGCTAAAATAGAAATACAATGGCGTTATTGTATGTGTTAAGAGACAACAAATAAACTTAAAATTTTCACAGATCATAGCGTGATTTAATTTAATTATTTTGAAGGTACCTAGGCTATGTAATATTATGATTCATTTATATTGTCCTAATGTTGGAATGATTCTCCCTCTGTTTTCTACAGGGTGAATTGGAATTTGTGTAAATCCCATTAACTGGTGACTACGAACAACTTTCCCCAAGGAACCATAGTCGAATTCGATCAAAAAAAATTCGATTATCCATACAAAGTAAACCGTTCCGAAACCACCTTTAGTATGGAAGTCGAACAATGTTCGGGTGAATTCGGGTATGGTACCTAGTCGTAATCAGGAGTGGAGTCACCAGCCGAAAATTGTTGGACGTCCACACTAAAGGTGATCTCAGAATGATTTACTTTGTATGGGTAATCGTTACTTTTTTTATTTGAATTCGACTATGGTCCTTGGGGGAAAGTTGTTCGTAATCAGGAGTCGAATCACTCGCTGCTGGGAATTACACGTATTCAAATTCACCTTGTATAATTTAAGAAAGTCAGAATCTATTCTCACATGTGTTTATATCAACACACAGGTGTAATTAAAATTGATAATAAAGTAGGTAGGTTGTCCAGAGTCCTTTGTTTCTTCTTCTTTTGATATGTGATCGTCTACTGTCAGTTCCTTCGTAAAAAAATAGTTTAAATTTATTTAATTAAATTCATTTCCATTTGCTACACTTCTAAGACTTTCTTTATTTACCTTATCAATTGTCATTGTAATGAAAAAACATATTTTTTTTTAATGATTTATTTTAATCATGATTCATTTAGGCCTTGTTAGCAGGGATTAGCATGAACGTCAACAAGTTATTCTAATTTTGCTGGCCACCTATCTTAATTCGCCACGACGATAAAACGTGTTTGTGCGTTTCATTCATACAAATTACGAGTAGTTAAACAATGTTATTGTCATCGACCTTGTTTTTGGGTCTATACGACTTAATTCCATTACGTCAGAGATTATATTGTTACGATTGCAATATCAATAAAAGTCAGGTGTGAAAAGATGTTTTTGCGATTTGGAAGTGTGAAGTTTTGTACGTGACATTTGGGAGCAAAAACATAACCCTCCTTCCTGCGCAGTCGGGTACCTAGTATACACTAAGAAATTACTTATGTTTATCGAGTTTCTTGTCAGAATCCTAAACATTATGTAATTAGTGGCTTCTAGTTCAAGAAAAATGAAAATTTAATTAAAAAAAAATATTTTTTTTTTTGAATTCTAACAAAAAATATATATTGGTATATTTAAATTAAGTATGTACATGAAACAACAAATTTATAAAACACAATTAAAAATACCTATATCTTATAGAAAAAATACGCCGTCCAACTCGCTTCCGTGAGGCATAGTACCTAGTACGCTAGCGCTATTGCCCCGCTGAATGCATAAGCTCAGCTGCTGAGCAAAGTAGGTACCAGCTCTCACATCTCCAGAGGCGTGGACCAGTCTAACGGATAAATCCTTTACAAATTGTTTCATGTCAGAAGACCACGGGCCCAAAGTCTCCACTGCAAGCGCCGCAAACTCGTGGTTTTTGTTGAGTTATTTATAATATTCTATATTGCACCAAAAAATTACATATAACAGAGTACAAAAAATTGGTCATTTACAAAAGTGGACTTATCTCTTTAAGAGATGTCTTCCAGTCACCTTTGAGTCTTAAAATAAGAAACTTACCTTTTTTGTAAGACAAGAAATAAAGGATATTTATTTGTAGTTCCGTTACTTTTGCTTACAAGTATTTTTTATTTATTCTGTGACTCTGTTAAAACTTCGTCCAACTTATTGGCTCAATGCTTTTTTGAAGTTTGAGATATAAGGGGTCGGGAATTCGATCACCAGCGTGTGCATGTTTAGTACTCGGTCTGTTTGGTGGTAGAGTATTTTTAAATGGATGGTGGTTAGCTGCCACCATAGGATCTGAGTCTTTGGGATCCGGTTATATGCCCTTTAGGCGCTTTTCCCTTGCCAGGAGTCCAGCTGGTTAGAAAGGTGAGAAAGGCCAGCATTGCTCTGATGCTGTGCGAAGGATAAGAGAATGAAATTACAGACTAAGACATTCCTTTTCAGTCCTCATAGGTCGAACCTATTGACCTTATCTCTGGGAGGTTACAGAGGTTATCGGCCGGGTGACCTTGTTCGTTTGTCTTACCATGACATACAAAAATACGATACATCAGTCCTTTTATCACCTTCGCGGACAAGAACGCCTATGGACGTAATTACAATAAAACCTCTATTGTGTCTGGTTCACTGTCCGTTAAAGTGTTAAGAAGTGTCAACCGCCTCCGTGGCTCAATGTAAACAACATTGGGTTTACGATACGGAGGTCGCGGGTTCGATTCCCAGCGGGGTACATGTTTAAGTACTCGGTTTGGGTGGTGGTAGGGCATTTTAAATGTCCGCCTGGCTAGCTACTACCATCTTATCTAAATCTGCCGCCAAGCAGCAATGTTAATAGCATTGATGTGTTCCGGTTGTCAGAGACAGTCCCCCCAAACGTGTTGGAGTTTCAGGGTCAGTACACTTCCACCTTCGACCTACCTCATCTTCAGTTAAAACAACACTCCTGTTTCTTTTTGTCCTACGCAAATTACAGCCTTTTAGCAGAAGGCACCGATATTTATACAAACACCAGCTAGAGGCACGTGCGTGACATAAATTCTCGGTCTCAAGGTTGGAAAGGGACGGTCCGATCGGAACTGGTTTTTTGGATGTACGTTTGAATACTTAAAACATGTTATTTTGGTTCCGGATTTGACTAATTTCTATAGTGAATTAATTCGTTTATTTATAAAATCTTTTTTCAAGTATTTAATAGATTTTAGTTATTTCCACAGCTTGATGTCTTACGGTATCTTTTTTTTTTTTTTTTTTTTTTTTTTTATATGAGAGGGCGGCAAACGAGCATGCGGGTCACCTGATGGAAAGCAATCACCGTCGCCCATGGGCACCCGCAACACCAAAAGGGTCACAGATGCGTTGCCGGCCTTTGAGGAAGGTGTCCACCCCAGAATAAGTAGGGCAGCCTGAGCGATGAGCGATCTTGCTGTGGGGAAATGCCGCGGATATAAATACAATCTTTGTTTTACAAAAACGAGCCGTTCGCGCAATTTATCAATTGAAACCTGCAGTGTCACTTAGAGATAGGTTTAAAGTGTATAACATTCTAACCTTTTCGTCACAGTACATTTTTGAAAATCTAATGTATGTCAAAAAAAATATAGCATCATTTAGGAAAAATAGTGATAAACATGATGGCAATACAAGAAATAAAGATAAACTTGCTGGTCACATTTTATGCCTGATTTTAAAAGAGCACCCCTTCGAGTTTCTTGCTTGTTCTTCTCAGGGGAAAATTGCATTTTGAACAAGCAGTAGCTTAAAAAATGTAAAATTGACTATTTTAAGTGTACTCTGTGTACCTACAAAATAAAGCATTTTTGACTTTGACTTTGACTCTGAAGTGGTTCTGAATTATGTCTAGCTAAGCTAATTAAAAAATAAATCCCTGAACTTCTATATGTCTGAGCGTGAATATGATCTAACTAATATTATAAATGCGAGAGTTTGGATGTTTGTTTGTTTGTTTGTTGCTCAATCACAACGAAACGAATGAACAGATTTGGCTGAAATTGGGTATATAGGTAGATTATAACCTGGATTAAGACATAGGATACCTACTTCTTATCCCGATATAGTGAGTAGTTCCCGTGGGATAAACAAATTAAACATATCCGCGATAAAGCTATTCCAAGCAGGCGAAACGGCGGCCGATTAGTTATTTATAAGGGGCTTAAGACAGAGTAAATAAGTAAAAAATATTCCACCATCCCCATAGCCAACTTCCATCATATTTATTAGTAAGAAATCAAATCTTAAAGTTATTAATTAAGTCAAAACAATTTATAAATGCAGACAAACATGCTATTAATCTTTCTTCTCAAAACAAAACGTGTTACTTGCAAAAAAATCTTATTCTAGTGTTACAAGCAATTGATAAATGACCCTGAGAACACCCTGGATAAATGACCTCATTTAATTCATCACAGCACTGAGTCCTCAATTCAATACCTATACATATCTATATATATATATAGATCTCATTTGTTACTTTATAACTGTCAAAACTTTATTTAAAAGAAAATCTGTAGCGAAAACTACGTAGGCAGCTAAAATACTGATTTTACTGACTATTTTTATGAAAAACTGACTTTTACTGACCGAAGTTAAAAAAAAACCTAACTTTTCCTGACTTTACTGAGCGTTTTGACCCCTGGTTCCAATGTCTTGTTTTCAAAACATATTGTGTGGTAAACAAATGAGTCATTGTTTAAAGAAAAAGGCACGGCAGACATATTGTACATAATAGCGTAACTTACTTTAAAATTGTAATTGATTGCAGATGTTTTATTTATTATTTAGTTGAGGCAAGTCTTGATATAAAATTCCTATTGCGTCGCAAAACTATGTAGGTAATTTGCATTCATAATATATCTGTGTGAAATTTCAAATTATAGCTCTATTTATTCAAGACCGACGATAATATTTGCTACGTTTACATTCGAAGAAACGGTAGATCTATACTGTGCAGTATATTTCATGTTTTGTAAATTGAAACACTACCTGCAAGACTTCGTAAAAGTACATGTCTGAGCCGGAACAATAACATTCAATGTTTCTGTTTTGTAATTTAAATACTGCCACGAACGTAACCCAGTGTTGCCACTTTACCTTTTCGTAAATACTAATTTAGGTTTTATATATGTACTGGAAAAGGCCAAGGAAAATTACTTTTTTTTATGCACAACGGTTGGTACTTGACCTCAATCACACCTGATGTTAAGTGAAGATGAGGTCGAAGGTGGAGGCGTACTGACCCGGAAACCCCAACACATTTGGGGGACTGGCTATCGTATCTCTGACAACCGGAACACAACAATGCTATTAACATTGCTGCTTGGCGGCAGATTTAGATAAGATGGTAGTAGCTAGCCAGGCGGACATTTAAAATGCCCTACCACCAACCAAACCGAGTACTTAAATATGTATCATAAACCCAATGTTGTTTACATCGAGCCACGGAGGCGGTTTACTTTGTATTATTCACATGATTAACAATCATAAATATCAACAGAGGACTAATTGTTATCAATACTTGTAACTATGTACAGCTGAGGAAGTTGATGGAACAAAGTTTCTAAACGGGAAAACCTGAACTATCAATGCTTGCTCTTTTTAACCCCGACTGTGGAAACCTTAGCTCAAACAATATACTTTTATACAACGTAGTAGTATCAAGTAAAACTAGGTTAATAAACCCAATTACAACGAAACAATGAATTAAGTCACCAATTGTAAAACAAGTTTCTTTAAAACTTCTCCACTGCATTTTTAACCCCCGACGAAAAACGACGGGTGTAATGTGTTTGACGGTGTTGTGTGTGTGTTTGTTTGTCCGGACGTATTCTCAATAATGCGTGGTCCGATTTGAGTGCATTCCAGACATGCGGATGAAGTCACGGGCGGAAAGCTATAGTATTATATAAATGAATGAATACAGAGAAAATACCATTCCTTTAAATACCTATTTCGACAAAAGTATTGCGCTGAATGAATCGTAAGTAGTACCTGAAAACCTACTTGGAAAACCTTGAAATTTAAGAATAACAACAAGTTATAAATAGGAACATAAATATAAAGTGATGACGTATAGGTATGCCCACAAATTACAATAAATTTGGCTTTAAGCGCCCCTAGTAACTGTTGAGGATAAAAACACGTACAAACTTACATATTGAATACAATAATGGTATATAGGCATCTCGAGACTACAGAAGTCCAACAACTCATTGAAACTACTTAAGTATTATAGTAGGATAACTTTGATAATACCTTGAGCTACCTAGATTCTTTTTTTTTATACATAACAGCTTTGCACTTGACCTCAATTACACTTGATGGTCAGTGAAGATGGGGCCGAAACCCGGAAACCCCATCTTATTTGGGGAACTGACTATCTTATCTTTGACAACCGGAGCACAACAATGCTATTAACATTGCTGCTTGGCGGCAGATATAGATAGATTAGATTAGATTAGATTTATTTAGTTCACTTTTACAATAGCATGTCATACATACAGTTTCGTAAATTTATGAAATCTAAAATAAAAGTGATTGTCAAACATAAAACAAAAAATAATAACATAAAAAACAAATACCTGTATACAATAGTAAAACATATTGTTATATGTATGTCAAAATTATATATTATATAATATGTATGTCAAAATTAATTAAGAAAGTATAAGTATGTAACCATTATTACGTCAACGTCATACCATTTTAGAATAAACCATTTAAAATAATTTTAGATAAGATGGTGGTAGCTAGCCAGGTGGACAATTAAAATGCCAATTAAATCAAACCGAGTACTAAACATATATCCCGCTGGGGATCGAACCCGCGACCTCTGATTCGTAAATTCGTTGATTACATTGAGGCGCTTTCTTTACTTTTGAGTTTCCTGTAATTTGGTAATTTCTTGTACTATATAAATTCGAATCGGCTTAACCGATTTCCACCAAACATGGCTAACAATATATCCTCGAGTTGAAGTTTAAATAAAAAAATGAAAATTTAGAATACCCAAGAAACACTTTGATATCTCCAAATACACCAAAACTTGAAACTTTAGCTTTAATAGGTACTATAATTTCGTCTAATCTACCTTTTTCAAAATTTTCAATTTATAGTTATTTCACTAAGACTTAGATGTATTACAATAATTCATAAGTATACATATAATGTACGAGTAGGTACAAGTAGAGAAAATAGTTATTTTAAAATTTTTTTCAAATATTTTTCCCTGGTTTTGGATGGCAAATAACATTTCAACACGTGTGGGAATACAGCCTTGGATGATCAGTTTAATCTAACGGCAAGGCTAGATACTTATATTACTTATATTTTTATAATGTAGGTAAGTATATCTACTTCATTACGAATGGGAGTCTGTTTGCCGTATCTTCATTGCTTAACTATAGCCGATTTGCATAAAACGCAGAGAAGAGATGATATTCCACCAGTCGATGAACGGACATTACGTAGGGTGACACCAATAGAATAGTTTAAATATATACAAAGGGCCGTATTAATTAAGCAATCTTAAGATTGCGGTCGAGTCTCACTCTCAATATAATTTTATTTGATACTGTTTGAACAAGGTATGTTCGCCTAATAAGGGCCGGTTCCAAATAAGCGCCACCATTTTAAAAATTCCACTCCCGATACTATATTGAAATCAAATCTTGCGCCGACGTTCCTCATTAACCAATCATTGAAGCGCGTTGGCATTACTTGAATTTTACGGCACAATTTTGTTAGTATACCTGTCAATGCAGTTCATGTCACGACGTGTAGGTCGATTTATAAAATTTTTTGTTCTTATTTTGACTAATTCAAGTGTTTCTGTTTCGTTTTTGCAAGAAATTTGAAGTCTAAAGGAATAAGTAACATTTAGGCGTGGATTGTGAAGGTAAGGTTATTGAAAGCACTATTTTCTTTTGTCGATTTTTATTGGTTTTCTCCGGAATAGCGAAGTGCCTAAGAAGGTCCACCTCCTTGCCACCAAATAAGGACCGGACCTAATTAGGTGTATAAAACTGTAAACGGCTTGTTTACATAATCCGATGGACTCAAACTCAACTGATTTACTAACGTAACATACACTACGATTACTTACTATTTACTAAACTTTCATAGTCCGAATAAGGGCCACTGGTAAAAATGTGATTTCTATAGACTTAATAAGGCCCAAAGGCTAATGACTGAAAATGTTCCTTAATATGTTATTTTTATGCTTAAAATTATTTCAGTTAGTAAATAACAATACAAAACCAAACTGTGTTTTGTTAAAAGACATAAATCAAATCTATTATTCTGCATTTAAGTTTCTATAGTCTTTATAAGGACCATCACTTTAATTCTTGTTAATTTATGGATGAATCTATCGGGAATGACAAAAACAATTGTAACAGTTTAGAACAAAAGTAAATAAAAAAACAAAATAAAGTCGTTTCGGAAATATCAACTGAATAGGAATGAGCCTTATTGAGATCACCTATTCCTAATAAGGTCCATTGACAATCTTTTTAAAAAGAAAATTTGCCATTAATTTACTTTTGTTGCGTGGGTTTTGGTTAAAATTTCTACTTCAAATATTGGCTATTTGTATATTTTAGATGAGTTTTAAATTGAAATACTTCTTATATCAAATTTAGAAGGATTTGCAAAAATGTGGTCCGTATTAGGCGAACTTACCGCAAGAGTAAGAGTAAGTATCAACTTTAGGCCCGTATTAATAAACCAATCTCAATACAAGTCTGGAGGCGTCAAACTCTCAAGTGAGTACTGCTTAAGTAAGCACGCGCGTTTCAGGTTTCAAGTTAGGTTTATTAATTAACACGTTTACTTGAGACCAGTCACAAGACTGTTCTCAATCTTGAGAATGGTTTATTAATACGGGCCTAAGTTTGCGTCCAACTTGAGATGGCCGTCTTTACGGCTCAGTCTGCGATAACTGATAAATAATTTGGTCCAGGTCCATGACGGTGCTGCATCATATCATGTAGACCAACAACATTGGTTTTATGATTGCATATTTTAGAAAGATTTACTATGCATTTAGAGCTTTTAGAGGTGCTAACGTAACAGACTAAATTTTCCAACCTGGGGGTCTACTCTCTGACGAAATTAGCTTCGGACGGCCGTAACTTCGGACTTTTTGTTATTCAGTTTGCTGTGTCAATTATAAACCAATCGTCATTATTTAACTTTTTTGTATATATGTAGTTGGACATCACAAGTTAGTACGGGACGTCTGAAGTTATGCAAATAAAGGATTCTTAGCAGAAGAAAAAGTCCGAAGTCACGGCCGTCCGAAGCTATTTTCTTTAGAGAGTAGACCCCCAGGTTGGAAAATTTAGTCTGTTACGTTAGCACCTCTAAAAGCTCTAAATGCATAGTAAATCTTTCTAAAATATGCAATCATAAAACCAATGTTCTGTTGGTCTACATGATATGATGCAGTAAACAGGCAATTCATTCTGTCAGTAGTATTTTTCAAAGCGCCACGTGCTCCTCGAATGCGTTCTGAAGGTCTTGACGTACGACGATGAAATAATATTGGGCTTTATTTTTAACTTCGCAACGATTACTACTCGGCTCTGGGATAAACGGGATTTATTATAAATACCTCTGTTATGTGATTTTTGCAGTGAGCTTGTTGGTTACATGAAAAGTGTTTCTTTGGACACACGATGACACCTCCAACCTTCCAGATTACAAAGGACTTTTAGGAAGGAATGCCTCTTAAAGCTGTAATGTCTATAGTTTACACCTGAAAGAAAACAATGCTACGAGGGTTGTTGCTTGACGGCAAAAATGAACGGGCCCCTGCCAAAGGTTGGCTTTAATCCCTTGGAACCAACCTGGATCTTCCAATGAATGTCGTAAGGCGATTGTGGTCTTTATAGGTTACAACGTTTACACGGGCAGCAGCATTTCTTGCACTCAACAATCTGCAATCTCAAGCCGCCGGCCTAACATATCGAACACGTGAAGTGTTAACGAAAGCGGTACTTCTCGAAGTCTCGAAGTACTTATCTAAATCTGCCGCCAAGTAGCAATGTTAATAACACTGTTGTGCTCCGGTTGTCAGAGATAAGATAGCCAGTCCCCCAAATGTGTTGGGGTTTCCGGGTCAGTACGCTTCCACCTTCGGCCTCATCTTCACTGAACATCAAGTGTGATTGAGGTCAAGTGCAAAGCCGTTGTGCATAAAAAAAAAGAATCTAGGTAGTTCAAAGTATTATCAAAGTCATGGATCATGCGTCATGGATGTTTATATAAATATTTATGTATGTTTATCCGTTATCTAGTATCCATAGCACAAGCTTTGCTTCGTTTGGGGCTAGATGATTGGTGTAAGTGTCAGAAATATTTTTTTATTTTTTTTATAAAGTTATGTCTACTATAATATGTAAGTAGTTTCAATGAGTTGTTGCACTTCTGTAGTCTCGTGATGCCTATATATCATTATTGTATTCAATATGTACTCTTATACTGTTTCGTGTTTTTTATCCTCAACAGTTACTAGGGGCGCTTAAAGTCAAATTTACCACCTTCGACCTCACCTTCACTTAACATCAGGTGTGATTGAGGTCAAGTACCAACCCGTTGTCCATAAAAAAAAAAAACGTTTTGCAAAATCTAGACGGCAGGTTCGGTCGCATTGAACTGTTCTCAATTCTGGACTGCCGAACCATATACCAAGCTTCCGTTCACAGTCAAAACCTCACTTTTCGCAGGGACATTATGATTGTGGTGTCTGCTGATAATGAATGGGAAATGTTCTGAAGCGCTATAGGAAATGTCATAGGCAATTGAGTTGTATAGTTGTGATTGTTGATAAACTGGGCTAACCCAGTGATGATAATATATAGATCCTTTATTCCCCAACCACCATCCGTTCGATGGGAGATTATGGTTTGCACGTAACTATTCCAACATAGTGATTCTCATGATAATATGTTGCCCTAGTTCTGGGGATTACCCTATTTCGGTTTTGTCGCGCAAGCAATACCCAGAATAGCCCCGTCCAATTAACTGGTCGCTGGACGATTTCGATCAATAATACCCGGTCTCATTTTTCTATAGATAACCTGAGGATTAACTTCATTGTTTCATATTTTTGCTAATTCTGTGACAGCGCTTTTGGAAAGTGTCAATAGCGTCCAGGGAAGTTTATCTTGATGTATGTAATGGAACGCTGGGGGCCGAGTTAGGGAGCTTTGGGAATTGTTCCAGAAGTGGATGTCTGCTGGCTGACGTGGTTATTAATTATGGTGAGGAACTGATAGAATAGTTTTTATTTTCGTTATAAACATTGCTTATTGTATGCAGTCAGTGTATTGTAATGTTATCGATTGTTTTGACTTCACGGTATTCGTTCGTCGTCACGCCACATTTCTCCTATCGATTATCTACACCAATCACAATAGCGTACTGTAACGTGATGTATTTTACATAATTCTCAGGTATACCTTATTGGAATCATTGTGATTGTAAACTATCACAACGGACGGTTATGACAAAAGATTCTATTTTGTGTCAGACACCGTCTGTGACTGTGACTATTTTAATATTACAGACCACCTACAGAAGTCTAGTAGCCACTATCGTCATGCCAATCTAACTTCTTCGAAAGAGTGGATCTTATTATACCCCATAGTTTGTGTATGGGATTTAAATATTTTTTAATTCAATATTTACATTTGCGTTTGTCGCTAAAGAACGTCCAATTGAAAACAATAAGTAGCAATTTTCTTTTCAATTAAAACGAGTGAGTGTATTTAGCATAGCGAGCAGTCGACTCGGGTTTCCGAGTTCAGAGTCGATCAAGGTCAGTCCTCGTTTCATCTATTTTTGTTGACTACCAACGCGACGTTGAGTGTTTAGCTGCTCTACTCTATTGTAGTATAGTATAAATATGTATGTGGAAACATACGGCTATTTTATCAACATAACAAACGTGCATGCTTTGTGTAAGTCCAGTCAATCTGTTTTATGGAAGAGATCTCTTTATGACACACGTGCTCCTTCTTATGTTTTCTTTCTTTCTTAGTAACCTCCGACGAAGTGGCATCTCGGTAATGCCTGGGTCCGATTTGAATTCAGTTTTTTTTTATAGTAAAAACTAAAGCTGTTGTTGTTTAATGAAAAGTTTCAAAGATATTTAGCTTTAACGCAGTTGGATTATTCCAACTAGCTAGATGATAATAATCATTTGTTTTCTTGGAGGTTTTTCAATTTGTATAAAAGGTAAAACGTAACGTTACCTTAAATATTACTGTGAATTTTATGTAGTTACATAAAATTCACAGTTTATTTTATATAGTAATTGAATTGTCAAAAAGATTTGTTACTTTTCACTGTTGTAAAAAACATAGGTGTTACTGCGAAGGAGGATTTTTAACCTCCGTTTGAGTCTGGTTGTGTGAGTGTCCTGTCTTTGTCTGGCTGTATCTCGGTAATGCTTGGTCCGATTTAAGTGCGACTTTATTTATATTAAAGATTACACTCAATTCATCATCCGAACAGCCAAGGCATGGACTCCCTTCCGGCGACAGTCTTTCCTGAATCCTACAACCTTGGGATCTACAAGAGCAGAGTAAATAGGCATTTACTGTGATCGCGTGCTACATCTTCGACCACATCGTCACTTTCCATTATGTAAGATTGTGGTCAAACGCGAATCCAGTTAATCATAAAAAAAACACTACAAGAAAGGTTCTTAGTCATGTTTCATAGAAATCTGTTCGTCCGTTTCGAAGATATTTCTATTATTATGTTTAGTTCCTCGGAGTTTTCTAACGAAGTTCCTGACGAAGTTGGACCAAAGTATACATCCTACCTATCACTTAGACAGCCTTCACTTCAATGTAGAGCTGATATGACACTTTGATCTTTAGTTTCTCTTTGTAGCTTTGAGATTCGAAATAATTCTGACAATTCGCTTCACTATTAACACTTACTTCACTTTATCCATTTGGTATTTCGACCTTTGTGGTGAGAGGGTTAGTCAGCCCACAATTTGCGTTACCGAGTCGAGCTGATTTCGGGAGTACCTCCTTCCGGGCAAGTTCCTTTCATGCACCTCGATAATATAATGGGGATCACTGACACGAAGAAGATGGCTGACTTTTTGCATCGATTTGCATCACTTTCCATGGGAGGATTTGCCCTAATCGCTACACTGCAGTGCCCTGTACACTGGGCAGGTGGGTTGATTTTTTTCGGCGACGCTGCTATTTCGGTCACTTGCACCGATTATCTAGATCCAAACAAGGTATCATAAAACAAAATATGAGTACTTTGAATGTCTAATCCTGCATTTTAGGATAGAAGAAGGTCGCCGCGGTGTTTTAGTGGGCATCCCTCCCGGCAGGGAGGGAAGTCCCACATAACCGTCTCGCCGTCGCCCAGGCGAGCGGTACGCGAAAAAAAAAAAAGGATACTCCGCTGTCCAGTGCAGAGCTCCTCTAGTTGGTAGTATCCAAATAGTCCAGTAAACATCCGTAATTTTTGTTTGTAGAAGGATAGAGTACCCATCAGCAATAGAACAAAAATGTTAGCTAAACATTCTGTAGCTTGCTTTAGGTATTATAGGTAGATATTTTGTTATAGATTTAATATTAAATTAAAGTTACCACTGTGAACTTCGTTGCGTTGTAGAAGATGCTAAGATGTTAAAACAATTTTCTAAACAATAATCAATGGCTACTTCATATTTTCTAAAAATAGTTTATTGTGTTGTGATATTTGCCATCGATTTTTTTAAAATAGTTACAGGAGTTCTAATTATATTCTCCGACGCAATGAAATTCTAAATTGTAATTTTAATCTAATAGTTTATAACTAAATACCTATACTATATCTAAAGTAAGCTAGCGATTTGTTAGAAAAACATTTTTATTCTATCACTGACAGGTACTCTAATCACGACCTTTATGATTATAGGAAGTTAACAGTGTATCCTTTACGTGCAATCTAACATAAGCTAACCAACTCGCTCTCAGCAACAAGATTTCTGTAAAAACGGAAACGTCCGACATGACAATCCACCTAGACATTCAATTTAATGACTAACCTGCCTACGACATGTACATTTAAAGTTAATAATAGTCCGTCAAGTTATCGCTCTAGCACCACATTAAATAACCAGAACCTTATTTATTTTAAAGTTTATCTTATCTCGACAATCCTTTGCAATTTGCAGAGCGTACTGGTTCACATCATAACGTATTTACTTAGCCATATTTACACTTAAACTCAAATACATAAATGTCTGTGAGAGAAGTGGCTATGTGTATTATTATACTGTACTTACATTACTGAGACTTTACGAGTTGTGTTAATATGTATGTACATTTATTGAGAGAATCGTGATCGTTCGATATGCAGACAATGTCCTCCATTTCTTACTAATTGTTAGGTAGGTAAGATACATGAGGGGTGATGATGTACACATGTGTTATAGCAAGTTTCCTGACGGAAACCGTGTGAAATCTCTACTTAAATAAGTTATTTTTTTTTTTTTTTTTTTATGCATAACGGGTTGGTACTTGACCTCAATCACACCTGATGTTAAGTGAGGATGAGGTCGAAGATGGAAGCGTACTGACCCGGAAACCCCAACACATTTGGGGGACTGGCTATCTTATCTCTGACAACCGGAACACGACAATGCTATTAACATTGCTGTTTGGCGGCAGATTTATTTTATACTAGCAGCTGCCCGCGACTTCGTCCGCGTAGACTACATGAATCAACACTTTATTACTTTCCCACGGGAATACATTCAGCAGAAAAATTACCATGTAGAGTTTATCGATATCGATTTTATGGTTTTAACCCCCATTTCACAACCCAGGGGGTTGTTTTTCGAAAAATCTCAAAACACGTATTAGCTTATTTGTTCCTAGGAGTACTCTTAGTCGAAAATAGTCGAAATGTCCAAGTTATACTGTTTCTTCATACAAACTTCCCCACCCCTGTTTCACCCCCTTAAAGGGTGAATTTTGAAAAATCCTTTCTTAGTGCTCCCCTAGACTTCGTAAGGAACCTACGTGCCAAATTTGGAAACTCTATTCACCCCTTTGACTATGACTTTGACTATGATTTTGAGCCTTCGACTTTGAGCTTTCGACTTTGAGTCTTCGACTTTTAGCCTTCGACTTTGAGCCTTCGACTTTGAGCCTTTGACTTTGAGCCTTCGACTTTGAGTCTTCGACTTTGAGCCTTCGACTTTGAGCCTTCGACTTTGAGCCTTCGAATTTGAGCCTTCGACTTTGAGCCTTCGATTTTTTAATTTCGAATTTGAATCTTCGACATTGACTCTTCGACTCTAACTCTTCGACTTCGACACCAATTTGAATTTGTGATTTCAACCCCTACCACTATCGCAACCCGTAAGGGGTTAGCTTCAAAATAAATGTCATTTTCGCAATCAACGTCCCAAAAAACCTAAATAACGACACCAATATAGACTTTTTTGGTGTCATCCCCCACCTCTTTCACACCCCTAGAGGGTTGGCTTAAAATAAATGTCATTTTCATAATCAACATCCCAAAAAACCTAAATAACGACACCAATATCGATTTTATGGGATCAACCCCCATTTCACACCCCAGGGGGCTGTTTTTCGAAAAATCTCAACTCAGTCTTATCTCATTCTCTAACACCAAGGAGTTAGCTTTAAAACAAATGGCATTTTCGTAATCAACGTCCCAAAACACCTAAATAATCACACCAATATTCACTTTTTTGGTATCAACCCCCACCCCTATCTCAACCCTGGAGGGTTAACTTAAAATAAATGTCATATTCATAATCAACATCCCATAAAATCTAACTAACGACACCATTATCGATTATATGGTTTTAGCCCCCATTTCACACCCCAGGAGGTTGTCCAATATAGACTTTTTTGGTAGCAACCCCCACCCCTATCTCAACCCTAAAGGGTTAAATTAAAATAAATGTAATTTTCATAATAAACATCCCATAAATCCTAAATAACGACACCGATATCGATTTTATGGTTTTAACCCCCATTTCACAACCCAGGGGGTTGTTTTTCGAAAAATCTCAAAACACGTATTAGCTTATTTGTTCCTAGGAGTACTCTTGCGAAGTTTCGAGTCGAAAATAGTCGAAATGTCTAAGTTATACTGTTTCTTCATACAAACTTCCCACCCCTGTTTCACCCCCTTAAAGGGTGAATTTTGAAAAATCCTTTCTAAGTGCTCCCTAGACCTCGTAAGGAACCTACGTGCCAAATTTGGAAACTCTATTCACCCCTTTGACTATGACTATGACTTTGACTAAAACTTTGACTATGACTTTGACTATGACTTCGACTATGACATTGACTACGACTTTGACTTTGACTATGACTTTGACTATGACTTTGATTATGACTTTGACATTGACTATGACTTTGACTATGACTTTGACTATGACTTTGACTATGACTTTGACTATGACTTTGACTATGACTTTGACTATGACTTTGACTATGACTTTGACTATGACTTTGACTATGACTTTGACTATGACTTTGCCTATGACTATGACTTTGACTATGACTTTGACTATGAATTTTACTTTTCGACTTTGAGTCTTCGACTTTGAGTCATCGACTTTGAGTCTTCGACTTTGAGCCTTCGACTTTGAGCCTTCGTCTTTGAGCCTTCGATTTTGAGCCTTCGACTTTGAGCTTTCGACTTTGAGCTTTCAACTTTGAGTCTTCGACTTTTAGCCTTCGACTTTGAGTCTTCGACTTTTAGCCTTCGACTTTCAGCCTTCGAATTTGAGCCTTCGTCTTTGAGCCTTCGAATTTGAGCCTTCGACTTTGATTTTCGAATTTGAATCTTCGACATTGACTCTTCGACTTTGACTCTTCGACTTCGACACCAATTTGAATTTGTGATTTCAACCCCTACCACTATCGCAACCCGTAAGGGGTTAGCTTCAAAATAAATGTCATTTTCGCAATCAACGTCCCAAAAAACCTAAATAACGACACCAATATAGACTTTTTTGGTATCATCCCCCACCCCTATCTCACCCCTAGAGGGTTGGCTTAAAATAAATGTCATTTTCATAATCAACATCCCAAAAAAACTAAATAACGACACCATTATCGATTATATAGTTTTAACCCCCATTTCACACCCCAGGGGGTTGTCCAATATTGACTTTTTTGGTAGCAACCCCCACCCCTATCTCAACCCTAGAGGGTTAACTTAAAATAAATGTCATTTTCATAACCAACATCCCATAAAACCTAAATAACGACACCAATATCGATTTTATGGTTTCAACCCCCATTTCACACCCCAGGGGGCTGTTTTTCGAAAAATCTCAACTCACCCTTATCTCATTCTCTAACCCCAAGGGGTTAGCTTCAAAACAAATAGCATTTTCGTAATCAACGTCCCAAAAAACCTAAATAATGACATCAATATAGACTTTTTTGGTATCATCCCCCACCCCTATCTCACCCCTAGAGGGTTGGCTTAAAATAAATGTCATTTTCATAATCAACATCCCAAAAAAACTAAATAACGTCACCAATATCGATTTTATGGTTTTAACCTCCATTTCACAACCCAGGGGGTTGTTTTTCGAAAAATCTCAAAACACGTATTAGCTTATTTGTTCCTAGGAGTATTCTTGCGATGTTTCGATTCGAAAATAGTCGAAATGCCCAAGTTATACTGTTTTTTCATACAAACTTCCCACCCCTGTTTCACCCCCTTAAAGGGTGAATTTTGAAAAATCCTTTCTTAGTGCTCCCCTAGACCTCGTAAGGAACCTACGTGCCAAATTTGGAAACTCTAGACCCAGCGGTTTGGCCTGTGCGTTGATATGTCAGTCAGTCAGTCAGTCAGTCATTCAGTTTCTTCCTTTATATATTTAGATTATACTTACACAATATCATCTTAATATCTTTATTGTACACACAATTGTTACAGAAATATGCATTGTATATGAAATGTACAAAGGCGAGCTTAACTCCGATAGAGTTTTCTACCAGCAAACCTTAGAGATACATATCATCATTTCGATATCAACATCATCTTCCTGCCCTTATGCCACTATTCTTCTTGTATGCTTTGTACCCAATAAAGCGAGTGTGTAGGTACTCAGACGATGGCTGAAAGAGGCACATGAAAGAAATATGGTCACGTGCGTGCGTATTTAACAAAAAAACTATATCTCAGATACTGTGAGATTGAATTCCTTCCTTATTTCAGTCACCATATCTTATGGTTTTTGACTGATGGATCTTCTATCAAGCGAATAGTGGTCCACAAGAAAGGTAAACTCGAACGAGACTCCACGTGATAGTTGAATGAACGTGTTGATAGACATTATGTCTATTTAACTTATTTATCCACTTCAATGTTTACATTACAAATATATACAGATATGAGGACGTACAAGGTCAGTTGGATGGGTCTTTGTTGTTATGTGTAGGCTGTGTAGCTAGCTAAATTCAAATTGGATTATACCTTGAATTGATCTTTCGGTTTTGTAATTTTAGTAATTATGATAATGTAGTTGGATTCAAAAAAATTTTGATATTCTTTCTTCTACTGAATATGTCAACATTCTCTCTTGAGTTATTCGAAATTAGTTAGCTTCACTGCTTTGCCCGTTAAGAATTGGTGTATCATCACGCGTGATCACTTGAAATTTCGGAATAAAAATTACATTTATAATATTAGTAGGAAGTAGGAAAAGACAGCTGCGTGGTGCATTGATACATATTCGATACATAGCTATGTAAAGGAACTTGAAGGTCACAGGTGTTACAGATGATAACAAACACATTCAGCTGGTGTCTGCCATCATTCACAGTGTTATTTATACCATAAGAACGATGCATTGCGCTTTGTGATGGTAATATTATTTGTATTGCGCAACAGTTTAAACCGTTAAAGTAATGCTCAGACATATGACTATCTACAGCAAGAAATTGAAAGAAAGTGATCGACAATTTGATCGACATGATAGAAATTGTAGTTTGCCAGAAAGAGATTTAATTTTTGTATAGCCATATGTAATCTACCAGGTAAACGAGTGTTTATGATAATGAGGTATTCTCAACCGATCGACTGAAAAGCGTCGATCGCGATCGACCAAGCACCTGTGATTAACTTTATTCCAAAGAAAAGATTCAAGTGAAAAATTATTCGATATGAATGAATCGATAATGAAAAACTTTAAAAACCCATTGAAGTCGCAGTGTCACTTAGAAAAATATTACTCGCCACATGGACGAATGCGGAATTCGACGAACGGGGAAATAGACGAATGAGAAAATGGACCAACAGGGAAATAGACGAATGAGGAAATGGATGAACGGGAAAAATTACATACTGGCAAATGGACGTACGGTGCCGAATTGGAAAATACGTATAAGCAAGATACATAACTACATAAAGATAACATGTTAATTATGGTCATTATACAACCTTGGACATGAGTCCCCGGAAGGAGTAGAAAACATTTTAGAAAAACAGCATTGAAACTAAATTAGAGCGATTTTTTTTATCACTTTGACATATTAATAGAGAAATAAGTAGAATTGTCTTTTTTTTTAGATATTACGAAAATCTTCTATGCTAACTTTTAGACTTATGCTATATAGTTTGTAAGTATTTAGTTTCATTAGAATCGATGTATTCATTTCGGATATATTGAACTTGAACTTTTGTATGAAATATTACTTGCAAGTTTTAAAGCATCAGCAAATGTGTTCATTGCTGCACCCTCAGCCAAGGGTACACCTTGGCTGAGGGTTCACATCTAATCGTACGTTACTACAACAGGTACCTTACAGTACTTTGATGTTTGACAACCCTAGATTCGTCTGACAGCTGCCAAGGATCCGAAACTTCTCTAGCTTTAACAGAGGAACCATTATCGCACGTTATTTTACAAGTGTTTGTGTTGCTAACTAGATATAACTTTTACAGCTAAAACGTGACACTGTTATCCGGAATATTGAGTAGTCGCTTACATCGAGGGCGTTGTTGATATCTATTGAATGATCGATCATTGTCTTCGTTACGTTTCGTTGAACTATTAATTAGATAAACTATCTAATTAGTATTGTGTATTGTAATACTCGTATTTATGTATACCAAAATTTCTTTTATGTTGACTTTTACACTATTATGCGCTGTTTTAGTTGTTTGTTTATTCTATTATAAGCAGTTTATTATTAACTGTATGTATTGTGATTGTGTTCCAGTTTATTTGTATTATCTTTCCCATTGTTACCTAAGGTTTTGCCGTATAACTTCTTTAAGATAAGCTCACATTTTAAGCTCATATTATTTCTGACATATTTTGTGCCTTTTTAGAAAAATACTTACTAACTTAAAAAAATACATTTTGAATTAGTACCACTAAAATACCGTAATATAAAACAACTTCCAAAATGCACATTTCACCCTAAAATAAAGTAAAATTCTTGAAAATGGCAACACTTAATCAGCAGACTACAGAACAAAAATACTGTCGCTTCCTTGAGCGTGGTTATCGTGACTAATTGAAACTGAAGGGGAAGTGGGTGAAGTGGGTCACCGGGTGCCATGTTATCATGCGTCCCGTGGATCGCAGTATGTTATTGTTTAACGTATTTAATTAACATTATCACTGTCATCAGACACTCGCCTGTCACCGCCCGACGGCGGGAAACAATATCAATGTTATCGTAACACAGGCTCCATCATCCATTTACCATTTCGTGCATGTGATGTTCGGGTTTAATCTTTTTTGCGAAATATTGTATATTGAATTTTTGTAATCTAAAAAATATAAATGTTAGGTATATTTAAATATATAGATAGTAGCTTTCTGCCCACGACTCCGTCTGCGTGTATAGATATCGAAATAAATATCAGTTTTACTTAGGAAATAGCAAAATAAAAGACAAAAGCCGTATGTGCAAGCCAGCCTTTGCCTGTCCAAAAAAGCGTTCTGTGAAAAAATGTATATATTGTTATTTTTGTAATCAACTTAACCGTTTCCTTAAAATATATAGTTCTAAAAATTTTACACATAATTTCGATTACCTATATTAAAGATTTGCCAAAATTAAGCCAAAATATTAATCCGAATATATATAAATATCTGTGACAAAGAATCCGGTCAGTACCTTTCCGGGATGCGGGTTCAAACAAACAAAGAAACGATTTACGATTAGATACTTATTTGTTATAAATAATAATAATAAATAAATAAATATCCTTAGACATACACACAGCGCCATCTAGTTCCACAGTAAGCAACTATAGGCTTGCGTTGTGGATACCAGATGGTTGATATACTACATAAATACTTTTTTTTTTGTAAATAAATATTTATTACAAATGAAAACATCCTTAACTCAGGTACGCATTACGCATGTCTGTATTTATCACGCAAACATATGCCCTAGTATAAGATCCGGTAATGGAAATAACCCTCATTTGTTATTCGACGATAACAAAATTAATATGTTAGTTAATGAATATATTAATACATTGAAAATGGGTTGCCTAGCTAAATCGCGGGCCAAACGGTTAATTAATGTAAATCCAAATTAATTGTTTTTCAATTAACTTCCCCGATTTGTTATTTATAAAAATCGACCATTATCTGTCACTCTCCGCGGTTGCGCTCAAAACTTCACATCTAAAATCACAGCAACCGTGCATGTGACAAACTTTTACTGAGGCAACCTTATACTGTTAGAAAGAGAATAAAATAACGTTTAATTTTAAAAAAAAATCAATTAAATAACTGATGAGGGTATATTAATAACGCTTGCTCGCATGTTTATACATGACAACTCCATAGTTATGCTGAAGGGAAAGTAGGCAACCTACATTTTTCCAGTTCCTTATGTTATGTTCTTTCAGATAATGGTCGATTTTTATAAATAACAAATCGGGGAAGTTAATAGAAAAACAATTAATTTGGATTTACATTAATTAACCGTTTGGCCCGCGATTTAGCTAGGCAACCCATTTTCAATGGATTAATATATTCATTAACTAACATATTAATTTTGTTATCGTCGAATAACAGATGAGGGTATATATTTCTATTGTCGGATCTTATACTACCCCTAGCGGGATTCGAACCCGCAATCTTTTGGTTTGGTGGTTCGAGTTGCTAATCACTACACCAAACAGGTCGTCGAGCTATACTCGTATGCATAGCTAGCATTGGATATCAATTAATACCTTGTCTTTATTAACGCTTGGTATAGATACATACATAACATACATACATACATACAATACATTACAATACATTACAATACATTACAATACATTACATTACAATACATTACAATACAATACAATACATACATAACATGTATATTTCAAACATTTGTCTGTCTGTGGCTTTGTTGCGCCAAAACGGCTGAAATTGAAGATATATAGTTTATAAGAGGGATTATTCCGTCCAGTTCGATTAATTAAGATTTCTTTTTCAATACATAATCGAGAAAACTATAAATAATACCTAAATAGCTTTGATGAACGTTATTTTCCAGCATTCACGATAACGTGACGACCTGTTTGGTGTAGTGGTTACTCTGGCCACCATACCAAAAGGTTGCGGGTTCGAATCCTGCTAAGGGCATATGTTTGCGTGATGAATACGGACATTTGTACCCGAGTTATGGATGTTTCATATAATAACCATCTGGTATCCACAACACAAGCCTATAGTTGCTTACTGTGGAACTAGATGGCGCTGTGTGTATGTCTAAGGATAATAAAAAAATAATATTGAAATTCTCGAAAATAACGGTAATTAAAGCTATTTTTCTATTATTTATAATTAGCTTTTAGGCTTCTCGAGTTCATGTCAGAGCGATTTTTTTTATTTGTTTATGTAGATGACTTGATCAGTGGGGATTTTGTAAATTTTTAATTTATTTATAGGCAGTTAGACACTTAGGTGCCTATATATACCTATATATAATATAAGTACATTTATCTCAATTACCTATCATACACACCTACCTATCTGTCTACTTCGTTGTTATTTTGAGTTACATTTCGGTTTCAATTTGATTTTATACCACTACTCTCAGAGAATCTGTGTATTCAATATTAAAATTCGAAACAGATTGGCGAACCCTGCGATATTATCTTAGAACGATGCATTGCCAACAGCCAACCTACCTATTTGACATTGGACTCAAGGTTCGTCGACCTTGTGACTGTGAAACTTAGCTCAGTCAACCCCTCAGGGTGTGTGGGTACTTAGTTATAATATTTTAGAAGATAAATTGAAAAGGTTATAGTATGCCGAAATTAGGTGTGAATACAATTTACGAAAATTGGCAAGTCACTCTTGATAAAATGTGAATGATGAGGGTGCTTGCTTTGTAATTAATTTTGAAAATTAGAAATATATGTTACATTGTAATTAAACATTTAGCCATAGTTTTGGATTAGCGAAGAAAATTTTTATAAGGGGTGATTTCGTACGCAAGCCGCAAATTCAGTGAACTTCAAACCATTCAAAGACAATGTCAAAGTCAAAAATGCTTTATTTTGTAGGTACACAGGGTACACTTAAAATAGTCAATTTCACATATTTTAAGCTACTACTGCTTGTTCAAAATGCAACATTCCACTGAGTGTCAGGACGCCACTAGTCCCAAATCCAACAATCTCCACCCAGCTCGCGTAGGTGGATTATGGACTGCAGTGTAACACTCAGACACCCACATTCATAATTTTAACTTTATAAGAAAAATAACATGGGTCCCAAGATGTTTCCTTGCGGTACCCCGACTATATTTGATACTATCGAGAATATTGAGGAGACGTCATTTGTCAAACAGCTGGTATACGACAATTCTCGTAATCTACTACTTGCCTCACCTGGATAAGATTGACGGTGTGGTGCTAAACCATCTTATAAAAATCCTTATTGACTATTAACATATACAGTAGAAATTAAGAGTTCATAATATGCAGTCCTAACCGTAACGTTTTTGATAAGCTTTATTTTCTAATCGAAAAAGACACTGTGACCTTAACGTGCGTGATATCTGTACTAAACTGTAGTCATATTCTGTTGGATTTATAATTATTTTACACTTGCTTTCTTGTCCTGACAGTGGTGTACTGCGACTACAATGGGTCCGGCCGAGGTGTCCAATGGATCGAGGAATACGTAGCTCGCGATGTCCTGCCGACGCACGCCACACGCTGCACCGCGCTCTCCTACACGTCGGGCCAGAGCGAGATATACAGGTACATTTAGACCCATCCTGAGACCAATGGTAAATCCAACTTCACGTTTTGTCAAAGAGCGATGGAAAGAGTTAGTCACCATTCTTTTTATCCGACTGCCAGGGCTGTCTTAGGGAAGGAGGGTAATGTTCATTGTATTATAACTTCAGCATGTCACGAATTAACGTACTTTATTTTCCACACTTTCATATATCTGACTTGACACTTCAACGTTCAAACAACAAGTGCCCTCACAAAATGGTGGCGACAACTGGCGTAAACTCGGATACTCATCAGAAATATGTAGAAATTAATTACATATCAGACCACGGAAAATCAAATCATTAAACATTATTATAATTTAAAGTATTTACATTCGAGTTTTTAACAATTGGGTGTATATTATATATTTGTATGTATCCTAAACACCTTGAAGAGATTTCATCATCATATCAGCCACAGGACGTCCACTGCTGAACATAAACCTTTCCCCACACATTTCCAGAGCGGCCGCTTGAATAGGTTTAGTATGTTTTACTCAGCGGTCAGCCAATCTGCATGCATTCATACACGAAACTCTATGCATTACAGTCTCCCACAATTCATACATAATGTTTTTATCATCATCATCAACAAAATCTAAAAATCTAAATCAAAAATGCTTAATTTTGTAGGTACACAGGGTACACTTAAAATAGTCGGATTTTACATTTTTTATGCTACTGCTTATTCAAAAGCCAATTTTCCCCTGAGAAGAACAAGCAAGAAACTCGAGAGGTCGCTCTTTTTTTTTTTAAAAAGGTTTTTATGTTACAAAATTATTAATTATTATTTTATATTATAATATTTCATTATTAATTGTGAAATAGCCTGGTTACGCGAACGGGCTGTTCATATCCATGAATGTTTATCGTCTAAATAATCTGATATTTTATAATATGCTTTCTTAATAAGTTTCTGTTTTATAGTATCTTTAAATTTATTGAAAGGAAGATTTTGTATATCAACAGGAACCTAATTAAAATAGCGTATACATAACCCTTTGAATGAATTACTGACTTTGCGGAGGCGACTTATGTGACCTGCAAGTTTATCTTTATTTCTTGTATTGACTTCATGTTTATCACTATTTTTCCTAAATGATGCTATATTTTTTTTACATATATTAGATTTTCAAGAATGTACTGTGACCAAAAGATTAGAATATTATACTTAACCATCCCCACAGTAGGGCATACCCTCTTTTCCCTGTGAGAGAACTAATCTTAAAAATACACTTCACTACTTCATATCCTAACTCCACAACATCATCTACTAATACTACTATAAACAATAATACTTCGTCCACCACTATATTAATTATCCAACCTCTTTTGCTAACAGATCAGAATCAAAAGAAATAATCCGCAATGC
The DNA here is from genome assembly GCA_949316235.1 of Oegoconia quadripuncta. Classification (NCBI taxonomy): domain Eukaryota; kingdom Metazoa; phylum Arthropoda; class Insecta; order Lepidoptera; family Autostichidae; genus Oegoconia; species Oegoconia quadripuncta. The sequence continues at coordinate 12,442,152 of OX438758.1, forward strand.
TGTTAGTGCTTGCCCTCAAGACGTGATAGTCCTGGGAGGGTCCCTGCCGAGATTCCTCAGGGCCTTGTGGCCACAACGAGTGGCTCTATTCGTGTCGTCCAGGGAGACCGAGCGGCAGTTAGCGCCGTGGAAAGAATGTGGAGCAGAGGTGAGTCTAAAGTTTTAGTATTATTGTTCATATCAATAGCATACACAAGATCACTGCTGATGACCCCTTCTACGGCACCATGGTATAGGAGAGTTGCCTAAGTAATTAGATAAATGATTGCACGTTTTAATGAGCTCCGTAATACACCGTTATCGCTATTGACAAATATTATCAATCCATGATAATGCTATTATGTCTTAACGGTGAAGGCAATTCCTTCAACGCTCATGGTAAGAGACACATTCATTCAGAACTACTTATTATAGCCTCTCCTATATGGTGCAACTTGCATCATGGATGGGATTTACCCTTATCCCGTCGCTGACAAGTGATTGGCGATTGCATTTGTTTTAAGAGCTCCGTACTTATGCTGTTATACTCTACTCTGTTATGCTCATGACCACTTCAAAACGTACCAGCCTATCTTTTCCATAAAAAATTCCTGTCAACAGTTGCATTAAGAATATTTAGTATCAAACAAGACAGTTCAAAGTAGACCTGTTAAAAGTATACAGGCGCGTATAGTCGTCACTTTGGTAGGTATTAGTTATTTCCAGTCGGCGAATATATATTCAGAAAGTAATAAAATCTATATCGAGATCAAAACTTCAAATCGGGACTTCCTAAAGGAATAAAACTTATGCATGCATCACCTTGACCAGAAATAAACTTTCTGCCGGAGCCTTGTCGCTGCCCGCACGGAAAACTCTCGCAATTTCTTCGTTACGAGTCGTTAAAGCATTTTAATTTATTAATTATTGCTCCAGGTTAACGTCAATAAAAGTAATAATAGTTACGCTAGCTTTCTAGATTATGGCGCTATTGCTTCTTCATCTTCCTACGTCACTGGTGTCAACTTTATAAATCTTTGTCCAAAACCATATTTATGCTGTTTATTCTTCATTTGAAAAGCGGCGTAGCAATCATTTCTTTTTAGATATATGAAGCAACTCATAAAATACACGTGTTTTTTTTAAACGCATATAGTGAAGTTATATTCTAATAACCGCACTATTTCAAAGAACATAACTCTCATATCTGATAACATCATCAACCCGTTGAATTAAATATCGCATCTCCATGTGTTAAGTAGGTCCGTAATCTGACTATTTTAAGTGTACCCTGTGTACCTACAAAATAAAGCATTTTTTATTTGATTTTCAAATACGAGTGTTATAGCCAATTGAATGCCAACTCTACTAGTACAATTTAATTTTTCAGTTGCGTAATGCATATCGAATTATACTTGAAATATGAAGTTTAAGTTAGTACGCCATAAGGCAGGTCACGGCCTGCGATAAAGAATTCTGCAGTATAGAAATGTCACAGACTGAATAACATACGCATACACCGCGTCAAATAATAATTGACCATCTACAACGACATCCTATCAGTTACCTGAAGAGATTCTCTTCATACCATGTACCTTTGTTAAAGATTCCATCCGGCTGTGAGCATATTGTTATGAGAATTATGATTGAATATAATGATATGTATTCAAAATTAATTAGGTATTATTGTAGCCGTAAAAGCGAACATTACACCATAAAACATCAAAGTCGCTGTTGTAAATGTCATGACGTTGTGTAATTCCTTCAATAAATAAGTCAAGCGACTTGAGTAATTTAATAGAGTCATTAAAAACTCAGAAAAATAATATTAATTGATAGTTTACAAATCTGTGGTTCAAAGCGTCACCTCCTAGTCTGGTTGATTGATCTTTATTTTTTATCAGTGTTGCTTACCGCCAGATTTTAATTACCCTATTAAAATACCCGACGGACTTGACTTTAGAGAAACTCTATTTCGGCTGTGCATTATAATCACGTACACATTAATATTTTATTTATCTTTTAATGAGAAATCCAACATAATGCCTACTTTCATTATTCCTATAAAAATTTTGCGAAGTATTTCCCTAAGGTTATGTGTGGGTAACCTCCACACCGTCGACAAGTGGTGCGCAACTATTATAATGAATGATACAGGAATGTTCCACATCATTTTAATATGACACCCATTTAATTTACATACCATAAGTCCACTCGAATTAATACGTAATTCTTTCAACAAACACTTGTCATAGGTGTTACATGCAGCCGGCCAATATGCACCGAGCACATTTACGACCGGCAAATTCCTCTCGGGTGCACTTTATCAGTTGCATTGGGCATACATGCATTGAAATCATGCATTTTGTTTGCCGTCGACACGCGGCCTTGCCGCACATTGGTGGACATTGTTGTTTACTGTGCCCTTTTCGATGGAAGTTTTCTGTAAATTGGGTTGCATTCAGTTACTTGTTGGGATATTATGTATAGAGTTGATGTCGCCTTTAAGTAAAATGTTCCATTTATTGATCGACGGACGGACGGATTGGACGGATCCAATTGTTTCTAGTATCTGTTTTGGTACGTTAGTATAAATATTACCAATGAGGAGACTTACTTGACATTCGTTTTTCAGAAGATAATCCGGTTTCGATCCTCTATTACTCGAACTAGCGATCACTCGAGGTTGAGATGACTTGTTATACCTACTTACTTATTTCTTCACCGAGATTTGTATTTAGAGGCTGTGGTTTATTACCCGTCCGTTGTTATGTCACACACAGTCATTTGCTTGGAGACTATTGGGATTAAAATGATTGATAGGTCTTTTCCACCACCTTTCCATAGGTTTCCACCTTTCCACTTTTCCATAGGTTGTCGAACCAAGCGGCCGGAGGGTTAAAATATTCCTAGATAATCCCGATAACATAAAAATTATGCGGGCTAAGCTGCTGCCGAGAAGTATTATTTGCACGACTAGACTAGACTAATTATTCATATTTGTTAAACTGATATTTCCTCTTACATGCTGTGAAATTTTCCTAATATATTCGCAATCAGAAAGTATCCAGGAGAATTTTAAGTCTCCGAAAATAGAGTTATAGACAATTTGGTAATGCAAAATCACATTATCTAACTGAATAATTCTTGAAAAGTGAGTGAAATATAAGGTTATTTGGCCTGGCTAGCTACCACTATCTTATCTAAATCTGCCGCCAAGCAGCAATGTTAATAGCATTGTTGTGTTCCGGTTGTCAGAGATAAGATAGCCAGTCTCCCAAATGTGTTGGGGTTTCCGGGTCAGTAATGCTTTCACCTGCGACCTCATCTTCACTTAACATCAGGTGCGATTGAGGTCAAGTACCAATCCGTTGTGCATAAAAAAAAGGTAATATGCGAGTTTAAAAAATTAAAGTGTAAAGAAATAATATGCGCGGGAATTTTTTTTAATAATTATCCATGCTTTTTACATCCGTATTTTGTGTTTTATTTTGATATTTTTGATGACATATTTTGTCTGTAATTACCGTTCTAAATGACATTTGATCAGGCATCTGCAGGAGATAATATTACTATTGTCGGCATTGAGGACTTTGCAAGGACGTTATAGGTGGTTTATCTTGAACTCAAGTGGAAATGCGATTTCTTGTTATTTCAACAGATTTTAGGTCAGTGTCATGGGCTTTCCCTATCGGGATTATCAGCTCTCGTCATCTTTCACTTTATGCAATCTGATTTTTTCGATGGTCAAAGTTTTCCAATCATTATCTAATCCACTGACGCCTTGACGAATGCCTTGATGATGTCTTTATCATGACATTCTTCCATTACCAGTTCCATATCTTTCGATAGGATTCGCTCTGTCATAGTTTATTTATAATTATTACGATCCAAATGGAGACGTCCAAAGCAACAGTTTATCTGAAAACTGCCTAAAAGTACGTGCTATTAACAGCCTATTCAAATAGCGTTCAACAATTTACATAGTTGAATTTGTAAGCAACAAAATTGTTTAAGTATTATGACCAGGTTAATAAAGATTAAATGCAATGTATCCACAAACGACGGCCGTATGTTGAAGACTAATTACTGCTATTATAATGCGGTTGTATGGACATTGTTTAACATCCATTTGTATTGTTTTGTTTGCACCTATGCATGTTTGTAATTTTGAATAATGTTACTACTACTTATATAATATACATTATACGCCTATTATTCTAGCAACTTCTATTCTCCGATGCCATAATGTTTTTATATAAAAGTTATCCCTACTGTTTAGTGTATATTATGTTCTCTATTATGAATGAAAATATATGTAGCTAGGTATTATATCCATATTCTGTTTCGTACATAAGCTTATCAAAATTGATAACCTTTTCAGCGTTATAGGTGTTTTGTAGATATTTATTACTATTTATTATATTGCCTAAAACTGTGATGGTTGACAAAGAGATTATCAATTAACGTTTAACATGTTATTGATTTTTAACCTTCACCTCCTTTGTTTAGTTTACAAAGTTTACAATTTTAAATATGTAAATTAAACAAAAGGACGTAGGTGTTACATGCAGTTTACTTTGTTTACTTCAACAGTTTTTAACCTTTGTCATTCATTTCATAATCTATGATCAAGCGCAGTAAGTTTCTTGCATAATTGGCGTCAGAAGAAGCAGTAGTATAAAACAATTAGTCGCCCATTAATTTACTAATATAATTATTATATTTAACATTTCAAAAATATTGTCCTCCAAAGAATAGTTTTATTTTCGTTGTGTTCCATCATTTATTACGATAATTGTACAATTATAACAATAATTTTCCAATTGTTATTGCTGGCCTTGTCTATTTTTACAAAAGGGGTTTTTATCCAGTACCCCAGGAAGGAGGGTAATATTTTTCGAGTGTATGTATGTATGTAGATTTCTATGTTGCCTCCAGTAGACAAATGGTTTGAGTAATTTTGAAGTGCAACGTAAGGATGGGTTAATCCATGAGGATCACCATAGAGAGTCATCTGATACATTTTATGGTAAAAAATATGCTGTCGGGTTTTTGATACTGATATTGTATTGTTTAGTTATTAACTAGGTATGCTATTTAAAAATTTACACTTTATTAACTTTAAGATTTCTTTTTGCTAGATTTTACAACTCCAGTTCATTATCGGTTGTTATTCTTTCCCACTGACTTTTATTTCCTCAGTGTCATGTCGACCTTAATGTACAAATGTTTTGCGCTTTAAAAATATTGAATGTCAAATCCCGAAAGGTTTTAGTTTATGCAAATACATTAACACGTTCAAACTGTTTACTTTGCTTTGTAGAGGGATAACGAATTTTTTAAACTGCACAATACAATCGTCATTTTGAATATGAATAAAATTGTGGTTACCGTTACTTTCCACAGCAAACTTTTATATCTACTACCATAAAGTGTACGTGTCCAGTCTTCGTTCGGGTGTATCTCAGTAATAAGTGGCTCGATTTTTTAAAATATATTTAAGATTAAATTAAGGGGAAAAAAAGGCACTTAGCCATGTTTGATGTAAATCGGTTCAGGCATCTCGAAGAAATTTTAACACAGTTGCTTTGTATACCTAGATGATATTATTATTAATTTGTCGCTGGTTTTATGTTACTGAATTTATTATCCGCTCCTGATTATATATTGCCCATTTTTATATTCCGTTATCTGTAATTGAGTATTAAGTAAGCACGCTTCTAACTGCGGCCTATTAATCCTCATTTAATAAGTAGATATGATTAAGCTAAAACCACATCACTCGTAAATAAATGCAATGTGTTATGTTATTATGTTACAACCTCATTATTATTTTAATCCATCAATCATCCATCATCCTACACAGCTTTATAGCTATGGTTATAGTTGTAGATAGATATGTAGAAATCAATAATATCACACCAACACAACAATTATGTGTATAATAGTTAGTCATCTAAACTGAAGAAATGAATCTGATAAACAATAACGACATCTGGAGATATTATTACAAGACTTCACCCTACGCGAAAAAAAAAACATCAATGGTTTGCCTACTATCGGAATGATAGATTTGTTGGACATCCGAGTAAATTTTTTATATGACCATTACACAATTCGTCCACTGGACATTTTGTCACGTTGACGACTCAGTCCCGGAATGATGCCATCCCATACTAGCGGATTTAGGTTAGTTGGCTCTCAAATTTAAACAATTAAGATGTCTCGTTACGTATTTGTGAAAAAAGAATTTACTTGTAAAATGCCGACTTTTGTGTGAAAGGATAAAAAACAGATCCAGAAATGTAACAAAAACTGATAATGGCACTATTCATGCTCTAATCTTATTTTGTGATATTTTTGAATTTAACTGTTATCGTAATTTTATTGTATTGCCAATGTTGCAAAATATTGACTTATTGGATTCTCGAATACGTTCGATTTGCGATTTAGACACCGAACTTTTCTTGTCTACCCTTTAGGTAATGTTCCATTCCAGTAGGCAACAGGTACTTTAGAAGAAGTATACCTGCTTGGATCACTCTTATCATACTAACAATGACCTATATTTTCCTTATGGTAAAAAAAACTCATTCGGTATATAGGTACTTATACATACCTACCATTCCTGGGAATATGTTGAAGCACTACTCCCAGGCTGATGCTGTAGAGGATGTCCAGGAGTAGGCCACAGTATGAAGAAAATGAAGATGAGCCGGCGAAAAACTTGTAAATCGTTGTCAGTGACAACTTTTTATTTTTAAGGGTATCACATACACCAATAACTTGAAATACTTTATCCTGTATATGCGTAATATATATTATACAGAATAAAATAGAATAGAAACAAAAATAACAGAAAAGTATACGTCCAACTTTTCAACGGCAAATTATGAACTGACTAAACAAAAGCTACACAGAAAGAGAGCTTTCTGTGTAGCTTTTGTTTTGTTGAGAGAGAAAGAACAGGCAGAGTTCAAATTTTGAATTTAAAATATTATGACTTCACCGAAAAAGAAACGAGCAAGGAGAATACTGAAAAGAGAACTAACGAGTCGCATGGCGTCTCGTTACAACGTATAATATAATAATATTGTCTTGCCACCTAATTTCTAAATTATTCCTACATGTATTTGATTGAGTAGTGTTATTCGTTTCTTGGAGTGTTTTTATAAATCCTCCGATGTGTGGGACGTTGACATAGAATAGATAGGTACTACCTACATGAATTTCTTAACTTTAATAATTAACTTTGTAAATTGTTCTCACCTACATTACATACATTTTTATCAAAACGCAGATAGCAAACTACATAAAGAAATGAAAATACAAATTTTCGCATACCTACGAGGTTTTTGCTAGGTTATTCACCTTTAGCATGTAAAATTTACATTTGTATTTGAATGTTGCCGTATCAGATTTGCACAGTTTTTGTGTGGCGTCGATCGTAACGAGGATAATCGAATGCCGACTGACAGTGTCTCACTTACATGTGCATGGATATTTCGGTATCAGCGAAACATCTGTGTAAACCAAGTAGTTAGTAATTGTTTCAAATAATGCAAAAATCAGGAATCAGAAATAATGCAAAAAAAAACTCAGGAATGTTTGCCGATGCGCATATAGACGGTTTCCACGCCATCATCAGAAAACGTAGCGCGTCGATTTTGAAGTGGGTGTGCGGCAGCCAACACCATCCTGAGCACACTGGCGGACAATTGGGATTCCGTGATGCTGCGGCACTGGATACGCTTGCATACATCCAAATAGTGCTGATTGTGCCGCAGCAGTCGTATGGTCCCTTCTGTTCACAGTTTTTATAGAATAGTGTAATTTAAGTTACTAACCAAAATATGGGTCTAATCCTGAAATAAAGCCTGGAAATTTGTATGCGCTCCTCATATCAGCCACAGGACGTTCATTGCTGAATATAGGCCTCCCCCATAGATTTCCAGAGCAACCGGTTGATAGCGGCGCGCTTCAGCGACGTCCCGCAACCTTCATTAGGTCGTCCGGTCACCTTGTGAGTGGACATCATACGCTGTACTTACCGGTGCGTGCTGTTCACCGGCCATCAGTTTTTCAAGCTATGCGCCCTGCTCACTACGACTCCAACTTAATAATCCGTTATGGGCTATGTCGGTCACATTCGTTCGCCTACGGATTACTTCATTCCTGATTCGATTATATAGTGAAACTCCGAACATGCTAATTAGATACCATAAACCGCTGGAGCTGAGGCTGTCGCTCAACAAAGACACAATATCTGACCGTTCCCTGTACTTCAATGGTCTAAAAATGTTTCTGTCGTCTATTTAGATAGTGCTTGTTGGTCGAAATATGAACCAGCTCTTTGGCCTCTTGTCTCAATGAGACTGAGACTGACTCAGAAGCCCAAGGACCCGTATATACTCTTTGCGGCTTTTGCTTCGCCAGGATTGAAATATCATTTTTAATAATCTTAAATTTCCTTTCAGATAATCAAAGTTCCGGAGACGAAAGAGGGATACATAGACCTCAACAACCTGGAATTCCGACTGCAAGAGAATACGGGCACTGGGAAGCGGATGATAGGCTTCTTCCCAGCTGCATCCAAACTCACAGGTGTCCTCGCCGATGACGTTGCGACAACGTTGCTACTGCACCAATACGGCGCTTGGTCCTTTTGGGACTACACCCTCGTGGCACCATCTTCAGCTGTCGAGATGAACCCCACCTTCCCGGGTGTTGAAGAAGAGATGGTGAAGAAAGATGCCCTGTTCTTCAACTGCGAGAAGTTCGTCGGTGGTGTGCAGGGGCCTTACATTGCAGTCGTGAAGAAGGATGTCTTTAAGAATACCCCTATGTATTGTGAAGATGTTGAGGTGAGTTTAATGAAAGAAGATGTTACCAGGTATTGCTACTTACATACTCAGTAATTATCTGGCTTCTAGTGGTCAGTCCCTCACTCGTGACGTGCCTTGTTTGAGTCACTCGTATTTCAGCATTGTACCACTTTATTATCCTTCCATCTTACTTCAGTTAAGAGTTCAAATAGAGTGAAAAGCGAGCGCAAGTGAGATGACCGAGACACAATTTAGTAATATGTGACCAAGGCGACTGACTGAACGAATCAACTGATTGAGTACAAACGATCGAGGACAAATAAAAGTTTAGTGAAGCCTGTGAGGTGTTTGTGAGATGACTGAATGAGTGAGTGAGGTGATGGTGTCGGTGAACATCGGTTCTCTAACTCGCTCAACTCACTCTTAGAGTCACCACAGATTTCACCTCAAACGAGGCGTGCACGAGGTAACACACGGTCCTCGTCCTCAATTTCAATAGACGAGTTACCTATCACTACTGGCTTTTAACCGGGATACTGTATGCTATGGTACGACTATGAGAATCTAATTAGATGTAGGTATAGTATAAGGACGCCAATACTCATCTGCTGTTCTACCTATTTCTGTCACCAAGTACCGATTGTGTATGATAAGAAAACCAGTGAAATTATTGGAATGTGCGACGGAAGAAACTCTAAATTGCAAGGTGATTGTACATAATATTCAGAAGGCAGCCAATCTATATCAAATTATCTTAGACCCCCTAGAGTAATTAAATTACCTACCAAGATTTCCATTACTTATCTTGCTTATCAGGTGCTGAGTGAAAGGATCGAGGAGTGGAAATGCTCGGAGGCAGTGCGGGCTGCGCTGGTGATGCAGCTGAGAGACGCTGTGGGCCTGCAGACAATCGCTGAGAGACAGGACAGTATCACCAGGTCAGTACAGTCAATAATCATTCGTTGAACTCAAAATCTAGGAGCATTTATTTGAAGAAATGGTGAAATCACATTGTGTAATAAATAAACCAACCAAGTTCGTATCAGAAACGCATGAATTTATAAAAGTTCCGTAGCATGTACTAAGCGCAAACTTTTGACACCAACTGCAGAAATATTTGTATACGCGGCCAGCCTTAGGAGCAAACTGGAACATGTGTTTTACCCATAGGTAGTACACATGTTCCAATTATGTGTTCATATTATAATATGAACACATGTTTTGTTTTAATAAAAAAAACATATCGTCGTCGTATTATAAAAAATATATTACGTATATACTTTTCAATATACGAGTATACAAAAATATACTTTCCAAATATCATTTTGAAATATTATAATGAGATACAAATCTATTTTTCGGTCTGTAAATTCAAAATAATGGTCAGCAAAATAGATAATTTGACACTTAGTAGGTACTAACGTACATATCTCACGAATTACACGTTGAAACCAAAAACCTGTGTCCGAAGTGTAAGTTTTGTCTCGTTTTTAACTTTACCATCGCGTTCGCGTTCACGAAAAAAGTCCATATGTAAAAAATCGTTTTGCAAACTATCCGCTACAGGCGCTGCACATTTCTCCATACAAATCTTCACGTAAACGTGAACGCGGTAGTAAAGTTAAGTCGAAACAAAACTTACCTCGGCCCTCTGAGCAACATTTGAGTGTCCTGCCCATTCTTCTCTGGGGAGTCAGGTTTGTGAATGAGGAGTATTTTTTCTTTCCCACAGCAATGACGCAAATAATATAAATAATAATAATCCTCTACTGAAATATTAGGCAAGAAGTTCCTTGACAAACGCTTAAGTCTTGAATTAAAGTTGTTGGTGTAATGAAATGATGCAACTAGGTCTTAATAAAAGTAAAAAAATCATTACGAAGTAACTAATATATATTGGGATAGTCCCCATCTTTCGGAAGACTTTTAAACTATTTGAATTTTGGATTGAACCTACTCCTCGCTGGGATTATATCGCTATATTTCCTTGAAGCTCCTAATCGAGCAATATATCTACCGACGATGTATATAAATGATAATACCTATATGTGGATAACATGTGGATAGGCTAACAGAAACCTATAGCGGTCCGTGGGGGTAACAAATCTTTGTAGCAGTTACATCAATTTTATAGCTTACGAACACGGCACTCAATTATAATAAAACTTTACGTAATTAGTTGGTTGTGCCTTGTATATACACTACATTGTCCCAATGTTTGTTACAGATATCATTTTAAACGTGTAACGCTCGCCTGTTTGTGTGACTATGTCTGTAATAATATGTTTCCTTTGCAAGGATACGGCTAACACCAAAACAAAAATTTAAAAACGAACATCGAGGGTTACGAACAATATAGATTTTAGATGGTCAATTTCTTCGTCAAAGGTTTCACTGTCGCCCTTAGTGTAGGGTCACTTCGGCGACTGAATTATTGGTCGTAGTATTCGGTTGGCATGACACCCCAAACGTCTAGTTCAGCGCCTTACGCGACGAAAAATACGTGACGTCGTCATCGTCTTCTGTATCGGTCACTAAAAGAGACGAAAGACACTTGTACTGAAAGAGAGAGGTTAGTCATTGCTGAACAGGAGCGCGACATTGCCGCTCTTCGCTTTGAAAGCACGCGCTGAATGTTCAACTACACGGGCCGAACATGCGGTCGCGTAGCGCGTCGCGTGATGTGTCGCTTGCTATGCAAAATACATTGAAGATGTTTTCACGGAAACATTCGCTAGACGAAAGGTTCGGGACTACGCTGAACGCCGCGTAATTTCGGCTGATGCGTCATAGGTAACTTAAAAAACACTGAGCGTAGTCAGCCGAATTCTCGGCGCCGTACCTTCTGCAGGTGTGTCGCTACACTTAGATCATAAATTCCTGCTGTCGCCATGAATGTTAGAAACACGTGATAAAACGAAAGGCTATGCCGTGGGTAATGGAAAGGTTAAAACAACGGCATGCACTACAACTGGATCTAGATAATGGAGCTGAACTAAGAACAATGGGGAATGCCTGTCTTGTTGACAAAGGTCTGCTACGTCATGGAATGCGGCGTCGAAACAATGTCGAGATATTTTCTAATTTATCGATTCAAAACATAATATTATTTATATAACAATTTAGGTACTTGCAATGAGGAAGTTAAGCTTTATTCTCAGACGTATTCGTGGGTTTTCATCTATTAGGTTGATTACGGAAGCCCTCTATAATGTGAAATAGATTCTGCTGGTAACTTATGGTACAATTTCATTGTCTGCTTACAATGCCATCTACAACATGTCCAACGCTGGGCAAGGTTCTTACAAAGTGCGATTTGGGTCACAACTTATGACATGATGAGGTCTAAGCGCAAAGAAGTTGACGATAGCAGATTTTTGGTAGCTGCAAAGCTACACCGACGGAGCTGTCGTTAATTAACGGCCTTTGTTGTCCTGCGCAAGGTGACCATCGTTTACGACACTCACGAGAAGAAAAATTTCTTTTTCTTTAGCAGAATGCTGAAGATTCAGGAACTGGCAACCTTACCTCCTCAAATATGCAGTTAGTACCAGCGTAATAAACTAGAATTTATGTACTGTGTTGATAGTGTGCGCGTTGCAATTTTGTGCAGTTGTACCTATTCTAACTGCAAATGAAATGGCATTGCTATTTCCGTTGTAAAAGTTATGAGGCCAAGGTGGCCAAGGTTTGCTGGTTCTAACCCCAGTGTCGCAGGTGTCTAATGACTGTGTCGTTGATTTACTGTTTCAAACCTTTACGATCGTTTTAGTGGACTCATATATCTGTGAAGTAGGAAATAATTTTAGTATTTAAGGAGTGGTTAGTCACACTGTACCATACGTTGCTGTAAAAAGAATAAGTGCAACCATAGAACATGATAGGTTTTGGAAAGGTTTGCAATGAGCTATTTTGAGGACTTCTGGAGGTCTATTGCTCTCTTTATAAAAATAACAGAATCCCAAACAAATAGAGGACAGAGACAACTAAACTTAGCTAAATTGCAGCAAATAAAAATAAAACATGAACTAGTTTCTTTTGAAAAATCGAAATGGAATTCGTTGCGGACACTATTTATATTGACCATTCAAGTAGTCTTGCCAAGTATCCGTTCAAACAAAGCAGATAAATTACGTTTGGGGCTATTGGCGCCAGTATTGGCGATTTATTGCCAACTGCTTACTAGTTATATACTGAGGTAGATTGACGTCATGTCTGTTTGTGTGTTCTTCAATTTTAAAATTATTATTATTATCAGCAGACATTGTGATGACATGGATTCTCATCGCTCACCATCGAAAGCCTTTGTGATGTAAACTATTTTTTTTATTTATTGATTCACCAACATATGTTGCGCTAATACAGGCACAACTTAATATATACTAAAAAGAACTAAATGCACATCTAATTATAGGCGAATACAGCGTGCACAATGCAAAAAATAAATTTTATCGGAAGCGTTACCGGAAACTATACAAAAGAAAAAGTCTTTAGTTCAATAGTTACAGACTTTTTTAAGTTTAGCTAAAGAGTCCAAAAATATGTCTATACGTTACTATCTTTGTAATGTACACAGGCTTTTAATCTGGGTACAGTAGAAATTATAACCCAGCTCAGTTTTTCTGAGTGGCGGGGACATGATTTTGATGAGGCTTCTGGGATAACTATCTTAATACTTTTTTGTACACAAAATTCTTACAGAAACATGCATTGTATATAAAATGTACAAAGGCGAGCTTAACTCCAATAGAGATTTCTTTTCATAGTGTTTATTAGATATGGGCAGAAAATAGTGTACACAACATTTGAAAATTATTTTATAAAGAATAATATATATAAATAAATACCCAAAAAAAAAAATACCGAATAAATAATATTAATATACCACATACCCAATCCAATATACATATATTTAGGACGAAGTATAATAAGTATATACATTATCAATACTCATATTATGGTAAATAATTACTATAATACTGAGGAGAAATCATAAAGACAAGTTCTATTACTCTTTTCATGAAAATTTCTAACGATGGACTCTTCTTCTTCTTTTTCGAGGGGATTGCACTTGATCCTTCAACGATACCTTTTACAAGACGAATTATTGCAACTCTTTGTAAGTTTCCCGTTTCTAGTAGCAGCAATAGTCGCAACAGATTATATAAACATAGGTAGATTAACCTCGATTTCTAATAAACTAACATTTCAACATTCGAGTACACATCCGAGAGAATCTTATAATTTATATTGTTACAATAAAGAAAAACCGAAACAAGTAAACCCGTCGTCGGTTCATAGTACGCTGTACTCGTATCATCGAGTCATCATGCGTCTCACTTTGGCTAGGCGCCGCGACAATCTGATTCTGCGATGGAAAAATAATTTGTCTTTGATGAGATTTATTTACATTTAGTATGAATAGGAATTGCTTTTAGCTGGTGTTATAGGGTTTAGTATGTAGATTCGAATGACGTTATCGCGACACACGCTGTTGCCAAAATCTTTTTGAATGGTACGCTGTTTCGAAAACTTATTAGATCGAAACCCACTATATCGAATGATGAGTATACTCGAAAACGTTGTAGCGACTCCCGCAGATGCGAAAAACTTTTTAAATGTTTGATACGCTATTTCCAAGAAAAGAAGCGAAAGAAAATTAAAGATTTAAACATAATTATATATAAAGAAATACATATTATTATGTAATTAATGTGTCTATTTAAAAAAATAACAACTCTGTCTTAAGATTGATATAAACCAGTCATAGGAAGTGCTGCACTACAAATATATATACCGGTGAGTTTTTTTACTGTGAGGAAAAAAGTTGGGCATATTGGGTAAGTGAAATAGAGTGTTTTGGCATATAGGTAGTTCAATTTAGTTTTCAAAATTATCATCCAATAAAACGTTAATTGTGTCATTTGACGATCGCGTTTGTCGCCTATTCCACATAATTACATCATTAAATTAAAGTAAATTAAGAAAATTTGGAGAAAATATGAGTTTCAAATAAATTTCGCATGATAGGGACCTTACGAACTCTGCCAGTCGCACATCGAGAAAGCCAGGCGCGTGCGTTTTTGAAAAAAAAAAAATAAAGGCACAAAACCAGAAACAGCTTACATTGAAAATAGCCAGATTATTATAACTCAGACTAGAGGGATCTTCCGTAGGTGCATGTAAAACTTGGTTGAGGGTTCAGATGGCAACCGAAGCAACCGGTCAAATAGAGGACGATTCGGGTATCCCCACTCTAATTAGAAATCGTCTTAGATATGTCATCGCAACCGCATAGTTTTATATTCCGCAATGCCTTGGTGAGACCCTTTTTGCGGTTGCGGGTTCAAATCTCGCGACGTGTAAATGTTTGTGTGATGAATATGAACATTTATTCCTGAGTCATGGATGTTTAAATAAATATTTATGTATGTTTATCCGTTATCTAGTATCCATAATACAAGCTTTGCTTAGTTTGGGACTAGATGATTGGTGTAAGTGTCCGAAATATTTATTTATTATTATTATTTTTTAGTAAAACAATAATTTAGGGTTTCCGTAGGAAGTTTATAATGAAAAGGGGGGATTTGCAGTTTATTAGAATACAGTAAATATGTGTAAATATAATTTGGAATTTTAAGCATAAATGCGTAACGGCGATAGGCGCAACGTTACAAATACTAGGCGAAACACATCGGTTTCTTGTTCAATGTTTACATATCAATGGAGATTCGACATCACAGTAATCGTTTACGTGTGTGTAAATAGTTGTGCTATTTGATCGATTGCAAGGTAAAGGAAAATTACAGTCGCATGCTAATCGCAGTGTTGGCTGTGAACTGCGATGGTTTGTTGACTGACGCATGCAAACAGAGGACCCTTTGAGCGGCCGAACATGGAGCGAATCGGTCATGTCTCACTTTGAACTCAGATTTTGTAAACATTTGCAATCTAAAGCTGACATTATGCGCAAAAGAACAAAGTTAATACGTACTAAGTTTATACCTACACGTAATCTTTAAGAGTACAATTCTTCTTACAGAAAGTATAATTAGACATTTTAGACAATTGTATAGAGATTAGTCTGTTGTCATTTTTAACATTGAAAATGTTTGTCGATCGCTTAAGTATAGCCCCCCATTTTCGATGAGAGTGTGAAATCGTACTGGTGTCGTATGAAATCTTTTGGGGCTACGCGAGTAGTTGAGGGCTAAAAGACGCGTATCGGCTAGGGCTACAAGTTGGCATCTTTGCTTAATATTGATAATCTCGTAATTTATTATAATATTTGATTACCTACCATTCATAACTCACTTCGTTATCGAAATAATCAGCATTTGGTAACCGTCAAGTCCCTACCTCATTTCACACTGATGATTGAACGACAGTAGAATTCAGTTTTAATGAAAATTAACAAAGTTAAATTTCCTTTCATAATCCATCCACTTATATTCAGAATTGCTCACTTGACCCCAAAATGCCAGTATACCAACTGCATTACCATAGGAATGGTTCGCCCACGATTGTATGAGCAGCTCGAGGGTCACATCATGGAGATTAAGCATATTTAACTATTTGTATGACCCGATATATCGTTCTAAACAGTGAGCAAACAATCACTTATTAAAGTTCGAAACTCTTAAAATCTCTTTTTTTTGAATGCTAATTGTCAATATACGTGCAAACAAAATACAGAAAGCTCCAAGGAAATACAAATGTTTTGAATTTGGAATCTATAAAACTCCAGAATGTAGAAAACCCTACAAAGATTATAATATCACCGAATACACAATTTTAACCGCCTGCATGGCTCAATGTAAACAACATTGGGTTTACGACTCGGACGTCGCGGGTTCGATCCCCAGCAGGGTACATCTTTAAGTACTCGGTTTGGTTGGTGGTAGGGCATTTTTAATGTCCGCCTGGCTAGTTACCACCATTTTATCTAAATCTGCCGCCAAGTATGGCATTGTTGTGTTTCCGTTGTCAGAGGCTTACCTCTGCCAGTCCTCCAAATATTTTGGGGTCAGTACGGTTCCACCTTCGGCCTCATCTTCACTTAACATCAGGTGTGATTGAGGTCAAGTGCTAATCCATTGTCCATAAAAAATACACCAAGCAACTGTGTTAAAAGCTAAACGTCTTCCAAACGGCTTAACCGATTTTCATGAAACATGGCTACAACAGGTTATTAGGTACCTGTCCACTCATTTAGTGTTATATATAAAACAAAACCGTACATAAAGCGGACCATGAATTACTGAGACACAAAGACTGGATACACTACAAAGCATTCAAACACATATTAATCGTCGTTTTTCGTCGTAAGTTGAAAATCCCGGTGTTAATTTTACTAACTGAACTATTTATTTTGAATTTATGTTTCCATATGTAACTATAATATGTATAAATTAGGTTGATGGCAAATTTGCAGGCGATGGATGCGAGGTGCCGGCTAATCGCTGGACGATAATACCTACAAGTATGTCTTATGTCAATGTTTGTCTGGCAGTTTGTCGTTAGCAAGTATTATTTGAGTACTAGGTGCAGGTAGGCGCCATCACGCGTTGTCAGACTGATGGATAAGTCCTTGAATATTTTTTTTTAGACTGGACATACTCGTATGAAGCGCAAACCGATTCAAAATTATTTTATTTAAATCTTAGTTAAAATAATAAAAAAAAAACATATCTTCAGACATACACACAGCGCCATCTAGTTCTACAGTAAGCAACTATAAGCTTGTGTTGTGGCAGATGGTTGATATACTACATAAATTACATTTTTTTTGTAAATAAATACTTATTATATATGAAAACATCCATAACTCGGGTACAAATGTCCATATTCATCACACAAACATATGCCCCTAGCGGGATTCGAACACGCAACCTTTTGGTATAGTGGTTACACGTGTTTTTGGTGTTACATCACGGGTTACCGCTCGACCACAGCCATTTCTGATATTAGATAAAGATGATATAGAAGGTGGAAGACTGCTCACCCGGAGCCCCTAAGTTATTTGGAAGATAACTACCGGAACACAACATTGTTAAAAATTCACTACCACCAACCAAACTAAATACTAAACATATACCTATGCTGAGAAACGTACCCCCGATCTTCTATTTTGTATCGAGTCCTATGTTTTTTAGTGTAAGTGCCTATCCTAAGGTCTTTTGCTGATGGCCTAACAGTCTCTTTCTTGAATTTAAGAGTTTTGCTCTTGTCGGTGGGGTCTTAACACTAGGCTTAAATTTTCGAACAAACATGACAACAATAAATGTCACACATAAATTTAATAAGGTACTGCCGAAATTCAATATATCTGAAAAAATTGTTCAGGAGAGACGAAAAACTGAATTGTGACAAATAATTAAAGAAAGCATATGTCTATTTGTACAAGCAATTATTAAATTTACACTAGCCTAATGTTTCTGTGAATTTTGAGTGATGTATTATTTACTGTTTTTGAGTAAAACCCTTCTAAACTGATGGACTATTGTTATTAGAATTCTAATTAACAGTACAGAACTTGTAGGAACAACACAAGTCCCGGGATATGTGTTGTTACATGAATTTGTTTTAGTAAACAAAGTAAGCGAAGCAAGTATGGAAGGCACCTCTATTCCATATTTATTCTTGCAAATGCATTCATATTCAATTTGTTATCTATTCGAGCGAATCAAATGAAAGTTACTCTTGATATCAGAAACTTAACTACGATAAGATTCCTTACAATGTTCCTAAATACGCATCTATTTTTAAATTAAGGAAGGATGCTTCTCTCACACTTGACAGAGGAAGCACAAATGCTCTGTTTCCTCGTTCCATCCGAAGAATTTCCATCCAATTGTTGGGTTATTGGGGAAGCGTTACTTCCCCGGTCGGCATAAACATCGTCAGCTTATTTCCTTTTCCTAAATTGTTTGGTTTCCTCCCATCGCATCTACATGGAAATGACTTCGATGGTTTTTCCAGTCACTTGTCGCTATATGCAGTTTATATTATTTATTATTACCACGATTAAAGATGTTATTTCTGTTACGGTACTAGCATATGAATCAACATTGATGTGATATGTGAATTTAGCAATAATATGACAATTCTTCGAAGACCGTACAGTAATTTAAATGAGACGTGTTCATCCTATAGTTTGCGTGAGGTATTTTGATATACGGTGCCTACATAACAGTATAAACTCCTCATTTATTACCATTAATAAACAGTTATTTCTGAAATAAATAAACACAGGAAGTACCATTTGTGAAGGTATAATATCTGCATCAACATGCGACCATTCATATAATTCGCAGCTCGTGCCTCACATGACGTTCCATTCCGCAAACATTTCAGCTGGACACGAAATCGAATCCGGGTCAATGCAGAAGCGTGCGCCCTCTAAATATCGTTAAATGGGTCACTCGGAATTAACTGGATCGAAATAGAACAGGTTGCTATGCGGCCGCCGTCGCACGCTGTGCGCTGACAAAGGGTTATATGATGATTCGGTTTTTATGATATTGTACAAATTGTCTAACAAAGATGACATCTCTTAATAAGGTTGTTGTTGACATCTCTTAATAAGTAAATGTGACAGACATAATGTCAATACAAGGAACAAAAATCAATTAGCTGTACCTTTTAGTAGATTTAGTAAAGTTAGTAAGCCATTCAATGTGTGCGCTTCTACAACAAGGTTCCCATGGATGTACAGAATCTTCCGCTTAATAAATTTAAACTTATTATAAAACAAGTAAAAAGGGATATTACAAAATTTCAGACTACATAGGTTATAGGTATCAATGGGATTAAACGGCTCCTCTACACGACATATAAAAATTGTTGTATACTTTCTATATTGTAAATGACTGATTGAAATAAGACAAACCCTCTGAGTTTCTCGCTAGCTCTTCTCATAGTAGTGGTCGCTTTCCGAGCTAGCGGTTAAAAAACAATTGACGTTCGTAAGTGCATATATAGTATTGCCTACATGAATAAATGATTTTCATTTCATTTTATTTATGAAAGATCTAAGTGGAGAAAGTTACTGTGAAGGATAGAAAGAAACCTTATTTTATTTTTAAAGTTTATTAATGTAATTCCTGTTTACTAAACTTTATACTAGGAACCATAACCGAAATCAGTCGATAATTGGAATTCTATGCTAAAGTTGGATACTGAATCGTTTACTTGGTACGGCTTATCGAATTTTTTTTAACTGAATTCGACTATGATTCCTTTGGGAAAGTTGTTCGTAATCGAGAATGGCGTCACCAGTTAATGGGATTTACACGAATTCAAAATCTCCCTGTAGATTATGTTTCGGAATATATTTTAGCACTTACCACTATTTCTATAGCTACAATATTTAGTTAAGAGGCTAATAATAAAGGTCGTAACGGTAATTTGTCATAAACTAAGTAACTTGTAATTTAGATGAAAAATAGTACCCTAGGGAACATAAATGATCAAGTCCTAGGCCTGATTATGAAATCATCATTTGTATGAACAAAGAATCCGGTTTCCAACAAGGACTGACAACGAGTGTTGCTTTTGTCGACCTCCAGGAGATTTGCACCACTATCAGACTCGAGAGCTGCTACATAATCTAGCTAGACGATATGGCTTAGTGCAATCGAATGCTATCGTTGCTTCAAACTATATTTGGCCTGCGCATTAGAAAAATATTCCTTGACGAGAAGGAGAGCGGTTTCAGGGTGTTGAAGGAAGGATTGCCCTAAGGGTCTATCCTGGCTCCGCTCCTATTCAATGTTTACACGAGCGATATGCCCGACATCACCTTGGGAAAGTTCATATATTTACGACCTAGCACTGACTTTTGAAAAGAATTGAGCATGGGAAGCGCACTCTCCGAACATCTCCACGTTCTTCATGAGTACTTTCCTATCAAAAACCTTAAACCACGCACAAATTTAATAATAACCTTAGTGCCTAGAATCCTAGGTTTGTGCGAATATACAGCTATTAAACCTTTTACATAAAAATTAAAGTTTTTTTTTATGCACAACGGGTTGGTTCTTGACATCTGATGTTAAGTGAAGATGAGGTCCGAAGGTGGAAGCGTACTGACCCGAAAACCCCAACACATTTGGAGGACTGGCTATCTTATCTCTGACAACCGGACTGACGGAACACAACATTGCTATTTACATTGCTGCTTGGCGGCAGATTTAGATAAGGTGGTGATAGCTAGTCATTTAAAATGCTCTACCACCAACCAAACCGAGTACTTATACATGTACCCCGCTGGGGATCGAACCTGCGACCCCCGATTCGTAAACCCAATGTTGCTTTCATTGAGCCACGGAGGCGGTTAACTACTTATAAACTAATAAAATAGTGATACCATCATGTGTGACGTATGAGTTGTTTTTAATTTATTATGTCGGTTATACTTCTTTACTATTTGATATTTTATCTAGACTTGAACCAATTTTATTATTGTAGATATAAACGCAAAGTGAATTCCATACCATCAAATGTTATCAGTTGGACTTTGGATTTAATCAAAATATGAGGAAAAAGTCGGATACTTGCTACATTTGTAATAAATTTAACATGTCACTAAATAAATCTAGGATACATTGGAGAAAGAATTTGTGGTCACCTATATTACATAAAAACAATTAGTCACTGACACAAATACAAAAAAGTAGTACAGGTTTTTGAAACGAGTTCACTGGTTTTCGTCCTATTTCCATTTAGGCAATGAACCTATTACATTGGCAATAAGATAAAATAGCCAGAAGATTCTCTCACCACATAATTTCATGTGTAATTTGGTCGTTTTTATATTTATTTAGAAGGTATTCTGGTTGATGTTCGTTCATAGGTACAATACAGTGCTAACAATCGGCGCCACAGATTACCTCCGTCGCGGCTGATTAATTTTTCTTATGTTCTGGTATTATTGAAATCACTTATTCTGCAACTTAACATGACTAGAAAAGCCGAATTTCGTGAAAAAGTCAATAATCGAATCCAATTCAGATGGGATTACTTCCCGTGAACTGCACAAAGTCTTCTCGTCCAAAATATCTACGAAAATTACATGTGACTACCTATTGCACTGAAACGTGGTGCTCACTATAGACCTCGTAAGCTCAAGGTCATACAAGTTATGAGGGCGATGCTCGACATTTCACTACGAGATTGAATCAAGAATGAAGAAATCCGTAACACAACGAAATGCATAGCCCAGTGGATTAATATTATGAAGTGGAAGTAGAAGGCACATATCTCGAAGAAGTGATGGAGAGTGGATACTGGGCGCCGCTTCCAACCAGACGCTCTGGAAATGTATAGGCTGACATGTTAGGGAATGGATGAATGATGACGATATCTGCAATTGCATTTTATCTTCAAATGGTCTGGGTGCTGTGCCACGAAATCGGTGGGTAATAACTGAAAATCAGTGTTTTGCTCTCTGAGCAATTATATACACTGAGCTATGACCCAATTGTACGGCTGTAGCACACACATACTCTAGTGTATCCTGATGTTACTTTTATGAATTGTTATAAAATATGTTTATCCAATTGCTTTGGAACTTATGGTATGTGTGTGACTGGAGATACAAATAAACGATCTATCTATCTATCTATTTAAATCATTACTCAGAAAGTATTCTTGCCTTTCTTGCGCCCTGTTCTCGTAGTAGCACAGATCTTATTTAAAACAAGTACCTGTACCAGATTTGTTTTGTTTACCTTCATCGAGATCGGCTCCAGCTCCAAATAAACTAGAAGGTTACATTGAAAATGCTTAAAAGTTAAAAACATGCGAGTTTTGTTTTCCATTCGAGTGTGATTTATGAGCAGCAATAATTTGTGGTAAACATCCTAAACTGTGGACTAACCACAAAACAAGCTGATGGGTTAAGTAAAATGTACAGCCACTGAAAGACATGGGTCATGTATTCCAAGATTTTATGATCAATAAAACAGCTTCCGTATTCCTTTACTCTTCATATAAATTAATACTTCGCTAATTAGATTACTTATTTGAAACAAAGACATCCAATTAGGTAAAGTGGCTATCTGTGTAGGTCGAAAAATTTACACCCTTATTTAAACCTCTAATTTTAAAATTTCATATTCTCCTGAACAATAAATCCATCTTTAATTGTGCATTTTTGACCTTGCCTCCGACACCAACGGTTTCGCTATCCCGCTCGAGGTAAATGTTTGTATGACGAATGCGAACATTTATACCAGAATCATATATGTTTACATATAAATATGTACATATGTGTGTGTACCCATTATTCAATGTCCATAGATCTACAGGTTTGCGTAAGTAATCTGTGGTTTTAACTGGATAAGTAAGTGGCCTGTTTTAGATATATTTATTTACAAAACCCGTGTGTCCCAATTAAACATTTTTGTATTGACAGACTAATTTCGAAGATGATAACAGATGGTCCGATTTCGTTTCTAATGAGAGTAATTTAATGTAGCGCTGGGTTCTGGTTAGAATGCTTGGAGATCCAAGAAAATTAGTTAGGTACACCACATTAACATACAATTTTGTTCAATAATCGTTCGCTTTGGTGATCCTGAGGCCACTGTTAATCAGGGCTGTAGCCTCACCCACCCCATATAAAATACTTACATATGTAGCAAGCATAGATAATGTCACGATCTTTATGGCAAATGTGGTGGTCAGAGATATCCCAAACATGATGGTTTAAGTGTTCTAAATAACAAACGCTTCTATCGCCTTCAAACAAGTGTACATTTTCTAATGTAAATTCCCTTAACCACACCCACGGGAAGAGATGGGTTGATTCAAGTCCAAAATAGAAACTAACACAATCAATAGTGAATCTCCATTAAAACATGCATTTTTTTTATGCACAACGGATTGGTACTTGACCTCAATCACACCTGATGTTAAGTGAAGATGAGGTCGAAGGTGGCAGCGTACTGACCCGGAAACCCCAACACATTTGGGGGACTGGCTATCTTATCTCTGACAAGCGGAACACAACAATGCTATAAACATTGCTGCTTGGCGGCAGATTTAGATAAGATGGTGGTAGCTAGTCAGGCGGGCATTTAAAATGCCCTACCACTAACCAAATGCATACTAATAATTACCGGAATCGCATAGCTGAACAATATTATGATCGTCTGTTTGAAAACCGAGTTAAGCATCACTTGAGACGATAATTGTTGACTGCAGCTGGATATGGAGCAGGAACATAATACGTTATTTATAGCATTTGCACAAAGAGGTCCGGCGGTGTTTCTGCGAACAGTAAATTTACGGCACGACAATTTGGGTCAACTTTTATGTAACATTAAAAAAACCACATTAAAAGCGCGAAATTAGTTCTGCAAAACTAATTCTCTATAAACCTAGGTACCGGCGACCAAAAGTTTATGGTTTTTATTTGATGCTAATAAATGGATTACCTAGGTGCCGTTAACGTGCGGAAAAGTTTATGGTTTTGTATTTGGCCTCTAGGTTACTTTACAATACAATACAATACAATACAATACAATACAAATACACTTTATTGCACAACAGACAAGAAAATACAGTTTCAGAAAAGTGGTAAGAATAGAATGTACAATTTGGCGACCTTATCACTAAAAGCTTTATCATTTTTTAACCGATTTCAAAAAGGAGGAGGCTATCAATTCGGCCGTTTGCATGTTTTTTACATGCAACAGCTAAACAACCGATGATGGCCAATCGGTCTAGTGGGTAGTTAACCTGCCATCGAAACCTACGGTTGCGGATACGAAACCCGCTAAGAGAAAAATAATTATTGGATAAATACATAAAGTCACGACTTTCTTCCCCAATTAGTTTAGAGACATCCCAAACATTAAAAGTTTAATGCTTGAAAATCTACGGTTCACCGTTCGAAATATACAGAAATGCACACGTGACGGGATTACGCCCATCGCCATTAAAACGTGCAAGTCTATAGATGTTTTTTGGTGGGAAGTCCCTTAGTCGCCTTTTACGACACCCACGGGAAGAGGTTTGGTTCTATTCTCTTGTGTGCCGAAACCCAACAGCAGCACGCATAGGTTATTCCCGAATATGGATTGTTATCCATGGTACAGATACAAAACCATATATATATGGTTATACAGACAGATTTGGGTGTCATGCTCTGCCGCAGAGCCACCATAATAGAAACCGATCAAGGGCATATTAGTTTGAGAACAGACAATTAGTGTAATTGGTGTCGATTCGGACGTACACCAAGTAAACTAAACTAAAACCAGTTTTAAAGTAGTACTGTCTGTTTCTCCCTGCAACAGTACGATGCGACGGCACCACTCCAAAACTGGTTTTAGTTTAGTTTAGTTGGTGTACATCCGAATCGACACCACTGTTTATTTATTTATCCAACAAAGTAATACGAACACAATTTCATTATAGGAATCATTTTTGCAACAAATTAAGGAATATGACACAGTTTTGTTGAAAGTCATCCAGGCCCAGGCCACTGGGTCAAAAACAAAGTGATCAGTACTTGTTTACCGACGCGCTATTTCAAGAGGGCGGAAGATACCTGAAGTATTTTGTACATTGTATGTTCCTGTAAACAACTTAACACACATCGAATGTAACTATTTTACAGTAGGTATATACTCGGTATATCTATTAGCGATACCTACTAGTTATGAATCATTTTTAAAACCATTCGCGCTAGCTGTAGCTATATCCATCTGTTCGTAGGTAGGATTTACCAGATGTGGGAGATATAGTTGCTTTTTGCGACAAAATGGTTTAACTCGATAAAGGACTTAGTAGAAATATTTAAACCTCCAAACAAATTCTGTTGCCTATGTACCTTGATTAGGTAAAGGATTGTGAGGATAGGTTTCGGTGATTTCGGAGGATTTAGTTTGGGACAAAATTGGATTTATTTTAAAAACAACGACGGGACAGGATTTTATAAATAGAACAACTACATGCGATGTTTGATCAGTTGGTAGGTTATGCAATTTCTTACTAAGACATAATAAATATAATAATAATAATAATAAATATCTTTGCACATACACACAGCGCCATCTAGTTCCACACTAAGCAACTAGGCTTATATTATGGATACCAGATGGGTGATAAAAGTACACAAATACATCTTCAATTTTAGAATTCCAAAAGTTAAATGTGTCTAGAAGGGATCGTGAGGCGGTTTCTGCTGCTTTAAGATATTGAGAATTGAGAGAGATGAATTGAGAACCCGTGACTACTAAATTACCAAATTATGCTGAGCACCTAGTGATCCGTTTTGTGTTTTTTTTATTATTGAATTTTAATTATGAATGTATGTCGTTGTCTCAATCTTTTGTAAGCTAATTCGTATATTTATTTACTTATTTATTCCAATCTACCGACAGTGTATCTGTATCTATTTGAGTACCTATACTGCATTTGAATACACATACCTACGTGACATTACTCACTGATGCGCACAGTAAAATATGCTTGTCTGGTTGTTCTCTTTTGTACCAGTGTCTCCTCGTGGGTAATAGCTGAAAATCAGTGTTTTGCTCTCTGAGCAATTATATACACTGAGCTATGACCCATTTGTACGGCTGTAGCACACACATACTCTAGTGTATCCTGATGTTACTTTTATGAATTGTTATAAAATATGTTTATCCAATTGCTTGGAACTTATGGTATGTGTGTGACTGGAGATACAAATAAACCATCTATCTATCTATCTACATTTTTTTTTGTAAATAAATACATATATAAATGAAAAACATCCATAACTCGGGAACACATGTCTGTATTCATCATACAAACATATGCCCCTAGCGGGATTCGAACCCGCGACCTTTTAGAATAGCAGCAGAGTTTCTAACCACTACACCAAACAGGTCGTCAATACAAGGGTTACGTTAGAAAAAATAGGGCATATTAGGTAAGTGAAATAGAAGTTATTGGAGGTAGTTTATTTATTTTTTTCAAAAACGCACGCCCCGCACTTAGGTTCATATGCGATTGGTGGTAATTGCAGGGTCACAATGGCTTATTGTAACATTTCGTATTTTCAGTTCTCAGTTCGCGGTTTGTTCCGGCATTATTGTTTTACATCCATCTTTACGGCCCCCGGCGCAGGCGCTGGTAATGTCTTACAGTTTATTTTTGTAACTGGCGTTATTTCAAAACTACTGTATTCATTTAAACCGAGACGGGAGAGTTGATGGCGGAAATATAGGTGTCTGAAAGAAGTTGCTCTATTTTTCGATGATCATCATCATCTGATTTCGGACGACCTGTTTGTGTAGTGGTTAGAAACTCTGCTACTATACCAAAAGGTCGCGGGTTCGAATCCTCCAAGGGGCATATGTTTGTATGATGAGTACAGAAATGTTTACCCGAGTTATGGATGTTTTTCATTTATACATGTATTTATTTACAAAAAAAAAAGTATTTGTGTAGTTTATCAACCATCTGGTATCCATAACACCTAACCTAACACCACCTAGTTACACAGTAAGCAACTATAAGCTTCTGTTATGGATACCAGATGGTTGATATACTACATAAATACATTTTTTTTGTAAATAAATACTTATTATAAATGAAAACATCCATAACTCGGGTACACATGTCCATATTATAGTCGGCATATACTTATTAATACAATCTGATATCCGTAAATAGTAAAAACAATTAAAAATTACGTACAAATTGTTCCAGTTTTTTTAATATATTAAAAATTAATAATAATTAACCATTAATAGCGTGTTTTTCACAAAAGTCCAAATAAACAATAGATTGGACAACCTCAACATCCCGCGTCTCGCTCTTGCCCCGTCACCACCGGTAATAGGACAGACCTGCGATTGTTAACAAGCATTTTCGGAAAAGGTAAATTGAGCGAAATTGCGACGAAAACAACCATTATTCATTAAGGCTATTCATACAATTTCTTTCTATAGCTCGTTCGACCCCGCATTAAATATAATCATGAAAGGTAGTACATATTTACGCCAGAAGCTATCAAAATGTTGGAAAATTTTCAACGTTTGTATTGAAAAGTCGTAAAGTCAAGGTTACTAATAAACTAAATCTGCTGTAGGAAATCAATGGTCTATTATTTTATATTCTTACTGGGCTGACTTGGCGTCGGATCGACCACATCTGATAATGTTTATTATACCATAACTTCGCCCGTTAGTATCGACTTTCGGGGTGATTCCAAAAATTATTCCGAAACTATGCGTTATTCATATTTTAGATTTTTTGTTATCATTAATATCTCATCATATATAAACTACTTCGTATTTTGCTAGTTTTCCTTTACAAACAAATTATACGAATGAGCCGCCTCATACATCTCAAATTTATTTATTTGGAAGAAACACCGTTGCAGCGGGTGAGAATTTCTCACTTGTTTCTCAGAGAAACAAACTTTATCAAAGCCCCGTGTAGGGTAATATCGAGTCTTGGCAACCCCATACTTGGCAAGACTCCAGCTAGCGACACTGAGCTATCTCAAATGGCCAGGAAATCTTACAAGACTTCAGTTTCGGTGCTCGAACGGTCGCTGTGGGGTGTGACCTCATTTCATAGTAATGGAATTGCTGGGTTTAATCGCTGGCGCTATCTTTATACTTGGCACCTATGTAACTGTTTGAATGAATATTATTGTTGCATAATCTGAGGATTCTTGGGAATATAAGGAAGAAAGATTTAGATAGTAAATTATTATCGAAATCATTAGTAGGTAACTACTTAAAACGTTTTTCAATGTCTTTACAACACAAACGATGCCTTGTTTAATGTTGGACTCTACTCTGGAGTGCCATGAGAGGAGCATATCATCAATTTAACGACGATGTTGGCAAACTCTATTTTTATGCTCAACGGGTTAGCGTTTGTTCTCAGTCACATCAAATGTCTTAACATTTTGAATAACAACAAATTGAAGGTCCGTGTGACTTGACTTATCAAGTCACACGGACCCTCAATTTATTTCGCATGCCGGCTATCTTACCTCAAGCACCTGGACTGGAACACAACAATACCTTCTACTGCTACTCGGCTGCTGACTTAGATTAGACAGTGTTTAAAATTATCACCAACCCAGCCAAGTACTAAATATGTACCACGATGGGAATCGTACCCGGGAACCCCGCTTTGTAAACCTGCGATCCCTGGAGACGGCATGGGAAAATAATAGACAAAATAAAATTATCTGAATATTATATTCTTTTTATAATGGTATAAAAAGAATATAATGGTATGGCTACCAATCCTCCAGACATTTTAATCCCGAGTTAATAATGTCTAGGTTACATGATACAGAGAAACAATAGATATCAACACCTATCTCCTTTGTAACTGATATTCCTCGATAACCTATAACGGCGAAATCCTAGAGAGTTGATATTATATGAAAGATATCTTATTTCACTGTACCGCTCGTCGTCGTCTTCAATGGTCTTGTCACGTCATTTACTTCCGTTGTTTGAATCTACGTACATTTGAACTATATCTAACAGTAGCTATATATTTTAAGGTTCGTTTACATCGAAGTATTGAATTGCATCGCCAATTCACATTTGATTTTTTAGTATGAAAGCTGTGAATCACAATTTTTCCAAACTTTTAACATCTCTTAGGTCTATCACTTTTTCATTTGATTTATTTCTGCAAAATATGATTTTATCTATCCTTTTCAAAATGAGATTCATGACTTTAAAGAGTCCTTCTGTAATATGGTGTTTATTATCTTTCCCATCCAACTATGCATTTAGTCGTCATTTTGGAACTTGGAAAATGATTTCAAGTTACCTTATTTGCCATGATCGACATTCATTGAAATGAAAGTACGAAACAAACTTAAAATTTTATTTATTGTTTCAGACAAGTCCTGTCACATATAAAGAACATTCCGGAGCTAATTCTTCTCGGGAATGAATCGGCTACAGCTCGGAGATTGCCAATCTTCTCTCTTATGGTGAAACATCCGCGAGGAACCTTCCTTCACCATAATTTTGTATGTGCAATCCTCAATGACGTGTTTGGAATACAAGCGAGAGGCGGGCTGAACAGCAATCTAAATTACGGCGCTGATATACTTGGGATCGATGACAAACTTCTCAAAGAGTACGAGAAATTACTTGATGTTGAAGCGTAAGTATTGCAACAGAAGTAACGTTAACGTATTAAAAGATTTGCAAGTACGTCGTCAATTTGTCGCTGTTTTAGAAACATTTTAATTACGAATAAAATGGTTACAAATAAATTAAAATAAGTAGGTACTCATAAAACCTGCAGAAAAGGACTCTTCATATTTATGTCAATTTCTCAACATTATTTAATATTTGATCTACGCAATTTGTAGTATTTGCACCATAATATTGTTAACATTTTTACAGTCAAAAGGAGATAGCACGAGTAAGAAAACTAAGCGATGTCAAAACTCCTGAAGTGCCAATTCACAATGAACATTTAAGACCTGGTTTCTGTAGAGTATCGCTGCCTTTCTTCATGACAGATAGTGAACTAGCTTTCGTTATGGAGGCCTTGAAGATGGTAGCCACTGAAGGCTGGAAGATTCTTCCGCAGTACGTGGTCAATCCTGAAACCGGACAATGGAGACATCACACCTGTTCAATTCTTAGAGACAGAAAGTCTTTATATTCACTGAGATTCAACGATGGAAAAGTCAGTGCTCATGAACGAAGAATATCTGGTAAGATTTAATTCTGTTTAACATATGGTTAGATAGAAGAAAATTATGATACCGTTATAATGCATACCTATTTATTTGTTACTTCAGGTCCAGGGATATTCCCACAAACTTACACGGAATGCTTGCAAACTGCAAGAAATCTGTTCAACAGAGCAAGAAAACTGGCAATGAAATGTGCAATTGCTGAACCTGCAGTTACCTTCAACCCCCGTATAGATTATCTTCGATGGTTCATGTTGCCAAGAGAGGCACACGACTTGTTGTTGGGAAAATCAGCTAACGTTAAACATATTGTGCCATTTGACTCATCAGGATTCACAGGTGCTAGAAAAAGCTTGCATTTCTCGAGGTCAAGCATCACATCCTCCCCCATATTAGGGTCATCGCCGAGACACTTCAGTCTCTCAGCAATTGATGATTGTCAGATAATTAGATTTAAACAAAAACAGAAATTCTTCTCAAGGGAGTCAAGTCTCAGAGAGACTCCTCATAAGGAAGAGCCACTTATGTCACACCCAGTGAAATTTGCTGTTGGAGAATCTGTATCACCGTTACGATTGCTGCCTCAACTAAAGCAACCCGTTAGGTCTAGATGCTATAGTCTAGGGTCAGATAGCCCTCCAGTGCCCCTAAGCCCACAAACCAAATTGAATCTCGGACTAAAAGAGACAAGCCCGAACAATATAATAGAGAAAACGAGTAATTTCTGCAACTGTGGCAGTCAAACAGATCTCCAATCCTTGGATGATCCCATGATCTCACCCGAAAAAGCATTCCTTTACAGTAATCAAAGTAGCACTTCAATGTCTGATTGTAGTCAAGTAGGACGTGCATCTCCAACTGCATCTTTAACTTCACATACGTCGGAAGAATTGCAAGCATATGTCAAAGAAATGACAAGAGAAATCGCGACAGAAATTAAATCAGAAATACGTGAAGTAATTTCGAAGGTTGACGATATTTTGGAAAATTCAGACTCTCTTGAACAATCGAATCTGAGTATGAACTCA
This sequence comes from Oegoconia quadripuncta, assembly GCA_949316235.1. Classification (NCBI taxonomy): domain Eukaryota; kingdom Metazoa; phylum Arthropoda; class Insecta; order Lepidoptera; family Autostichidae; genus Oegoconia; species Oegoconia quadripuncta. Next base: position 12,473,684 of record OX438758.1, read on the forward strand.
ATTTCTAGTCAAAGTGATAAGAACTCTGTTTCAGTCATAGATGTTGCAGAATATTTGATGGGAATGTCAAGAGAAATGGCTTCGGAAGTGAAGCACGAAATACGTGAGATGGTCAATCAGGTTGACGAAATGATCTCTCCAGACTATACAGGATCATGTTCCAGAAAAAGTTCTCCACCTCAGGCTGGAAGACAAAGGATTGGTTCCGGTCCGGAATTGGGATTGGACTTGAACAAAACTTCACAATGTAGTTCAATGTTACATAAATGTCCCACTAGCCCTGTCCTGCCTACACAATACATCGATGAAGAAGACAGATTTAGCAAAACTTTGCCCACCGTGCAATCCCCTATATCAGCTCAATGTACTCCTTCACACGAAGCTTCAGGCCCCAATAGTATCTCATTCAATTCCAGTGAAACTTCCACTCCTGAAACGATTGTTCAAGTGATAACCACTCAGAACTCGCCTAGTTTTCCCAAGTCTTCAAGTTCAAACAAACTTTCGGACGATGAGACTAGCTGCAACGATGTGTCATGCAGACATTGCTGTATAAAGAAAAGTTGGTGCCAAAACCCTTCAGTTAGCTCCCAAGATAGTGGTATCAACATGTCGTTTACGGATACCGACTCTTATTTAGAATTTGGTAAGTTATATTTGGTTAAACATAATACTGTTATTTTAACTTTATCCGCTAAAATTAACCTGCAATAGTACACTAGCTTTTCAAATCACGCGATAAGATATTTGCTAATTGAATGAGAATTTTATAATATTTTCAGCCAAGTGGCGAACATCCTCCGACCCAACAACAAACAAAGCTAAGAAGCTCCAAGGTAGACTTCGAATGTGCCAAAAACATGAAAAGAGTGAAGTCCCTGATATAATAGAGGGAGTTCCTGTGTGTTCTGGGGATCATACTAGACCGATGAAAAGATACAGTGAAAATCCTGGCGATTCAGGACGAGTAATTTTCCAAATTCCTGATGAAACTGACAGACACAATAGGTAAGATATTCATGTATAGCAATATATAGTCGGTAAATTCAACACGTCATTGTCACTATGACTAATTTTCCTAAAATATAATACAGATGGTTATCTCATAGTTGAATAAACTCACAAAATGATTTGAACGCGAAAGTTTCGAAAAACTTGGCAAAACTTTGTGAGAGTTCTTTAGAAAATTAGCTGAAAGTTGTTGGCTGTCACTCAAATTCGCGAATAAATGTCGTACTCGAATTTTTTATGGATGTGATTTTTCATTATGACACCTACTTCCCAGCTTGTGATCTTTCATTAAAATTAGTTTACAGTTTTTGAGAACGGAAGTAGGATACTTAAATTTTGTGTTTTGCTTCATTGTTGGCGTAAATGTTATTACTATTGGCAGTTTTTGTACAAAGTAGCATTTACAGATTCATGTTCCTAAATAAAAATAAAATAAAAGCTTATTGACTCAAATTAAATAAGTCCCAACATTTTTGTTTACAAAAATAATTTGCTAAGTTAGGTAATATGTAGCTAATTAAATTAATAACGATCGATTAGTGTAATAGTTGAATCCCGCTAGGAGTAAATGTGTCTGTATGATGGATCAACGACCAATGTCCGAGTCAAAAATATATAAATCTATGTTTATTTGTTATACAGTATCCATAGTCTTATATATATCTCAGCTCAGCGGTTAAGACGCGGTCTCCCAATTTGGGAGGTCCGGGTTTGATTCCCAGGCAGACCATGTACCAATGAGTTTTTAAATTTAATTTAATTACTTAGTTAAATAAATATAAATAATATAAATAAAATAAAAAATATAAATAATAATTATAAATATCCGACTGCTCTTAAAACGGTGAAGGAAAACATCGTGTGGAAACCGGCATGCCTGAGTAATAAAAATTCAAAGGCTTGTGAAGTCCCCAACCCGCATAGGGCTAGGGTGGTGGACTATGGCCCTTACTCCCTAACTATATGAGGGAAGACCTGCAGGAATATAGATTCCTGCAGTGGGATGCTTACGGGCTGATGATGATGATCCATAGTAGAGGCTTTGTCTTGTTTTTTTTTATGCACAACGGTTGAGCACTTGACCACAATCACATCTGATGTTAAGTGAAGATGAGGCCGAAGGTGGAAGCGTACTAACCCGGAAACCCCATGGTATTTAGGGGACTGGCTATCTTATCACGACCTGTTTGGTGTTGTGGTTAGAAACTCTGCTGCTATACCAAAAGGTCGCGGGTTCGAATCCCGCTAGGGGCATATGTTTGTATGATGAATACAGACATGTGTTCCCGAATTATGGATGTTTTTCATTTATTTATGTATTTATTGACGAAAATATTTGTATTTGTGTAGTTTATCAACCATCTGGTATCTATAATACAAGCCTAGTTGCTTAGTGTGGAACTAGATGGCGCTGTGTGTATGTGCAAAGATATTTATTTATTATTTATTTATCTCTTACAACCGGAACACTTTTGTTTGTTGTATCGTAAATATTTAAGTTTAATTTTTTTTAATAATTAGGTATATAACTAGTGCTATGCTAGTGCAATGAACGTTTTGATTCGTCATTACAATTACCTATATCTCGTGAAACAATTTTATGATTCCAGAGCTATAACATCAATACAGAGCGACTCCAAGCGCTCCAGCAGATCATCGAACGCATCGTCAAGCTGCTCGGAACGCAGTTCCAGATCAAGCGGCTACGGGACCGACATTTCGCGGCAATCACTCGATGAAAATTATTATGATAGGAGGTATGTTACTTGACTGTATTTACATTTTTTTTAATGCACAATGGCTTAGCACTTGACCTCAATTACACCTGATGTTAAGTGACGATGAGGCCGAACGTAGAAGCTTACGTACCTGGACCCCATCCTATTTAGAGGACTGGCGGCTACTGGCGGCTATGTTATCTCTGACAACCGGAACACAACAATGCTATTTGACATTGCTGTTTAGATAAGATGGTGGTAGCTTGCCAGGCGGACATTTTAAAATGTGCTACCACCAACCAAACCGAGTAGGTATTAAACATGTACCCCGTTGGGGATCGAACCCGCGACCTCCGATTCGTAAATCTGTGTTGTTTACAAGCCACGGAGGCGGTTAGTTTACCAGGAAACAATGAAAATTCATGATTGATTTTTATTTCTCATAGTGTCGTTGATGATTAATTTTTACTTCTCGGTGCGTTTAACATCGGGACTGGCATTTCTTATAACGGCCACGAAGGTAATGGGTACTTAAATACAATGATTGAGTACCTAACTATAAAGAAATTTGCGTTTTCTTTAAATAATACATTTTCCACCTTGTGTCATGCATGAGTGGGAACCGGTAGGGTAGCTATATTATCGTCTGCTCCTGCGTGTGGAGGATCATGTAAGCAAGTAATAAGTTCTAAATTCTCTTGTACCTACGCGTTTGAAGACAACGCGGCTTAGTTCATATTTATATAATCAACATGGTCAATAATCCTCATAGTTCCACAACAAAGCGACTTAGCAATTGGGTCACCAGAAAAAAAAGAGCCAGGAAGTTACTATCCTTTCCAAAAGTGTAGTTAAAACTAAGTTTTGGTGATGACGACCTGTTTGGTGTAGTGGTTGCGGGTTCGAATCCCGCTAGCGGCATAATGTTTGTGTGATGAATACGGACATTTGTACCCGAGTTATGGATGTTTTCATTTATAATAAGTATTTATTTACAAAAAAAATGTATTTATGTAGTATATCAACCATCTGGTATCCACAACACAAGCCTATAGTTGCTTACTGTGGAACTAGAGGTATGTGTAAGGATATATTTTATTAGGAGAGGAGGGTATGAGCCATGATCTATCGCACGAGCCTCTTGCGGTTTGGTGGGTTTGTGTTAGACTAGTGAGCAAAAGGCTGGTGATTGTTTTACTTTGATTTATTTCCAACTAGCTTTCTGCCCGCGACTTCGTCCGCGTGGAAGATATTATCCAAATCGGTTCAGCAAAAAACTTTTCCTATATGTTAAGCCAGGTCCTAATCTGTGTCTACCCACCAAATTTCATTCAAATCCGTCTAACCGTATAGGCGTGAAGAGGTAACAAACGTACATACATACACACTCAGTTTCACATTTATAATATTAGTTGGGATTCATACATAAAACATGATGTGCAATGATAACCTAAGCAGTGTAATTTGTCTGAAGTATTATGGTCAAAGGTTGTGACGTATATTGTATAAATATTGCATGTGTGGGTGACTGTACAAATGGAGTGTATGCTCTGACCAACGTTTGTTCAGTGTATGTAAATGTGGTGCAGTAAAGTTAACAAAAGAACAAACTAGAAATCCGTTTCGATGCATGCAGATAGGCGTAGACAGTCACCTTTTAATTAAAATTCATCAGATTTTTTTCCAATTAAATAACTATCTAATTTTCCTATTCATTACCTTTCAGCGAGTCCGACTACAGACTGTTCAAGCCCGAATGCTGTTGGGAGGAGGAGCCAGATGACAGCAGTGCTTGCAGCGACTCATCTCTCACCGACTTTACCTTCGACGACGAGGGGAAATGGCATTGCCCTCCCAAACCTGTGTGGAAGGCCACTATTGAGGTTAGAATAACAATCTATTACCAGCTGCCATGCGTTGCTAAGTATTTTATTTATTATTTGGGACAACAACACCTAAAATTACATTAATTTCCAACAAATAGTTACTTCTCATACAGCTAAAATAGTTATCCACTACTTAGTCCAACTCAGTTAAATGAAGATGGGGCCGTAGGTAAAAGCGGACTCACCCCGAACCCCCAATTTATTTAGAGGACTGGCTGTCTTATATTAAACAGACGGAATGGTAACAACATTGCTGCTTGGCGGCAGATTTAGATATGATGGTGGTAAATGGTGTCGATTCGGATGTACACCAACTAAACTAAAACCAGTTTTGGAGTGGTGCCGTCGCATCGTACTGTTCCAGGGAGAAAGAGACAGTACTATTTTAAAATTGTTTTTTTTTTATGCACGACGAGTTCGTACTTGAGATGAGTTGAAGATGAGGTGGAAGCGTACTGACCCGGTTTTAGTTTAGTTTAGTTGGTGTACAACCGAATCGACACCACGGATCAGTTGGATATTTCAAAATGCCATACCACCAACCAAACCGAGTATTTGAATTTTTGTAACATATTTTTGGATAACACATCTTCTTCAAGATCTTTAATTTATTTGCAGGCGATTCACGAGTACAACATGATCAGACCTGGAGACAAGGTCCTCGTGTGCCTCTCCGGCGGCCGAGAGTCCATCGCGCTGCTGCACACCTTGCATCAATATCAGTTCCACTCCAGGGCTAAAGGGATACATTTTAGCATTGGTAATTCAATTTTTAAATACAATATTACAGGCTCACATCACCACTTACATTCTTCCTTATAGGTACCCTAACTTTTTTTGACATAAAAAATATTAGATTATTTATATGAAAAACATTCATGGACATAAACAGCCCGTTCGCATAACCAGGCTATTTCACAATTAATAATGAAATATTATAATATAAAATAATAATTAATAATTTTGTAATATAACCTTTTTTAAAAAAGAGCAAGAGTTCGAGTTTCGAGTTTCTTGCTTGTTCTTCTCAGGGGAAAATTGCCTTTTGAACAAGCATAAAAAATATAAAATCTGACTATTTTAAGCGTACCCTGTGTACCTACAAAATAAAGCATTTTTTGATTGATCGATTTAATTAGTTATTCAATTTAAAACTAGGATTTTATTCACAAAATAATAAACCTAGGAATTAGTTTTAAGACAAAGCCTTAATTTCTCCGAAAATTTTAAGGCTACTATAATTACTATAAATACATATTTGTAACACCTACAAAATAATGAAATAAGACATATTATTTAAAATTTTACAGTTAACGCGATGCATTATGATTAGTTTTGTATGTAAAACTTTTAATTTTTCTTATTTTTGGAAGTTTAATAGGAAAGAAATAATACTTACTATAATAAGAACTGTATTTTAAAATGTATATTCTGAGTATCCAACCCTTCGATAAACACTTAGTCAGTTTATTTATTAGTATATATTTAGTATATTAATCAATGGCCATATCGATATATATTTTAAATATAATGAATGAACGAGTTAAATGTCGAAGTAGCTCTCAGAATGTTATCTATAATGTATTAATTTTTCCTTCCAGGAGCTTTATTTGTGCACGAATCAAAGTCTGTTGTGGATCCGCTCCATCTAATGGCGTATTGCAGAACACTTGGAGTTAAACTCATCTACCAGGATAAATTAGATGACGAGGATACACAAAGTAAGTTGAAACTAATTATTATAACTTGTAACATAATTTAGAACCTGAAATTACATACATAAAACACTAATTAACACAAACACATACGGAAACAAATCACAGGTTACAACAATTCTGTACCATGACAGATATAAAACGTGATAAAGATTTGTACTGCTTGGAGAATGCACGTCTATAACAGTATTACCTTTGAATGATAACGCTTTGTTAGATCTTTTGTCGCTTGAGATCTCAAAGAAATGGAATGACAGCTTCCTGAGCTGTCTGTTGGGGATTCCAACTTTCTGAAGGCTAGTGTGGGTTCGTGGGTTGATCATCCGGATGCGGACGGAGGTTCCTCCCCTCAGGTACACCGCCTACAGACCTGAAGATGAAGCGTTGACCTTGGGTGGGCTGGTGTTCTTGTAGGCAGCCGGTGGACTTGGTATCCGTAGTTTCAAAGTAAATGAACTGAACTGACTGAGTGAAGTGTGGCGTGAGAGTCGTCGACAAAAGGTAGTGCCACACACACAATATAAAAATCGAGTTACCAACATGACTGAATTGGTGTATTGCCATTGATAAACTTTAGTGTACACAGTCTGGTTTCTAAACTCCAAGGTCTTAGAAGTCCCTGGCTCTACGTAGTCACGTAACACAAACAAGTACAATTGTGGATATTTTCAAGGACGTAAGAGTTAGGCTTAGATGTTATTTTGGACTTGTGGACTTGAAGAGCTATGTTAAAACAGCATCGACCTTACGGGCTGGCAACATCGCAATTTGTCATATCACAAAAGGGATTCGAACCCTCAACCGTTGGTTTCGCCCACGTTGGGCGCCAATGAAGCACTACTCTCAGGCTGATGCTGTAGAGGATATCCAGGAGTAGGCCACAGTATGAAGAAAATGAAGATGAGCCGGCGGAAAACTTATAAATCGTTGTCAGTAACAACTTTTATTTTTAAGGGTATCACATACTGAAATAACTTATTATACGTAATATAAATTTATACCGCATAAAATAGAATAGAAACAAAAATAACAGAAAATGTATACATCCAATCTTTTCAACGGCAAATTATGAACTGATTAAACAAAAAGCTATACTGAAAGAGAGAGAACAGGCAGAGTTCAAATTTTGAATTTAAAATATTATGACTTAACCCAAAAATATACAAACAAGGAGAATACTGTAAAAAGAGAACCAACGAGTCGCATGGCGTCTCGTTACAAGGTTCACCATCCACAGTCGTCAAATTCGTTTTCCGAAACGTTTCGGTCGCCAAAAAAGTTTGAGAACCACTACCCTAAGTTCTTCACTACTTCCTTAATTCCCCACCAGGGCGCAACAGCACGTCAGCGAAGGTGTCGGAGATGCACCGCTGGTCGTCGCACGCGGTCCGGCGGCGCGCCTACCTGGCGGCCACGGCGCACGGCTACGGCGTGGCCGCCATCGCGCAGCACCTGGACCACGCGGCGCGCGCCTTCGTGGCCAGCGCCTTCCACGACGGCGCACTTAGAAGCGTCAAGGCACACTACCGCGTCAAGTGAGTGGTATATTTAACTCGCCACGATAATATTTGTTCTAAATTAAAAAAAAACAAAGCCTGTAAAATTCACAGAAATATCTTGCGCCACTTCTTTCCCCTTTCCAAAGCGGTATATCCAATTACACTTATTTTCGAGAATTTCAATTCGATTTCGATAAAAACTGCCGTTCTTTTTATAATCGTGAATTCTGGAAAATATCCCCCATCAAAGCTATTAAGTATTATTTATAAATTCTCGAGTGCATGTCAGAGCGATTTTTTAATATATTCTTATATATTTTTTTTGTAAAAGTAATGGATTTACATTTATTCAGGCTAATACTTAACTTGATTTCAGTACAGTAGAACAAAAAATTATCTAGGTCCTGTAGGAATTTGTAGCGATCTTCAATATTAACAATGGTGAGAAAAATTTTGAGGTCATAATCATATAGTAAATAGTTGTAAAATTTAAAACAGTTATGAATGTCATTCATAAACAATATAAACAACACTGATTCTAAGAATGAGCCCTGTGGTACCCCAGGGTTAACAGGAACAAAATGAGACCAATACCCATTTAAAACGATCTTTTGTGTGCGATTGGATATATAATATTTGAACCAACGCCATAAATTTCCGCGAATTCCGTTATAGGCTAGCTTATCAGAAGCATTTTGTGATTCACTCTGTCAAAGGCTTATTTAAAATCTGTATGTACAGCGTCTGTTTGGATTTATAAAAACTTTATAGCACGACATAAAGCTTTTATTGCACTATTATTGTTATGTATATCCAATGTTGTTAACAGAGAGCACAACATCCGCATCATCCGGCCGTTCATCTACGTGCGCGAACATTCGCTGGACGCGTTCTGCTGCGCGCGCGCACTGCCCGAGTTCCTGGCGCCGCGCTCCCCCTCCCCCTCCCCCTCCGCGTCCCCGCCGGCGCCCCTCAGCCCCGCTGCCGCCCTCGGGGACGCAGACACCAGGTTAGTGGCCTACGATCAAGAATATAATTAGTTTGTGGGAGTTTTTGAACTCAAAGGTATGTAATGTAGGTATTCCTTGTTCCTAAGCTCGACCTTTTATTGTCATCCACAGCAAAGACAAACTCCTCGATCGCTCCGCGTCGGACCCTTGCGGCGAATCTGAGAAACGTGCCGTAGCGGAGACCCGACAGTTCGCCGAGCCGCTTGAAGCGGTCCGCGAACTGCTCGCGAGCCAGGAGATAACACATCCCTTCCTCTTCGTTAGCTTGAAGAACGCGATGCACCCTCTTATTAGTGCCAGGTTAGTCAGAAGTTTCTAATTGCCGTATGGCTTATATTGGTGTCGATTCGGATGTACACCAACTAAACTAAACTGTTTTAAAGTAGTACTGTTTCTTTCTCCCTGGAACAGTACGATGCGACAGCACCACTCCAAAACTGGTTTTAGTTTAATTGGTGTACATCCGAATCGACACCATTGTTTTACAAGGGAATGGAGACTGAATCATTGCGAGCATAAGGTGGGTAACACAGTGATTGCTCCCAAAAAATTGCTATTACAAAATCAACTCTTCACTGTAGACTGGAATGATTATACTAGCTAGGGGAAAGAGAAAATTCCTAGCGTCATAATTCATACTATTATACATGAGAAGGTCAATATACATGTCAGTCCAATTTACACGCTTTAACTGCTAAACCGATTATATTAAAATTTGGCAAAAAGTAGCTTAGGACCTGGATAAGGATAAGGCCTTCCAAAACGGAAAAGGTCGAGTTCACGATAAACCTAAACACGGTAGTAACAAATGAAGATTCATCAAAACTACAAAATCGTGTTACTAGCAAGTTGAGTCAATTCATAAATAAATTATACTCTCAAAACCTAAATAGGTTAGCAAATACAAATACAAATAACGGTCGTCAATGTTTTGACATGGGTTTGACTTTGACCACTTTTTTAACCGCCTCCGTGGCTCAATGTAAACAACATTGGGTTTACGATTTGGAGGTCGCGGGTTCGATCCCCAGCGGGGTACATGTTTAAGTACTCGGTTTGGTTGGTGGTAGAGCATTTTAAATGTCCGCCTGGCTAGCTACCACCATCTTATCTCAATCTGCCGCCAAGCAGCAATGTTAATAGCATTGTTGTGTTCCGGTTGTCAGAGATAAGATAGCCAGTCCTCCAAATGTGTTGGGGTTTCCGGGTCAGTACGCTTCTCTTATCAACTCTGTCTCTTATCAACATAGTGAGTCGGAAAGAGATGCTAATACTAGGGCGCGCCGCTAAATGGCCCATTAGACATCTTTATGAAGTAGTAGCCCCAGTCAGTATTTATTAATTCCTTTTTATTTTTTATCATTAACCTTTAATAATTTGAAGATGGTAGTTTTTTTTATGTTGAATTTGAAAATAAATATTGAGTTTTATGTGAGCGTAACGGTACCTAATACAAAAAAAACTGCCTCTTAAATTTTACTATATTGTCTAAGAAAATGAACTAAGAACTATATAATAATAATGTAAAAGTACCAATTTTCTTGTAATATAATTAAAACGTTACCCACTCAATTATAACGATAATTATTGTCAGTCACATAATAAGAATCACTAATTGGCATAAGTTTGGTATTAATTTATTACAATATAATTTCTGCAATAATGCTGTTGATTCTATGTAAATAAGTAAATACATCGTCGCTTTCCATCAGGTGAGATTGTAGTCAAACGCGAAACCAGTTTTTAATAAAAAAAAAACATAAAAATAAATAAAGAAGTCTGAGCAACCCCACAAGCCCTTTAATTCCTTTAAATTCATCTTAGTCTCGTTGAATCTGTACCTAGTTATTACAAAAGTACTTTTATTTACAGGAATATTGAGAAAGATCTGAAGGAAAGCAGGCACAGAAAGAAATCGGTGATTCAAATGAAGGATGGTGCACCCGTATACGACTCGGAGGAAGGCACCGATGAGGAACCAGTGCCATAAACAACTGTTAAATCTGCCGCCAAAACGGGGGCAAGTTTTTTTTTTAAGTTATGGGGCCTGGAATTAGTCTTTCGGCCTAAAGTTACAACGCGGTAAAAGTAATTTCTGATACAGTGATTGTTTTATTTGTGATCCAGATGTTTATAAGATGTTGAATGTTCTCATCCCTAGTTAGGTGGACGCGAGAGAGATAAATGTACTTTGTTTTTGAGGATGTGTTAAGGGTTGTCATGTTGATATTTTGTTACATAAGATGTAGTGTTTTAATTTTTTGAAGAATATTTTGGATTTGACAACAAAGTGCATTTGTCACAGTCTGGTATTGTTAAGTAAAGTAAGTTTCTATGTTATATTGTGTGTAAAAGAAAACGATTGTACGTACGAAGAAATGTTATTTATTGTTTTGTGTCGTTAGAAGGAAAAGGAAGACTTATAAAACGCATAGAGTTTATTTTAATATAAAGAGATATTAATCTATTTTGATGAATCACGTTGTGTCCAAATTTGTAATCAAATGATTGGAATGAAATAGTTATGTATTAAAAAGTAAGTATAAATGTATATTTATACAAATTACAGGCATATAATAGAGGTAGAGAAGTTTTCAACTTTGCATTATTTGTATTTTACTTCGTTTCGTGCTGATTTGTCAATCAAATGCATGCAATTTTATTTTAAACTTTTTTTATTCTCCTTGTTTATGTAGATGTTAATTTTCTTCTGAATGAATGTTATGTTTTATGGCAACATTAGCATTCAGATTCCCGTTTGTAATAATGGTCCAGAAGGATACACTTTTAACTTCCTATAATTTTAAAGGCCGTGATTTCATTTCATGGATAGAGTACCTGTCAATGATAGAATAAAAAAAAATCTAACAAATCGGTAGCTTGCTTTAATTATAATATACATATTTAGTAATAAAACATAGACTATATGATTAAAATGACCACTGTGAATTACATTGCGTCGGAGAATATACTTAGAACCCCTGTACCTATTTTCAAAGAAATCGAGCCTTACTTCTTTACAATTATGAAACATTTCACCGAGGGCAAATATCACGATTCAATGAACTATTTTTAGAAAATATAAAGTAGCTATTGATTAATTTTTTAGAAATTATTTTAGAAGATCTCAGCATCTTCCACAACGCAATGAAGTGCGCAGTGGTAACTTTAATTTAATATTGTAGGTTTTATAACTAAATACCTACATTAAACCTAAAGCAAACTCAGGAGTTTGCTTTAGGATCGGATCAGGATCCGATAGATAATATTTTTTACAATATCACTGATAGGTACTCTGTCTATATACAAAAAAATCAGGGCCTTTAAGATTATAGGAAGTTACACCCCTAATTATGTATATTTGACTTGACTGGACTAAAAATAAATTATATCGAATTGAAATATGGATGCTGATGTGAGACTGATCCTATGTAAAAAAGTAAAACTCATTTTTTATTACAAAATAACTATGTGCTATTATTTAAATAATCTATCAACTGATAAAAGTTTTTGTATTTCTTTCGTTGTTTTATTTTTTTTTTATTCCTTTTTGTGCTAATTCTTTTACCTAGTTTATTTCTAAAAAGTTTACTAAAGATCCTAGCGTTAAGATGAATCCTATAATATTTAGAATGTATAAGAATTTTTCGAGTGATAATGAGACAAGAAAATCTTGGCTTAATTGTTTTCTCAATAAAAGAATAATTCGTGAATCAAGATGTCCCATTCGTTGCTTCCATTATACTTAATTATATTCATATACATTTTTGTCTTGAAATAAAAATATGTTATATTGGAATACTCTGTTTTATTTAATGCTAGTCCCTCCCCTACTTATCCCCTACCTATACAGCCTCCTCCCACTGGGTGAGGGGTCGCCCATAATCCACCACACGGGCCAATGTAGACTGGTGGTCACCTGATCGACCCCATACCGTCTTCTTTCAATCGAAAGCCACTGGTCACCCATAGAGAGTGACCGCTTCAGATATTGCTTAACTTTGCTAACCAAAAACGACTACGACTGCTTGTTTTATTTAATGAAATTAGTTACCTTAAATTCCCGCTGGCGAAAACCCCCTCCAGTGTCGACGACGTTGACGACCCACTGTTGTATTGGTGGGTCCACTAGTAACCCCGTCTTTTTTTTCATTATGCGCAACGGGGTAGCACTTGACCTGAATCATACCTGATGTTAAGTGAAGATGAGGCCGAGGGTGGAAACGTGCTCATACGAACCCCAGTCTTATTTTGGGGTACTGGATAGATATCCAGTATAACAACCCGAACACAGCAAAGCTATTAGCATTGCTGTTTGATGACAGAGTTAGATAAGATGCTAGTATCGGGCCAGGCGGACCTTTGAAATGCCCTACTACCAAGCAAACCGCGTACTAAACATGTACCCCGCTGGGTGTCGAACCCGCGAATTCGTAAGCCGGATGTTGTTAAAATTGAGCCACTGAGGTTGATCGTCTCTTCTCTGGATCTGGTGAAATATTGAGACAGGTGTGCTAATTTACTTAGGCAACAGCTCGCGCTAAACGCTATATAGATACTTGTCACATCAACAGCCTATAAATCCTACTTAAACATAAGCCTCTCCTAAGATGCCGTTTGCAGTTCCCATGGCATAATACTTATTTGTAGGTAGCTTTTTCCTCTTTATATGATGAAAAACTTAGGTACCATTCTTTAAATATGTATCTATATGGAATCAAGTGCTGTGTGTACCAACCCGTCTCTTCCCGCGGGTGTCGTAAAGGCGACTAAGGGACTTTGGAGCAAAAAATACATATATGGTTCGTTCACACCGTGTCACGTGTGCATTTCTGTACACTTCGAAAAGTCAACCGTAGATGTTGCAGGCATTAAATTTTAACCAATCTAAAACTGTTTTGATATGCCTAACCACTGATTAAAGTCGTGACTTTATACCGGATGAGTTTTTTCTACCGTAAGGAAAAAATTGAGCATATTTAGATAGAAAATTAGGTACGTAGAAGAATAGAAGGTATTGGCATAGGTACTTTTTTTATCATGGAATAAAGCGTTGCATTCGACAGTAGAGTTTGTAGTCTATTCCACGTAATTACATCATTAAATGAAATAAAAACAGAAAAATATGAGTTTCAAATCCGCCAGTCGCAAATCAATCTAAAGAAAGCCGGCGGCGCATGCGTCGATGATGGTTTGATAAACAAAATAAAAACTACCTATGCTAATACCTTCTATTTCACTTACCTAATACTTATGCCCAATTTTTTCCTTACGGTAAAAAAACTCATCCGGTATGTATATGGAATCAAGTGTATATTGATTTATATTCAAAGATTAATATCACTTTCTGTGTTCAATAAAACAATGCCATTCCCCGCTTACAACTACATATATTATTAAATTACACTACACAGTTATGCATGTGTGCGTGCCGACATACACTGATACCTTACATAATGAGTATTACAAGTACTACGGACTCTCCCTTGAGATTAAACAAGAAAAAATCTAACACTGAATGTGACAAAAAGAATTAGAACTAATTAATAAAATAGTAAACATTTATGTAGCCATTATATCTGCTAAGCAGCGATGAATTGTACTATAATCTAACTCTAATAGACAGCTAAGATACATAAGCATACATAGATCTACGTTAGCCTAAGAATTACATTTTGTTTCATGACGACACAATATGTTTCTTACATTATAAAAGATAGAATTTAAACATCAACTACATTACACTTGTATTCGGGTTACATATATATCCATATACTCTACGATGGATTGGAAGCTGTTAAGTAGTGCTTCGTAGATGGAAAGAAGATGATTTAGGTGTAGGAGGAGGAGCTCACTTCTTAGCTCCCCCCTGGCAACAAGGCTTCCCCCCTGAGGATAAGAAGACAAGTAATTACAAATTAAGTATAAATCATGGGTCACACAACCAATAGACTCCTATAAATATACATTTTAATCACCTAATTTATAAAATTAAAATACCCAACATTGCCTACTAGAAATATAGAAACGCTTATGTGATTAAAAAGTTTTCTACAAGTCTGCTTTTTAGGGTAGTTTTTTTTTATGTTCAACGGGTTTGTACTTGACCTCAATCACACCTGATGTTAAGTGAAGAAGAAGTCGATGGTGGAAGCGTACTGACCCGGAAACCCCAACATATTCGGGGGACTGGCTATCTTATCTCTGACAACCGGAACACAACAATGCTATTAACATTGCTGCTTGGTGGCAGATTTAAATAAGATGGTGGTAGCTAGCCAGGCGGACATTTAAAATAGTAGTATTAGTATCTCATTTGTGGAATACATTTTCAGAATCCTCATGATGAGCCTTTCCTATGATACTCATTGTGTAGCCCCAGATCATGTTTTTATTCATTTGTTCAATTTTAGGGTTAAAGTAAGGATTTACGGCCTCTGTGTTTTATACGAGGGAACCAATTCTATAATACTTTGACTGTCATGGCACATATTATATTGTCACCTCTTTATTTAAAATAAAGAATACCACATACATAGATAACCTTTCTTCAGACGGGTTAAAAATGTAAAACCTTCAACTCTCTCAGTCAGCTAGATACTATTTCTGCCGCCAAACATCAACGATCGTATTCATCGAGGTCCGGTGTGAAGGATAATAGGATTTAAGGGAGTGATATTTCACAAAAATATTTCATTCATGGCAAGTAGATATATATCCTGCCAGATGGCTATCTCAGATATTCTCTATATCTACCCAAAACTCCATGGAAACTAAGATTCTGACAAAAAGGCCCATTTCAAGTTTCTACACTACGTCTGTCGCATCTCATCCACAATACCCGTTAGTTTTTCAGTCAATACACTTTATTTTTATTTTTTTCAAAATCCACCTCTTTAAGGCTGACTCCGAAAAAGAAAGAGGTTTTTTATCTGTCTTGGTTAAGATCTGATGATGCAGTCCGAAGATAGAGAGTAGAACTTTCTGAAGAGGGATGTTTTGGCAATTTTAGGGCAGTTAGTTATATTACTGGAATACTGAAGATATAGTAACATTATCACATATTTTCTTATAATGAGAACCGATTACTAGCGCTTCACATTCTTTTTTTATGCACAACGAGTGAGCACTTGAGCTCAAATACACCTGATGTTAAGTGAAGATGAAACCCCTTCTTATTTGGGGGACTGGCTATCTTATTTCTGACAAAACGGAACGTTTGCCAGCAGACTTAGATAAGATGGTCTGGCTATAATATGGTTTGCTTATAGCCAGGCGGACATTTAAAATGCCACCACCAACCAAACCGAGTACTAAATATGTATGCCGCAGAGGATCGAACCCGCGACCTTCGATTCGTAAACCCTATGTACATTGAGCTACGCAGGCGATTCACATAAGTTTTTAGGTTTCCGTACCTCAATAGTTAAAAATAGAACCCATATATTATGGGATTACTCTTTGACTCATTGTTGTCCGTGTCAATTTGTCTGTACGTGAAGACCTATCTTCAAAACGGGTACATGAATCAAGCTCATCTTTGTATGAAATTGCTTAAAATCATTTAAGCAAATTATGACAAGCGTTAACAATAAATTGTGAGTGAAAGAGAATCGTGGCATCGGCGTTAATGCAGATAGACTCTTCAATCCAGGGAAAGGATTACCTTCCTTCTGGAAAGGAAAAATAAGTAGGTAATTACCTGAGGATTTGCCATCGCCACACACGCAACTCGGGCCACAGGTGCACTTGGTGCCGCAGGCGGCCTTCCCACCGCTGCACGTGTCTGCGCAGGCACAACCAGATCGATTATTATTAGTTATAATAAAATATAATTCAGCCTGTATCTGAGGACATACATTGACTTTGCCGGCTAATTGATACCTTTAACTTATTAAAGAAAAAACTAACAAATACCTTATTTTGTCTGGTGATTTTTCTACAGATCAGCTAATTTTCTTTCGTGGTTTAATATATAGTTCTATAATACAGCTGTTTGATTGGTTAAACTAGAGATGCATCTGCCACTATTTGGTATTCTGCTTATTTGCCTATGTTTTTTTAATTTATCGGTAAATACTTAATAATGAAAACCGAATTTAAAGGAAAAAGTTTCCATTTATATACTGTAGATACTACTGAAAGTGATGGCATATGAATTTTAACAAACTTCGTTACGATGTGATTCCATCTTGTTTTGGTAACGCATACGGTAAATGCACGGATTACTTGCAAAACATTTGATATTCAGCCAAATCACTATTCATTTAAAGTATCTGACAAAGTTAACGCCTATTCTCAGATACACAGCGTACATATAGAATATACTCTCAACAGTGTAATTTTATAACTATCTCACAGGCGTCAATCTGTTACCTATTGAAAGACGGTTCCATGATAAATGGATATCTATCTTGGGAAGGAAGAAAAAGAAAATAGCTTTCCTTTCTTATTATTTTGAGTTGGCTACTCATTCATTGTCTAGGGTTCACGTACAATTTTAGCAAATAGACATACTTACTTTTAAGTTATTAAAATTAACCCAAGTGAAAGCTATTTTATATCTCCGTTCCTAAATTATAATTGTATACTCGATTATTCAATATAGAATACCTGACTAGGGTGAAGAGAACAGACGCCATCTGGAGGGAAAGTAGGGACCTTCAACGCTACTCAAAAAGCGAATTATTTCTTTTTGAAAGTAAGAAAAACTGTATTTATAGATTTATCCGATGATATGCAAAAACCAAACACTCTCTATTTTATTGTATATATAGGGTCAACGTTAAGGAAGAAATCTTTTTAATAATGAAATTTTACATTTATTAAATGTACCTTCTATGTGACATAAAAGATTTTATTCATGGGTGGAAGACATTCTCATGAATACTGCCAGACCAGAGTTCCATTGCATGCACGACTTGGTCTAAATAAGATCAATGTCCTAAAACCACGAAATTTCACATAAAATCGTTAAGTATATTATGTGTTATATACAATCATCTCGTTTAACAATAAAATATTCAGTTATTTGGCCAGTACGATTTCCGGCTCGGCTAAGCTTTTCAATAAAAATTGGTCAAGATGGTTTTTCTTATTTTTTAAAATAAAATAATATTTCCTTTGAGTTAAAATGTCTATCTACTTTCTCCAAAGGTGGTGATTTTTTTCTATCCGTTGAATTAATGAAGTGTACATACCGATGGATTACATAGGATTATCAAGCATCAAAATCAACAAAAGACAGAAATTAATTGTTAATGGAAGATTTCATTTAGGACTCCTATGTTATTGATCGTATGAGCCCGAGTGCGCGTGGCTTTGGCTGCTGCGCAGTTTCTGCTAAGTGGAGTTAGGACTGCTGCACTGTTTCTTAGGGATTTTATAAAGCACTAAATATATACCAAACTGCTATCTTTGACGGGATGTTCTAAAATCTGCGACAGCATGGTGTACAGGCCAAACATTTTATCGCAAGATCTTGCATCAGAAAATGCAGTGGACAAGGATGGTAAACATAGATAAAGCTAGGGTTTATACATAAGACTAAAAAGCGGCGAGAGTCAACATTCTAGGACCATGCCACATGGACTTACACAAGGGAGGACTGCGAATTCACGTCTTAAATGAAAATATTTTAACAGTTCACTCAGTTCTTGGTTAAGATTTAAATCATTTCGTTGGCTTAATGAACTGAGCCATTGTCAAAAATATTTTCACCTAATTGGTGTGAAACCCTAGAAATATTCATCATTTTATTATAACAAAGAAACATACAATAAAATCATAGTTAAGTTATACGTCATGCAACAATAACCCATGTAGGTAACGAAATAGGTATACTAAAGACATCAACGCAGTAAGTATACTTGTATACCTAGGTTGGTGAGTGCGGAAAGCTGCTTTTAGCTTAATAAGTACCTGTAAATCAATATGCAGCTTTGATCATTCCAGTATTACACAAATTTGCTGGTAGTTATCCCTACATAACACTCATCAATTACTTTAACATTAATGACAATCTGCAAGTTTATAGAAAAGAAATTTTTAGAAAAAATAACTATCGCAATCTGTCTGGATTTCCCAAGTCTCTAACTGCGTAATTGAAGAAAAATCACTCCGCGTCACCGGCAAAAGAACAACAATAGCGCCACGTGTTTTTCACCATTAAATATTGAGAAATATAAATCAAATTGAATAATTCCTCGAGAAAAATGATTACATACCTTTACAGGAGTCGCAGGGCGCAGGCATTGCAGTGAGTGCTAGAATACTGGCTGGCTGGCTAGGCTGACTGCGCGCGCATGTGTCTCCCAGACTTCTAGAGCCGACGAGCGGGCGCGGGTCAATAACTGAGTTGCTACGTGGGGGGATCGGACGATCGGTCTCCTCGCCTCTCATACAACGAGAGCTCGCGATTAATTTATATCTACATTTAGAAATGTTGCGGCGTACCTTTGTATTTGATGAGTAACCTATCAAATTGAAGTAAACTTCTCTTAACGAAAACTAATTTTAAAGTAGTAGCTATTTCTTTCTTACTGGAACAATAAGAATGGGATAGCTACTAATCATATGGTTTAGTTCTGACATATGTAGTACTAGCTTCCCCCCGCGGCTTCGCCTGCGTTAGAATAACTTTAGCACGGAACATGGGTAATTTGTTTATCCCGCGGGAACTACACACTTTATCGGGAAAAAAAAAAATATTATGTTCTAATTCAGGGTATGTTCTACCTCTATACCAAATATCAACCAAATCCGTTTATAAGTTTCGCCGTGATTGAACAACAAATAAATAAACAAGCATCCAAAATTTCGAATTTATATTGATTAGTTAGATTAAAATCTCTGACCACTCATTTGGAATAAAGGTCATAATGTTTAATAGATCTAATACTATGTCCTCTGTGAATCAATTAGTTTATTTAGAAGTGTTTTACTTAATAATACCTACTTGCATTTTTTAAAAACAACTTGGGTTTCCAAGTTGGTAAATTATCAGTACAAATAACAATTTCAGTGCTATTATTATATTAGTATATAGCAATAACTATTAAAAAAAAACTAAAAAACCCAACAGCACATTTTGTTTTTACTGGGGATCAAGGCGAATCGAACGACACCTTTCTCAAAATCGGTCAAGCCGTTTAGTCTACAGGAGGTAACATAGAAATCTACAAACATACATAGACCCGAAAAACATTACTCTCCGTCCTGGAGCAATCGGCTAATAACTGATTTAGCTACTGTCTCCACACTTTGTACGCCTGCCATGAGGGTCGTTTTAGTATAATAGTAATTAAGTACCAAGGAATTAAAGCAGTGTCTTATGTCACGGGCAGCATATTGGATTCTGAGCGAAATGAAGGATTCTAATTATTATGGTGAGAATCCTGAATGAAGCGAATCAAATCACGGATCGAAAATCACTGATTTTTTTCTTTAGATATTTAGTTCCGTGGGCAAAGAAAAGTCAATGGCTAAGACAAGACATACAGCCAAGTTTTTTGTTAAATATTTATCATAAGAGTAAAGGTTGGACCAAGGAAGTTACGCCTTGAACAGCCTTATTCTTTTTTCGAAACTTATTTAGAAGTTTTCGTTGACATTTTGGCGTTCCAAATTCAAATGTAATTATTACCCAAGGGAACTTCCATACAACTTTAGCTCCCTCGGGCTTTAATAGCTTACTTTAAATTGAGAATACTTGACATATAATACGTGCTCCAGATGCAGATGGTGTATAAAGTTATTTCTAAGCTCCTGAGCTATAATAAGTTAGATACGAGTATCTCAGCAGGTACCTACCACAGCTACATAGCCACAATAAAATGATCGCGGTCGTAAACAAAAACAGACGCGGCGGTGGAAACCGGTCTCTCTCTCTTGGCCCAGCGACTAGTCGTGGTAAATCGACACGGGACGAGACACAAAGGGATCAAAAAAGTTATCATTTATCTTTATTTAGTAGTATTCTGGGGCAATTGTAATTTAAGGAATTTATTAGATTAAAAATATCCTATGTTTTAATCCCGGGTATGTTCTATCTATACATATACAAAATTTAACCGCCTCCGTGGCTCAATGTAAACGACATAGGGTTTACGAATCAGATGTCGCGGGTTCGATTCCTAGCTTGGTACATGTTTAGTACTCGGTTTGGTTGGTGGTAGGGCATTTTAAATGGCCGCCTGGCTAGCTACCACCATCTTATCTAAATCTGCCGGCAAACTGCAATATTATTAGCAATGTTGTATTTTGGTTGTCAGAGATAAGATAGCCAGTTCCCCAAATAAGATAGGATATCCGGGTCAGTACGCATCCACTTTCGGCTTCATCTTCACTAAACATCAGGTTTGATTGAGGTCAAGTGCTAACCCGTTGTGCATAAAACAAAAATTATCACTTGAAAACGTCACTATTAATATTACATTTAAATTTACGGCTCATTCACAAAGCTGACTCCCCAGAGAAGAACGAGCAAGAAACTCTAGGGTTGCTCTTTTAAAGATTATGGGTTACAATTTGTGATTTCATAATTATATGAATAATAAGACAGCTATGTCCATGCTTGCTTATCATTCAAATAGTCAGTGATTTTATAATAGCCTTTTGCTAATAATTTCTGTTTTATGATTGCTTTAAATTTATTTAAAGGCAAATTTTGAATGTCTACTGGAACCTTATTATAAAAGCGTATACATTGCCCTTTGAACGATTTACTAACTTTATGAAGTCGATCCGTTCATCCGTTTTACCGTGATTGAGCAACAAACAAATAAACAAACATCCAAACTTTCACATTTATAATATTAGATTAGATTTGATGGATTATTGCCAAAAATGTTTTGTGGAAAAAGATATTGTTTTCTTTAGCAGTTACAATAGTTGATATTTTTTAATGGGTGATAGGTACTTAACCTAGGTAACAACCATCCACATATTCATTGTAGTGTCATAGAATAAACTCAATAATTTATTCTTTATTGCACCAGAATATCACATATATCACAAACATCATTTACTTTTAGAGCACAAGTCAAGGCACATTTTCTAGCGTCTTGACTTTTTGCCATATGCGTGGTTCTGAGTTTTGATAATTATAGTATCCAATACTTTCTTTGTTTGGTGTCACATATATTGTATATGTATAAACAATTTATGGCTATATAAGTAGGTATATTTTACACTATCATTGCATGTAAGTTGATGTTCATATCTAACGTATGTATGTTTATATCTATTGTTTGGTATCTATTATTATATATATTTTTAAGTCATTGGTGCACAACCTACTTGCTTTTATCCCGTTCTAATTTTTTCTCTACCCAAAGGTTGTCTGGTAGAAATCGCTTAATAGCGATAAGACCGCCTGGTTGTACAATTATTATTTTTTTGAAGCTTTATTCATGAAGTGCATTGTAGATTTTTTTGTACAATAAAGTGTACTTGATTGATTGATTGATTGATTGATATATCGGAGTACGTACAAACGGAGTAAAAAAACTGAGCAATGAAGTAGGAAACGGAGTTTTGGGGCTAAGCAGAAAAATGTATGGAAAATAAATCATAATACAACAAATAATAAACAAAACCAAGATAAATAAATAATAAAATTTGCGGTGACCATACGAGGTTTAACCCAAGTTTACCCGTCGCCGGATTCAAACCCGTCACCGTCGGTTTCGCTGACAGGGTCACTATCCAATACACCAATCGGTCGTCAAATTATTAAATATAAAATATATACATTTTGTGTAATGATAAGCATCTCATTATCAGAGTAAATTAGTACTTATGTTTGTCATAGCTGGAAGCACAAGCGGCTTGAAATGGTTCGTATAAATAGTGCACGGAACGTACGAACGGCAAGTTTTGGTGCAACCAACTAATCTTTTATAAAGGCAATTCAAACCGTAATCAACAATTGAAGGACCTTGATGGGAAATAGCAAGGGTAAACTAATGTTATTCAATACTAACTATAAAGTTGAAATCTTTTGACATTAATAATCTAATACAAATAAAATTTTATACGCTTAGGTGTAGAGATAAAGACTATTGGAACTTCGATTGCGATATCACATGATACCCTCAAGCACGTAAACATAGACTAGATAGAATAGCAACTGATCGTTAATAATTACCCGCTTAACCCTCAGTCTAACAATTTAAACATATCCAATACAAAACTAAAAAGTCCCTAAAAATAATGCTCTTTTACACTCAAAAAAATGCAACACAATTTACAATTGGAACCCAAATCTTTCTCTACACGAGCGGATTGTCATATAGGTGGCCCCAAGAGTGGTTTATTTTACTCTAAAGGTGGTCTAATCCAGCATTGACACTGTGCTGGACATTGACAATTTTAAGAACTGTTTAGGAGTTCCGCACCAGTAACGTTGCTGTCCATCAATTATCAATGATGTGATGCTCAAGATGAAGTCATCATCACCATCAGCCTGTAAACATCCCACTGCAGGGATATAGACCTTCCCTCGTAAATGAGGGAGTATAGGCCGTAGGCCACCACGCTGGCCCAATGCGGGTTGGGGACTTCACATGCCTTTGCATTTTTATTTCTCAGGGCATGCAGGTTTCTTCACGATGTTTTCCTTCACCGTTTAGGCGCAGTCGGATAAATGCACATAAGTAATTAAATTAAATTTAAAAAGTCATTGGTACATGGTCTGCCTGGGAATCGAACCCGGACGTCCTAAATTGGGAGACTGCGTCTTAACCGCTGAGTCACCGACGCTCCTGGATGGAATATTATTGAGTAATTATTCAAAATGGGCGTAATAAAGACAAATTGATAATAAGTAAAGTATTCAATTAGCCTCGGTAGGGACTATCGTGGTGCTAGGCCACAACAGCGCTCTGTCTGTCGGTGTCGTCGACCCGAGCACATTCTGCAGCGAGCGAATCAAATGATTCATCGTTCTAGAACCACGATGTAGTTAGTTTTTATTACGAAAGATTACAATCGTAACAGACGGTCGGATCACGTTGAATTAAAATTGAAAATTTTGGAAACCCCCGAGGACCAAAGCATAATAATATCATTAGAGGATATCCCAAACAATTATTAATGCTTGTAACAAAATCCATGCTTCACCTTACGAAATGTATAGAAACTAGCATTCCGCCCGCGGCTTCGCCTGCGTGGAATAACTTTATCGCGGAAATTTATTTATCCCGCAGGAACTACTCACTTTATGGGGATAAAAAGTATCCTTTGTTTAAATCCAGGGTATAATCTACCTACATACCAAATTTCAGCCAAATCCGTTCATCCGTTTCGCCGTGATTGAGCAACAAACAAACAAACAAACATCCAAACTCTCGCATTTATAATATTAATTAGATTCTCACGTGTCGCCGTTGAAACGTGCAAATCTATAGATGTTTTTTGGTGGAAATCCCTAAGTTGGCTTTCACGATTCCCACGGGAAGAGACGGGTTGGTCCTATTCTTTTTACGTGTCGAAACCACACAGCGCCCGCAACATACGAAATATGCAGTCGGGTTGTTTGGTTTTTAAATATTTCAATAGTTATTAAATACTTAATTTGTTATTTTTGTGCAATAATCTTTTGCTAATCAAACATTAGATATGTAGTACGTTTTTTTAACCGAGAATATTGATGGATTATCTACCTACTTATACTTTTACTCAAATTGATAATGAATAACTCTGAATGCGATAGGCAAAATCTTCCGATCCTAATATAGTTGGAGGACCCAGCAGTAAGTATACGTGTCGATTGATGAGACAAATGCTTAAACCGCATCAAAACTATCTTAGCCTATAGACAAGCTTCAATGTTGGAAATAACAAATGCAAAGGCATCATTTCTCGCAGCTTAATGCCAATAAATCGCGAACAGTTGACAATAGAGACAACAGACAGAGTCGAGGCATTAGTGTTTGTATATGGAAATGTTTTACTTTTATCTGGGATGATAGTCTCATACTCGTAATTAAAATTCATGTCGTCTGAGTCACATGGTGACTGCAAGTAATTTGTTTGGCCGGTAATTAGACTTGTTAATTCAATCAATCAATCAATAATTTATTTATTTTTCTCCACATTATAGTAGAGTTAAATATAGCTAGGGCCCATAATTCTATGTGGAGACTGGTGCCTGAACTAGGGAAACCCGTGTCTCAGTTAACCAGGTCTCCACCCCACGGTTTACTAAAACAAAAAACAAATGTTAGCATTGATAAAAAAGAGACAACGGAAATAATTATTGTGTAAATAGTATGAGTGCATTTGTGTATTGCGTGTTTGAATTTGTGTATTGCGTGTGTGCATTTGTGTATTGCGTGGATGCATTTGTGTATTGCGTGTATATGTATTTGTTTATGCAAAATGTGTATTGAGTTGGTGCATTTGTATATTTACCTCTTATTTAATTAATATCTCTCTATTCTTAATTCTAATCTATTCTTAAATCTCTATATTTAATTCTTAGATTGCAATAGCAAGTTGCTGTATTTTCTCAATGATTTAGTTGGCAACTTCCACCTTCGACATTACCTTTAACAAAACACCACTATTTTAAACAAAGACAATAACCATTAGTGCATTATTGTAATTTATAAGTTATAACTTATAACACGTTGTAATTAACTATTGTGTAATGTTACTATTATAGATTTCTAAGAGAAAGTTAGAAACGTCAACCAAGTATTAGCTTGAACTCTAATTAGACTTGTTGTCAAGTTGTCACTGAGTGGGTTCATTCATAACGACAGTGTGGCGATAACGTGGCGCACGCAAATGTAGCTTTTATGATTTTCTTACTAATTCATCCATTAAAATCTTCCAATAGTCAAGTTTCAAAAAAGAATTTACACATTAAATATTGTATACACATATATCATCAAGGTGTTAATACGTCCGAGAGTTCTGGCTCCTGTCTTCGTCCTTTTTTTTTTATCCACAACGGGATAGCACTTGACCTCAATCACACCTGATGTTAAGTGAAGATGAGGCCGAAGGTGGTAGCTGACAACCGGAACACAACAATGCTTATTAACATTGCTGTTTGGCGGCAGATTTAGATAAGATGGTGGTAGCTAGCCAGGCGGACATTTAAAATGGTTTTAAAATTTAAAATGGTATTTAAGAATTTCATGAAACAAAATCCAACATGGGCCCTCAAAAAAACAAAATACGCTGTCCGGTTTTTTGGTTGTTAAATACTCATATTTTTGTTAATTCTAAAATTGTCGACGTCGTTCCTTAGAACAAGTTTCTCCACTTCTCACATAGTACTCTAATTCTTCGTGTATACCAAAACCAGTCCAGTGAAATTATTTAGGCGTTCTTCTGAGTGTTCAGGATGAAAGATCTGTTATCTATGTCACTGCAGACCACCATTATCTCTGCGAGGTACTATTAATGAATACTCGATAACGGATAAACATACATAAATCTTTATATAAAAATCCATGACTGGGAAATAAATGTTCGTATTCATCACACTAACATTTACCCCTCGCAGGATTGGAACCCGCATCCGTTGGTTTCACAGACAGGGTCACTATCCACTACACCAATCGGTCGTCTAAACGATGGACATCGGTTAATAATTTTTTGGATTATTCGTTAATCGTAGTCTAAAAACTACGCTATCATTTCAGTTTCAATGACGAAGGAATTAATGTATATCATTATGTAAAGTGTTCAGCTATTGTAGTTATTCTATACAATACCATTTTATCTATCGTTAATCATTACATACTTTGCCTAGGTAATGTGTCAAATACCTAGGAATTGTATAGAATGCCTTTAGGTATAGTATGAAATGATACAAATAAAACTGTTTGACCAGAGTTACCATCACTCCGAATTCAACAGAATCGGTGAAGGACACTTCGCGAGATTCGCTTACATGTGAGAAAAGTCAGACGCTGGTGATTAGGTTTCTTACGTATTTTTTTGTACAATTCAGAACAACTTTGCCGGCTGTTATTCGGTATTCTACAGAATGCCTAGGTAAAGTGTGGAATAAATGATATTTTATACATTGCCTGAACGTTTTAGTCATTCTATGGAATGCCTAGGTATTCTATAGAATTCCGGATTTTACATATTGCCGATAACATAATATAATTCATGGAATTCCGACCAATACTACCTACATGCCACTTTTTAATAACTCTACGTTGATCTCACAACATTTTTATGGCTCTATCTTAGAAGGTGAAGTAGTGTTACCGTCGCGGCTTGTTTTTGCCGTAATTATCCCCCCGCCCAGAGGTGAACGATCTCGAATTAAGGCTTGGGGATCACTTTTTGTGCCATTTTTCAACGCAATATCAAGATAATAGTTTATGATGTTTCTTTTTGCGACGTCAAATGTGAAGCGTGGTCCACTAGTTGTCTTAAAATTGACAAAAAACTAAAATAAATCCAATTATAGCCGGCCAAGTGTGTAGTTGCGTAGCATGTACTAAGTCGCTTAGTATCGTATTGCTTTGTATTAAGGTTTATTTTACAGACCGCTTCTGCACTTATTCTATTCGACACGTCTCTCAGGTCTGTATGACCTCTACTCATACAAACCTAAGAGGCGTGATGATCTCTACTTAAAAGAAGTTGAAAAGGGATAGATAAATTCATATGTTTGCGGCTAGATAGTGATGGCAGTAAAATTCAGACTTGAGCGCCCCATTTCTGGGGGTTACTGTGAGTAATGCGACAGTTTTTAGTCTGATAAGACATTTAGAAGAAAATATAAGTTGGCTACCTACGCTAAGGTAAGTATATATAAAAAATAAAAAAAGCTATATACGTTAAATGACACAATCTGCTTGCTCCTCATTCGGCTTGTAAGGGGTATTTCTTTACACATTCTAGGTATATAACATGTAATAACGCTAATTATATAACACAGCAACAAATTTTAATCGACCAAAACTAAGTACAAATAAAAACTCGTCCCAAGTCTCTCGAATTATACCCACAAGGCTGCCCGCGATGCCTCATTATACTTTTATTTTATCAGGGATACGAAGTGCATCGAGACATTAATGCATTGTGGGCGCTAAAACGTGGCCTTGATACACAATGCTCCAGCGCGGCATCCGGTCAAATTGAATGGAAGTTTTGCTATGGATGTTTATCTAAATTATTTATACATACAGAAGAAGACTATGTTTTATGATTTAATGGTAGGTAGATACAGGTAACTAATAAACAAAACTAAATCCTAGTGACAGCACTAGGAGTGGCTTATCCGGTGGTATTAAAAGAATAGAACCAACCTGTCTCTTGCCTTGAGTGCCGTAAAAGGTGATTATGGGACTTTCCACTAAAAACATCTAAGATTTGCAATTTTTAACGGCGGTGGGCTCACCCCCTGTTACGTGTGCGTTTCTGAATATCTCTAAAGGTGAACCGTGGATGTTGTTTCAAGCATTAAACTTTTTAATTTTTGGTATACCCAAACGCTAATGTTTGGGATATCCCTGACCACCCCATTTGGGATAAAGGTCATGACTTTATGTACGTTTACAGTACGACCAGTCTGGTGTAGTGGTTAGAAACTCTGACCACTGTACCAAAAGGTCGCGGGTTCGAATCCCGCTAGAGACATATGTTTGTATGATGAATATGGACATGTGTACCCAAGTTATGGATGTTTTCATTTATAATAAGCATTTATTTACAAAAAAAAATGTATTTATGTAGTATATCAACCATCTGGTATCCACAACATAAGCCTATAGTTGCTTAAAGTGGAACTAGATGGCATTGTGTGCATGTCCAAGGATATTTATATTATATTATTTATGTATAAATCCTAGCATTATAACATATTGACTGAGATGGAGCCCGAATCATGGAAGACATCAGCATGAAAGACGATAGTTCGTCTTGTTGGTCAGTGGCGTACACAGCGTTTTGTCACATGGTAGGCAGAATAATAAAAAAAACAACGACAAAATAATAACTTACTCTTATAAGTTATAACAATGCTCACAACTGTTTAGAATATTTTTGTTCACATCAGTACCTATGAATCAGCTGTCTTGACAATGCATTTCGAGGAAAGCTTACAATGTACTAGGGTAGGCACTGCCTTTCTGCCTGTGTGGAGGACACGCCACTGATGTTGGTGCATTTTAATTCGACAAAGTTAGGTAAGTATAACCAGTTTCCGTAAAATAAAATTCATATAATCACAGCAAATTACTTTACTAGACAATTTCCAACACCAAATAAAATTTCCAACTTAAAAAAACATAGCACTAAGAAAGTTTTAAAAACCTCCATTAATATAATTAATAAATAAATTAACTAAGTACTATTTTCGAAATCGAATAAATAGCTAACCTAAAAGCAAGTTATCAATAAATAATATTTCAGTGCAGTTACATAACAAATAACAAACATTAATCAGACTTTAAATGTGTTTTGGATTTCATCATCATCCTCCTCAGAACGGAATAGACAACCCAGAACACCAGATAGAGTTTAGAGTCTGTGGAAATTATCATATAAGTCGCTAGGATTGCTAAAAGTATCCCCAGAGCATTGAAGATAACCTGGATGGAGGTTGTGTAGGTGTTTTGCTTCCTACATGGACAATCCTTTGGACAAGTTGGCGTTTTACTGGATATCGTCGACGGGGCTTCATACCGTGGTGGTAGAGTTTCTGTTAAAAATGAAATACAAGTTAGTGATTTCGTATCAATTCAACAGCTGTTATAAGGCCATTACTGACCTCTGTTATACCGCCTCCGTGGCTCAATGTAAACAACATTGGGTTTACGATTCGGAGGTCGCGGGTTCAATCCACAGCGGGGTACATGTATAAGTACTCGGTTTGGTTGGTGGTAGGGCATGGCTAGCTACCACCATCTTATCTAAATCTGCCGCCAAGCAGCAATGTTAATAGCATTGTTGTGTTCCGGTTGTCAGAGATAAGGGGCCCAGTCCCCCAAATGTGTTGGGGTTTCCGGGTCAGTACGCTTCAACCTTCGACCTTATCTTCACTTAACATCAGATGTGATTGAGGTCAAGAACCAGACCGTTGTGCATAAAAAAAAAATCTTGTATAGCTTTCTATGATTATGATATTTGTATGATTTGCCATTAAGATATTCCATTACAAAGTTACAATACCAAATGTTCCGAAATAAATAAACCGATTCTAATGAAACTTTATACGCATAATATACGCGATCTAAAGGTAGTAGAGAACATTTTCGAAAAAATTATTTGAAACTAAATTGGAGCAATTTTAAGTTTTCCATGGTAACAGAAAAAATGCAATATATTCTTTAAAACACGATATTTAGATCTATGTATCCTGCTTATACGTATTAAGTTTCATTGGAATTGGTTTATTCGTTTAGGAAAATTTGGACTTGAAAGTGTATATGGAATGCAGAGATCTCCTCTTGAGGACAGTTAAAAAGGGACAGCTTTATGTAACTTGTATATCGGTATCTCTTTCTAACTATGCTCAAGCGCAGGTAGACCTGTAGACTGTAGACGGTAGCTTGAGCAACATTTATAATTATATCGCCACGCTGGGCAGAGGGGTTGGCGGTAGCAGATTTTCTTAGAAGCTCTGCACGAATGACGCTGCTGCCCATCATTGTTAGAATATACTGTTATGCTGACTATCACGCATTTTACCTATCCTCTGCTAGGAACCACACGGCCGCTGTCTACAAATACACTAAAAAAAACACAAGCACAACAGAAAAGAAAATACAGTTTCAGAAAAGTGATAAGAATAGAATGTACAATTTGGCGACCTTATCACTAAAAGCGTTTGGGTATAAGGTCAATAAATTTGAAATAGGTGGGTTGTGCGGTATTAAATAGGGAAGCAGATACAAACTACGTGAATAAATTTCATATATTTACATACACATATATACATAGATCAACAGATCCTACTTAATACCTACTTAAACATAACTTAGATAGAATACCTACTTAAACATAACATCTATAAAATAGCAACAAAATACAAACGTAAATATATAAGTAGGTGTACTAAACTTAACATTTTGTAGCTTCATGAAAATTTAACTTTTCTCTAGGAAATAACACCCGATTGTTTCTCCAAATTAACTCATATTGGTTGATTCGTAATCAATTCAAGATTAGAGACGTTAAATTAGATTCATAATAAGTTTAAATGTCTCTACGCCTATTAGTTTACTATTAACGTTAACACAAAAATATATTATCAGGCGTTATAGAGCACTCTGTCGAATCGGATGCGACTTTTTTAAACTAAACTGAAGTAAACCTAGTTTGTTATGGAGGAATCTTTCATGGTCTGGAATATTATAATGGCACTTAGAGTTTAAAATCCAATATAACTGTTGCAAATTATATTATAAGTATGGAGAATGCTACACCGACAAGAGAGTGAACATTACACGTGGAAAATTAAGAAATAGGAACTAATCGCCGACAGATTCAAAATGTGCTATCTACCAAAATCAAAAAATCAAAATCAAAAATATTTTATTCAATGTAGGATACAGAAATATCACTTATTGAAAGTCAACATGTTATTTTTTTTTTAAACTACATATTTACTAAATGCATATAAAAGATTTTAACGACTGAAACAAATGAAACTATGTAGGTTCCACAAAACTTAATACTACAATACAAATAAAGACTATGTGGTTTCAGAGAATAACACCGTGTATAACAGCTTTATATTTATGTTCTATTACATATACAAATAATATATATTTGTTAGTGTGTAGGTATTTGCTCTAGTTTGAATTTGCTGTAATTTGTATACACCCAATCTACTGTTTTCTAATTAACCCTATGGTTGCCTGGAAGACATCCCTCTATGGGATAAGTCCGCCGATGTACTCAAATTCTATATGAATGCAAAATTAATGTATTGCCTTTTTGTACAATAAAGCGTTTAAAAACACTACAAACAAACAAAAGACAAACGGCCGAATTGAGAACTTCCTCCTTTTTGAAGTCGGTTAAACATAGAAGAAACCAAATCAACCCAGATACTCCAAAACACGTCTTCCGTCCCGAAATCTATGCAAGGTAGAAAACGTGCTCTCTGTTCTGTTTTTGTAAATTTTTATTTTTTAATAGGAAATTTCCTGCTACGTATGGAGGGATTGATGTGTCTATTTAAAATTGGCACTGTTAGCACATAATAATAGTTAAAATTTAATTAAGTATGTACATGAAACAACAAATTTATAAAACACAATTAAAAATATAGGTATCTTATAGAAAAAATACGCCGTCCAACTCGCTTCCGTGAGGCATAGTACCTAGTACGCTAGCGCTATTGCCCCGCTAAATGCATAAGCTCAGCTGCTGAGCAAAGTAGGTACCAGCCCTCACATCTCTAGAGGCATGGACAACGGACTAACGGACAAATCCTTTACAAATTATTTCGTTACAATAGTTAAAATATTATTATTATATTATTATAGACGAGCAGCATTATGTCTATGTCACAGTGTTGGAAGAGTTCACATTGTTCATTATGTTGTTATTCCGACAAATTCCGTTTTTTTTAAAATTTAGCCAATCTATTCTTGAACGAATTCACTGATTGAAATAAATATAATAAATAAATAAATAAAAATCTTTGCACATACACACAGCGCCATTAGTTCCACACTAAGTAACTAGGCTTGTATTATGGATACCACACAACTACATTTTTTTTTGTAAATAAATACGTATATAAATGAAAAACATCCATAACTCGGGAACACATGTCTGTATTCATCATACAAACATATGCCCCTAGCGGGATTCGAACCCGCGACCTTTTGTTATAACAACAGAGTTTCTAACCACACACCAAACAGGTCGTCAATATTGTTACAATATTGCTTTCCAAAAGTAATAAATAAAATAATCTATATCAGCTGTCGACTATGTGGTTTAATACCGTGTATACCAACTATCATATTTCTGTTCTGTTACATATACAGAGTGGTTTGTAATATGCTCTGTGGTACCTACCTTCAATAGTTTGGCAGATGGTCGACATCACTGTAGTCCCCGCCGGTTTCCGGATCCAAATGTTATAACGTTATTAATTTTAAAGTCTTAAATATCGTCGCGATGAACCGACGAAGGTCTCTGGCTTAATAGCCGGTAGTAGACGAGAGCTGGATTACTTCCGCGCACGAGTTTATCCGTGCGTGGCGTAAGGAAATCAATGAGCAACTTCCGGCTGATCAGCGTGCTGTTGTTCCAGAATGTTTTATGAGGCCATTGATTGCCAGCAGCGAACGGAAAATCCTATTAAATTGGCAAAACAGCTGACTTCAATGACGTTTCACTCTCTATCTCCGGAGTGCATATCGGACCACCCTGGTGATAAACCCTATGAAACAAAAATGTGGGTAAACATGAAACTACCCTGGTAGCATGTGCATTAAATTTTAAAAAAATACTAAATCGGTTTATGAATGACTGAGTTCCGAGGTCACAAAATGTGTTGGTGGCCATCTCTGATCTTCTCCATCACATTTTAGAAAAATTTTCCTTACCTACCTTGAAAACTAGACGATTACTTCTGGATTGCATGTTTTTATATAGTTTGCTGCATAACAATATTGATTGTATGGAAATGGTGAATGAAATTAATTACAATTTACCTAGTCGTTCTCTAAGAATAAGGGAATTATACCCACATCGCTTGTTTGCGTTTAACACAAGCAGAACGCATGCAGGGGAGCGTGCTCCCGTGTCGACTGACTAACATCTATAATAAATATCTAACGGACGTGGATGTATTCTTTTTGTCTAAAAACCAATATTATAAGAAACAGTGTTTGAAAATCTTGTCGAACATTGGTGATACCTTAAGTTTTAAATTAACTGGTTCGGATTGCTTTTCTGTCTTTGCAGTTATATTATAAAATTGTCGTGGATAACGGAGTTGGTTACACAATGACCTCCATTGTCTACATATAAGATTATAAAACATAATTGTATTGTGTAGCTGTTAGTTGTCCTGAATAAAATAAAATAAAATAAATCCACTTCACCAAATGATACTTTCCGAATGCAAATTCTTGAATCGTTGGTGTAAATTGCAAAATCACTATATGTATTATATGAGGAGTTCCCTCAATTCCTCATAGACTCCATAATCAGAACAGGATTGTGATGAACATGGGACCATCATGGAAGTATATCTCTGGCAGCGCCATCTAGTTCCATACTAAGCAATTAGGCTTGTATTACGGATACAAGATGGTTGATATACTACACATATACTTTTTTTTTAATATATAAATGAAAACATCCATAACATGGGTACATGTGTACCATAATATCATACAAACTATGGCCCTAGCGTAATTCGAACCCGCGACCTTTTGGTATAGTAGTCAGAGGGCCGAGTGTGAGTTTTGTTTCGACTTAACTTTACTACCGCGTTCACGTTTACGTGACGATTTGTATGAAGAAATGTGCAGCGCCTCTAGCGGATAGTTTGCAAAACGATTTTTTTCGTAGGGACTTTTTTCGTAAACGCGAACGCGATGGTAAAGTTAAAAACGAGACAAAACTCACACTTCGCACACAGAGTTTCTAAACTACCAAATGGGTCTATTCAAGTTACAATATTCAGAATAATTGTATCATACACTCATTGAATCTTAGATTTGAACATTATAAAAATACTCCTTAAGCAGTAATCCCAAGTTTACATTAGATTAGAATGACATTATAATGGTTTTTTTGTTTGTTTTAAAGTCACACCTAAAGTTTAAGTAACATTTGTTTTAATTTTAAGCCGGCTTAATCATCTGATGTATGGCTTATAAAATAAATAAGATTAACAAAAAAAAAAGGATAAGACCAAAATGAATATCTTTATTGTATAGAAAAAAATAAGATCCAGGCACAAAATAGTAGATAAGAAATAATGTAGAAAGGCGAGCATATCTTTAAGAGAGATCTCTTCCTGCCAACCTCATTGGTGGTCGGAAAGTTTTTGGTGAATAAATCGCGCACTAAAGAAGTGATATACATAACAAATAACTAATATTAACAAATATGTTCTTAATTCAAAAAATTAAGTAAGTACAGATTCGAAATACTTACTAGTACAATACTAGGTATACTCGTATTACACTTTTCTACTTAGTATCTACGAAGGCGATAAGGCTACCTAATTTGTAGTTTCTATAAGATATTTAAATGTTCTAAACTAAGTTCCTTGTTTAGCGTATTTGATTGATTGATTGAAGTACATGCATATCTAACTTGCCTATGTATGCTCATATTGATACATAGGGTGGAGATAACATGGTCGATGGAGGGATGCAAGTTGTGCTAAGAGGAAACATTCTTTTATTTATTTTAATAAGTTTAACTGCATTCAAGAAATTTCGTAAATGGAATCTGGATTGTCTGGGCCGGCCGGGAACCAAATGACAAAAAAGCCCTAAAAAATCAGCCTGTATTTAGCATGTATTTTGTACGGCACAAATGGATAGCGTCATGTTTGATGGGTATCAATTAAGCCGTTTCAATGATATTTAGCTAATGATACAGGTTTGTTCTATCTGGACGATATGAACATTTGTTTCATCGGGGGTTTTCCAAATTTTCAACTTATAGTTACCTATAATAGGAACCTTATTGACTATATACCATACTAGCTGTTGCCTGCGACTTAGTTCGCGTGGAACATTTCATCAAAATCGGTTCAGCCAAAAAAAATGTCTACCACCCTAATTTCATCTAAATCCGTCCAGCTGTTTAGGCATGAAGAGGTAACAAATATACACACAAACTTTCGCATTTATAATATTAGTTGGGTTTAGTTGGGATAATATATTTTGTAATTTTATGCTTAATGAAATAATCTAAAAAACACGTAGAAATGCGGAGGTGTCTAAAGTAAAATATTTTCCATTTTTCCTACCCTTACCAATTATAATTCAGTTGCCTATTGTACGAATATGTCACCCATTTGCAGGTATAATAAATATAAATCGTCTACTCTTTTTTTATCAACCTTGTTCTACTTGTCTTTATGAAGATTTTTTGTATCTATTCAGATCCAGCGGTATAAAACGTCTGGTTGGTTGACTGCAAAACAGTTCACTGAAGCGACCATCAGACAGACAACATGCCTTCTCCCTGTGAGCCGTGTAAAGGTATGCTATACCAGCCTCAAAAACTTCAACACATAACACGATATTCTTCGTCGGCCATGTCTGTTAGAGTTTCCTAATCAGTTACAAACAAGAATTTTGTTTCCTGGTCTGTAACCGAGTTTCGGTCTTATTAGCTACGATCTACCGTAAAATATGAGAGATGGCAAAAACTTGAATCCGGTATCAAAAGTTACTAAACATTGCTTACTGAATTATTATTAAACTAGCTTTCCGCCCGCGACTTCGTCCGCGTGGAAGATTTCTTCAAAATCGGTTCACCAAAAAATATGCCTATATGTGAATCCAGGTCCTAATCTGTCTACCAACCAAATTTCATCCAAATCCATCCCGCTGTTTAGGCGTGAAGAGGTAACAAACGTACACACAAATTTTCGTATACATTATGGGAGAACTTTGTTTATCCCGCGGGAACTACTAACTTTATCGGGATAAAAAATATTTAATCTGGAGTATGTTCTACCTATACATACATCAAATTTCAGCCAAATCCGTTCAGCCGTTTCCCCGTGATTGAGCAACAAACAAACAAACAAATATGCAAACAGTCACACTACTGCCTAAGCAGGCTGTTACCACATTGCCGTGTTATAGTCATTGTGCGGCCGCGTGTACTTTACAATTTTTTTTTCTCGAGTGAAATTGCAGTAACAGATAATTGCTCTAACATTGTCTGTACACCAGTAATAGTAAGACCCTTATATTTATAGACTCCTGTAAGGACGGATCCTGCAAGGACACCTGCTCCTGCAAAGATAAGGGCTGCAACGACTGCTCAACCAAAGGTAAGCTTTTCGTCCGCGCGTTTGCTGTACAAACAAGAATTTTCGTTGCTTGTAGTGCACATAAAAAGAATAGAATCAACCCATCTCTTCCCGTGGGTGTTGTAAAACGCAGCTAAGAGAATTCAACCAAGAAATATCTATAGACGTACGTTTTATGGGCTCACCCTCTGTTACGTGTGTATTTCTGTTTATTAAAAAGCTAAACGTGCATTAAAGTTTTAATGTTTGTGATATCTCTACCACACCATTTAGAATAACGGGCGTGACATTATGTATGTTATGTAAAGCTTAACGCACTTTGTAAAGTTAGTAATTAAGAAAAAAACTGCCTGTACAGAGATACAATAGCAGCGATAGCATCGCGTTGTCTACTTTAGCATTTAAGTACTTCAAAGAAGCGGTGGGGCATACATTTAACGCGCTTTGCATTGAACGCAGAGGACACCATTATGTCTATCAGGGTAGGTAATTTTTTCATAGATTATTCGCATGACGACCTGTTTGGTGTAGTGGTTAGCAACTCTGGCCACTATACCAAAATGGTTGCGGGTTCGAATCCCGCTAGGGGCATATGATGAGGACATTTGTACCCGAGTTATGGATGTTTTCATTTATAATAAGTATTTATTTACAAAAAAAAATGTATTTATATAGTATATCAACCATCTGGTATCCACAACATAAGCCTATAGTTGCTTACTGTGGAACTAGATGGCGCTGTGTGTGTACTGAGCCAACCTGCGTACTAGCGCTCATAGCGCTGTCCGCTCTCTCGTTCCATATTTTCATTTTATTTTATTAAATAGGTTTACGCTTGTTACATCGCTTAGAGTAATGAAGCCTTATGTATATAAGTTATTAGCTAAATGTACAAACAATTATATGTAAACACCGCATGCATCAGATAGATTACATAAAAATTATTAAATTCAAAAATAAGAAAAAAAATAACTTAGAAAAAAGTGTACCCATTTACCCTAAGTAAAAGTTGATTATTCAAATAGAAGAGAAGCCCAGCTTACAAACATAGTAGTATCACGAGAACCATCCCAAATTGGAGGTCAGAAACATCCTAAACACAAGCGCTTAGGAGTCCAAATGTCGCATCGGGCCCTGTCGCGCCTCATACCGCCCGCTGATCGCGGTGTGAGACTCGACAGCGCCCCCCGTGGAGGGCGCGCTAGCCGCCCTCCGGGAACGGGCCTCCCCTTGTGAGGGGGGGCAGGTCGGGGGGGGGCAGGTCGGGGGGGGGGCCTGGAGCCGCTTATGCGTTCCCAGGTCCTCCCTACTGCCGAAGAAGGTCGCCGCGGGGTTTTAGTGGGTATCCCTCCCGTCAGGGAGGGGAGTCCCACATAACCGTCTCGCAGTCCCCCAGGCGAGCGGTACGCGTAACGCATTTCCCCGCGAAAAAAAAAAAAAAAAAAAAAAGGAGTCCATATATCATGGACATTCAATACATTATGTTAAAACTTTGTAATATTCAGATGTGTACTATAGACACGTGACAGATGGTAATACTCATGCAAGCCATCAAAACATACAAGTCTTGCAAGCAAATCGCCCCGTTCTAGGTTTATATATTTCCCACAAGCCCCATGTATAATGCTAATGTCTTATTTCACCCCAGGTAGTTGCTGCTAATCCCCGTCAGCATGGACCGTCCGTCTAGACGCCCGCGCCGCCCCTCCCTCTGCTCCCGGGTGACCGCAGCCTTGGAAAATTGCTTCCCTGTCGCGTTCTCCGTCGTCTTTTTTGTCACAATTGTGCTCTTCTATTGTCTTATATAAACAATTCCTCATAGTTTTTTTTTTTTTTATGGTCCACTGGATACGCGTTTTACCACAATCTCACCTGACGGGAAGTGACGATGTGGCCGAAGATGAAGCTCGCGATCTCAGTAGATGCCTATTTGTCATATTTATTCGTAATCACAACGGCCTTCTCTACATTTTTTCCACTGCATCTTATAAAATCTCCCTGAGAGTGAATGTGCTAAATCTAGACAATCGTCCAAATATGGCAAGCTAATATTATGCTATTTACCTGAATTACAAAAAAAAAACTACTGAAAAGATTATACTGAAATTAAAATGGGACCAACCTGACTCTAACCTCTTTCATTTACAAAAGGAACCACGCCAATAAATCGCCAAATCTCGGATTTATCGATGAACGTACATACAAAAAAAATACATCCAGCCGAATATAGAACCTTTTTTTATGGTTAACTGGATACGCGTTTGACCACAATCTCACCTGATGGGAAGCGACGATGTGGCCGAAGATGAAGCATGCGATCTCAGTAGATGCCTATTCACCCTGCTCTTGTAGGATTCAGGAGACTAACGCCGGAAGGGAGTTCCATGCCTTGTCTGTTCGTATTATGAATGAAGAGTCGAACCGCTTAGTGCAAATGTTCGGTATGTTAACTACATACGGGTGGAATCCCTCCCCACGTCTAATAGTCCGAAGATGAAAATATATCTAGAGTTTGGCAAAACTTATATGATAGTCATATCATGCAGCATCCTAAACTTCCAGTTGGAGATCAAGTGAGAATAACCAAATTAAAATATACTTTCGAAAAAGATTATGAAACTAATTGGAGTGATGAAATATTCATTATCTCATCTATAATTCAAAGAAATCCTTATGTAGTGCATACTCTGAAAGATTTAAGCGGTGAACCGATAGGAGGTACATTTTATGAAATAGAGTTACAGAAAGTTACAACAAGTCCTCAAACTTTATATAAAATTGAAAAAATACTGAAGTCTAGATATAAAGGGGGTGTGAAAGAGGTTTTTGTAAAATGGAAAGGATACTCTAATAGATTTAATTCTTGGGTGCCATACTCAAATGTTACTGATGTATAATTTTCTCGTTATATAAAAACGAATTTTATGTAAACATTGATTTATTTTAGTTTAAACTTTGTGTGGTAATAGACGAATAAATAAATTATAGAAAACATTCAGTTGCATACCTTTTTCCCCCTCTTGCTCTTCTTTAATTCTATTTCTATAAAAATAAATTTTAATTGAAAAAAGATGTCAGTCAGTCTACGGTAGTATAGTCAACATGTGTGAACGTGAATTTTATTTAATACTACTAAGTAATAGTTCAACGAAGTATTTCTCTAATAATACTTCGACTAACTTCTTAACCAAGCTTCCGAAATCTATAAAGTTAAGTGGTGAATGGAATGTTGGTATTGTGCAATTTCAACATCCATGTATCTACTGTTTATAGCGTGCAAGAATCTGAAAACTTTATTACCATTACGGAGAGAAGACTTGTAATTATAGGTGGAGAAGAGAGTGGTTTCCATGATGATCTCATTACGGTTTTCATTCCGCCTAAAAATTATAATACAATTACTGAAGTCATCTATTTACTGAAGTCATAAGTTATTAAAAGATAAAATCAAATTTTATTATGATGATAAATCGAAATATGCAAAATTTATAAGATTAAACAAAAACATCATTAATATTCAAATTGCTCCGAAGCTGTCTCTTCAACTTTTGATCCAAGTATGAATATAATGAAGGCCCCATCTGGAACCCATCAAGTTAATATACATTTAGGTTGACCATCACAAATATTTATAATTGTGATGTTATTACATGTATACCACAAATAGTCGGTGATATAATGGCACGCAACAACTGCCTTCAATTGAAACAACCCGGACCGATTTAACGTGCCCTCCGAAGCACAGAAACACTCATATTA
Organism: Oegoconia quadripuncta; assembly: GCA_949316235.1. Lineage (NCBI taxonomy): Eukaryota > Metazoa > Arthropoda > Insecta > Lepidoptera > Autostichidae > Oegoconia > Oegoconia quadripuncta. The sequence continues at coordinate 12,514,237 of OX438758.1, forward strand.
AAATGCCAAAAATCCATCTAAAGACTAACAGCGCCAGACATTGCTTAACTTCAATAATCGAAAACGAAAAGAATATGTAGGTAGGTAGGAAAACCCCAAAACTTCACCAATACAAATTCACTAATGAGGTGATCATTAACTAATTGACCCATACCATTCATAAGCGTACACTAGGTATTTGACAGGTGATGATTTCAGTGCGCCAGAACCGGCGAAAACACACTAGGTACTAGCGTTCCTTTTGACTATAGAAACCAAAAAAAGCGCTACCACCAACCGAACCAAGTGCTAAACATGTACCCGGCTGAGAAAATATTAGTTCTTCAAGTTTAGTTTAGTCCTAAGAGAAAAACGAACGCAATGGCCTTGATTATTTGGAGCCTGCGTCGGGCTGTAGTGTACCCCACTTGTGTCGATACTGGGCACTCTTAACCCTATTCCACGTTTAAGCAACCTCCAGGAGAGGCTGCAGAGAAAATCAAAATTAATAAATGTAGAAATACATATTTATTTCATTTCGGAGCAGGGCGCTCTTTCGAAGCGTTTAGCCGATGTCACCGACCCGAGAGCTGGCTGTTTCCTTGCTCAACGCTCAAGTATCTGTATTCAGCGAGAAAACGCTGCCTACCCTGGCCTCACGGGCCCAATTTTTACACTTCAAAGCAAGTACACAAGTTTATACTGTACAATTGAAATCTTATTATACAGGTATGAAGTAATTCCCATTAACTGGTGACGCTCCTCTTGATTATGTAGAATTTTCCCCAAGGAACCGAAGTCGAATTCGATCCAAAAATTTCGATTACCCATAGAAAGTAAACCATTTTTGAAACCACCTTTAGTAAAGAAGTCCAACATTTTTCGGCTCAATTCGGCTATGGTTCCCAGTGGAAAGTTGTTCATAATCAGGAGTGGAGTCACAACACGAATTACATTTCACCCTGTATTTCACCTTTCATTCGCTATTCGTTTTCGAATAGTGAAGTTAAGCAATGTCTGGCGCTGTCACTCCTTGGTTGCGTGACGTAGTGGCATGGCGCACGTTAATTAGTCAGTCCCGATTGTTTTCGATTAAAGGTACTCGTTAAGCACTGGGCCGGCGTGGTTGATTATGGCGCAGTGAGAAGTGGCTGTGCCCTTACAGTACGTAAAAGCGACCTTTACATTTGGCTGAAGGCTAATTTTGATGATGATGCGGTCCGCCCTCTACCTCTCTTGAATTATTATCATCAACTTGCTGTATTAATGACATATGGTAATTTTATGTTATTTTGCAAATAAATATCAAAGAAAAGAACTAGTCTTTTCTTTGATATAATTTTAAGTTGTATATGGATTGATACACTGATATCATGGGAAATATGAAAGTAACTTACTCCTCATATGTATCTATAAAATTTACAATCGTGTAATTGTTTAATTGTCTTATAAGTTTAAAATGGAATAAACCTTTTGTAGCCATATGATATGTTATTATGGCATATGATATATATCTCTCTCTTCAATTTAGAAGAATGAAAAATTATTAAATTTATTTAAGAGCTACGCTCTTGTCGGTGGAGTCCATTCCACACTTCTCTACATATGATATATTGGCTTTCCGGTCGCGGCTTCGCCTGCTTGGAATAACTATATCGCGGACATTTGTTTATCCCGCAGGAACTACTTTATTGGGATAAAAATATCTTATGTTTCAATTCAGGGTTTGTTCTACCTATATACCAAATTTCATCCAAATACGTTACTCCGTTTCGCCGTGATTGAGCAACAAACAAACAAACTAATACACAAACAAACATCCATTTATAATATTAGTTAGTTGATGTATAATGTGTGATATATGCTATACGATATATGAGGTATGATATTATATGATATAATACTGATGATATAACATATACATAAAAAGGAAAGACAATATTTTGGGCACCACTACTTTATTTCATAATCAGAATAAGGGAATATAATTTAAACATTCAGAACCGTTCAGCATGCAACAACAAGCAGAAATACGATGTGGAGAATGGACATTCGCTGCTTAGCAACAGCCACCTGAAAGCAAAAAGAAATGTTTGTAAACAGTACTGTACAGGAAAGGCTGTAGATATCCAACCAACCAAATCCAATACCAATCCAATATAATAGAGCCCTAACAGGCGCTTAAGCAATCGCAACAAAACGTAAACCCATCAACAACTTGGCGGTGGCACTGCTGTGTCCTCAGATATTAGCAGCAGCGTCATTAAAGCGGAACTTTCAAAAACTTGCAATCGCCGACGTGCCTGCCCAGATTGGCAATTAGAGCAAAATCTGGGAGGATTTTGCTCTAATTGCCTTCTTTTCTTTGTAATATGATGCTCATCGCATCATGGGAAAGTATTATGGTGAACAGTGGTCTGTTATTTATTGTAACATGTAGAAACACAAGACAAATCCAGCCTACACACTCCTCCCACTGTAAGTCCTGTAAGCCACAATCAACAACAACAATGCCAACCCTATGGTGAAGGAGGGCGACTGAAGCTCAACCCCCTGCTTTGTATACATCAAAAGCGGGAACAAGAAAGAGTCGTTATTTTATTCAAACCGCAGGTGATCCGACACAATAACATGTTAAGCACGTACCTGATTTGGTAGAGCAATCGGAGCAATCTGCTTCGCATGTGCAGTTGTCCTTGCAATCCGCGCCATCCTTACAGGAATCTGAGGAAACAGAACATAGTAAAATAACAAGAACATAGGTAGCATGCATAGCAGAGCTTAGAGAGGATTTAGTGCCATATGATTCCCAGCAGATAGAATCAATGACAATGGGCTTACCCCTGCTCATGTGTGCATTTCTGTATTTCGTAAGGTGAAACGTGGATATTGTTTCAATCATTAAAACGTTAATGTTTGAAACACCCAAACGCTTATGGTTGCGGTATCTTTGATCTCCATTTGAGATAAAGGTACGTGACCTTTATCTCAAATGTATTCCCACATGTAATATAACGCGTAGTCCTATATGTAAATTATATCGTATGCGTAGACATTTGCAGGTAAAATTAATCTAACTAATATTATAAATGCGAGAGTTTGGATATTTGCTTGTTTGTTTATTGTTTAGTCACGATGAAACGGTTGAACGGATTTGGATGAAATTTGGTATATAGGTAGAACATATCCTGTATTACAACATAGAATATTTTTATCCATAAAGTGAATGGTTCCAACGGGATAAACATATTTCTATGATAAAGTTAATCCACACACGCGAAGCCGCGGGTGTAAAGCTAGTGGTACAATAAATCATCCATAGGACGTCCACTGCTGAACATAGTATAGAATTTTTAATAGGCAATTTGTACAAAAAATAAGATATCGTACTTATTGTAAATGAAATAGGAACTGAAAAAATTAATTTACCTTTGCAGGGTTCACAAGGGGCAGGCATATTATCTGGTGACTGTTCAGAGCTGGAAGCTGGAGACGTGATGTAATGGTGTCAGGTGGTGGGTAAGACTACGGTCTATCATCAGTACAGTTAGGTTTATATACCTGCAAGTGCAGCAAAAACAGACCGAGCAAGGGCAAGGCCACGAGAGAACCTCGAGTTTTTTGCTGGTTTTAGTGATTTAACTGGAGTACGTAAGTAAATTAGAGTAAGATTCCGTCAATTGATTTAATGATTAGGTGTATAATGTCATACATAATTGAAACTCCTTCCTTGATCAAATCCAGATGCAATTAATTGAAAATTTAAAAACTTTCAGAAAGTCAGTTACATATAATGAGATAGAGATTTTCAGTTATATAATCAAGTACCAACTTTGAACCAACAAACAACTTTGAAAGGAAATAATGGGTCAATGGGAGTGGTGAAGGTTTGATAATGTACTCCAGAGATAGAGATGGGGTTAGGTTTTTCCAACAGATTAGTCGTAAACACAGATGACGCTGTTTATATTATTTCTGTTAAATTATTAATTTTTTGTCAGTGTCCAAATATTTTTAGCTGGTCTCCGAAACAATATGTGACTCACTGATGCCGAGGGGTAGGGGCAAATTTGAGGAGGTTAAAGGGCAAAATTTATAAACCCGTAAAAAGACAGTAAAAAGATGAAAGAAACTTGTATGCAACAGAGATGAGAATGTTGAGATAGATGAGTGGAGTGACGTGGACGGATAATATAAGGAATGAGTATAAAAGTGGCACTGGTATGGACATGTTATGAGGAGGGATAAAACGCATGTTACTAAGAGAGTGATAAATATGGATGTCGATGGTTGGAAAGGAAGAGGCAGACTACGTAAAAGATGGATGGATTGTGTGAGGGGTGATATGAACGAACAGAGCGTGAATGATGAGGTAACGGCTGATAGAGGGAGATCGGAAAAAAAGAGGTACTGCGACATTTTTCAAGTCCAAAGTATCAATGCAAAATTAATGTATTGCCTTTTTGTACAATAAAGCGTTTACAAACAAACAAACAAACATAGATCCTATGGAATGTGAGGAATGCACACAAGCATGTATATCGCCATCGAGATCGCCTAGTGACCTCGGATTTAATCTGTTAAGCTGTGATACGAAAACACAAGATTCGAGACATGGGAAACTTAGTCGAGTCGCTACGTCTCCTCGAATAAGTGGTGCTAGCCCTGCAGGTATACTCTTTCGTACATAATAAAAATTAAATATCTTGGACATTTACACCAATTATCTATTCTCAAACTAAGCAAAGCTTGTATAACTATGGATACTAGATAACGGATAAACACATAGAAATTTATATAAACATCCATGATTAGGGAATAAATATTCGTATGCAGCAACCATTGATTTCACTGAGAGGGTTACTACATCAATCGGTCGTATAGAGACCTATGATTGGCTTTGGGTTCGCATGCATTTATAAAAGTAAGTCTTGAAGTACTTGTATCAAAATCAATACAGTTAGTTGCATTAAAGTTTCAAGGATATTGTTTGAAAGAAAAAGTATTTATTGCCAATACACACAGAAAATTTCGTAGGTATCACAAAAGCGTCAGCATTTGCTGCCAATATGTCGTATGGGAATGGACAGCGCTGGTTTTCAGCGCAACCCCTCTCTCACGTAGGTTTTCAAAATAAAAAAACAACACAGTCACGAGCGTTCCCACATACACTTATATGTGTGAGGAAAATTAAACGGGAAAAAAAGAAAAAACTGTTGTTACCTATTGCGAGTGTGATGATAAAAAAAAGTGCACTCACATATAAATTTTACCTTTTGTTCAGCTTTACGACGGAGATCTTGAGATCGGCTAAGACGAATAGATTAAAAAAATAGGTATAAAAAAATGCATATGTGAATTAGCCACTAAGCACACTTTTTACATGTTTACTTTTTTCGAAATTTAATGAGCTCTACCAAACAGTTAATAGTTTAGTAACGGTTTGTGATTTGTCTAACGCCCTATTGTTAATTTTTTTAACCAATGTCATAGTTTTTGTTCCGGATCCAGTATCATCGCAGTGTTCCGATGTTTTAGCATCTTAGTTGCATTGTTTATTTCCAATAGTAACGTTGTTTGTTCCTATTATTAAAAATCCTTAATTTTGATTTAAGATTACAGTTATAAAATGAAAGTGTTCGACGACAGTACATGTAAGAGTATCATATTTCTGAAATATTTTTGTACCTTATTTAGTTTCCCAGTGGAATAGAATAAAACAAACCCATCTCTTTCAGTAAGTGTCGTAAAAGGTGACTAAGGCCCGTATTACAGAATGTTACTCAAATCAAATCAAAATATTTTATTTCATGGGTTAAAATTATCATTTGAAAACGTCACTATTAGTATTAATATTATATTTAAATTTTAAATTTACTGCTCATTCACAAGGCTGACTCCCCAGAGAAGAACGAGCAAGAAACTCTAGGGTTGCTCTTTTAAACAGATGCGAGGAAGCAGAGATCTCCGCTTGAGAACGGTTAAAAAGGGACAGCTTTATGTAACTTGTATAGCGGTATCACTTTCTAACTATGCTCAAGCGCAGATCTACGCTAGAGCAACGTTCTGAAACACGGGCCTTAATGATCACGAGTATAACAGCGAAGCCCAATGATGGGCAGCAGTATCAGAAACTCCCAAAAAACTGCGATCCCCAACCCGGCTGCGCAAAGTGACGATTAAGACAAATTTTTCATGGAAAGTGATGTAAATCCCGCCATAGGAGAGACTATCCAATAGTGGACTTCCTTAGGCTGTTGATGTGATGTAGGTACTCGTACTATATCTTGGAAGAGTCTGAGTCTTGTTATCGTTTGTCCTTCGGAAGAATATTAATTTATCTATCCCTTTTTAAATATTTTTAAGTAAACATCATGATTGGAGTATTAAAATTTAAATTACAGAAATTAAGAAAGTAATAGAGCGATTTGAGGTGTTTTGGGTTGATAAATTGAGTTTACAATTACTTTTTTCTCTATACACAACGGGTTAGCACTTGACACCAATCACACTTGCTGTAAAGTGAAGATGAGGCCAAAGGTGGAAGCGTACTTACCCTGAAACCCCATGTATTTGGGGAACGGGCTATTTTATCTCTGATGCTATTAACATTGCTGTTTGGCGGCAGATTTAGATAAACTGGCGGTAGCTAGCCAGGTGGGCATTTAAAATGCCCTACCACCAACCAAACCGAGTACTAAACATGTACCCCGCTGGGGATCGAACCCGCGACCTCCGATTCGTATAAACCCTATGTTGTTTAAATTGAGTCACGGAGGAAGTTTGCCAAAAAGGAGAACCTTTTCGAACGAATCTAAAAGTAAAATCCAGATCCTGTGCATATTAACCGACTTCCAGAAAAAAGAGGTCGTCAATCCGACTGTTTTTTTTTATATTAAAAAAACGAAAAAAGAGGACATATCCTACATTTGTGAATCGATTTCAATAATTATTTTTTGGGTCAAGCATGGTGCCATAAATGGTGGAGATCCAATGATCCACTCTGGGATACAAGTACGGACGGATTATTTGCCAAAATTTGGTTTTATTTTATTTTTTTATTTTATTTTATTTATTTTATTTTATTTTATTTTTTTATTTTAAAGATTCTTACTATGTTACTGACAAAGGTTACTTTAACATTGAATGGGTATGTCTTAATTAAATTACAATAAAATTCGTACTAATACATTATTAATCATAATATTATTATATAAATGTCAATGAAAACAAATCAAATCCTCAGTGATATATGAGTCGTTAGGTTAATATGTCTAAATATGAATAAAATATGTCTATGGAAGTTAAATAAGCCTAATGAAAATGTCAAAATTATAGATCTATAAATATGTACAAAATATGTGTGTTGGTGTTCAACTATTTTTATTATTGATCGAATCTGGTACCGGTATCGGCGGTATCATAAATGAAAACGGCACCATTTGTATGGAGACCCGTAATTTCTCTGTAATAATGTTGTTACAACGAAAAATGTACCTAAATGCCTCCATCTGTTTCTTCGCAGTTTCGAAGCCAGTCACCACTTGGAACGGACAGTGCGCCTCGGGCTGCAACTGCTGTGATCTCGGTCTTGACCGTAGGTATTACTATTCTTTTCTTCATCCTAACATACAAAGTCCGATGTGATTAGGACAAATCTTTCCTTCGAAAGAGATACGAAACGCAAAGAGAAAGGTATGACCATTATTTATTTTTGTCATAAGACCGTAATAAGAAAGAAGTAGAAATAAGTAGGTATTTATAAACCAAAAACCCGACAGCATATTTATTTTGCGGGCGCCATGTTGGAATTGTTTCCATATTATGTGTCTTATGACCCTCTGGGGAACGAATCAAACGATGAAAGTGATCAAGCCGTTTAGACTACAGGAGGTACGTAGAAATCTATACACGAAAAACACCTTCCTTCCTGTGGCAGTCGGGTAATAATAGACCGATCAGTTTGCACACAAGTTGCAGTTTTATTTCTTGACAGAAATAAATAACATCGGCTTTAATCTCACCTTATTTCAGAGCAAATAAGACTCTGATTTAAGTGGCCTGTCCATATAAAGCTTTTCTTTTCCACAAACACATTAACTAGGTGACGTTTCCGCCATGTTTGACGACGTGGCTATTCACACACTCGAAATACTCGTATAGAGAGAATTGCATATGGGTCGCGGGCCTGGCTGTTTCAATCGCGCCCCCGTCTGGATAGGTTATTATGTATTCCATCTCTTTTCTACAGAAGTGAACCTTTCCTTCCCTTTTGCGACAACCAGTAGAAAAATGTTTGATTTTCTTCTCTTTTGTATTATTGCACCATGATTAATAATCGCGCTCTTTTCAGACACATGCATGAAATAAACGTTGACTGCAAGGAGTCGAAAATGCAGACCAAACCCTGCGACCTGTACGAATATATATTTACTGATAAGTAATACAGTTATTTCACATTATAGGTATTCGGTAGAATAAAAATGTTAACTTTAGTTACATATTTAATTAAATTTCAATGATTTGTAGGTATTTGAAGTAAGGAATGGTGTAGTTTAAGACTTAATCATATACTCAAGTATATTTCTAATAAATTAACATTTTGGTGGCTATTCTTATTTACTAAACCTATGGTGAATATTGTGATCAATCAATATGGGCATAGTGGAAAAATCTTACGCTAAGCGAGGTAACAAACTTCCTAAAATGTACGGACACGCAGAATAGAATTAAAGTTTGATGACAAAAGGATATCATTTCTTACAAATATGAGTAGTTTGATAAAACAATAGATAGCTGTAGATAAACTCGACTGCTATATGAATATACATCTATAGGAATAGCAAAATATCATACTTTGTGCAACTTCTACAAAAGAATACAATCCAATTCTCTTAATAATTATCCTTCTTCTTTTCGAGTCGAGGCAAGTTTCAAATTTAACTATTATACTAGAAAAACGTTAAAAGAAGGCCATGGAGATAAGATAATTAAACATTATCATTGAGAAACGCAGTTTTAGATCGTGTTAATTCGTAAGTAGTTTAAGTGAAATATGTTGGTTTGTTATATGTAGTCTATTTCTTGGTAGAGCTAGTGGTAGAGGAGTCGGTGGTGGTGGTGCCTCGTTTGGACTTGCAGGTGCACGACGCGTCGCACTTGCACGACTGGCAACACTGGCTCGTGTTGCACTTGCACGCTGGAACATGGAAAACAATACGTTTAACTATTATTTTTGACGACCTTTTTGGTGTAGTGGTTAGAAACTCTGACCAATTTAACAAAGTACACGAGTTATGGATGTTTTTATTTATAATAAGTATTTATTTACAACAAAAAAAATGTATTTAAGTAGTATATCAACTATCTGGTATCCACAACACAAGCCTATAGTTGCTTACCGTGGAACTAGATGGCGCTGTGTGTATGTCTGAGGATATTTATTTATTATTATTTATATGTAACAGTCGTTTGCATTCTTATTTACCTGATTTCCCTTACGACTACCTACTCTACAGTAATCTAGACGATTTGGTGAAGTTTCTAAACTAACACGCATTTAGCCAAAACAATCGAAACCTGGAGAAATCTGAGCATTGTTGTACCAAGTAACGACCGAATATTATTAAACTGTTACAGGTAGGTACAAAGTTAGGTACGGTTAAGTGATTGCATAATATTGTGTATTTGACATCATAAGCATATTAAACGAGTAGTTTATAAGAAACTAGAGTCGTAAAAAACTAATATACCTAACAGAATAGTTTTTATTTTCAATTGACGTCACGTACCTATCCTTCTACAGGTTTCAAGGTTATGTAGTTTTCGTACTTGAGAAATAAAAATTTTGTTACCAAATCGATACGGTTATAGAGCTAAATTGAGATACTAGCTTTATGTCCGCGACTTTGTCCGAGTGGACCTCGACAGAAAATATAAACTATCACTTGTATTATATAAAAAAAAAAAACAAAAAATACATTTATTTACTAGATAATATTTTTACAATGTAAGTAAAGTTTACTTGTGTTAGTTTAGCTCTTCCATATTAAATTTTTTATCAGTAAATAAAAATAAAAGAAAATGTGCCGATGGGAATGGATGAGTGTGTGTTTGTGTGGATGGGTGTGTTTGTATAAGTGGGTGTGTAAGGGTGTGTGTGTGTATAATCTTATTTCATTTATCTATTTATATGTACATATACAGCGTAAATTATTGATTAATTTTACATTCAAAATGAGTTTACTGTCGTATTTTTATTAGCGCTTCGATTTCGCCATACATTTTAGTTTTGAGCCAATCATCCAATGTAGTTTTACATTGGACCTGTTTGGTGTGAACTCTGACCACTATACCAAAAGGTTGCGGGTTCTAATCCCGCTAGGGGCATATGTTTGTATGATGAATACGGACATGTGTACCCGAGTTATGGATGTTTTCATTTATAATAAATATTAATTTACAAAAAAAAATGTATTTATGTAGTTTATCAACCTTCTGGTATCAACAACACAAGCCTATAGTTGCTTACTGTGGAACTAGATGGCGCTGTGTGTGTGTCTAAGGATATTTATTTATTATTTATTATTGGATGATTGGCTCAAAACATCCAACAAAACAACCAAAGTAGATTACTGAGAAAGTAAATGTGAAAATATGTTTGTGTGCTATGTATGATTAAATCTCAATTTAAAATGGTTTAGTATGTAAGTCATGTGTGGTTCACCACGTCTAATAACTGAAAAGTCATCCATCCATGTGGTCCAGTTCCCTAAACATTTGCTGAAAACCTTACAGTCCGATGTCAAAATATTAACCAGCTAAATAGCAGATGACATTTAGTGTAAATAGAAATTTTTTGTCCTAAACGAATTTTAACAAAAGGACGTGCAGAGAATTTTAGAGAACTTGACTTTATATGCATATTATTATAAAACGAATAGATAAGAATTTATAATATTAGTGAAAGGTTTAATAAATGTGTTAAATTTCTTTATTTAAAAACAGTAACAAATAGAGAGATGGAATTTCAATATAAACTAGAACAAATGTAAAATATTGGGGCCGCGAGGCAAGGTACCCAAAACGCTGGCAGCGTTTCCTCGTTGTATGCAGATACTTAGCGCTGGGCGAGGAAACAACCAGCTCTCGGGTGACCAGTGACATCGACCAAGCGCTTTAAAATATTAAAGAAAAATTTAAGAGCGCTCGGCCCCCAAGGACCTAAAGTTTCGACTCCGAAAGCAAGGAAAATTTATTCGGAACCGATGTCTCTATATATGTTAATTTTGATTTTTTCCGCCGTCTCGGCTGCTGCACCTGGCCTCCTTGAGGTTCCTTGGAGGTGAGACGGAGCGAGAGTGTCGACGCAAGTGGCATCCCACACTAAGGCCCGACCCATACTCCAATGAATCAAGGTCATTCCGTCCGGTCTCTTGCCGTCGTCCAGTAAAATACCATTCGGTTCAAGAACAGATAGTGAAGATGACTAGGATAGAGGTTGTAGAGTTTAAATGGGAGCTTGTTTTTGCTCACGATGAAACCCTAAATTTAAGGTACCCTACCCAAATGAAAACATGGTATGATAGCATTCTTTTACACTGTAGAGCCGGGGTGACTGGATGAAAAGAGATGGCCGTTGTCTCTCCACCTTGGTCTTTGGCGTTTAATGACTTTTCCTATCGATTTTTTAAAACTTATACGGGTACCTACGAACTATAATGGTAGAGAACTTTACTGCCATTTCCTCCGTTATTAATCCAATTTAACAATTGAACCTGTTGACGATGAAATTGCTTCAATGATGGTGACCTAAATAGGCTGATAACTATCAAATTGAATAGTATTTCGGTATTTTATGACTTTATAAAATACACAAAAGAAATATTTTATCCATAACATGCCTATCACTAAAATATTTTTGGGAATTTTCAAATCTGAGCAAATGTTGATCCCTTTGATTAGACTGTTTTATGTAGAAGCCCCAATCATGTAGACACCCTTTATAGCAAAAATTTTATTGTTTTCTCAAGCCGTTGTCCGTTTCAAAATTTGCAAAGCATTTTTCGACCACTTGCTGGTATCTGATTGAGCTGAAATTTGACATATTTACAGTTCGATGACAATGCAATATTATGGTACCATCGATCGAACTGATTTGATGATGGAGCCGGGATTTATGGGCTTGATGGACAATGGCAAGATAGTCGAATTTGGGCTAGTTTGTTTTGTTGCCATGAGCACTTTTCATTACACATGATGACGAGGGTCTGAAGATGGAGCCAGAAAATTGCCACTGGAACTCCTTGATGGACTTTACGTTACTCGCCTAGAATAATATATGATAATCATGATTGAACATTAAAAGCTTGTTTTTAAAAGAATTTTTAATGTAGACCTTATTTTGTTATATTATTGGGTCTTTACCTATGAAATTGGAGTTTTTTTTTTCTTCGTTAATCATATGTACCAATTCATGCGATTTTCAAAGCTATATCCAAATTTGTTTATTTGGAAAATGAAATATTATTTTAAGGTTTCACATGAAATATTTTTTAATTTCTGGACTAAATCACATAATAAAAAAAATTTGAACAGAGCTCTTTTCATGTGCTTGCCATAATCATTTCTTAGATTCGCTGAAACTTTTATAAAGCGGTTACTTTTAAAAATTAACGCTGCCTATACGATACTATCTATCCGATAATACACGCAAAGTTTAGCTAAATTTGGATTTGCCGTTCCCAAAAAAAATCAAAAATGTTTCTATGGAGAAAACAGTCTTAATGAAATTCTTCATACAAAACTCCAATTTCATAGGTAAAGACCTAATATTTATATATCTATAAGTGATCAGATGCTTATTATAAGTGTTCAGTAAGTAGAGCAGTTATCTATACTCACCATCACCGCAACCACCGCAGGGCATTTTGTTAAAATACAATTACGAAAGATATTCCAAAAACTATACTTCACGTCGAGGGACCGTACGCTACTGCGCAGAATTTACTCAGTGGAATGCAACGCCATTTTATACCGTATACGTTACTGGGCACTCTATTGATAAATTAACCATCTAGATTACGTTCGGAAACTGTTGTGAGCAAGTACGCTAAGAACAGAGCTTTAAGACTTCGTTCAGGACATGTCCCCTTAAACAAATTTGCTTTTATGATGGGCAAAGTTCACTCTGCAAATTGTGCTAGGTGTGATGTGGTGGAAGATGTTTACCATGCACTCACTGAATGCGTGCGGAATGAGTCACAAAGACGACAGTTGTTACCATCAATAGTATGTGAGGATATTGGTAAATGTAATAGTATATTGGCCTGTCCCCTTTCGGAAGAAGCCAGGGCTTTATATCAACTATTCGAAACTGTAATGACTAATAGAAATTAAGATTGATCTTCTGCTTCCATAGATTAATGTATGTAGGTAATAAGTACTCTTTGAGTTGTTGAGGTCTGTCACGAGGGTGACATAATCGCTAAAGCGACAAAACCCTCAAAAAAAAAAAAACAAGAAAAAAAAAAAAAAGTACGCTAAGAACAATACACCATTGAATATTTATTGACTTTGGTTTATTTTTTGTTCCGTCTCCGTGGAACAGTCCCTTGTCGAACATTACCAAAGATACACAACGTGACTGCTCTTAGCAATGTTTGCTTCATCAAACACCAGTTTTGGGCAAAATTATTACAAAGTAGTAGTTGCTACTATATGAAAAAGTGAAGTGAATTAAATACTCATTGACATTGTATTTATTTGTATTCGCCTAGCTTATTAAGTGTAATAAACGTTGTAGAAACCTCTTTATAATTTATCACCTGAAAGAGAGCAGATGCTTATAGCACAGGTATCCTTTTTTAAGTGGGTACCTGTTCAATAGTTTATTTATTGTTAGTTGAAATTTGAATAATAAAAATATGCATTCATTAAAAAGCATGCCGATTTAATTGACCTTTAACCGTCTAGCCTTCTGCATTGCAAATAAAAGGTACGCTGTCACAGATGGATGACAATTTAACAAATAAAATTCTGTCTTGATCGTTACTCAGCAACATTCGCAAACTAGGTAAATATTTCTTGACTGATAGAATTTATGAAATAAGTGGTGACATATTTTAGAATTGTAAAATGTTCGTGGCGGAAGTTCACTTCGTAGAAAGTAGAATTAAAAAAGTTTGTATACTTATTTAGTTATACCTGGAAACAGGATCTTATTGCTTGCACTCTATCTAATTATGTTAAATACTTACCTTAATAATACCTAAATATGCTTTTCAGTTCATTTCAAATCTCAGTAAAAATGTGTATAAATATTTTCAAATCAACTCGACCTAGCTTCCGAACGTAACATCGGACGACAATAACAAGTCTAACGTCAGTATCGTAAACTAATTTTCCATTGCTTCTTACACAACACAACATTGAATGTCATTTTAAGTGAAGATTTCAATACATATGAAATAAATCAAGAGAACAGTTTTAACGTGACAATATGAATACAATTTGTGGAAATTAGTGTCGTGCGGTTGATTATTTTGCACTCAGTACAAAGTAGCCATTGTTATGAATATCTTAAGTATACATCAATATGCTCTGATTAAAGTTTATGACCGTTTCATTCCTCATTTTAGTTTAGCTGTCCGTCCAGACTTCGCTCGTGTGAAGAGGGACTTCTAACCACTTATTAGAATTATTTAAGTCAAATATTCAACTATCACAAAACATGAAGTTCAATGTAATTTGATTGTATCAGATTGTATACGACTCTACTTTGCTGTCACCATACCTCGAACTTTACCTCTCGGGAAAACTCATTGTAGATTTTTAAATAAATGGGGGAAGGTATCTATTTTTATTAATTATTGTTTTTATTCTTATTTCATTGTACTAAATGATAACTAAAATTCTTTAAATTTTTTAAATGATGAAAATCTTCTCACAAGCAAGATCGAACTGAACAATCCGTCGTGAAGGATCGATCTCTAAATAGCTAAAAATTAATCAAAATTTTTATACGAATTATCCTTTTCAAACTGAGGGAAAAAGTAAAAATATTGCGTACCCAATGCATTTTCTCTTGTTTTCTCAGTTTAAAAAGAACATAAACCGCACAATAGAGCTGAATTTAGCTTGTAAAAATCGATCTACATACTCCAAACTCTAATGAGGGGGTAATGTACGAGTATGTACTAAATGAAACTTTCCTCATCAAGTACGTAGGTATTAACTCTGTCCAGCTAGTTTAATGTCATTGATATGTCAAGTGGTCTTTATCATTGACTGAATAAGATACCTGTTATCTTTAACCTGCAACAAACAAATTGTAGTATATTATTCATTGTTAATTTGGTGAAGGTGAAGCACTCCTGCGCAGCCGCATATTTGCTAATCGGAATCGATTAGTTGTTAAGTACAAGTAGTATAAGTTATACGTAACCAGCTCGTTGGCTATTTCACAATTAATGAGAAATATCATTGTGCCTTTTTGTAATACAACCACCTGTTTTTAAAGGCTCTCGAGTTTCTTGTTTGTCCTTCTCATGGGAAAATCTAACTATTTTAAGTGCACTCTGTATACCTACTGTTAAAATAGAACTAAATAAATATTAGTTACCTGCATTGTAGTTCCAAGATTGTCCGCTATAATCGCTAGTGAGATAATAAATAATAAATAAATAAATATTGCGGTCAATTACACCAATAAGTCCCAAACTAAGCAAAGGTTGTACTATGGATACTAGATAACGGATAAACATACATAAATATTTATATAAACATCCATGACTCAGGAATAAATGACACAAACATTTACCCGTCCGGCATTCGAACCCGCAACCGTTGGTTTCGCTGACAGGACATCCACTACATCAATCGGTCGTCAATAAATGCGATCCCCTCTTTTTTCTCTTCCACCAATATCTGCTCATTGTGCTAATGAAACAAACGAAATAAAACACAGTATTATTGTTAACTCTATCTTTTATTTGCCACAAATCACCAACTTCTACAAAATAAAGCATTTTTGACTTAATTGTACCTTCAAACTTTTTACAGTTCAGTCTCATGGTTTAAAATGATGGTTTTTGTGCCACATCTTGATAACTGTCTACCAAGTGGTTTGCTACTTGTGGTCTAATAAACCGAATTGTCAGACTAGATTTGTGTAGTTGTCAAGTCCATTCGGTTTATTAAACTTAATGCACCCAGAGTAAATCACCTGCGTGAACTAAGGCCCGTATTAATAAACCGTTCTCAAGATTGACATGACCTCAAGTTGCCGCTTGAGAATCTGTTGCATATTAAAACATCATCAGATAAATTGGTCTTGAGACCGAGACGCGTTCTCAATCTCAAGAACGATTTATTAATAGGGGCCTAAGTCTACTCACCGTTAGACTTAATGCATCTATAACTTAAATCGGAAAATTATGTAACTTTCACGTTTTTCGTGGTACACTTAATTCACCTGTTTATTTTTATTTTCGTGATAGACTTAATTCACATGCGATTCCTGAGGCCCTCATTTATTCATAACGATTAGAGAATCGAGTTCGCTTTTCCGACGATTTATACCTATCGAATTCTAACAATCGTAAGTTTGACAGTTGTGAATTGGTTCACAGTGGTCAATATTTTGAGTTACGTTCCATTTTTAATATAAGCGACTTCATTCAAGACCGCAGAAAACAAAAAAGGGGAGGTTCAGAGGAGGCTAACTTGCGGAGCCTCGAACACCGTCGCAAGGTCGCCTGTCTCTCAGTCTTTTACTGGATGCACTTCGGTGAGTGTGCGTTGGAATTACACAATCTTGTTCCACCATCGCCATTTCATCTTCGGACTAGGCGTGGGGAGGGATTGTACCCGTATGTAGTTAACATACCGAACATTCGCACTAAGCGGTTCGACTCTTCATTCATAATGCGAACAGCCAAGGCATGGAACTCCCTTCCAGCGTCAGTGTTTCCTGATTCCTACAACCTAGCATTACCTAACCTAGCATTGTTGTGTTCCGGTTATCAGAGATAAGATAGCCAGTCCCCCAAATGTGTTGGGGTTTCCGGGTCAGTAAGCTTCCACCTTCGACCTCATCTTCACTTAACATCAGGTGTGATTGAGGTCAAGTACGAACACATCGTGCATAAAAAAAAATAGAGGGGTGTCAGGATCGTAGCAAGTGGAAGTATGTAGTCTCTGCCTAAATTTCTAACTTGTCTATAAAATAAGTTTACTCACGCACGCACTACTTTACAATGTACATACAAAATAACTTTGGACTATACTTCGAGTTGGGAGCCTGATGACTTGTAACACAGACAGTACATCTACCTAGCTCAGTGTCACTCAAATCATATGGTCTGTTGCTTGCATTCGACTCACAACGACCGTATAACAATACCATTGTAAGCAAAGCCGCGCGACGCTATTGGAGATTTGAACGCCGCGAGTCCCGCTTATACTACATGTTACCGGTACAGTAGAAAAGGGCCAACCCCTCTTTCCGAGTAAACGATTGTGAACATAATAGTATAGTTAGGCCTGGGTAGACAGCACCATCATTGGTGCTGAGCTGCCAAAAACACTGAGACTGTCAACCCAACTAGAACAAAACCTCCAATAAGCAAAAGACGATCCATTGAGGCTTAACGACTAGGTATATAATTTTCACATACGTGGTTGTACATTGTCTTTCGTGGAAAATGAGGATCCGTATCCGGTATATATAGAATGTGTAATGACTAACTTCCTATCAGGAAGTATCTTCTACTGAACAGCAAGTAAACACTATGGCCCATGTATGAGTCACATTTACGTACATATATATGTGTGTACCTATCCCGCAATAACTAACTAAATACAAGCAAGTGTAACGTAAAAATAGTGTAATCTATATCTTCGATAAAACCAGTACCTAGAATTACTTATTGATTACAGATAGTAGTACTTGTAGGTACACTGTACAAGGTGATACAAAAAAAAAATATATTCATCATCATCAGCATTATACGACCCACTGTTTGGGTACAGCCTCCTCTCACTATGAGTATCGGCCATAATCGGTGGTGACGCAGGCTCAGTGCGGATTGGTTGGTTTGGAATTGTGACCTTCTTCTTTTTCTTCTTCATGTGGGTTTCTTGCGCCGCTTCTTTTCCCACAGATGATTTCCCTTTCCGAAGCGGTAGTAGCTTGGACATACCGACTGACAGATAAATGCAATAAACGTTTTTTATTTCCAGTAAATTTAAATTGACATTCAACAAATGATATCATGTACCTTACGTTGAAATAAATGCTTGAAGTTTGAAGTTTGACCAACTAACAAACAATGTTTCTAAGCCGGCCCTGTAGGGCAATGGATTGGCTTACCGTCTACCTTTAATTGAAAACCACCGGGTTATATTTAACGTGCCCTCCCAAGCATTGAAACACTCGTATTAAAATGCCATTAGTGGTCACCCATTCAAGGGCTGACAATCGTATAATTGCGGATTTAAAAAGTTACTGTCCACCATGCGCTAAATAGACTGCGCCACGCTAACTATACATATATCTCAGACCGTACCAACCTTACAGAGGAGTGAAACAAGTAGATGTTAGTATCCTCGAAACTGTCTACAACTGAAGTTTAGACGAGGTCTACCAGACGCTAGAGTCGTTAAACTGAAACAAGCGGGGTGTACAGCCTCCGGCTAAGTTATAGCGTTTAGCTGTACATGGAATTATTGGAGAGATTATGACTATCGAACCCTAAGTTCCTAATGCGCCACTGCTTACGGCCCTAAGTCCCTACAGCCCTATAGCTCTAACCTGACCATATAATATATATATACACAAATATATATGTACAGGACCTGTGCTATCGTGAGGCCTAAGGTACGTGGATAGTGATAGGATCAGGGGGGTTGGTGTGGTGGTTTTCTCACTGCTAGTCAGCCAGGCTCAACATACTAATCACTGGCACTTGAAGGTAAGAAGAACACAGTGAGAGGTGATGGTTGAGTGTGGTTCTGGGAAGGATGTACTGTCAGAGAGTCGCCCTGACCAAGTACTATGGTAGTGCGCTGCCAGAGAGTAGCCCTGGGCCAGCTGGGTGTAATGGAAGGTACAAGGGGTTGGTGGTGGTGTAGTTATCACTGCTAGTCTGCCAGGCTCAACAGACTAATCACTGGCACTTGAAGGTGTCTTCGGCCACAGTGAGGGTGTTGGAGTTGGAATGAAACATCAACTCAGTCGCTGGATAATTAAATTTTATTTACAATGTATTACCTATATATACAGATTTATCTGTTGTGCTGAGTCGTCTGTTCAAAGGTTGAAAGGTTGAACACGGGGGATAAACATGCTATGCCGGGGTATATAAATGAGCTTTTGCTAATGAAGTTGTAGTCATGGTGAAATCGCTGGATTTAATGCTGCCTCAAGGAGAATCGAGCTCGGAAGGAACTTGACCAAGACCAAGGTCGTGTTCTAGGTTAAAATTGTAGTAATATACCTATTATTATGAGAGGTATACTTTCTGAAGTTGTTAAGAGGGGAAGAAAGCCAGTATGAGAATCCAGTATTTAGTAAGAGCGCTAACACGCGAAGCGGTGCGGTGCCGCATGCCGCAGCGGTGCGCGGTCTAGCGGATCAAAATTTTTAACGACGATCTTGGAATATTTGTGCAAATATGGAAATGATATGCTCTGAGTTACTCTGAAAGAAATAAAGTCGTCGACATACCTGTGAAGGTTTGTTGATTGACGCGGCTTGTCGTATCTGTCATAATCTGATAATTGCTAGATCGCCCGGCTAAAAGGAGCAGCGATCGGTGCATATCATATAAAATAATATTTATACCTATTTATAAACTTGGGTATTATCATTTTGTACACCTTGTATATTATGCAAGTAATTAATTTTAAAAACTTAGACAAGTCGTTTTTTTCAAGTCTTATTTATTATAGAAAGATTTACTCACTAAAATCAATTCATTTCTGGCGTCGAAACTCCCTAAATAAGCAAATAAAATTTATAAAGCCTCACATACACAGGACAACGTGGATTAGGACAAAGAATTTGGCACACCTCGTTCCTATTTGCTATCTTATCATTACTCAGAGATAAGGCGATATCATCGAGCACACAACCGACTGACACTCCAGTACCCGGCTTCAATAGTTTGCCACCTGTTGCCGCAAAAAAACTGAGATAACACAATTATAACTTCATATAATGTGACGAAGAAAAAAGTGCTGATAAAATTATGGGTGTGAAAGTAAATTTAGCTTTAGTGTTTCTCTTAATTATAAGTGCTAGTGTTAAATGCCAGGACCCTATTTTGGACGAGAGCGATAGAACTGTTAGTGAAAACGATGATAATACCATAATCAATACCGACGATAACGGGGACACTAAGCAAGATGAAGTTATTGCCGAGTCGCCAGTGGAAATCATATCGGATACAGAACCTTTGCAAGTGAGGAGTGGCAAGTTTCAGATGAGCAGCGATGCGCTGACTGGTGATGAGAATAATTTTGTGAACTTCGCTGATCTTCCGCCGGCTGGTGACGCTATACAGAGCGAGAGGCAGTTGTCGCTCCCTAGCACCACATCACCGACGTATAACGAATTTTGTGAGTAATAAATGCTTTTATTTTGACAAAAAAGTTGATGTTTTAAGCCTTTTGCTTAGAATATAAGTAAAATGCTTTATACTGCGGACTTACCGATGCACAACGTTCAATTTGGAATTGAATACTCAATGGATTCCTAAATAACCGGTCCATGTTAATGATTTTCAAAATGGTCTCACTCTAACAAGTGACTCATCAAATCTGAGTCATTAGTATTTCTACATAATTTAACCTTACATTAGCTTTGTATGTAAATGTATTATCAAGATATCCTAACTGTTCTATTTAACAAAGTCAGTAACATTACGTTAACCTAGATATAGTGGTTAAACATATAACATGACGTATGATTACAATGCAGTATAGTTTAGAATGTCGTAAATTATAGTATATTGAGGCATCACAATTTGACCTCACATCAAATTTAGGTTACAAATTTGCTTGACTTTATCAGAAATGATTTAGCAACCCATGATAAGGGCCGCACCTTAGCGCCAATAACTCCTCTGAATTAGGAACTACACCATTAAATGTTATCATCCATATAGCAAGTATGCCTTCTTTATCTGGAAGGGTTATACAGCAAGCAAACTATAGTGTAACCAATTAGGCACAGATAAGGGCTACGTACGTCCTTTATCAAGACTGCAGATAAACAAAATGTATCTACTTGTTTCACAATTTTGTAAGAGGTAAAATAAGCATGATTTCATCTAACAGTTTGCTGAGGGATCTCCAATTTGGGTCACAGTCAAGAAATTAAACGCGCGATACGCACTGCGTTAGACGAACATAACGTCTAACGTTACATCGTCCATACTGAAATATCACGAGATTGACATGTGTTTATCTGTAATCTATATTGTCAACCGCAAATTCATAACGATGTTGATCATCATCAACAGCTTTATATGTCCCCACTGTTGGGATATAGCTTCTTCTCACTAGGAGAGCCGTATTCTACCACGCGGACCCAGTGCGCATTGGTAGAATTGTGTCAATCTAGTGGCCACTGAAGGCACCGCCACCGGCAGTGACACCGAGTTGACCAATTATAGAGCGCCCTCCGAAGCTCGGAAACACTCGTATTAAAATGCCACTATTGGTAACCTATCCAAGTACTGACCGCGTCAGATATTGCTTATGTTCGATTATCGAATATGAATAGCGAATGTAATTGTATGTACTTCCACTTTCACATATAACCTATTAGAACTAACATAATCCAAGCAAATTAGATGTATCATTTAGAATTAATAAAGTTATTTGTCATAACTACGATGGGTGTACAAAGAATTTCATTAATCATACACTTATCTAAATCAAACAAACATGAGTAGTATTGCGTTACTGTATACAAGATACTCGCATGACTCATCCACAGGTACCTACACGTTATTAACCATAAAACTAATGAATGAAATCATCCATTTCATGAAACTTCGAAACCTTAGCAGAAGGAAGTTTGGCCTACGAAAGTAAAAGTATCTATTCTTTTAGTTGATAATTCATACTCTATTTCACGAAATTTGTTGTTTCGTAAAGTTATGTACACTGTAGAATCATCGTCATCATGAGCATGTATCGGCATGTTTACATCCATAGTTTAATATATGCCTCTCCAATCATTTCCATTCGGATTGATCATCGGTTCCTCTGGTCCATACCGGGCCATCTGATAATTTAGTTGGTGGTCTACTTACATCACGATGTCCACCTCAAGGGCTGCAGTATCTACAGGACTCAATTACTCCACGTACTTAAATTCGTTCTACATAAATGATCGCCCAGCTTACTTACAGTGCATATCTTCAATGGTAATGAAACTGTAAATTTCCACTAATAAGTATTGGCTTCAATTATTAAAGTCACCAACGGCGATGGAGATGTCAAAAATTAATTACTATTGAAGTTAGACAGTAACAGGATTGGTCCACTTTTGCTAAGCTACAAACTATCCAATATCTATTAGTAGTAAGTACGTTCGAAGCCATTTCTATAGTTTTAATATTCGAAATAATTATTCTCATGGCTTGAGTGAAAGTCTTAAAATGAAAAGTCTGTTCCTACATTTTTTTTTAATATTGTCAGTATTTTCATCCTTCTAAAAAAACGTTCTCCAGTAAAAAATCGCAAAGAGCATAATGAATCATTGATCCGCTGGAATAAATAATAATAATAAATAAATATCTTTGCCATTACACACAGCGCCATCCAGTTCCACACTAAGTAACTAGGCTTGTATTATGGATACCAGATGGTTGATAAACTACACAAATACATTTTTTTTGTAAATAAACACATATATAAATGAAAATCATCCATAACTCGGGAACACATATCTGTATACAAACATAATGTCCCTATCGGGATTCGAACCCGCGACCTTTTGATATAGCAGCAGAGTTTCTAACCATTACACCAAACAGGTCGTCAAATACCTACTTTATTCACTCACGTAGCTTGTCCTAAAAACTATACCTACTTAGATGAGTGCTCAGAATTAACCCGATAAGCATGGTCTTAAATTTCTAAATTCCCTCCTGCCGTACCCAGATTTAGATAAAGACTACTGCGAATGAAGACAAATATCAGCAGACAAATATACCTGAACTATTGCTGTAGTAAATGATAACAAAATGTTGATTTCCTGTTAACTTGGAAGTGAATGCTCCAATGGTAAGACATTGAAAGAACGAGGGACCGGAAAGCTGACAGTTACTTCTTCCAACGGGGCATTACTATCCAGCAAGGCAAAGTTGCCATGATCTTGGACACACCAAGCCACACTTTAATATTTTATGTACAACGTTAGTCAGAAAAGTACAACACCAGGGGTTATTATCGCGAACAAAAGACGTTTCCATGGGTAAAATTAATCAGTCCGTGCACAATTAACCTAAATTACATCAATGATTTTTCTCCAAAATGAGGATCCCACCTCCGCTCTCCTCCCACTGTAACTCCTGTAAGCCAGGATCAACAGTGGTACTCTGCACGGTGCCTACTGAAGGTAGACGGTGCCCTACGTGACTCTATTGCTACCTTCGACCCCAGACTAATTAAAGAAAGAATTTAAGGGTGGAAAGTAGGATAGAAAGAAAGTCCCACCTCCCCCCAGCAAATGGGAGTGTAGCTAATGTGACGCAAGAAGCCAAAGCGGCTAACCCTATGGGGGAGAGAGTCAAGTGAAGCTCGACTCCCTAATTTCCTCCAAAATGAGGAGTATGAGTCCTATTTTTTCTTCGAAATGAATATTTATATTGAACCATGGGTAGGTAATGTGTTCTATTCAAGATACCTAACTACTTTCGGCTTTTACCTTTTACCTTTTGTACTTATTTGTTGTTGTTTGTAACCATAAGGAACTAATCCTTTAATCAAGAAAAGTTCTCCAGTTTTGGAATGTCATCTGCTTCCGAATCGACTGACCAACAATATGGCTTTCAACAGCTAATTTCTGATAAACGCCGCCAACAAGATTATCTACAATACTGCTACGCTTAGGTTTATTCATGTACAAGTACTACTACAGTCGCTAAGACATCATTTTTATTAAATTAATTGACATATCGGTGATACATAGACATCATTAAGAAATTCTCTACATTAGTTAGTATATTTTTGTTAGTAGTCATTTTATTATCAGCCACGAAACAAAGAGGCAATGCAGGGTTGTCGCTGACATCACTTTTATAGGAATCGCCAACCTGTCCGATATAATATCGATAAGTTATCATCATTATCAGAGACAGAACGGTGATATTCGTTAAATTGAACCTACCAATACTCAATTTTCTCTGAAAATGATATATAAATACGTAGTACCTATTAAAACTTTTATGATTAGTAGGTATGAACAAATATAAAACCGAAAGTCTGAAGTTTTTCTGCAAAAGTATACATATAGAGAGTTGTATCATATGTTAACAGGAGATTCTTTCGTTCATATAATGGAGATCAAAAAACTTTAAACCAATATCGATTGCTTAATGAGTAAAATGACATCAATACCTTGAAAAGAAATGAGATTATTCGATAATCGTTTGGCTTATTATACACCCATGACTATTGCACACACAGACGTTATGTTTGATATATATTCTATTATCTCTAATAAGGTATTAAGATAGTAATAGCCTGTTGACCATTAACGCACGTATACTTGTATGATTTTCTTGAAACTAAGTCTTATACAAATATTTGGAGCAATAGGCTTGCTTGAAATTCTGGTCACACACAAATCTAGGATGTCATACTTAATCCTTAGACACAACACGCTGTTATTGAATGTTCGCTAACTCAAACATTATGCTCCACAGCTCACATAGATGGCCGAGTACTGCCTTCGACATTTTACCAGAACAATGGCCAGCCTTACGTCATCACGAATCAGAGGCTTCAGCAGATCCGCGGCAACTTCCTGTACTGGTTCTATGATCAGGGCGGCAACGAGAACATCGGGGATTACCAAAGAGACATCCATACTTCCACTCCGCAGATTCATAAAAACTTCAATTTCCAGCTCCCGTTCTTCGGCTTCCGATTTAATTACACGAGGGTGTGTAGAAATTTATTTTATTTGATTTTTATACAATTTTTTAATCATTACACGAAATAGAGACAAACAAAAAAGTTGTTATTTTGCCTATCACATGAATTGTTGCTTGACAAAAACTATTTTTTCCAGTTATCAATGAACGGATACATATACTTCAGCGATCCACCGGATCACTACACCTATCCACTTTCCTTCCCGATGAGAGATTGGCCCAGCGTGAACGATCCCTCTTTCATTGGCATTTTCTTCAGTAAGTGCCGTATCGGCAGTATGAGAGATACTGAGCCTGATCCACGAAGACCTGGCGTCTATTTCAGATTGGACAGAGATTTACAGGTGAGATCTGAAAACCAATCACCAATTTTGAATGCTATATATAAATTGTATATTATACTACTAGTGTATGACAAAAACCAATCTCTGCTAGGGGATTTACCAAGAATAGTTCTTTGCTGAAGTAGGTACTTACTTCTAAAGTTCTACTATCGTCTTATCTTTCGATACTGCATTCAAATAGGCGAGAGCTGCTTGCATCGAACAGCCTATTTTTATTTTATTCAAAGAAACTTTAAATTTTTTTTTAGTTATTCATTCGAATCTTTTGATTATTCTGTATATTTATTGAAATTGAGTTCATGATATTTTACAATGATGATTACCTTAGACTAAGGATCCTCTGTAGGTACTATAATAGCTAGGTAACCATTCGTCGGGATAGGTATTACTCAGCTTTACGGACATTAAATAACATTCAATTAACAATTGCAGACCCGAACTGATCAGCTGGGTGTAGAAATGCGTGAACGTATCACTTGGGATATCCGCGAGGGAGTCATTGGGTCAGAGTCGTTCTTCCCGAAGCATGTTATTTCCATCACATGGAAGAATATGTCCTTCGCTGGTGGCATTGACAATTCACTATTTGTGGTAAGTTAAACTTCGAATGTAAAATAAGAAAGAATAAGAAGAATACATCCAAGAAAATCCATAAGTTGCAATTTCATTTTTGCGTTCAATGACCCTATTAACGACAATTTATATGACATATACCTATGTGTAACAGATTACGATAAAGGAAATAATAACTTAATTCGACTACTAATATTGGCCACACCCATAAAGCATTAATACCATTATATTTCTCTTCGAATCTTATAGAATCTTGCAAGTACAAAAATTTTAAAAATAAAAAAATTCATTGTAATGTTTATTTTATTTAATTTAGACAAACACTTTCCAAATGGTGCTAGCGACGGATGAAGTGTTCACTTACGCCATTTTCAACTATCTCGAGATCAATTGGAGTTCACACACTGAAGCTGGAGGTGATACGACTACTGGAGAAGGTGGTGTACCGGCTTACGTAAGTTTTCCAAAATCTTCTGTAGAAACTGCACCATGCTCAAATGATTGTGTTAAATACGACTTTCGTTATATATGATTGTGGTTCTTATAATTTTACTTTCTAATTTGCTCTTTTTAGATTGGTTTCAACGCAGGTAATGCCACTAGGAGTTACGAATACAAGCCATATTCTCAAGCCTCTGTTCTCAGAGACTTGACAGGACGAGGATGGGCAAACGGGTTCCCTGGACGACATATATTTAGGATAGATGAAAAAATACTTATGGGCACTTGTAACAAAGATATTGGTACGTGTTTATTTCATTGTTTAAATATTTACTACTGCAAAACCATATTGATTGAAAGTTAAACGTTAGAGCTTCTATCGAGTTATTTATCAGTAGTGCGTCATACATATAGCCTAGGTGTAATAGTACAAAATAGAAAATCTTCTTCCTAGTCCTTATTAATACCATATTTTTTTATAGACGGCGCAAATCTTCCTCTAATGTTCGCTCCGGAGAGTGGCAACATGCTTGGAGGTACTATCGTCAACATTACGGGACCTTGCTTCAGCCCCAACGACAGGATCAGTTGTCGATTCGATACAGAAGCAGTCATTGGCGCTGTAGTTGATGTGAACAGAGCTATATGTGTAATGCCAAGGTTTTACCACAACGGTTACGCTAGATTCGAGATAGCTATTAACAATGAACCGTATAAATGGAAAGGGAAATTCTTTGTTGGTAAGTCTTTAGCGTTCAATTGAAATGATATGAAATAGATATACATACCAAATTTATCATAAATAGAATTTACTAAATCGAAAACTGTTCTTCCAGAAACACCAGCGACAGCGACCGAAAAGATTTTCTTCGCCGATGCAGCAGTACATGAGCGAAATCCAGCAGAGATCAGAATAACATGGGACCGATACAATTTGACCAGCAACTTTAATGTTCAACTACAGATCAGCCTGTGGGGATACAAGGAAGTTACTATTAGGCCGCAACTAGAGTTTATTGATGTAATTGAAGCAGGCATATCAAATACTGGTGAATACGTCATTAATCCGCAGAGCTTTAGAAATCGAGAAAATATTATGCACAATGATATGCAGTTCGGTTTCCTTCAAATCAACTTGACAACACCTGAAGTTTACAAAGGAGTGCCGATTTCCCCGTAAGTATTTTTCCTATTATGATTATTGAAATATCTCCACTTTCGCAATTCTTAATGTTTAATTTCTTTCTTTCTATAGAATTCTTTGGAGTCGTCCAATTCCACTTGGTTGGTATTTCGGTCCCCAATGGGAGAGACTATTTGGCCAACGCTGGCCACAAACCATGTGCAACAATTGGCTCCGCACGGACCGTTTCCTTAAAAACTTTGCGTCTCAAGTCTGGGTCTGCCCATGTACACTAGAACACGCATTGTTGGACAAGGGACGATACATGCCAGATGTAGCTTGTGACAAGGACTTGAACCCGACGTGTAGATATCACTGGGGTGCGATACACTGCGTCAGAAGTGGATCTCCAAGGTAAACTATAATTTTAAATCTTTCCAAGCAAACACCTAAGTCATTCTTAGAGTAATACCTATAATAATAGTATCTAATTCTTTCAGTGTTGAAGGCTCAGGTCAACAATGTTGTTACGACAAGAACGGATTCCTCATGCTGTCATACGATCAGATGTGGGGCTCTCGTCCTCAACGCTCTCATGACTTTGGATTTACTCCATACAATGAAGCTAATAAGGTATAGTTTCCACGTAAATTCTTCTTTATTCTTCTGTAATTCTTCTTTATTTAGCAGATGAATCAGTTGTGTCATTTTTGTTTGCGAACAGGTTCCATCACTATCTAACTGGTTCCACGACATGATCCCATTCTATCAGTGCTGCATGTGGCAGGAAGAACAAGCTGTGGGATGCGAAACATTCAGGTAATAATCAGTTTCCTGATTATAATAATTGTAGAGTCCCATAGTATTTTGTTATTAATATTACAATGAAACTTTGTTTTAAGGTTCGAACGTCGTCCATCTCAGGACTGTGTCGCCTACCAATCACCAGGAGTTGCAGGCATATTCGGAGACCCTCACATAATTACTTTCGATGACCTTCAATACACTTTCAACGGCAAAGGTACACCTTCAATCTAACAGTATAAAATAATAGAGGAGAATGCTACACGAAGTATTTTTTAACATTTTGACTATTGATTGCATGAAGGGGTGTTACCATTTTAGTTCAATTATGTGTACTTATAGAAGAATACGTTTCCCAGGTGAATACGTGCTAGTGAGAGTGGACCATCCTCAGATGAAACTTGATGTCCAGGGACGATTCGAGCAGGTGCCCAGAAATATTCATGGTGCTGTCAACGCCACCCACATCACCTCAATCGTGGCGGCTTCCAATAACTCCGTTCCTATCGAAGTAAGGGTTCAATATTTTATAAAATGATCCTCGTGATAGTGCATTTTAACGTTTATTTGATTTATGAACGATATTGATCGCGCCATGTTTAAAACCGCACAACATAAAGACGTTTTATTTAAAAAAGATAAACGAATAGATAAACTGAAAGAAAACATGTTATCATCTTACTATCTAAAGGAAACCATTTTTTTTTATTTTAATAGTCCTAGTAGGCAAGTTAGATACGACGTCAATTTACAGCTAGAATATTAATATTTATTTAATGGAGTTTTTATGTATATAGAACACCCAAACGCTTATTTTTGAAACCACCGCATTTGAGACACATATCGTGACGTTATGTATGTAATAATTTATTGGTTACGTAAATAAATATAAACAGTACAAAATTGCGATGATAGCTACTGTAGTCGCAAACTTGTAGCGTAGCTATAAACGGCCACCTCCAAGTGATAGCGTACCAAAAGAATGTATTGTTACAACACTATATGTATAAAACTAATATTAATACAATAAAACAATGTAAATATAACAACACCACTAAAAAGAAACAGAGAAAAATTACAATGTACTCACTAAAAAGAAACAAAGAGAGAAAAATTACAATGTACTTATACTTATACTAATATGGATATGTGACACGAAGATAATTTTAACCCATTTATAAGACAGATGTCTATCGTTTTCTGTCCATAGGTGCGCTTAAGACCACAGCACGCTCAGTGGAGATACCGTCTAGATGTCATCGCTGACAACAAACGAGTTTACTTCGACAGGTCAGCGCTCAGGGTGCAGTACTTCCCAGGTAACTAATTATTTTCAATTTCGGTGTACTTTTAAACTGAAACAGAGAACTGCTGAGAAGGAAAACTTGAGGAATCCGTGAAATCAAAACTCTACTAGGCGCAAGAGTTTTGATTTCACGGATTCCTCAAGTTTTCCTTATACAGTAGGTATCTACAAGTCACAGGGGATTCTGCGCCGTCATATAGGTAGTCAGCACAGAGCAGTTGTGGTCATTCCCGTTGCTCCTGAGCAATTCGCATAATCCCGCGATAATCTGTCTCTAGTTGACTCTTGTTTTGTACACTCATTCTATAGAATCATTGAGCCCATGATGCTTATTCAGCTTTTCACTCTAGCAACACATTTAAAGCGTATGTCTTTGATAAAGCAAGATAGATGCCCCGAGTCGACAAGCTTGCAAATGTCAATCTATTTTATTGTCAACTTACAGGTGTGACAGTGTACCAGCCTATGTACATCTTGAATCAATCGGAGATTGTCATCATGTTCTCATCTGGAGCAGGCGTGGAGGTAGTCGAGAATGGAGGATTCATGTCTGCCAGAGTTTACTTACCTTGGAATTATATGGTAAGTGTTGTGAAAATTATAAGAGCCAGAACCAGTTATCGTTTGAGGATACCAGTACCGTACCACCACCATACACCATGTGGGGAACATCCCTCTGTTATACAGACGCAATATAACTGCGCTCTACGTATGTAGTAAGTCAGTGTTAATCTGACTAACAGTCAATCTTATTGGATACTTAGGTTGATAAAATTAACTAAATATTGGGTCTTTACCTAGGAAATTTGAGTTTTTTTTCTTCGTTAATCATATTATTCCTGCGATTTTCAAAGCTATATCCAAATTTGTTTTTTATTTGGAAAATGGAATATTATTTCAAGGTTTCACATGAAATATTTTTTAATTTCTGGGCTAAATCACTTATAAAAAAAAATTTGAAGAGCTCTTTTCATGTACTTCCCATAATCATTTCTTAGATTCGCTGAAACTTTTATAAAGCGGTTATTAAAAATTAACGCGGCCTAGACTTAACATAATGTTATCCGATAATACACACAAAGTTTAGCTAAATTTGTTTTTTTTTTTTAATGAAAAAAAAAAAATTTAATTTCACAACAACAGAACATGCAAGTACTAACAAATTTTCTATCTTAAAATAGACACTATAATATGTTAAACATGCCCTCTATTGTTGTAATGGATACCTAGGAGTATTGCCTGTGATCCCCACACTAGGCGGACCTGTATCGTGAGGATCACCCACAAAAACTATTTTACAACAATATTAACCTCCGTCTTAACCCATAAATAAACAATGTTTTGGGAAAAAGAAAATGTTAATTAATACGGAGTATGATATTCTCAAAGATTCAACTTGATGAAATTTTAGTTTGCAATCAGGTTGATACCATGATTCTTCATACAAAACGCCAATTTCATAGGTAAGGACCTAATATTAGCTGATATTGAAATTTATTTCGAAATTTTAACTAAATGTGTGGTTTCCGGTACTTAAAAAGAAAATATAACAACCCTATCTCTTCCCGTGGGTGTCATAAAAGGCGACTCAGGGAATTTACATGAAAAAATTCATAGATATTTATTAAAATAACGTTTCGACGCCGATTGACTCACTCACCTTTGTGTGCATTTTTTGTATATTTCAAATGATCAACCGTGATGTTCTTTCATGCAATGAACTTTTTTATTCACCCAAATGCTTATGTATGAGATATCTATCTCAGACCTCACCATTTGGGATAGAAGTCGTAACATTGTGGATGACAAATGCATTTAAATTCATGAGACAGTAAGAGTATTTATTGATGGTACAACTGGCAAAATACAAGATATCTTCTTGTAGAAAATTGCTTGGAGAGCTTCACTAGGCTACTAAGTAATGGGCCTCCGGGAATGGGCCTCCCTTGTGCGGGAGTGCGGGGCTTGAGGGGGGAGGGGGGACCTGAACCCGCTTACGCGCTCCCAGGTCCTCCCTACTGCCGAAGAAGGACGCCGCGGGGTTTTAGAGGGTATCCCTCCGGAAAGGGAGGGGCGTTCCACATAACCGTCTTGCCGTCCCCCAGGCGAGCGGTAGGCGTAATGCGTTTGCCCGCGAAATAAAAAGGCTACTAAGTAACATATGTAATCAAGCACTACTTGAGTGATTGAAGTTAACACAGGTTCTATAAATTATTTTTTAATTTTGACCCTTTTAGTTTTCTGTCCTGTTAATTAATTTCGTAGGTTTTTTTATTTAGTTTCGTAATCACACATAGTTGTAGTTTAGCCTATAAAATAAAATTCAACAGTTACATAATTTGATCAAATATTGAATATTGTAGTGTAATATAATTTTCATCTTAATTACTGGTAATTTAATTTCAGAATGAAACGCGTGGTTTGTTTGGCAACTGGTCACTGGACGTGAATGATGACTTCACCCGGCCCGACGGCCAAATCGCGTCGGTCGATGTGAACAACTTCCAGTCAGCTCATAGAGATTTCGCGCAGCATTGTAAGTCCACCTAAAATCAATCAAAATATCTCCAAAACTAGCCTGTAGGTAGCGTTATAATTCGCGTCTTTGTGCGGACTTAGTGCTTTCAAATTACGTTTCTGGCATCATCCGAGTTTTCATGTGATATTTTATTTAACGTTAAACAACGATAAATTTACCTACCTGACTTACAAATTTATCAAAACATCGAGACCGATTTTTCTCCATTCCTATACGCGAATGATATTGGTACTAAACGCAATTTCTCACAGAACGAGTGCAGCACGCCGAATTTATTTTTTTTGAGATCTTGGCATCTCTGCAAAATGTCCTAACTACTAATGTCCATATCAACTTTTATCTATTAAATTAATCAATTTTTAATTTCTTATTTTGAAGAAGTTACATTGTACCAAACCTAAGTTAACTAAATTGCCAAAATTAAAAAGTATGGCGTTGCTTGATGCTCTCCAGAGATTTGGAGGCAAGCAATTTGAATACCAGTATAAAATATGATGATTGATGACGGCAAGAATTTCAAAATATAATATGCGTTGCTAACTTCAGTTGTTATGATGACGCCTAAAACAGCATACTCTTTGCAGGGCAACTCAGCGATCGGGAGCAGAGATACATAGGAGTAGCTTTATTCACGAGGGAGTACGGACGAACCGCAGCCTACTTCAACGACAATAGCTTTATCCCGAACTTTATACGAGAGCCAGCCGACTTCCTCCCGGCGAATCGGTCCTTCGACGTGCAACGAGCTCAAGAGTTGTGTCAGGACTCATATCAATGCCGATACGACTTTGGCATGACCCTCAATAGAGACATGGCTGAATTCACCAAGAATTACTTATCTTCCATAGTAAGTTAACACGTTACAAATCGAATTAATGCGCATTGGATGAAACGGTAACAGGTGACTCCGGTTAAAGGGCAAAATTTAAAAATCCGAAGTGTTGGACTATGAAGAGTAAGGGTGAAGAATGCAGCGGAGATGAGCATGTTGAGATGGACGAGTGGACCCCGATGATGGATAATATAAGACAAGAGTATATAAGAAGCAGTTTAAAAGTGACACCTTGACAGAATAGTGAAAGGGAATCGTTTGGCTTGGTGTGGAGTGATGAAATGTTACTAAGAGAGTGATGAATATGAATGTTGATGGATGGAGAACCAGACCACGGAAAAGGTGGATGAGTTGTGTGAGGAATGATATGAAAGTAAAGGGAGTGACGAGGTGATGTCTGACTCTGGAGAATATCAACGTCTTTTGTCACGTTCCCCTGTCACCCGTACTCCGCTGCTAAATAAATTGGGGCAAGATGATGAGATAATTGACACTAGTAAGTAGTATTACCTATAGATTTGTCTGCATATTACGCTCATATTTTTTTTTTTTTTTTAGGTAGACCAACAGTATACATATCACACTCTTATGATAGCTTACACAGTAGTTTTGTTCTGATATGAACACTTATTA
Organism: Oegoconia quadripuncta; assembly: GCA_949316235.1. NCBI lineage: Eukaryota > Metazoa > Arthropoda > Insecta > Lepidoptera > Autostichidae > Oegoconia > Oegoconia quadripuncta. The sequence goes on from OX438758.1 coordinate 12,547,986, forward strand.
CAGGCGTACACAACATTGATAACAATGCTACACTAGTTACTTGTTTTAACAGTTAAAGTACTATTGTGTTAACAGTTAAATATCTTCGAATCGGCTGAACCGATTCTCATAAAATGTGGTTAAGAAACTTTCCCCTGGTTTAGTTTTAAATATAAAAATACCGGACTTATTGAGATACACCCGGACAAAGACTGGACACACAATACCGTCAAACACATAACATCAGTCGTTATTCGTCGGCAATAGATACTATTATGTATAGTATTTTGAGTGAGACTCATTGTCAATCTTGAGATAGCTTTATTAATGCAGCCCTTGAGTCCGTATTACAGAACGACGACGTTTGAGTAGTATATCTCTGTTCGCGAGAACCCTTCGATAACTCAAGCAGACGCTGATCCCTGTTTTTCTATGGGTAATTTTCAGGCATTGCACTCCAGATATATGAGATATACCACTCACCTTGACTCCCAGGCTGAAGACGGCGTAAATTCAAAGGGGGTCCCGAGCCCGCCACGTCCACCAAATCCACTCCGGGTTATCTCCAAAATGATGAACGTCCTGCTGGCCAGCCACCACACAAAACACAAATCGTTCCAAAATATAACAGAATTGTCCGAGTAATTCAAATTCCACCAAAATTAAACCGCCGAAAATTAACCACCGTACGACGCGTGGCAGAGAGATGCGATCAATGCCCATATATACCGACCCCCACCCAAGGTCGCCGATCGTGATATACCCACATAGAAAAGGATTGCAATGCCTAAACAATCTCAGTAGCAAAAACATCAATTTATCTATCCCTTCCCAACTACTCTTTAGTAGATCATGCCTTGAGCATGGTTCTGTATTTTATTTTTATTTATTGATTCATCAACAGATGTTGCACTAATACAGGCACTCCTTAATATACCGGATGTGTTTTATTACCGTAAGGGAAAAAATGGGGCATATTAGATAAGTGAAATAGAAGGTATTGGCATAGGTAGTTTAATTTATTTTTTTCAAAACCAACATCGATTAAAACGTTAATTGTGTCATTTGACGGTCGCATTTGTAGCCTATTCCACATAATTAGATCATTAAATTAAATAAATAAAGAAAATTTGGAAAAAATATGAGTGCCAAAAAAATTTCGCATGATAGAAACCCCTACAAATCTCGCCAGTCGAATATCACTCTAAACAGGACTCGAGCGTTTTTGAAAAAAAGAATTAAAGTACCTATAATTTAATTAAATAGAATTAAAGCCAATAACTTCTATTCCAATTCCAATTTAATGTTATGGCTGCATCGTTGTGCACGATGATTCTGCCAATGTCAGGGTTGAAGTTCACAATGCTAAAGTTGACGATTGTGCGGTAAGTTAAGCTTCTCTAGTTTGTGTAGCAGGAGAAAGGACAAACAGAACAACACATATAACCACCACCTCAACACATAATTAAGATAATAGACGATAAAGTCAAAGAAGTAGACATGATGTATAAATTAACTTTTATAAATTTAGCTAGTACATATACAAGACGGGAGTGAACTTGACTTAATAAGTAGTTAACATTTATGGGGCGGGGCATATTTTTGGGGAAAAGGTCATAAAGTGGCTATTTCACTTACCTAATATACCCTATTTTTTCCTTACGGTAAAAAAACTTATCCGGTATATAACAACAACTAAATGCACACCTAATAATAATTATAGGGAATACAGCATACACAATACAATAAATAAATTTTATATATATATATTCTACTTGCAACTAAACAATGTAAAAAAATCTTTAGTTGAAAGTTAGAGAGATATACTGTCAATACATTTGCTATACAGTCTACTTAATCTGGGAACAGTAGAATTTAGCTTAGTTTTTCTGAGTGGAGGGGACATGAATTTGATGTGGCCTCTGGGACAGGAGTCTGAGGCCAGGTGACTGGAACGCGAAATTTGAACTTGCTCAGTAATTGTGGACAATCAACGTCTGCTCTAAAAATTTGTACAATAACACTAACTCCAGCATATTAATTCGTTTAGAGAGTGTTGACATTTTGACATGCTTTGACCGTGGGCTTTATCGACAACTGCATGAGTCTACTATACCCAGCAGCACACGACAGTGTCGTGCCGTACCTGCAGATGACTAAGTGCTAACTGCATTTTATATGTAGGTACGGTTATTGTGTTTCCACGTTAATCACTATAATTGACTGCACACGAACATCTAGCTGACATTTTCCCACACCTTTAGGGTTCAGTAGGATAAAGTATAAACAGAAACACAGTTCTAGGTAGATATGGAATTAGAAAGATAAATAAATACTATTGTAAACTACGAGCGTTTATAAGAGCTAGATAGTTTATAAGAGAGTTTTGTGGATTTAACTGAGTAAAAGGGTATTTTAAAGGGAATTTTCCGAAATAAAAGTGCATGGTTGATATTTCGGTTAGCAACTCAAAAGTAAACATGTCAAAGCATCACAGATAATAGAAAAAAAAAGTAAAAAGATACAAAACGGGGCGTCGTCGTCTCGCGCAACTATACAAGACCCTTTGCAAAAGATACGAGTACCTATAAAATTGCGTAAATTTATCAATGGTCGCCTGCGTCGCTTGGATGTGTCTTGTCATCTATTGTTCTTTTAAGTAATTATAATGCATTGGGTACCTATCCAAGGTCTTGCTGCACAGGACCATCATTTGCGAAATTATTCGCAGTCTCCCTTTAGTTGCTGTGATGATGATCTCGCATTAATTTTGTTCAAGCCGATATTTTTATTTTTATTTCAATCTAAAGACCATAGGTAATACTACGGCTATTTTTGCATGTGATGTCATAAACTCAGGAAGATGTCACATAATATTAATCTTTTTCATTAGACCAACATCAAAGAAGTGAACGCTCGTCGAGTGGTCAGCTGTGGTATTTTGGAGACACCTCGTTTTGGACGGAAGAGTAACTTCTTCTTCACTCCGGGCACAAGGGTATGTTCAATCACAACTGATTTATTCGCATTGAAACCACTAACCAATCCTTTTAACTCAAATATTACTCTTTTTGGTGTCAATTCAGAGTTAGGTACCAATAATTTTTAAAATATAGGAATTTCTACGTAGTAACTAGTAGGTAACAAATCAATTGCGTCATACGACATGTGATGTGTAATTGACTCATCCTCTAACATCAACGTTTTCCCCATGACTAGGTGAACTTCGAGTGCAATCAGGACTTCATTCTCACCGGTGACAAACGTCGCATCTGTGAGGCCGACGGACGATGGAATCTTCCAGATTATGGATACACAGAGTGTCTACGTAAGTACTTACACTTATCATTATCACTAATCTAATCACTAGTTGGTTAGGGCCTGTACGGTCCAATACGACCCCTTTCCCTTTACCAGCCATCTGGCTGGGTTGTAAATTTGTGACCAATCTTACTGCCGCCAAGCCATCAATGCCAAGAGACAATGAAATTACTGGTTTTCAAGGCATTTCTTCCGAGTTTTCAAGAATATGGCGCATCTGTAACACATGTGTTTGAGGTTGGAATTTATTTTTGGCAGGTTATACAGTCATGAGCTGCTTGCTCTTTTGTCATACGTTCACATTTTATTCTTATTAAAAAGAAATACTACGAAAACATGATTAAAACTCCTATTTCTGAAATCCAGGTAACCAGGAGTACTCCCAACGCACACTATTTCTGACCTGGGGCGTCATACTGGCAGTTATTCTACCGTTAGGTCTTCTCATTTGCATGCTCTGGTTCTGGTGCTGGTACAAGCCGAGGACCAAAGGCAAAGAGGGGTTCCGTTTCCAAGACTTCCCGCGCTCAAAATCTGCATCTAGACTTAATCTTAGATCAGCATCAATGGGAAATATCACTGATACGATGAAGTCATCCACGTTGCGTAGTACAGACTCAGATGTGAAGCCTAAACTGGCTGACAGTCCAGCTGATGAAGCAATAACTCCTCACACAAATATCATTACTAGATCAGCCCCACTCCCACCATCCCCTCAGGATGGCGATAGTTCAGGACTAGGATACACAGATTCCAATAAAAGCGATTCAGGGAGATCTGATAAATCCGGTATGAAAAAACGTCGTGCATATGATAAAACTTATCGTACTCATGAGCCTCTGGCCAACGCACCAGATGTAGAATTCCCAGAGAAGCTCTGGGATCTCTCAGAGGAAGACTTGCTGTCATTGACCTCACCATCTGACACCGAATCCAACCGCGACTCGACCCTAACCCGCCCGGCAAAGGATATTGAATACATTAGCAAGCCACGACAAACTGGACGTCACAACTTAGCTAGTGACTCAGGTTACTCCACTACGAAAGGTTCCGAGGACCCATACGGCCAAAAATATGGAGGTCAATACAGTCCCATATCGTCTCATTACTCGCCAACCTACTCCGATATCTATTCGCCTCCAATAAGTCCCACGTCTGACATCAGCCCAAGGAACACTTACCAAACGGGCTTACCCGAGCCTCCGAAGAGTGCTCCGATTGACGAAATCAAGACGTTTACACTTCCCCCGAAACGGGGCAAATCTAAGGAGACTTTAATTGATCCTCCCGTTTCTGAAATGCCAACTTTCAGTAGTCGGTCCACCATGGTTTAAATTTTTGCTTCTCAACAAATTAGTTTATAAACAGTCAATATTATATACAGTTGTTCATATAAATCTTTGATCATAGAAAATTCTGTGATCAAGAATACGAGTATACAATGCACCTGTAGTCGGGTGAAGAAATCGCAGTTGCAACTTTGAGATTCTGTTTAGGACCTATATGATTTAGTATGTACATAATTATATCGCAAAGCGATAAATTATTCTCATTTTATATACACAATTATTTATTAAGTATTTTATTGATTTGCATATTACGTTAGCGGAGATTAGCCCTTTATTACCCTTTAGTTCTAAGTAAGAACACCCGCCGTTTTGATTCTGCTCACAGTTTATCTATAATGCAGTATTACATAATAGAGAAAAATCATATATTAAATAAAAAAAATCGTACTTAATATTTTAAATAATTATAATTTATAGAATAGAAAGTAGATAGAACTATCACTGCCCAAAAGAATGACAAGTTCTTGAAATGGTGTACAGGGCATAAATTAGGAATATAGTAAGATGCACTGAGATTTTAGTAAACGCACGTGTAGATATTTTATGTACTTATATGGTGAGTTTTCCCATTGATGTTGGTATATTTTAATTGTGAATTACATAGTTATTTTTATTTATATTTTGTTAGTTATAAAATTAAATAAAATGTTATTGTAACAACGACATTGACGTCACAGCGTGAGGAAATTTCTGTTCCGAAGAAATGTAGAATAACTTTCAATGTGTATCCCATTATATGTCTATTTATCTTCCTAATAAGAAAGCAAGGAATAAAGGACCACGTTTCTGGTGGAATAGAAATTTTCTCTGTCACGTGACACCATTTTATTTTCCCCCTTGTTCTGTTATTGCTTGCTTTCTTATCTAGTGTACACAAAACAATTGAGGTCACGCACAGGTGAGTGCCAACCATGGTTTTTTATTTTTTTAGCATAAAGATAACACTCTGCGACAATGAACACAACAACTGATAAAATGGTATCTGGAGATTATGTAGATATAAGCAGCACTGTTTTAATAGAACGGAAAACGCCCTTACCTTACTCAATTTACCTAGTTTGAAATTAAATGGTGGTACTGCATTTTTAAATGGGTTCCCGACAGAGTAGGATAGAAACATTGCGTGTTTTCTGTGGGTGTCGTAAAATGCGATGTTAATGTAAACAACATAAGGATTACGAATCGAAGGTCGCGGGTTCAATCCCCAGCAGCATGTTTAGTACAAGGTTTGGCTGATGATAGAGCATTCTAAAAGTTCGCCTGGCTTACTACCTTCCATCTTATCTAAGTCTGCAGTCAAACTGCATTGTTACTAGCATAACATATACATAACTATAACAGTATAGACCTGGGCAGCAGCGTCATTGATGCGGAGCTCCCAATAAATCTGTGATCGCCAGGGACGCCACCCGGCCTCATTGGTTTGAGGTTTGCGTTTGAGTTTTTGTCGAACTACAAGCGACTCGCACTGTTTCTAAAACAATTCAAAAGTTATAATACAGGTTTATTTCTTTGACAAACATATTATTAGATTATTACAAGCAACGTTGGGATTTCGTAGACATATAGTAGGTATAGTCGTCGGTATCCTTACATTATAGAAAAGAAAGAAACCGGGAATTATATAAAAATTAAATTCTAACATAATTAATTTTTATGCAGCCGATAGATACTAGAAAATCACACCTGATGTTAAGTGAAGATGAGGTCAAAGGTGGAAGCGTACTGACCCGGAAACCCCAACACATTTGGGGGACTGGCTATATTTTAGTGTAGTGTAGAAGTACATTTTAGTGTGTATGCATCTTGTATGTATGTCTGAATGCGCGTGTATTTGCGATATTATACGGATCCTCTAATGACGCTTGGAGTTACATAAACTGTCTTTTAACTAAGAATCTGATTACAGGCAAACAGGAGTACTCCTCGCGGACCCTGGGAGCAACTTGGGGTATCATTTCTGCGGTGATGCTGCCAATCGTGGTCGTACTCATCTGTATCGGCTGGCGGATCCTCAAGCGCAGGAAGAAGGAGGAGAAGGAAGAGAGCGAGTACTTGGGTGTCAAGTAAGAATCAGTTTTATTATCCATCCAGTTCAGAAACTTGCAACATCTTTGAGCATTTTAGTGTGAAAACTTTCAAAACTATGCACATTATTCCACCAGCGACGCTGTACAAATAGCAAACAATGGCAATCGTGTTAGAGAGATTGAATCGAGGATCCATGTTTGTTTATGCGATCACGTCAGCGTTTATGTCTGTCTGAAAAGAAGGCCTCTTTATCTTTTACCTACAACAAACTTCATAACCTGAGTAACATTGATAGGTTTCCATGGTCGGTCGAGCTGGGTTACCTATACCATGTAAATAGTAGAGCAAGGACAGTATTACTGAACTGATGGGGTAGAACTTTTTACTATAGAGAGGAAATGGACCATAAAACACCACGCGAAGCCAAGTGCAGTCTTTTAAAAGTGCCCCTGTGCAGGCCATGCACCGCCCGACTGCCGCCAATTGAAGTCCGGGACTAAAGTCCTTCGAAGCACGTAAACACTCGTGTGAAATGTCACTTATGGTCACATATCCAAGGACCGACCACGTCAGACGTTGCTTAACGTTGAAAATAGCTAATGTGATAGCGCCACAAGTGCATAATTGATCTGGGAGCCGATCTCGCTAAGTTTGAACGCTATTACCGAAGCTGAACCATAACAAAAAACGTTACGTTAAGCACATTTCGTATCGCGCTAATCATTTGAACGGAAATTAAACTAGTTTTTTTTTTAATACTCGTGGTTAGGTTAGGTTAAACATTTTGAGTTTGCTTTTACTTTGGTAGCGTCAACGATGTAATCTTTCACAAAAAATAGCGCGATATCATTTTTTATTTCAGCTAAACCAAAAACGTTCCGTTCGAACGGTACAACCATTGTTAAATAGCGTGATTGGTCCCCTTTACCGCTGTGTTATATTTATATGATAAAAAAAACAGAACATTATAACGAAAATATTAATTTATTTTATTTCGTTCCAAAGGACGCGACACCTCGACCCAGACGATTCGATGAAAACAGATGACGACAGCCTCCCTTACAAGAAGGAAGCGTACGTTCAAGAGAGCCCTGAGCCCACAGACCCGGTGAAGGTCACCGACAGCCCCACTCAGGAACCTAATCAGGGTTACGGGATGCCATACCAGCCTTACAGTCAAGATGCGCAACCATTCGCCCAAGTAGCTCAGCCTTTCGACCAAGTAGCTCAGCCATTCGACCAAGTCGCTCAGCCATTCGACCAAGTGCCAGACACTTACGATCAAGATGTAGAACCTCACCAAGAGTACGCTCCTAATCAAGGCCAGAGACAGATACTCTATGACCCCAACAGACCAACTAATCAAACGAGTCAGCCAGGGCAGAGCAGGCCATGGTCGGGTGAAACTGAAATTAATTAAACTAATAATCTATACTTTTATAAGAATACATTTTTTTAAGTTAGAAGGATACACGACAGTTAAAAAATTACCACCTACTTATAAATCTAATAAATATATATTAGTTATGTTACCAAACATGCTTATTGTATTGTATTTAGATATATTTTTGAACTTGTATTTAGTAATAACCTTATGGTTACTTTGTATGAGTAGGTATTACGTTTTTTTTATAAACATTTCATTCTTTATTTTCTTGTGTGCGTCTAAAAGGATGATAAAATATTAACGCTTACCTGAAAGTGGTTTATGCTTTTGGTTGTGAGGGTATCCATCCACTGATGGTATGCCCACAAATTTTTGTTTTCAATATTTAACAAAAATATGGAAAATTCCATGTCCTTCGATTCATTTGAGGTTTTTGTAGTTTAGCACATTACTACGTCAGATAGCAGCGGGCCGGGTCGTAAAAAAAACCGCCTGCTATAGATTTTATATGTACTATAGTATACATTATGCCGGGCCGGAGCGGGTCGCGTTATTGCACAAATGTTTGAAGTACGCAGATGTGGCCCGTTCCGCCCCGCTGCGTCCCAACATAGTAATGTGCGCTTAGCTTTACTCGCACCCTTATTACTTTTGCCATTGAAAATAAATTATCCCACCTTTAAGCGGCGACAAGTTTTAGCATGACAAGATGGTTAAGTGATAATAAATAATAAACAGTGTTTTATCTTATACAGAATGTTTACGAGCTTGAGGCTTTATAACACGGGCATGTGTGCCCCATACAAAATTTTTAGGTGATAGGTTTTTTGGTAAATCATTTATTAATAATGATTTCTACAGTATCGTATATCAAAAAATGTTATAAAGGAGTAGAATCGATGGGCTTCAAGATAGTAGACACTCCATATAATATAATTAGGTATCTACCTAAGTATAGGTATAAAGACTTTGTACACTCGGCCGCATGACAGCCAGTTTAACTGCGTCCATATTTTCGATAGCGTCGCGCGGCCAGCTTACACTAGCAGTGTTACGGATTGGTCAGGCATCCTGACAACGAGTCCGCCGCGTGTGAATGCTATAATATTAATATATAGGATTCGATAATTGTCGCAAAAAGTAAAACAAAAAAAATTAAACCAATAACGATCATATTGGCTTGTTGTTAGGTCGTCCCTGAAAATGTTTATATTTTGTGTAAAACATCAAGTTTCATAGTTTTTATTAATTATATTTTTATTATCTACAGTTAGGTTAAGAAATATGTTTCTTCGCAACGGTGTCACCAAGGTGTTACGCATGATATGCCCGGACACGGAAAGTCTAGTTCTCTCTCTAATATAATTTTAGGGAAGAAACAATTTGTCACTTGTAACGGCTAAGTAACATACCTACGGCGAAATAAGCAGGATACAACAGACTTATACTTGCCGTTGATTCTTTTAGATATGACCCCTCTATACAAATAGCATCATTCATCTTAACAGTCGATTTCATAGCTATACGTCTGCGACGCCGAGTCGGTTTAAGTCTCCATTTCCGAGTGAAGGGTATAAATAACGAATTATCAAACAAAACGAATGTTACTCTATTTTATACAAATTTAGTTTGTTTTTATTACTGTGCCATTCATTTCTAAGTATTTTATTTATAAACCTTTATATTCGCAATGTCAGTTGTTATTAACTTAATGTTGGCCTACAATTAGCAATAGATGTTTGACGTCTCTAAAACTTATTAAAATTTAGAAAGTAAATTGTTCGTTTCATTAGCTAAGGCGAATACCTACTCCTACTATTAGGTACCTACCTACTGCACGACTTTATAATATGACTTGAGAATTTAGAAAGCACCCAGTGACCAGTTAGATTATGTAACTTCATCGGTACTGTTATCGATTATGTTGACCAATGAGAAGCCGTCAAATTGCCGAGCGACCGATGAATTAACCAACCACATGTCAGAACGTAATCGATGACGATAACGATGAAATTATGTAATAGAGCCCCAGAGCATCTTTGTGTGACAGGAGTTTGAACCCCTGCGTGAGGAGTTTGCCCGCATAGCTGGGGCAAGTCCAGCAACATTGTCGGTGTGATGATAAGCAGCAAGGACCGATGGGACTTCATGCAATTTCACATCAATCGATCATAAAGCGTCAGAAGGCTCGGGAGAGATAGATGGAAGCGGAGGAACGCGAGTTAGCCGCGCTTCTCTGAGGCGCCACCCGAAAGCTGCTCCATACCCGATTTGACGTTAGTTGTGGTGTCATGAAGCTGGACACCTGGCAATGGTTTGAAGTAGCTTGGTCTAATCCCAAGCAGCTGTCGCGAAGAGTGAGGCTAGCAGTTTTAGCCGGTAAGAAAATCGGAACTACCTACCTTTGGGTAAAATGGCGTTGTGCTTATGTTAGTTGTACATGTGGACCATGACATAAGACGTATTTTTCCTTCTTCCCAAAAGAAAATTGATTACCTAGCCAAAAAGCTAGCACCTCTACTCTACCTAGTACAATACCTAGGTAGGGCGAGGGAATTCGGTGGGGGGAAAGGACATCATACAAAGAGAATCTGTTTTTAGGACTATTAAAAAATATACCTCTATAATCTGGGACACCATCATCTAAACCGCATTCGCAGATGGAATTGTCCCTGATCCGGGGTTTGTGGAGATGAACCGGTGTGCAGAGATGGCCGAGTCGTAGACGGCAGATGGTAAAACAGGTATTTTTGTCTATATTAGGATACTTGAAGAACCATGGTTTTATGGGGATGGTTGGTTGGATTTCCCCATAGTGTTTCCCTTTGATTAGTTTGGAGGAAGCCCATTCTAGACTCCACTCCTTTGCTTGCGCTTCAGCAAAAGTCGTGGGGATATAGCTTGTAATGGTCGAAGGAACCGGAGTTGATAGCTTACTTGGCGCATTGATCCACAGTCTCGTTTCCCAGGATGCCACTATCGCTGGGAATCCAGGCCATCACAATATTTATTTGTTTAAATTGGCATCTCCAAAAGAGCTTCTCGAATGTGGAAAATAATTGAGAAGTTCAGTTTGTGTTTAAACGGGTTACCAGAGATGGATTGGAGAGGCAACTGCGAGAATCATTTATGTTACTCGTCTTTATATTAAAACCGACCGTGAGCAATGTGAACCTATTCGAACCACGAGGCAAAATGTCAAACAATACCTATGTGTCAAAACGACAAAAGTTGTTGTGAAAATGTGAATGCGTTTTTGTGTCTGCCTGTTCTGTGGTCTTACTCAAACAATTTATTATAATAATTTTCTGATAATAATGGAATTGTATAGAAATATTATTTGTTTACTAAATATAACGAAGCTAAATATTTGTGGTCATGAGAGTGAGAGATTTACATAATATTGACCCAAGGAAGTAATAAATATTTAGATTTACCTTTGACAAATTCTCTTTTTTTCTTCCCAATAACCAAAACAAATACAATACATCTTGAAAGTACAAGGGAACACCGTGACTCAATAATTGTGTACCAAGTAGGTAGGTATGAATATTCAATAGGAACAATCGTCAACCCAACTAATAAAATGGTACAAGAACATTTTCCTCACAAAATTATGGTAACGTAGCGAAGATGAGTGTCAGGATCACGACGAAAAATATCCTGGCATGTTTCTGTCGTCGACCTATGCTTGGGGTGCCAGTGGGAATATGGGTGGTGTTGTCCATAGTATATTACTGGTGGCTCCTATCCAGGATAGCTGTACTGGAGACACAGAATAAGGTCTTCAGAACGCAGCTCAAATTATCGCAGAACGCTATGAGGCAGATGTCTGTTGATTCATTCACTACATACCAAGTGCCTGAGGTAAGCCTTGTCAAAAATTTACAAAGTTAGGGCCAAATATATATAACTAAATTACTATGCCAGTGTAGTATTCCAGAGTAACCTTCATAAGTTATCCCTATAACTGGGTTAAAAAGTAGTCTTATGTCCTACAACATTTTCTACCTGTGTGCCAAATTGGTTATATTGGATATGGATTGGTTGTTTTGTATTTTTGAGTGTATTATCGGCCCATATAAAATAACAAAATTTCATTATCAGCTTGATTGAGTCCTTACCTGATATTACTAGATAAACCCGAAGGCTACACCGTGACCAAATACAGAATTAAATCTAATATAACATGTCTTGTACTCTATTCTATATTTGTACTACCTTTATTTACAATTTAAAAATCATGTCAAAGGTTAATTACAAAGTAAATTACTTGGTGTACTTCGAGCAGATCCCAAAAATTATAAATTTGTATTAATTATATTTAGAAAAAAGAACAAAAGACTGATACTGTGAATTTCTTGTGCAACTTCTTTTCCCACAAATGATTTCCCTTTCTGAAACGCTAGTAGCTTGGACATACTGACTGACAGATAAATGCTTAAGCCCTATTATAAATTGTCTTTATTATGTATTGTCATTTGTATATTCAATTATTTTATGAAGAACATAATTGTTTTCATGCTGCAGATCCCAGATACTACTGGCACTCTCTGTGAAACCATTCACATATCTTTGGTGTGCATGGGCAAGTGTACCCGCCAAATCACTCCCATGCTCAAGTCGCTGCTACACCACCGTCAAAATCCTCTGCACTTCCACCTTATTGTTGATACTACATCGGAGCATACCATCAATCAACTGTTCAATACATGGGATTTGCCTGATGGTAATTACAAAATCAGTGTTTTTTTTATACAATAACATGTAACTATTGTTGTGTTTGTGTTGAGATGTTTTTCTGAACTTGAATAATCTGTAAACTACAATCTGCTGTGACACTACTGTACCATCCTTTTAGTATTTATAATTTTGAATTCCTACTGTGATTATTACTTCATTTACAATGTCTTAAGTTTACTGATTTTAACACCTTTGACACTTTTTAAACTTAAATGTTGATTATCTAAATATATTATTATGTTTTTAGTGAAATTCACTTGTTACAATGCGGAAAATCGTCTCGGTGAAGTGCGATGGATACCCAACAGCCACTACTCTGGAGTATATGCATTTGTCAAACTATTATACCCAGATGTACTGCCCGAATGGATAGACAGAGTAATAGTTCTAGACTCGGATTTGACGTTTTTATGTGATATTGTAGAGCTGTGGGCTGTGTTTAGGAATATGACTGATGATCAAGTAAGTTATTACTATTTCTTAACACTTTGCTTTCCAAAGAAATGGGACATTAATTATGTGTAAAAACTAAGTAGCTATGCACATTTTGATAGCTAAGACATTTAAATTTCCGTAAAAAAAATTGTATGGAAAAGTACTTTAGGGTATTATTATTTTTTTGTTTTTAGGTAACAACACAGTTTGTAATTAAATTCATTTACTTCTAGAATTGCAGTAAATATGTATTCTGGTAAAAATAGCTCAGTATTGAACACTTATTGTTTGAGTAGCAGTCATGAAAACAATACGGCTCAAAAGAACATTCAATTGATATTCAAATAATTCTTTTTCAGTTCATAGGCCTGGTAGAGAACGAGAGTAACTGGTATTTTGACACTTCATCGTCCAGGTGGCCCGCGTTAGGGCGCGGATACAACACTGGGGTAATGCTGCTGGACCTGCAAAAGATTCGCGCCAATCACGACTGGACATTCCTCTGGCAGGACGCCATCAATGAAAATATTGACAGGCTGAAAAGAACCACCCTGGCTGACCAAGATATCATTAATGCTATAATAAAAAAACATCCGACTGTTGTGTATAATATTAGCTGTCAGTACAATGTACAGATGTCGACGAAGACGCTCGCAAAGAACTGCTATGGAGAGGATCGGAATAATGTTAAGGTTTGTGTTGTTTTTATTTGATTTTGCGCTGGTTTAAATGCGGCGCGAAAGGAATATGGAAAACGCGATAGTCATCACTTTGAAAATTGGCAGCTCGATCTAAATTCGTGTTCGTTTATTACACTTGGTGAGAAAAACAAGTATAATGTCAAATGCAATTATTAATTGACAAACCGAACGACCATGCCTGATTTATGTGTAAGATAGGTGCGAAAAATGTCTCTCCTAGAGGTTAGCAGTACAGCTTTTTGCAAACAAATATTATTTTCGTCATATTATATATGTTAAAAAGGAGTATGATTATATGACAATACCATCTTATTGAGTCATGTGGTTCTGGCATGTAGAAAGATTTAAACCAACCCATTCCCGTGGGTGTCGTTTTCAATGCTAAACGAATACTATGATTCTTTCAAACCTGTCATAGAACACAGAATACTGTTATCATCTTATCATTGACGTTCAACGATGATCAAAGTGACGTTCAGTATTGAGTAGTACTGGTTATCATCTTATAGAGAAGTCTACTACTGCTGCAGCAGGGTTGTATGATCCCTAGTCTACGGCACGTGATAGAAGCCTGCAATCACATTCCTACTTTATGCAAGTATGAGAGATGGTGAGCTTCTATCTTGGTTCTTTGTAGAGAGACTATGGAGCATGCTAACCTCGCTGATAATAATCGGCCTAAGTGCGTATGGGGCCTCGTGCATGCATTTGATTTATGTAATTTTGTATGCAGTTTCTTTGAATCTATTACCGGCAAACTAGTAGAGCCTATTTAGCCGTGATACGACGATAGGACAACGGAAGATGAACCATTCTGAGTGGTGGCTGAATGAAGGGAGACAGGTAGTGACAGCCTACTGGCCGATTGTCAAATAATTATTGAATTATTTGAACCTTTCTTTCTAAATTCCCAGATAATCCATTGGAATTCTCCAAATAAGTACAACATAAGCATCAGAGACGCAGATTACTTCAGGAACATTCACCAGTCCTATGTGAACCTGGACGGCAACTTGCTCAGAGAAAAGCTGCATAGGTGCTGGCCATCGCCAATTATCAATTACAAGGTATTTAATTAATTCAGTTGTCTAACTGAATAGAATACGTCAAATTTTTTACTCTCGACGACTATACGACTCGGAAGGGTTACCATTCCCGTATCATAAATTTCTTATTATTCCCATTCTTTTACACCCGCCCCTGTAGCACGGCATCGTTTGTCGCGCACGACGTAGGAGTAAGAGTGGGATAGTTGTATATTAAGTCCAAGCGAATGAGTAGGACAAATATTATCTCGCGTGACGTAAACCTTTATCACGCCTCTCATGCTACTATTGCAGCACTTATTCTTAGAAAGAAAGAAATTATTTATTTGCCAGAATACAGTTTATAAGGTCTGATAAGAAATTTAGGAATCAAGTATTCAATCTGCATTGCACTTTACATAGCATTCTGATAATTTAAATATTAATAACACTTTGCCTGAAGCCATTGTATCAATAGAATTTTAAACATTTTGTCATTAACTAATGTTATTTCGTCAGGCAGATTGTTATACAATATTATACACATATTATAAACATTATTTTCATAAACGTATTTGCGACAATTTACCCTGTCTTCCTCAGATGAATCACTCGGATCTATGCCTGAGCTTCCGCGCGGCGCAGCGCATAAAGCTGCGCACCCACGTGTACTATATGGACTATAGCTACACGAACGTGGATAGCTTCGACGTGACGCTGGTTTTGCAGCTCTCTATGGACCGGCTGCAGTTCCTAGAGAGGCTCGTCAAGCATTGGGATGGTAAGATTTCTGGTATTTTTAAGTTAATTCTAGACTTGGCGAAGTGTTTTCTTTTTGATTAGTGAAAATAACAATTGAGCTATCAAAAAATGACAAACTGGTAATATAACAGCATCATCAGATCTCCACTACATCCATCCATACATTTTCAAACAAGTTTAGTGAATCGTTTGACGATTGGCGAAATGACGTCACATTTGGCGCGGTCAGTCTTTGAAGGGGTGACCATTCCCGACGATGATGATGGTCATACGAAAGTTTCCATGCTTTGGAAGGTACATTACACAGGAATTGAATTGGTAATTCAAGTCAGAGACTTAACACAACTGACGTTAGGTGCCTACTAGTCTCTGACACAAATTCATCAGTCCGCACTGAGTCAGCGTGTCGGATTATAGTCCATACCTTATCCTAGCGGGAAAAGACTGTGCCCCAGCAGTTGGAAAACCTATTGTTCAGGGTTGGTAATATATAGTTTTGTCGCTCTGGCAACATTGTCAGACAGTCAAGAAATTGAGTACTCTGTAAATTTGTTTTTCAAAAAATCCTGATCTTCATAAAATTACACTATTAATATCGATGTTGTGAAACATATAATTGAAATCTTTGTCACGTCCTGTCGTCTGAAGGGAGCACCATCCTTGCAGTGTTATATCAGCAGACAGAAGGTAGTCGGTATACTTGTTACTGCGGTAAGTTCGAGTAAACCAAGGTTATCCGGGCAGCATTGTACCTCTGGAGCTGACTCCTGCTCAAGAAAAGGGCAGAGCAACTGGAAGGTGAGTGTTTCTCATCAGACGAAAGTTCCCGAACAGGCGGTAGTTAAAAATTAATTTATCTTAGCATTTACAGTCCACTTATCGTAATTGTAACACCTATCATTGTACTTTGGTGAGTATTGGACGCTCATTGCGTATCTGTGCGAAAACTACTTGTGATTGAGTCACAATAAGTCAATTTGAAACTGGGCTCTGGAGTATCGAGGTACCATTATTTACTTCTAGGGCGCTTACGTGATACCAAATTTAGCGATCGAATGCGAGCTACACGGCAAATTGCTGATCCGATGATTTCTCTTAGGCCCGTATTACAGAATGTTACTCAAGCAGAGATCTCCGCTTGAGGACAGTTAAAAAAGGACAGCTTTATCTAACTTGTATAGCGGCATCTCTTTCTAACTTTACTCAAGCGGAGACCTACGCTTGAGCAACATTCTGAAATACGGGCCTTAGTATCTCACAGGTTGCCCAGTTTGATTCGAGATCGTTTGTTTGCACAATTGATCTATTTAAATGATCGCAGGCCCTCTGAGTGCCGCGATCTACTTGGCGGACTGTGATGTGAACAAGCTGGAAAGCTTCATACGGGACTGGTCAGATACGCTCAGCGCTAGAAGGAATATCGGATACCATCTGGTATTCAAACACGATTCCGTAAGTAACACCCAGATTTTATGATTCAGTAATTTACTCGTAGTACTGTGAGGCACTCATTGCACTTCGATTATCGAGTTAAGCAATGTCTGGCGCGGTCACTCCTGGGATGGGTGACCAGAAGTGGCATTTTAATACGCAGAGGGCTCGTTAAATAGTCGGTCCCGGTTGTTTTCAATTGAAGGCACTCGTTAGGCCAAGTCGGTGGCCTACAGGAGCAACTTATAAACACTAACTGTCAGGTAGCCACTACTATCACAAATCCACCAATCCGCACTGGGCCCGCTTGGTGGATTATGGCCCATACCCTATCCCAGTAAGAGGAGGCTGTGCCCACAGTAGGGATGTGTAAAGCTGTTGATGCCATTCGGCGTCACAGTTATTCATACACTGCTACATAATTAATGGTAGCGTAAAATCTTTTCAAGATATACCAACCGTAGTTCTCTTAAATCTTGATGAAGATGACATGGCTTAAGCAAGCAGCATGCTACCATGAAAATAGTCCTGTTGTCCTGTATAAGTAGTTATGGAGCTGACTATACAAATGGAGAAGGACATTAGAGTAAAATAACTGTTTATAAATAAAGATAAACTTGCAGGTCACATAAGTCGCCTCCGCAAAGTCAGTAATTCATTCAAAGGACTATATATTTTATAGTTCCATTTTCAATAAGGTTCCAGTTGATATGCAAAATCTTCCTCTTAATAAATTTAAAGATACTATAAAACAGAAACTTATTAACAAAGCGTATTATAAAATATCAGACTATTTAGATGATAATCATCCCTCGACATAATCAGATCGTTCGCATGCCAGGCTATTTCACAATTAATAATGAAATATAAAAACCTTTATGTAAAATCAAAGCCTAATTTAAATAGAGCAACCCTTCGAGTTTCTTGCTTGTTCTTCTCAGGGGAAAATTGCATTTTAAACAAGTAGTAGCTTAAAAAATGTAAAATTGACTATTTTAAATGTACCTACTGTGTACCTACAAAATAAAGCATTTTTGACTTTGACTTGGAATCATGTATGTCAAAGGGAGCGATGTCGCCATCCAACCTCCCAGTAGCTTCTGTGAATCTGGTACTGCCAAGTATTAAAGGACAATGTGATAACACTCTGAAACTGTATTGTAATGAAAATAATGCGACACTTGGATACAATTAAACAAACTAGTAGATTTGCACAAACTAGCGGGATTCAAACCCACAACCTTTTAGTATAGCAGTCAAGTTTCCAACCACTACACCAAAGGTGGTCGATAGCGAAAATCGTATCAAAATCGTTGCGTAGTTTGGAACAACTATACGCACAAACAGACAGACAGCGGAAAGTGTCGTGGTTTTATACTATTTAAAGATAATAAACAGACGTAGTTGATGATGTTATTGTATTATTAACTTCCAGGTACACTACCCAGTGAATTACTTAAGGAATGTGGCACTGGAGAACGTGAATACTCCCTACGTATTCCTGATGGACGTCGACTTCGTTCCCATGAACGGGCTGTACGAACACCTGGTCACCGCCATCAGGCTCATTAACCCATATCCTCAGAAAAAGGTCAGTTGACATGTCTCTTGGTCGTGGATGCTACGCTGGATGTTACGCTTAGAAACCGAGGCTATGACCGAGTGTCCAAAAAGTATCATAATTATTGACATTAGTAAATTTTAGTAAAGGGAAGCTTCTTTTTATGTCATACAATTTTAACTTGAGATAGTATGGCGACGATGTTAAATATACATAGCGCATTCGCATTTCGTTTTCGATTAGCGAAGTTAAGCAACGTATGGCGCGATCAGTCCTTAGATGAGTGACCACTAGTGGCATTTTAATACGAGTGTTTTCGTGCTTCGGAGGATAAGTTAATTTGAAAGCAATGGTTAAGCCAAGTCGGTGGCCTACAGGGGTCAATTTAAATCACTGATTGTCAGATCGCCACTAACACATATCCTCCAATCCATAATGGCGCGTAGTAAATGGTCCATATCGTCTCCAGTGAGTGGAGGCTGAGCCCCAACAGTGGGGATGATAATTGATTGAGTAGTTTAGTTCAAGTAACTCGTTTTCATATAAATACAGTGTCCTAATTTATTAGTTCCTATGTTAAAAACATAGAACTGCCTGCTTTTGAGTACGCATTCCATTTCCATAGTTTTCCAGTACCAGCATTTCCAGTACCAGTCATTTGACCCCTATGCGCACGCGTAGACCGGGGCTTAAGTTTTTCTGAACTCAGTCGATCTCCAGTTATTATCCCGAGCGCTTGCATGTTGAGTAGAAAGAAAGAATTACTGTTACTTATTGCATATAATTGGAAAAAAAATGGAAAACATTTTCTCGTGATGACGCGAGAGAAGAAAAAACCGGTAATAAAATCATAAACACCTCGGCGATGTTTCCGACTCGGACGTCAAAAATCAAAATCAAAAATATTTGATTCAACGTAGGATACAAAAGTATCACTTATTCAAAGTCAACATGTTATTTTTTAAAACTACATCGCCTCACAAGGTGTTTAGGTTAGGGAGAAGAAGCGACAAGAAACTTCGTAACAACACATCTTTTGAAATGATTTCCATCTTTACAATAATATTACATTTTATATTACATATTACAAAACAAAAGCAATTAACATAACGACCAATGTCCGATCCGATTACTGAATCGGACGTGGATTGAATGTTCAAACAAAAAAATGGCTCCAACGCCTTCTGATAGTCGGATCCGACTATCTGATGGATGGATGGTGTATACGAAAGCAGGGGCCGAGCATCACTCGACCTTCTTTCCTATGGGGTTGGCATTAGGTCCCCTAGTTACACTATTTTTTTCTTTAATTAGTCTGGGCCCAATATAGAGCCACGTATTGAACCGTCTACCTTCAGTAGGCGCCGTGTAGAGTATCACTGTTGATCCTAGCTTATATGGTAGGATCTATCTGACGTATATTCCCATAGCCATTCCCATATACAGGAATATTTAATTGACAATGATTTGTAATACTTATTTTAATTTGAAATTCAGTAATTAGATAGTATAACGTTTTGACATTCTATATTATTAATTTAATTTGAAATTTGATATTAATGAAAGAGTAAAATTGACATTCTCTGTAATTTGACATTTCAACATTGACATTTCTATATTCCTTTGTATTATTTTGAGGATTAATTATTATTAATTTGACCACTAGCTAAATTATGTATTGGTATGCTTTCTAACTTAACTTTCAAAAGGTACTTACTAGTTCTTTTGCACAAAAATTTCGTTTAGCACAAAAGCGATTAATTGTTATGCATGCTGATTATCTTTGTATGAAACTTAAATATTGTCCAATATTTGCATTTCATTGTAATGACTGAATTAGGCGGATCTTATTGTAACAACGCCTAATCTAATGTACCCTATTCAAGAGCAAATAAATCATTCTATTCTATAGCCTTTAGGTTGGCATTAGCACCTATACGTCCAGTGTCTAATTGCAGTGCCTAGTAGTCCCCGCTTTCGAGACGCAGCGGTACCGCGCGGTGCCCCCGCGCAGCAAGGCGGCGCTGCTGGCGCGGGTGCGGGGGGCGGGGGGGGGCGCGCGGGGGCCGGGGGGGGACGTGGCCCCCTTCCGTGCGCACGAGTGGCCGCGCGGACACCGCGCCACCAACTACTCGCGCTGGGCCATCGCCACCGCGCCCTACGAGGTACTACACCGTTAGCATTACTATTCTGTTTGCATCTATAACCTTGAATCCCTCTAGAGCAAACGCAAAAAAGATTTTGATTTTGATTCACTATTGACCATATATGTATGTACACGCAGAAGGCAACTCTAACATGCGCATTGTATGCACTCGTACTTGTAGGGGTTGTAACTGAAAACTAGTGTTTCGCTCTTTGAGTGATGTGCCACACTGAGTTATGTATGGCTTATTTGTTTTGTGTTACTGCGGCACTCTCGTTTTGTATTTTCTTTCTGTTTCTTTATTTTTATTTGTGTGTATATTTCATTTTTATTTTTTTAGTTTATGTGTGTGAACGCAATTTCGTTAATGAATGCTTTATTTATCTATTAAATTGTTATTTTCAATTGGATATTTCGCAAAAGATTTCTACTAACTTTTATAAGTATAAAGTTTCATTATTTCAATATTTTGAACTTGAAAATTGCAATGCAATCGCTCCTAATAAAAAAAACTCGTTTATTATGTTTTTATGTAAACTTTTTGAGAATTGAAGGTCAGATATGTATCCGAACTTAATACCACTTAATAGTATGTATACATGATGCCTGTAACCCTCTATCATTTCCAGGTGGAATGGCAGTCTGACTACGAGCCTTACCTCGTCGTACACCGTTCCGTCCCCAAATACGACATCAGATTCTCCGGCTTCGGCTGGAACAAGGTAAGCTTCTAAAAGTCGAGGCATCAACTCACCTGAAACTCATTTAGATCTATTTGCGCGTGCTAGCACCCTGGGTAGGGGTCGCAGACAGACGTCGGGAAATCTAAGGCACCGGTAAGAGCATACCATATCTATGCCGTGTATGTTTTGTATACGGGGTGAATTTTTTAAGTGGGCCTGGGTGGCCAAATCCTATATTATAATAGCGAAAAGTACTCAAAGGAGCCTCGAGCCCGATTTTGCTGAAAACTAAAACTACATCATTGGATTAAAAAAAAAAGAATTCGTTCCTTGTTGGTGGTGTTCGTTCGAATGGTGTAAGAATACAGGGAGTGTTTTTTTTTCATAATCAACGGGTTCGATTCCTGGCTAGGAATATTAATTTTTCAAAAATCCAATGATGCAGTTTTAGTTTACATCAAAATCGGGCCCGATACTCCTTTGAGTACTTTTCGCTATTATAATAGCTTAGTGCGAAGTGGGTGGCTGGATTCCTATCCAGCTCTGGACTGGAGTAGTTTGGCTTGAGCGTCTATACCTGCTGATATAATATTTCATGTTGAGTTCCTGGTCAATAGTGACCTTAAAGTATTTTACCATCGGTAGCCACTGGATGCCCTGGCACTGGAGGCGTAAAGATGTATATAATTTTTAAGCACAACGAGTTAGCATTTGACCCCAATCACACCTGATGTTAAGTGAAGATGACTCCGAAGGTCGAAGCGTAGGGACTCGGAAACCCCATCTTATTTGGGGGATTGGCTATCTTATCTCGAACTGAAACACAACAATGCTATTAACATTGCTGTTTAGCGGCATACTTCGATGAGATTGTGGCTTGCCGGGCGGACATTTTAAAATGCCCTCATCATCATCAGCCCGTAAACATCCCACTGCAGGGTTATAGGCCTTCCCTCGTATATAAGGTAGTGTGGGCCATATTCCACCACGCTGGCCCAATGCGGGTCGGGGACTTCACATGCCTTTGAATTTTTATTTCTCAGGCACGCAGGTTTTCTCACGATGTTTTCCTTCGCCGTTTTAAAAGCAGTCAGATAAATGCACATAATTAATTAAATTAAATTTAAAATCTCTTTGGTACATGGGTCGCTTTGGAATCGAACCCGGACCTCAAAATTTGGGAGACCGCGTCTTAACCGCTGAGCCCCCGACGCTCCGTATTCATAGACCGTATATTGTTATGAAGCGATAGTATTGTGAGCAAGGTATGTGTGGTTGCGTCAGGTGTCGCACATCGTGGAGTTGCGCGCGCAGGGGTACCGCGCCGTGGTGCTGCCGGGCGCCTTCGTGGTGCACACTACGCATGCGCCCTCCGCCGACATCACCGCCTTCCGCGCCAACCCGCACTACCGCATGTGAGTACGCCAAACGTCCACGCCATTCGCCGCCTCCTACTGGAACAGACTCCGCATCCAGGAATCCATCCAAAACGACTTTGTTTTTTATGACAATGTTGAAAAAAGAACTTGGTACCCTTGTTTTTTTTTTTCTAAATTTGGTTTATTTTCCTTTTTCCAGAAAAAAATCTGTTTTATTGATGTATGTTTTCTAATTTCTTACATTTTACAAAATTACAAATCGAATTAAGTACTATTATTAGTATTCCTATGTGTCAATATCAGTATCTTTCAGTATCAGTGCCACTTAGTCTTGTCCTTGTCGGTATTGGAATTTTACTTTCTTCAACAAAAAGGCATGGTTTGATTATAAATAAATAAAAAAAAACTGTCAAGTAATAATCTTTTATGGGAATTGCCTTATCAATTTTGTATTCAGTAATTTTGAAAAAAAAACATGCTACAGAAAAAAACCAAGAACAGGTTTTTTATCACGATAGAAAAAAAAAAACAGTTTTTTTTTGCAACACTAGTAACGCTGCGCACTGTCAGCGAGGCCCCACGCTTTGTGCGACACAATACTGAAGGATCTCCTCCAGCTCGAGAACCTGGACTCATTTATCAGATGCCTCGTAAGAAAAAATTACGAGAACTGACAATTGCGACTGTGCCAAGAAGCACGCTCTACCTCCCAACGTCTGTCCGCGACCCCTATCCAGGGTGATTGCGCAGATCTACATGAGTCCCAGGTCAATTGATAGCCTGACCCTTTCATCATTATAGTTTGATTCGTCGATTAGCCTCTCTCTCGAAGTTGAACCTGTCTAGTCGGATCTCTTTACCTAAATAGACATTACTCGCTTATAACATCGAAAATAGAGTTCCCAACTGATTCACAACTTCTTGAAAAAAAAACCGACTACATGCCTTGTTTATTTGATTTAAGTTGACCGATTTCTCAGTGTTCAAATATAATTTAAAATTTTGCTTGACAAAGCATTATAGTGGTATAACGATGGAGTACATTTGCTTTATCTTGACAAGTCAGACTTTGACACAACTCAGTACCGATTTGGCAACTGGTTGTCTAACAAGAATTTTTTTATATATGAGAGGGCGGCAAACGAGCATGCGGGTCACCTGATGGAAAGCAATCACCGCCGCCCATGGACACCCGCAACACCAAAAGGGTCACAGATGCGTTGCCGGCCTTTGAGGAAGGTGTAGGCTCGTTTCTTGAAGGTTCCAATGTCGTACTCGTTCGGGAATACCGCTGCAGGAAGTCCGTTCCACAGGGTGGTCGTACGTGGTAGGAAGTTTCTTGAGAAACGTACAGTGGTAGACTTCCACTCATCCAGGTGATGTGGATGGAATTTTAATTTTCGGCGAGAAGTGTATCGGTTAAATTGAGCAATATTCAATACTTTTTAGCAACTGGTTACCAAACTCGTTTGCAATCGCGGCCGGAGGAGAATGTTCGACAGTTTGTTAATCTATGTTTGAAAATAATAACATATATACCGTCCCGACTTTTATCCCAAATGGGGTGGCCAGAGATATCCCAAACAATAGTGTTTCGGTATTCCAAACATTAAGAGTATAATGATTGAAACAACCTTATTAAATATACAAAAATGCACACGTGACAGGGGTTGAGCCCATCGCGTTGAAACGTGAAAATTTATAGATGTTTTTTGGTAGCCAGGCTCCCTTAGTCTCCTTTTACGACACACACGCTAAGAGACGGGTTGGTTCTATTCAATTTGAGGGCCGGAACCACACAGCACAAAATAATTACATAATTTTTCATATCGGTCGTGTAATAATCATAACTAGACTCATATATTAAAGTCTTTATTTCTTTTCTTCCAGCTGCCTCGCACTCCTTAAGCAAGAGTTCCTCGAAGATCTGAAGAGGAAACACAACGTCACGTTCGAAGAGCCTTCCAAGTCCGACTCCATGTACTTAGCCCAGGCAAAGAGCTTACTTCTCAATCAGGCCAGGGATACGGGATAGCGAAGTGGAATACTCTATTAGGACTTTACTGCGGCTATATTTGGCCACTAACAATAAAAGTTGGTCAAACCAAAGAGACATAAGTGCAATGTCAATCAATAAGTTGTCTAACATTTTAATGGACACAGGACTGCCAAAATAACATGTTTATCGTGTCTCATTGTCAAAGCATTGAGGCATCTAGATAGTCACATCAATGACCATTTTAACTGGTACTATATCTCAATATATGTCAATGATATATGTCAATGTTTTCTCAAAATTTTATATTTTAGGATATAGGTAGTAAACGTAATAAAATCAAAGAACGGCCAATAATTCCCAGGAGTGATCGCTGGAGGGCCCGCTCGACAACCGATGCAGGTGTCGAGCTCTTACAATATATTTTTGAGGCTTGGGAAGATGCGCAGGATGCAATAGAAGTATTTTGCGACTTGTCCAAGGCCTTTGATTGCGTTCATCACGATACTTTAATCAGGAAATTACGTTATTATGGTGTAACCGGCCGTGCTCTTGACCTTCTGAATTCTTATTTGAGTAACCGAGTTCAGAGGGTTGATATCAGTGGCAATACATCGTCAGGGTCGACAGTCTATACGGGCGTCCCACAAGGCTCCATTCTCGGACCATTTTTACATGAAATAGTATTGTTTGCTGACGATACCTCTGTACTGTTTAAAGTAAATAGATTAAAATTAAGTTATGACAACGTTAACAACGCTATTTCTCAAATAGTAGAATGGTTTACGGCAAATAATTTGTTACTTAATGAGAAAAAAAAACTAAATATGTTAAATTTGTACTGCTTAATGTCAAGGAGGTGCCCACAAATATAATGATAAAAATGTCACTCTAGACCTTTTTTGGGCATTACTTTGGACGCCAAATTGCAATGGGGTCCTCATATCCATAAATAGGCGAAGAAGCTCAGCTCTGCAGAGTAGGCAGTCAAAAAAATTTGACAAATATCGGACGTAAATACTGCTAGATTAGTATATTTTAGTTATTTCCATAGCCTGATGTCTTACGGTATCTTGCTGTGAGGAAATGCCGCGGATACAATCTTTGTTTTACAAAAACGAGCCGTTCGCGCAATTTATCAATTGAGACCTGCAGTGTCACTTAGAGACAGATTTAATGAGTATAATATTCTAACCTTATCGTCACAGTTCACTTTTGAAAATCTAATATATGTCAAAAAAATATAGCATCATTTAGGAAAAATAGTGATAAATATGATGTTAATAAAAGAAATAAAGATTAACTTGCAGGTCACATAAGTCGCCTCCGCAAAGTCAGTAATTCATTCAAAGGGTTATGTATATTTTTCAATAAGGTTCTTGTTGATATACAAAATCTTCCTTTCAATAAATTTAAAGATACTATAAAACAGAAACTTATTAAGAAGGATATTATAAAATATCAGATTATTTAGATGATAAACATTCATGGACATAACCAGCCCGTTCGCATAACCAGGCTATTTCACAATTAATAATGAAATATAATATTATAAAATAATAATTAATAATTTTGTAATATAAAAACTTTTTTTTTTAAGAGCAACCTCTCGAGTTTCTTGCTTGTTCTTCTCATGGGAAAATTGCCTTTTGAACAAGCAGTAGCTTTAAAAATGTAAAATCTGACTATTTTATGTGTACTCTGTGTACCTACAAAATAGAGCATTTTTGATTGGATTTGTCTCATCAGATCTTCACCAAATATGGGACCATCCTGAAGTTTCAAATAAAAAAAGGATTATGAATATCGGACATATGAAGAAAAAAAACGCGTGGAATTAAGAACCTCCTATTTTTTTAAGTCTATTAAAAATAGAAGTCTAAAGAGGAAGTTTACACAGGGGAAATTGGATGGATGTGGTCCAGAGCAAATTAGACCTATTTGCTAGTTTTAGAATTTGATCCACTTAGGTATAACCTCTGCTCTAGAAAAGTTTAGAAATTAATAAAATAATTTTTGCGGCGCATTTAAAGTCAAACAAATTCAGTGTCAATAACGAATAAATGATAAACTATCGATGTCTGTGTCACTCGTATGATTTATCATATTGTGCTATCTCATTCTTATTGAAACACATGACCGTGATTTCTGTAATATTAAAGTAAAGGACCGTTATGATTATCGACTGATAGGATAACATAAATTGCAAATTTAGAACGAACGGGGAGTGTTTTTATGAATTTTTACCCTGGGAAATGAGTGTCCTACAAAAGCTTATGCATTCAGCGGGGCAATAGCGCTAGCGTACTAGGTACTATGCCTCACGGAAGCGAGTTGGACGGTGCATTTTTTCTATAAGATAATAGGTATTATTAATTGTGTTTTATAGATTTGTTGTTTCATGTACATACTTAATATTATTATTTTTTTAAATATTCTTCATGAACTCAGGGTAATTTAACTGGATGCGAAAAGTCGATTTCCCAGAAGGACCATTTCGCAAAATGTCCCTTAAAGGCCCCAAAGGTGCAGACACGTAAGTTGTTGTATATTTTAAAAGTACATACCTGTCGATACTATAAGCATAATAATCATTGTCTATGTTTTAAGCTTAATTTTTTTTTTGTAATACTCATTTATTAGTTCATAAGACAAGAGAAATCATTATTTATGTAATTTGATATTAACTAATAACTATGATGATGAAGAATGTATATTCATCCATGCGGAGCAATATTCAACGACATTAAACAAAATACTTACACATATTCTGCTTAAGACAGTGAAAAGAAAAATACTTAAATATTTAAAAACTCAACTGCTTATACTTCAAAATCCCTCAAGCTTGGATGCTTGAAGCAAATTTGTATTTTTCGGGCGCCATGTTGGATTTTTTACCATACAATCCTATGACATTCTGGAGATTAAAACAAATCTAACCCTACCTTGCAAAAAACATTACCCGTTTTCAGTTTTCGGGGCTTTTATGTTCCCTCCTGTAGCTTAAACGGATGACCGATTTTGCAAGGTCGGGTTAGATTTGTTTTAATCTCCAGAATGTCATAAGATTGTATGGTTACCTTTCTGAGGCAGTCGGGTAAATAGGCTGTGAGATAGTTGCGATCGTTTAGGTCGAATAGGATTTATAGGCCAAATGAATACCTTTTTATTCCCACAAATAAAAAAAAGTCATACATATAAATTCAATTACATAAGAGGCATGTGCATAATATTCAGTAATAACTACCTACTTGGTTATACGTACATACACATACATTACGTCACGACCTTTATCCCAAATGGGGTGGTCAGAGATATCCCAAACAATGGTGTTTGGGTGTTCCATACATTAAAAGTTTAATGATTGAAACAACATCCACGTTTCACCTTATGAAATATATGGAAATGCACACGTGACGGGGTGAGCCCATCGCCGCCGTTGAAACGTGCAAAACTATAGATGTTTTTTGGTGGGAAGTCCCTTAGTCGCCTTTTACGACACCCACGGGAAGACGAGTTGGTTCTATTCTATTTGAGCGTCGAAACCACAGCATACTTGGTTATACTCTATACAAAATTGCAATACTTAGTTGAGAATTGGGGAAGTTCGGATATTTTCAATTTGCATACAGCTGTCGTACATACTTAAAGGAATTATGAAAGGCAGCATGCCCGGTGCCGAAAAAGGAATTGATAAGAATGTTGAAAAAAACATATTTTTATGATAGGTTCTTCATAGAGATATCAGTTTGATTTAGATTATACTATACTTTTCTTAATTATTAGGAATTATAAAATTATTAGTAACTATTACTTATCATTTCCACGCTGTTTAAAGTTATAATTAACACTGAGCCATTCAATATTTTACTTCCTTTTCATTTCTCCTTCCCGAATTGTCAACTAAATATGTTAAAGGGCAAATATTTATAGGATGAATACGAACATTTTCCGAGTCACAGAAGTTTATACCGTCTCTAGTATCCATAGTACAGGCTTTGCCTAGTATGGGACTAGATCCAAATTTATAGATGTAGAGATGATAGAGAGGTAAGTGTCCAAACTATTTATATTTATTATTTATCATATAATAAACCAATCAACTCACTTCTGTGATTCAAATGGGTCTACATGCCCCACTCTAAGGCCCGTATTAATAAACCATTCTCAAGATTGACATGGCCTCAAGTTGACGCTTGCGAATCTGTTGCATATTAAAACAGCATCAGAAAAAATGGTCTTGATACTGTGACGCGATCTCAATCTCAAGAACGATTTATTAATACGGGCCTAAGACAGGTATCTCGTTGGAATGATATAAAGTTTATTTTTAAAGCCGAAATAGATAGTATCCACTTAAAATCAGGTGCGTTTGAGGTCAAGTACCAAACCTTCGTGCATAAAAAAAAAAAATCCAAAGATTAATATTATTTTACGTATAATTTTACGTATAATTTTACTGATGAGTGTATTAAATTTTCGTTATGTTCAAGGAAATCTTGAACTAATTTATGCATTTTTTTAAGTTAAAATATTTTATTAACACAGGTTGTTACAGTATGTGTTATCAGCTGTACTGTTTACGTCATGCATAACATGAACGTTATATCCTGTAATAACTGTGTTTATGACTGCATAATATTTGTTACATTTTATATAATTTTAGTAATGGATCTATCGCATACCAATAAATTCTTAAAATGCTATTCATTTGTTTCATATTTTCCCAATAAGTAATCTCTAAATAGTATATAGCAAAGTCGCGTTGTGCGCTTAGTTGTTCTAACCATTGCAACGGATTTTGATAAGGTCTATCTTCCGGAAGACTATGTATAATGCACGTGAAACTTGCGGGCTAAATAAGTGAATTCGAAATGATGTACCTATAATTTATTTGTTATACAGTGTTTTATAATTTAATACACTTCACTACCAACAATCCTAGCTTCTGCATTTGTAAGATAATTGTTGCTATTCGGATTCTCTTTAGTCGTCAGCAACCAAAGCAACACTATAATCTGAAAGTCCAATTCTTGTATGTCCTTCTTCAAATTAGCAACAGCTTTCTTTGCTGTTACTAGTGGAGAGTTATCGTTCATTGATGACCCTTTAGACTCTGTCCTCTGCTTTATAGTGTCCACTTTAGCGGTCAATTCGTTCAACATTTCTTGCCTCTCTGTGACTCCTACACTTACATCCTTATATTCATTAGTCACTTTGCTCAGTTCATCCAATATTGTACCGTATTCCCGCACTAAAGGTTCAAATTGTTCGTTTAGAATATTTTCTCGAGCAGTTATTTTGTCCATGACGGAGCTAACGTTACCATGAAGCTTGTTTAGTTGTGCTCCAGTAGCTTTGAATCTTTCAAACAATTCATCTTTATAAGTTCTCATTTGAGCATGCCTCGCTCGCCAGTCGCGTCCATCTGCAGATATCTTCAATCTTAACGCTGGGGCCACTCTCTCTAACTCCAACTTCCAAGCCTCCCAATCGTGAACTTTGTTCGCAAAATTACTCGAATCCTTCTCCTCCTCATCACCAAATTCTTCTCCCTCAGATTCTCCGGAGTAAATAGCCATTTCTTCTTCAACTTTATCTAGAATTATTTCGGTTTCATCTTCAATCTGGTCTACATCTTCAGCCGATTCTTCTGTTTCTGGAATATCTACAATTGGCTTTTGCCATTCAAAATTATCTTTCTTCAACGCTTCATCCGCTAATATGTTTAAAATGTAGCACACTTGATCTCCGAACCCTTGCTTGAGTTTATGAGAGGAGAAGTCTACAGCTATTTCTTTTTCTCGGAGCATGTCAATGATATTAGCAATTGTTGAATTGGGATCATCTTCTTCGTTGGGTTGTTCAAAATCTTTGTCTGTTTTGCGAATGAGCCACGCTGCTATTGAAGCGAATACGAAGAACTGTTCTCCAGGGTTGGTGGAAGTGACGAAGTAATACCGACTCATAGGTTTCATTTTTATTTGTGGGCGTAATTCCGTATCGATTTTAAGAAGGCGTAACTTGTCCATTAGATTTAAATCCATGTTATAGCAATGCTTGCAAATAAACTACGATTTGTATTGGTACGCAAAGCACACGTACATAGGTACCTAGGTAATATGCTCTATTTCAATAATTACTTACAAATAGGCCGATGAAGAAGCACCTAATTTATAAAATTATCTTGAATAGTTCAATATACTCACTAATTATACAGTTTAGAAGATATACTGAACGATGCGAAGGAAATCTCGTAAGGTATTCTTTGGGCTGCTACCACCATCAGAAATATTTGACGCAGAAAATTGTTTATAGCAACGTTTCCATAGCAACCACCACACGAATGAATGGTGGTTCGGACCACGAGTGGTGTTCCGTTTCACGACTTGGTTATCTTTATTAGAGTATATTTTGTGCAATAAAAACGAAAGGAAAAGTTCGTTGAAGGACTTTTATTGAAGATGACAAAACGCTTTCTTTCACGACTCTACCTTTTCTCGGTTACATTCCTGTATGAATATTGAGCATCATCTTTGTAATTTTTAATTTCGCTTCGAAATTTTATTGATGAGATTTTAGGTAATTAGTAGATAATAGGACTTACACGTTTGTGTGAATCTGTGGCATCCAAGCTCACCCGGATGTTTAAATTTCAATGCAGTTGGTGAAAATTTTGTATAGAAAGAAGTATATCTACATTGTCGTATACAAATTCTCGGACACAGTTTTACGTCGTCAACGCTCCACCGCCATTGTTTTCAAACACTATTTTAATTTTAAACACGGTAAGAACAATTTGGTTAATTAGTTCGCTGGTACTCTGCCAAAATTACCTAAATGTCTCTCCAAGACCTTGATTTTAGTAGATGTTAAACGTTTATCAAGATTATTAGGTATGTACCTACTTGCGTACAAAGTATTTCCATACTCTCATTTCCTAGAACTAAGTACCATGAAATTAAGAGAATAGTTACTTATCTATAAGAATAATAATTGTAACATCATTTCTCTACAAAGACATATAATAATATGTTATTATTTTTAGGCTTAGCATAAATTTTAAAGCAAAAAATTACCCATAATGAAGTGGTTTACTGGTGGCTGGTGGTGGTAGGGATATACAAAACTTAATTTTCAGAAATTTCCGTAGAAGTATGAGACCATCTGCGTCTAGTAGCAACATGTGCAAGATTATCCTGAGCATAATGTTTGTTCCTGTTCGGTGGATGACCATTTTGATAAATGCCGCCATTGAAATGGAATCCTATGAAAATAGTAATAATTAACTTACGTAGGGAAACAAGCTGACGTATAATGAAACGTGATCGTCGCCGACAGAAAACAACATGTTGATTGCAACTTATCTAAGTAATTGAATACTTAGGTAATTAAAATAAATCCTTGTCCTATTTTCGAGAAAGTAAACTGGTGAATAAATTATCGACTTGTAAGCTTTGGCTCGATTTGTCGAGCGGTTTCTACGACTGATAAAGTAGATTTTACCTATTTACGTAAACTTGCTTAGATAGTAAAAAAATGAGGTTGACTTTGAAACAAACATTATAACAAGATGCTGATCGCTACGATATTTCATAAAATATAATCATTTGTTGAGGTCACGAATAGAACTAGCTACTTCGTTCCACGGGACAAATGCGACGACTGTGGGCATCAAATTTATCTTGAAATCTTTAACTTTAAGAGTAAAAATCCATAAAATGTTAGACAATCACACTAGGTAGGTACCTAAAGATGGTTTAACTTGACTGCCAAGGCACATCCTAAGTCTGGCGGACATTTCCTGTATTACAGAAAATTGCGCTGCACACAGCGGGACTCCCCGCGTAGTATCCAAGGGAAGGAAACCCTTATGGGTACGACCACTGCCCCGGCGGGGTGTTTATGTGGAAGTCCGCCCGAAAACCATACTCACTAAAAACCCAACGACCCTCCACTCGCCCCATCGCGGCGTGGCCGAGGATACCCACGATATTCGGCCGTCGCCGCCAGAAAATAACGACGACGCCGGCGGGACCTCCTAGGGGTTGGCCTGGCCAAGCTATATCATGAAGGCGCGTGGGTACACCACTCCCGTGTGACACCCCCGTGGCACCACTTGGCCTCGCTAGTTGGGGGGGGGGGGGGATGTAGTGGAGTACGTCTGCCTACGATAACAGATCTGATAAGTCCAACTTCGAGAAAGAGGCCAATCGACGAATCTAAGTCAACGTATGGAAAACTGCGTAATGTCTTCTTGTCCAAAATACCTCAGTGCTCAAAGACGAAAGTCTCCAATCAATGTGTGCTGCCAGTGATAACTTATAATACTGAAACTCTCACTATGGGCCTCATAGAAGGGTCGATGCAATGTTCGGCGTTTCACTTCGAGATCCAATCAGGAATAAGGAAAAGAACGAAAGTCAGAGACACTCTCCAGCGTATTGGTAAGTTGAAGCGGCACAGGGCACGGTACATAGCTCCAGGAACTGATGCCAGGTGGAGCACTAAGGTTCTGGAATGGAGACCACGCAACGGCCTGATGAAAGTCGCCGGAAGTCGCTCGATACAGGCCTATGTTCAGCAGCCCTGTGGGTGATATGATGACGATGACCCAGTGGATACGCCAGACTTTATATGTGCGTAAGTATCCACCCCTTTTACATTTTTTGAACAAGTTTGTTACTGCATATGTTCCTTTAGAAATTTATGATGATCGAAAAACTCGAAGTCGTTTGAACCTAAGCTAAGTATTAGCCATAACCACTTATATACCTATACCAACAATATGCACATGTGCCTACATACATTTTTTGTCCGGCTTTACTTCAACTGTGGAATTATCGTTTACTTAGGACGAGATGACTAATCCATGCGACATACGGACCATAATTCCACCCAGTAAATTATTGATTAAATAATTTCAAATTTTATTTACCGCATATTATCATTACGGTATGTACCTACGTCATGGAAAACTTTAATAATAATCTGTAAACATTCATGTGCGTAGTATGCTCTATAAGTTAGAAGAGATGAAAGAATCGCGTTATCGGTTGTTAACTGGATTTAAGGCTATAAATAAAACGAAATATCTCATAATCACAA
Organism: Oegoconia quadripuncta; assembly: GCA_949316235.1. Classification (NCBI taxonomy): domain Eukaryota; kingdom Metazoa; phylum Arthropoda; class Insecta; order Lepidoptera; family Autostichidae; genus Oegoconia; species Oegoconia quadripuncta. The sequence goes on from OX438758.1 coordinate 12,582,023, forward strand.
CAGATCTTTGATGGGCAGCAGTGAAACCTCCATAAAAGCGATGCAAATTGCACCATTAAAAGCTTCCATGCAGCCACGGCGCATAGTCTGTACAGTTGAATCCGCGTCGGGTCCAATATTCTCCTTGTAATTGACATGAATTTACTTCCTACTTATTTTTTGTAGTAGTTATTAGTTCAATTTACGATCCCTAGAATTCATTTACCTAGTGACCTAAGCTACTAGAAACTCGTGCTAATCCTAGCAAGATGGAATAGGTTTTCCGGGCGACTGGCTTTGTGAGTTCCACCTTCTTCTCTTTTTCGCAAAGCATTTGCTTAGTAGAGTTTAAATGAGAATTAGAAATGGGTTATGCAGTATCTAGATTTTTATTACAAAGGACTTATTAAGTAGGTAGCTTATTAAGTAGAACTTACTAAGTAAACAATACTTGTGCCCGGAGGATTACTCCTAGATTTTACTTGATTCAAACTAATATTATAAATACGAGAGTCTTTGTGTGTGTGTTTGTTACCTCTTCACGCCTAAACGGCTGTACGAATTTGGATGAAATTTTGGTTCGTAGACAGATTAGGACCTGGATTAAAATATAGGCAATTTTTTTTGCTGAACCGATTTTGATGAAATATTCCACGCTAACCAAGTCACGGGCAACCGTTACTAGTAGTAGCAACTCAAGCGCCATAAAATGGGCAAAACAACCGATTTGTCCGGTTGTTTTGCCCTGATAACTCCGGAGTCCATCATCAGATTTTATATCGGACAAACATTCATCAAAATCGATTAACAAATAACGCAAATATGGGTGAACATGTATAAAAAAAAGAAATATAAATATAGACGAACATAATAGGTACCTCCTCTTTTTTAGGAGTCGGTTTAAAATCAAATTACAATAGAATATGTAAAAACAAGAAAGGACAAGAAGTAGATATCTAACTGTTATGTGTGTCATATCATACACACACAGACATATCAATAGCCTTGCGTTCCTAATGCTGGAATACAGCCTCCTCTCACTAGCTGAAGCTATAGGGCACAATGCACCATGGGGGCTCATTGCAGATTGTTGTTTACCCTGTAGAGCACGGAAACGCCCATCAAAAGTTTGACCACGTCAGCATAGCTGTGTGTATTGTCTGCAATTAGCAGTTTCTGAAGCATATGTAGTCTGTATCTTCACTGCTTCAGGGTTGACAGACAAAGCATCTGTAGCCCCTGACTAGTTACTAGAAATTTTAAAGAGTTTGAAGTATAAAAATTGTTTTATAGCTCTCATCCATTGCACCTTCTATATCAGCTACATATCGCCATGGAAAGTTGTGTTAATTTTAAGCATTGCGCAGTGGCAGCACTCTGCCTTGTGTGTTCCTGTGGTTGTTCCAACCCAACATATGCTGAGTGGAGAGCACGTGGTGACCATTGTGGAAACATAAGTTCACAATGTTCGTCGTTATTAGGAGCCGTGAGTGTGCAACACGCGCAAGACACACCCGAGTTCACCTTGTACTAGTGAGTGATGTATTTTTGAGACTTTGTTTGAGAAAATCAAACATTGTCTAACATCCTAAGGCCTTGAAGTCTACGCTTATACTTTCTCTAGGTTTACGACTCATAAATTTTTCAACTGTTTCTTTATGGCTTCATTAAATGTAATAGTAGTTAGCTATGTGACTTTTCATAATCGAACGATGCATTTCGAGTTTAGTCGACTTTAATAATTGTCAAGAACTTTTCTTTAAAAAAATTCTAGGGATTTCTGGCCTCTACCTAACTATAGTTTCTGTGTCAACTGACCAACTAACATGGTCATACAGTCATCCATAGTTTTACATATCTTTAGACCATTCTTAATAAAATAAAATCCGATCAAGAAAGAGCTGCTTTATCTCGTATTACTGGCACGATAAAATTAGAAGCGCCGGCGACCGTCTACGCGCAGCCGCAGTCGCGACCAAGCGCTCGCGACGGCAAAACCGAGCGCACGAAATCTAATTTAGAATTCCTTGTTTTTCTTTTGTTTTTCGACGCGTTGTGTTACGAAACGAATATAATTTTGTGCCAGTGCGTTCGTATCAAACGGTGTGTGTGCAGGTTTAGTAGTGTATAATAAAACTCGAGTTTACGTCTTTATTTGTGATTTTGCTGTGATGTGTATGAGCTGAAAGCTGTCGAAGGTAAGGCGTGCACATATACGGTTAGAAAGTTAACTTTTAGGACTTGAAAGCACATTGCAACGCAGGCAGTTTAAAAAAGCTTTAACTGTATTTTCTACGTTGTTAAGTTACTTAGTGAATGGTTAGATTTTCGAGACCGAAAATTTATCAATCATTATTATAGTCGCTTTTAAAGATTTTATAAATATTTGACATTCGGAAAATTGTTATATATAGTATATATTTATACATATAAATATTATGGTTTTATTTTCTTATCTTCGGGGCTTGGTAGTGAATGCATTACATACATAGGCAAGTCAAATTAAAATTTAATGGTAAATTAGATTTTTCCCGGATACCGTTATTCGGTAAAACCAATGGTTATTGCCTGCTAAAACTACTCGTAAGACTACCCTTATCAGATGTTATCGGTGAGCCTTTGTTAATTAAGGTTTTAGTAATTTTGGATGCACTGATTAACCAACTACTTATAAATATACAAAAAATTATAAAAGTGTTTAAGATAAGATATAAATCTAGTAGGTATAATTAGTACCTAAGTAACTGTCTTACACATACATACATACAACCGTACCTACAAATACAAACATGCATGTTCGAATATGACAATGATTTTATTCACTGCTATGCTGCTATTAACCGTTGAGGATATCCCTCTTGGGCAGACAATTCCGGCTACAGCATCAGGTCAACGCGATAATCAACCAACAAAACTAACTGTGTAGGTAAGTCTAACGAGGGATCCTGATGACACGATTTTGACTGCAGTATCAGTTCATTTTTTTTTTATGCACAACGGGTTAGCACTTGACCTCAATCACACCTGATGTTAAGTGAAGATGAGGCCGAAGGTGGAAGCGTACTGACCCGGAAACTTTTACAACCGGAACACAATAATGGTGTCGATTCGGATGTACATCAACTAAACTAAACTAAACTAAAACCAGTTTTAGAGTAGTACTGTGTCTTTCTCCCTGTAACAGTACGATGCGACGGCACCACTCCAAAACTGGTTTTAGTTTAGTTTAGTTGGTGTACATCCGAATCGACACCACTAACATTGTTGTTTAGCGGCAGATTAGATAAGATGGTAGCTAACCAGACGAACATTTAAAATGCCCTACCACCAACCAAACCGAGTACTAAACATGTACCCTGAGCAAGGGGAGGGGGTTTAGACGGTTCGGCGGTTCATGTCTATCATATAAATGTATAGTCATCAGAACTGTACGAGTAAAGCAAGTCAAATCAAATCAAATCAAAATATTTTATTTCATAGGATAAAATTATCACTTGAAAACATGACCATTAATTTAAATTTACTGCTCATTTCAAGATTTCCGCTCCTTAGGTAAACAGCAAATGGTTCTAATGGTTTTTGCTATGTAACGCACAACTTACCTATCTACAAACATTTCAAGTGAAATAAAACCTTGTAAAAAGCAAATCATTAGGTTTTGACATAGAAAATTTGATTTACCTACAACCAGTTGCAAAAATTTATATCTAAGAAACCATGTTTTTGCATTAGATAATGCTATCTCAGAACATAAAAGATAGGTTAGTAGCGAAATTGATTCAAATATGGATATGTATCACACTTACATACGACATGAATAACATACATAATAACATCTAGGTAACAAAGATGAGCTGAGCTCTTATCACTAAAAATCGATCTCTACCCCTCAGCCCTTGAGTATACTATATTACGTAGAAAATAGCACAATTGAAAGAGAGAAGGATTTGGTTAGGACGTAGGTTACACTTCTCGCCGAAAATTAAAATTCCATCCACATTACCTGGATGAGTGGAAGTCTACCACTGTACGTTTCTCGAGAAACTTCCTATATACCACGTACGATAACACCCTGTGGAACGGACTTCCTGCAGCGGTATTCCCGAACGAGTACGACATTGGAACCTTCAAGAAACGAGCCTACACCTTCCTCAAAGGTCGGCAACGCATCTGTAACCCTTTTGGTGTTGCGGGTGTCCATGGGCGGCGGTGATTGCTTTACATCAGGTGACCCGCATGCTCGTTTGCCGCCCTCTCATATAAAAAAAAAGGTATTTATGCATTTCACCTATCTGAATAGGTAGTTAGATCTTAGAGAAACATCCTACGCAACCCATTACGTTTACCAACGCATTGTTTTCATAAACAAAAGGTGATTGACAGATTCCGTGCACGCCTGGGACGTGCTATCATGCCTACGAAGATGGTCAGTAAAACAATGCATAATAATTACGCCATTAAAAATTGCTCTGTGGTTGAGTTATGTAGTTTTCACCAAATTTTCTATTGGCCTTATAGGCCTGTATTAATAAACCATTGTCAAGATTGAGAACAGTCTTGTGACAGGTCTCAAGTAAACGTGTTGATTAATAAACCTAACTTGAGACCTGAAAAGCACGTGCATACTCAAGCACTAACTCACTTAAGAGGTGCGCGTATTAATAAACGAAACTCAAGACTGTCATTCATTCGCTGCTGAGGCGAATACTTGAGAAGTGATCTCAGCAGACCTCAAGATTGGTTTATAAATTAGCACGGAGCTTGAGATAGCGTCAACTGCTTAAGACGCATCTCGGTTGATACATCCTCAAGACTTGTATTTAGATTAATTTATTAATACGAGCCTTAGACACTATCTACCACACATTACGAATAGGATCTACATCGCTCCTTAGAGTCACAAGTTAACACTTCACATTATTTTCTCTGTTCTTCGGAGGACATAGGGAAAATATACACAAGTAGGTACCTACAAAGATGCTCCATATTATGCTTGCTTCACACATACACACGTTTGCAATTACTATATTATTTTGATTAATAGTACGATAATAGCGATAAGACCGCGTGGTTGTACAATTTTTTGAAGCTATATTAATTAAGCGTATTGTAAAATTTTTGTGCAATAAAGTTGATTGATTGATTGATTGATAATAGTGATCCTTCTGAAGAAGAAGCCAAAGAGGAAGTTACAGGTCTCACTTCTGAAATCCTAGACCGAGAGTAGCGTTCGACATGAATTCAGATTCCATCACAACCTCTTCAATGTAACAGAAGAGTCCAGAGTGGAACTAGTATTGAAATGGGAAGCTGACATTTGACTGCCCTTTCTGATATTAAACCTCCTCAATCTTCGACAATGAATTATAAGACTTGTAACTAAGTATTTAAATGATAACAAGCATGGATTCAATGTTGGTACCGCTTATCATTTCTCTTTGTTGAAACTCTTTTACTTATCTACGGGTGAAACGATATTTCGCATAACATGAATTTAAAAACCAAAAAACCCGACGGCATATTTTGTATTTCGCGAGCGCCATGTTGGATTTTTCATCAATCAAATGTATCCTATGTCCCAGCATATAGCAACAGTATACATACATACATTCGAAAAACATTCCTTGGGCAGTTGGATAAAAAGAGTAACGTTTAAGTTTCTTACACTATCTTGTCACGTTTCATTCTGCAGAATATGCCGTAATAAGCTAAAAAATTGCCGTTTAGATGTACCTAATAATAAATATATTTGCACATACACACAGCGCCATCTAGTTCCACACTAAGCAACTTGGCTTGTATTATGGATACCAGATGGTTGATAAACTACACAATTTTTTTGTAAATAAATACATAAATAAATGAAAAACATCCATAACTCGGGTACACATGTCTGTATTCATCATACAAACATATGCCCGCGACCTTTTGGTATAGCAGTCGGAATTTTCAATCACTACAAACAGGTCGTCAATACTTTCCTTATGGATATATACTTTCTTCTACATATAAAATGTTATTTCTTCGCAGCCTATCATGTCTACAAGTTGCACCCAAAAGTGGATGTCCCAAAGAACCGGCCCTGAGCAGAATGTTATAGGTTCGTCGACCGCTCGCTTTCCAAACTTGTTTCTCGATAAAACCTCACGTGGACTGTCACACGCATACGGGGTGCTATCTCTTACACGTTACACCACTTACAATGTTACATTATACTCAACGGAAACTTAGTGTAATAAAAATAAAACGAACACCCAAATAAGTCAGAAGGACCCGATCGGGCATTTTATGCTTTTGTGGAAGGTTAAAGAGGTATGACACGTTGATATGACTAAGGAAACAATTTGTGTTAAAGTTTATTCATGGTTAACAGTCATTCTCTGTGATCGTTACTATTTGTATATTATAAAATAATAAAATAAATATTCCAAAGTGAAGCTGCGGTTCAGTGGTTTAAGGATTCTGTCCATTAAATAAATAAATAAATATCCTTAGACATACACACAGCGCCATCTAGTTCCGCAGTAAGCGACTATAGGCTATTTTGTAGATACCAGATGGTTCATATATTGTATATGTACCTACCTACTTACCTATTTGTACAAAAAGAAAATCACTTTACTCAGCAGCTGAGGTTTTTTTAACAATAGTACTAGGAAAGCTTGTACTATGGATACTAGATAACGGATAAACATACATAAATATTTATATAAACATCCATGACTCGGGAATAAATGTTCGTATCCATCAGATAAACCTTTACTCCTCGCGGGATTCGAACCCCCAACATTTGGTTTCGCTGACAGGGCCACTATCTACTACACAAATAGGTAGTCATTTAGCGGGACAATGGCGCTAGCGTACTGGGTACTACCTATGCCTCACGAAAGCGAGTTGGACGGCGTATTTATAAACTGCCAATTTTTAGAAAATGTAAAGTTTTGTAAAATGAAAATATAGGAATTTTACATAGGCACAGACTTTGAGTACAACTGCGGACTTATCCCAAATTTGGGTTTCCGGGTCAGTACGCTTCCAACTTCGGCCTCATCTTCACTTAACATCAGGTCTGATTGAGGTCAAGTGCTAGCCCGTTGTGCATTAAAAAAAAGCTTAAAAAAATGGACTCTATCGATCATTGATCATGTATGCTGATCTAAATAACACATTCTTTCCATCAATGCGATCGAAAACACTCATCAAAAAAAGATTCGGTCGAATTTGTATTGCAAAACTGGTTACCCTACATTTTTTTGGTGTCAACTCATGTAGGACGGATATGGTGCGATGCCATTTGTGGTGTGCACGACTTACCGCTCAACAGTCTACTCGTAAAATACCTAACCTGTCCGACTTTGTTAATGTTTTAGAAACCAGAGTGACTCAGGTTTCGTGTTATAGTGCTGTAGGATGAGCCTGCTGTTCTATTACTATACCCTACATACCTATAACTAGGTATTTTGACCAAACGCATTGGGATCTGCGCCCTGTAACAACTATTTCTTAATAAATTTTTATATACATAGATCTAAAAAGTTAGTAGAGAAGCTTTCGAAAAAGAGTCATCATCTCAGCCCGTAATCATCCCACTACAAGGATATAGAAGGTTATAAGGTATATGGGCCATATAGTCCGCCACGCTGGCCCAATGCAGATTGGGGACTTACCAAGAGCCACCGACGCTTCCTTATGCTGCTTATACGTAGGTATAAAGTTTCATTAGAATCGTTTTATTTATTTCGAAATATTTGGACTTGAAGGTTTGTATGCACTACCGTGTGGGAATCAATATATTAGGTCCTTACCTATGAAATTGGCGTTTTGTATGAAGAATTTCATTAAGACTGTTTTCTCCATACAAACATTTTTGATTTTTTTTGGGAACGGCAAATCCAAATTTAGCTAAACTTTGTGTGTATTATCGGATAACATTAAGTTAAGTATAGGCAGCGTTAATTTTTAAAAGTAACCGCTTTATAAAAGTTTCAGCGAATCTAAGAAATGGTTATGGGAAGCACATGAAAAACTTTTTTTTTCAAAAAAAGAAAAAAACTCCAATTTCTTAGGTAAAGATCCAATATTAAAGAAAGGTTGGTATATAAATATTAAATGGGTGAGTACATGCATAATTTTTACGAACACTGTTCCCCTTTCTTCCACTGTTGCAATGGAGCGACGCTGCTTCTCAACATTTAAATATAATTTAATAACCACTATTGTCCAACGAATAGCGGCGTATACAGGTTATCTATTATTTACAGGACAACCTGTATATTATTGTGAGGTCTGCTCTGACATTTAATCGCATTCTGCTGATAATACCACGTAAATAATCTGTTTATGTTAATGGGCACGACCGTCGTTATTATTGATATCTTCAACTCAGCTTACACATTAAAATCGTTCACAAATTTTGTTTTTTTACTGTTTGTTAGACAGACGGAACCCTATAAATAAACTAAGTGGTCAGCGAGGCGCCATATCACGAGCTCGGATGGCGCCGATGCATGAAAACTGATCGTTTTGCGGCCTATTTCTTGCAGACGTAGGTAATCGTATACGGATTGATAATAAGTATAACGCCTGTGTAATGTATTAATACCGCGTAGCAATGTTATTTTAAAGAAGAGGATTATTTCAACAAGATAGCACATTCAAGCTGGTATGGAACTGCCTACGAAGCATCATATTCTTTATTGCACCAAAACATTACATTAACAAAGTACAAACAATAGGTCATATACAAAGGTGGACTTATCTCTTTCATAGTAAGATACATGATATCATTTGTTGAATGTCTATTTAAATCAAGAATATATAGTAATAAACCTAAAAAAAAATGTATAGGTTTTAATTGGCATAGTTTCTGTGAATTTGTATCTAGATTAGGAGCTTGGTTTTATTCAAATCTACTGATAATAAAGGCTTGTTACATTTATCTGTCAGTCAGTATGTCCAAGCTACAACCGCTTCGGAAAGGGAAATCATCTGTGGTAAAAGAAGCGGCACAAAAACCCACAGGATCATTGTTGTCCTTTTTTTCAATAAAAGTATGCAATTGATACAATTTTATAATTTTTGGGAGCTGGTCGAAGAACACCAACCGTGTTTGTCATTCAGATAATTACTAATTTTTAATAACCTTTTTTGCTAATGTTGTTTTGACATGATCCTTAATTTTTTTCTCAGTTACATTAGATATTCTCAGGTATAAGGTTATAAAAGCGTATACAGTGTCCCATAAATTATGTGTTAACTTAGCTTAGTCTGAACAAAGAGGTAGCCAATTTGTCCGTTGTCCTTGATGCTTGTCACTATATTTCGGGAATGCAGAAATATATTTTCGAACGTACATAATTTTCTCGTAAATAAACTGTGAAGGAACAGTTAAAATATTAATTTCTTTAAACCTGACCCGGTGAGAGGTTTATCGACGTAGATTATAAATTGATAGTATTTTGCTCTCTTTTGCAAAATAAAAATATGTTCTATGTCAGCTGCTCGTCCCCAACAAACACAACGCTATCAAACACATGACGCCCGTCGTTTTTCGTCGGGGGTTAAAAATGAGGAGGATAGGGTTAAGTCTTGCATAGCAAGATCCAACGGAAGACAGTAAATTATACAATGTGTCCCGGAGAGAAGTGACCAGCGGGCGTAGTTTGAAAATTTATACAAAATTATCGATAAATCATTTAAATTTAGAGACCTAACTGCTTTTGTTTTTTAAAAATTGTTAATCCTTTTTTTTTAATAGACATGTCTGACCTTCTGCACTATTTTAGTCATAATTTCTTTGTTTTTACGTCTTTCCCAATTCTTTTTTTTTTAATTCAGTGCTGTTATTATTATTCATCAAATTAAGTTATGAAAATTATCCCAAAACAAATAAATAATTTATTAAAAAAGAAATAAACTTAAAATTCGACCAACAAAACTGTATTTCTTTAAGTTTAAAAATAAAAAAACGAAAAATGTCCCTATAACATCATGTTTTTTTTTAATTATTATGATACTACATGATATTCTCTAAAATATCCTCGAACAATGTTTTTAGTTATTTCAAATAAATGTGAACGTACGAGACATTGAAATTGACCTTTTATGCTCCAGTAACTAGATAGAGATAAGTTTAAAAAAATGAAAGTAATGTTTTAAGCAGTTTATTTGCACATTTAAGTGTTTTGTTATTACAATGAATCATTTTGATTTTAACATGATAGTTTAATAATAAATAAAAGATACTTAATTTGTTAAAATGGTTGTTTATTAAGAAAAATCAGGTAATTAATTAATTATGTTTTCAAAATGACCGCCGTCAGCGGTTATGCAGGCCAGGGCCCTAAATGACATCCTTAGTGTAGTTCGCTTTATTTCTGCATGATTCTGCGCTATTTCTGCGGCAGCAGCATCGATTCTCTGTTTCAGCTGGTCTCTTGAAATTATTGGCACAGCATAAACTTTTTGCTTCATGTAGCCCCAGAAATAATAATCAAGAGGCGTCAAGTCTGGTGACCTCGGGGGCCATGCTATTGGACCGCCTCTGCCAATCCATCTTGGATAATTTTCATTGATGAATTCACGTAACGAAACATAATTAATTAATTACCTGATTTTTCTTAATAAACAACCATTTTAACAAATTAAGTATCTTTTATTTATTATTAAACTATCATGTTAAAATCAAAATGATTCATTGTAATAACAAAACACTTAAATGTGCAAATAAACTGCTTAAAACATTACTTTCATTTTTTTAAACTTATCTCTATCTAGTTACTGGAGCATAAAAGGTCAATTTCAATGTCTCGTACGTTCACATTTATTTGAAATAACTAAAAACATTGTTCGAGGATATTTTAGAGAATATCATGTAGTATCATAATAATTAAAAAAAAACATGATGTTATAGGGACATTTTTCGTTTTTTTATTTTTAAACTTAAAGAAATACAGTTTTGTTGGTCGAATTTTAAGTTTATTTCTTTTTTAATAAATTATTTATTTGTTTTGGTATAATTTTCATAACTTAATTTGATGAATAATAATAACAGCACTGAATTAAAAAAAAAAGAATTGGGAAAGACGTAAAAACAAAGAAATTATGACTAAAATAGTGCAGAAGGTCAGACATGTCTATTAAAAAAAAAGGATTAACAATTTTTAAAAAACAAAAGCAGTTAGGTCTCTAAATTTAAATGATTTATCGATAATTTTGTATAAATTTTCAAACTACGCCCGCTGGTCACTTCTCTCCGGGACACATTGTATAATTAAATTCTTCAGTTTTGCAATTTATTCTTGCTTTTGTTTTTAAATAATATGCAACTACTAGCTTTCCGCCCGCGACTTCGTCCGCATGGAAGATTTTATCAAAAACGGTTCACCAAAAAAAAATAGCCTATATGTTGATCCAGGTCCTAATTTGTCTACCCACCAAATTTCATCCAAATCCGTCCAGCCGTATTTTTTTTTTTTTTATTAAAAACTGGTTTCGCGTTTGACTACAATCTCACCTGATGGAAAGTGACGATGAAGCCGAAGATGTATCACGCGCACCCAGTAAATGCCTATTCACTCTAGGCGTGAAGAGGTAACAAACATACATACATACATATACAGACATTTCGCATTTATAATATTAGTTGGGATATTTCAACATTACTGTGTAGGTACTCTACTAATGGCACTGTGTAGCTATGCAGCCGTGTTACCAAACATGTCGCTACCAAAACAATGCTTGATGACTGACGACATTCAATTTATTATCACAGTACCTATTTATGGTGGACATGACGTGTATAAAGTGTATTGGCTTCTCCAACCGACTTTGCATTCCTTCGGGCCAATAATAATCTGATGCATCATGCGAGCGATCTCGAATCAATTCAGTACACGATTTGCACTTCCTTGATCTCAGTGAGTTCATATATTTTTTAATTGCAATGTGAAAATGGTTTTGTTATATACCGGATGAGTTTTTTTACCGTAAGGAAAAAATAGGGCATATTGGGTAAGAGAAATAGAAGTTAGTGAGCTGGTTTAATTATTTTTTTACAAAACCACTATCGCCGCACGCGCTGGCTGGAGACAGAGGGCGGTGTGTGAGTTTAGTTTCGAATTTACTACTGCGTTCACGTATACGTGACGATTTGTATGAAGAAATGTGTAGCGCCTCTAGCGGATAGTTAGCAAAACGATTTTTTTTCATAGATACTTTTTGCGCAAATGCGAACGCGATGGTAAAGTTAATAAAAGCGAGACAAAACTCGCACTTCGCATACTGAAATATGCGACTGGCGGGATTCGTAGGGTTCCTATCAAGGTAAATATATTTGGATCTCACATTTTCTAACCTTCAACGTTGTATTTATTAGATAATGGTTTTGAAAAAATAACTAAACTACCTATGCCAATACCTCTTATTTACTTAACATGCCCTATTTTTTTCCTTACGATAAAAAAAGTCACGGGTATACGATACTATAATTTACACTTATTTATATATTCCTACGAAAAAATCGAACATTAAGCTCAGTGTTGTAGTCTCTACAATTGTATTATACTGTTTTTCGAAATTTTTAAGTGATCTAACAATAATTGTCTAGTAAAAACATTTGTTCATTCCCAAGTGTAACGCGAACCAAATGCTGGTTTCTAGTGAAGACTTCATGGAATCTCGTGTGCCATCAGTGTTCTCCATTACGTTCCAGTTTTATTAGACATGTGGAATTTATAGGGCAAGTATGTCCGGATTAATTCGAGTGATGCCAAATGTAAACATGATTTAACGAGCGGTTTACAAGATGAGCCCCCTCGCCGTGTTCAGGAAAATGAATAGGCAGATGTAAGTTTTCATTGCGTTCAGATAAATATATCACAACATGCCTAATAAAGATTTAGAATTTCATATAAACATTCTCATACTTTATGTCATTTAAGTGTTGCCCTTTTAAGTAGGTATGTAAGTAACTTAAACGTAAATGTGAGAACGTACTGAGCTATAATTACTTAATTGAATAGGTACAGCTTCTTGGAAGTTAATTAATTTAATTTCAGTCCAAGACAATAATAAATTATCATTCTTTGAGACAAATTGCTCACATTAAAAAAATCTCTTAATTCAGGTCATTTATGACCAAAAAACTTAATAACGTTTCCATCGTATACCTACCTTGACATAAAACGTAAGAACACCGTAACATGACAGGTGCGATAAACGTTTATGTCGCGCGAGATAACATTTGTCCTGCTCATTCGCTTGGACGAAATATACAACTATCCCACTCTCACTCTTACGTCGCGCGCGACAAACGATGTCATGCTACGGGGGCTAGTCCGTACTTGTTAACAAGCTGTATGATTTCCAAATGATTCAAATAAAATAATATTAAGGTTGGATATCTATTAAAACTAGTCATAGAGTGTTAACGCCGCAGTTAAGTTTAATGTTTTCCTTCATATATTTAGTTTAAGTAGAATCCGCTAGATGTCGTTGTTCAAAATTAAAACGCGGTATCAACTTGTGCACTGCAAATCGTTATATTTGATTTTAAGGTTCAGTTCAATACAGCTTACTTACCCAAGATTCCTGTTGTTTTATTCACTTCCAACACGGGAAAAGTTGTGCCTTGCGGTATTTTCAGGCTTTTGTACATGGTCATGGACATTTTAAAATCAGTCGTGTGATTTGGGCACGTTTAAGTGTCGTGTGCTTGTAAAAAGAGAGCATGTTCCTTATCTTCCAATAATTTTCAACCTTCCGTTGAAAATTATTTATCAAAGAAGAAGCCCCCTTATAAGTCCGATATTGTTTGTACGGAACCGTAACCCGACACGTACTTAGCCGGTTTTTATAAAATTGTTATATAGATTAAAATTATATTTTATCTTAACATATCGTTTTTTTTTTTCGTAAGTACCTATAATTTCACTGACTAATGCACTTATTACCCACTCAGCTGACTGCCTACTTCAAGTTGAAGTCTTCAAACACCCTATATACTTTGAATATACCGTATATGCCTTTTCGACAAGGATGATTTGGATCAATGCGTAGCTAAAGTTAACAAAACAGCAAAAATTATTCAATCCGCAATTGCTATAGCTTACAGTCTCGAGTGTGAGAAGAATTTCACCTTGAGGCACGGAACATTGAAAGCGTACGAGTATGCAGAACGTACGAAACCAACACATGTGTGCATGATGTCGGCAGGCTGTCAATGCAAGGGGATTGGTATAAGGCTTGTTATACATATATGGTTAAAGATATATGTATTCTAATCTGTGCCATGCATGGTACAGAAAAAAACCCTCATCAGCCACAGGACATACACTGCTGAACATAGAGCTCCCCCAATATTTCCAGAGCGACCGGTTGGTAGAGGCCCGCATCCAGCGACTTCCCGCGACCCTTATCAGATTGTTTGTCCACATTGTGAGTGGACGTCCTACGTTGCGCTTGCTGGTGCGTGATCTCCTCTCGACAACTATGATATCCGATGGGTTATGATAGTGACTTACATGCAGACTTATAGACCGTGTGGTTTCCAGCAGAGTAGAATAGAACCAACCCATTTGACCCAACCTTGAACCCAAGACTAAGGGAAAGGAGAGAGTTTTGACACCGTGGTCCAGTGATGGGAAGCAGCGTCACAGGCCTAAAGCGTTTGCCAAGCAGCAAAATATACATGAAGAGAAAAAATAAGACCGACAAATTTCTTATTGCAATTGCATACAAGAGGGATCAGCGATGACTAGCCTCAATGATTATGCAAGGCTCCGATGATGCAAATCACGCCGTGTAAGAAGCCAATCAGGCTGTGGATTTGTTAGTCTATCTAGTCATTACGGAGTAAATTGGGAGAAGTTGCTTGCTGACGCCAGAGGCAGTTTAGAGTCAATCTCAAGAAGATGGACGTTGATTCTAGTTGCATATTAGTTACAACGAGGAGGTAGGGGGATATACCATATTGTCAGAAGATTAATATAGAGGGTATAGAAATGTTACACGAACTAGGTGCGTGAGACGCTCGTGTATCTAAAACGACACAATCTCGTTCCGCAGGTCATTACCGCTGATGCTTATCCAACTGCGGAAGCTCTTCAAAAAAAGATAATCTGCAGTCCAAAAATATTACGCTGTTGGTGAGACATGAGTTCCCGAAGGACACTGCGTCTTCTGGTCTCTCTTTTATTAGTTCTGTAGGACTAAAGCATATTTAGTTGACCTGTCCCCTTATTGCATTATCTCCGTCGCCATTGGTCGAATTTGACAGATTTTGACAGATGACATAGTTCATTGCCATTAAGAGGTACCTACTACATATAGTATGACGTGCGTGTGCCCCAACCTTACACGCGAGCGTCGACCGCCGACCTACTCAGTACAAATGTGTTAATCTACTGAATCATTCGACTTCGATCATGTTAATCAAACGCCTAGGTATGTGTAACATAATTTTATAAAAAATGTAGAGTAAGTAAACATGAGCAGGAGTAATAATACCACTCAAGTGTCTGTGCAAGTTAGTTTTATTAATCTACTTAGGTAGGTGCGTAGAAATCGGCCACGTTAATTGTTTCTGCAAAAATTCTTGGGAATGAAAGTCTTTCCTTTTAGAGTTCAATTTCAAAAACAAAATTTTGATCGTTACATATCTAGCTCGACAGTAGAGGTAGATTAAAACTTTGATATTTTTAATTATTTCAATTAATTTTATCACCACGTTGTTCGGAAATATAACCCCCCCCCCCCCGCTTTGAATGACTGAATTTTACGAAATATTTAAATCTATTGTAATCTATATATATATTCTAAATTGTAGAGTTTCGAAAAAAACAAAAATTGCGACGTCGCCTTAGCTCTGAACAATTGGAAACCGCAAAAAGATTTTCCGAAAAAAAATTTCGTTAGTACTTTTCTTTGTCTTACCATAGAATTCCAATTGTTTTTCAAACTTTTTCCCATCAAACGGGTTTTACTTGAGAAAACACGATATTTCTCATGACATCTCATAGTAATGACGTAACCCCATAAAGTAACTACCATATTAAAATATAAACTTTATGAGAAAACTGGATATACTACGTGAAAGCGTTGCTTTGTATGCCGCGTCGACTTGCCCAGGGCATCCACGTAGAAACTAGTCTCGAGCTAACTGACCTACAAACGAAACTTCATATTCCTGGTCACAAACTGCCGCTCAAACCGACCTTGCTCCAATTTACACTCAGTACGGTACTGTGACTCTGTTCGTCAGGAATCTTATAAATGTAAAAAAATGTAGCGCCTTTGTTTCCAGTTATAAATCCTTTTTTAACCCCCGATTAAAAGCGACATGTTATGTGTGAAATTGTGTGTGTCCGTGTGTCCAGTTCTTGCCCGGATGTATATCAGTAACGCGTGTTCCATTTGAATTTTTATATTAAATTTTATTTAGGGTCGAAGTTATCGGTTAATCTGTTTTGAAGACATTTAGTTTTAACGCAGTTGTTTGGTTGAATTATACCATAGTCTTTCGGGAGTTACCTAATTTTTCTATTTACAATTATTAATGTTTATACTTAGAGTATGATTTCTGTATGTAATATCATTGTAGTATATGCATAATGCTGCAGCCTGTACCTTCCAAAGATTTTCGTACACTATTCATCAAATCCCCCCCAACCCTCACCCGCCACCTGCTAAAAGAGCAGTGTTAGTTTGAAGCCTGTGTAACTGTAAAGCTGTTATTTTTAGTATTGAAGATATTTTACTTTTAGTAAAAATTCGCCGTTAGAATTTAACTTTAAACATACTTGCTCTGTACAACTGGCCGATATATTATTGTGTTTTCAAAATTTTCAATGGATGTTATTGTTACGTTTAATGATTTAGTCTTGTAATTGTGTTATCCCCCCCACTTGGTGCTTACACTCACGCGTCTACCCAGCAGCCATCAGCTCTGCGACAGATGTTGCCAGTTGCCCGCTAACATTGCAGCATTACCTACTAAATTTTCTGGAAATGTCGATAACCTTTATTCGTCCTCAAATTAACAATTATATTTATTTAGAAATAGATATAGGTAGGTACTCGTTAGATAGACACGATTTATTCTCAGAGATACATGATTGGCACGACAATATCATAATGGCAGCAGACTACTGCACGTCGGTAACATAACTCGTAAATAGTCGACCCACATACAAAATGCACTAACACTTGCTTGCATTAGCTGTCAAATGCAATTCAGAATTCGTTGCGAAGACAATAACCGATGGCTAATAACTATGCTATGTCCAATGGTCGCGACTTCGAATCTCGAATGTTAATATTAGGTCTTTACCTATGAAATTGAAGATTTTTTTTTCGTTAATCATATGTACCAACTCCTACGATTCTATAGCTGTTTCCAAATTTGTTTTTTATTTCGAAAACAGAATATATTTTCAAGGTTTCACATGAAATATTTTTTAATGTCTGAGCTAAATCACATAATAAAAAATACTTGAACACAGCTCTAATCATGAGCTTCCCATGTTATTTCTTAGATTCGCAGAAACTTTTATATGGCGGTTACTTTTAAAAATTAACACTGCCTATATTTAAATTAATGTTATCCGATAATACACACAAAGTTTACATAAATTAAGATTTGCCGTTCCCAAAAAAATGTTTGTATGGAGAAAACAGTCTTAATGAAATTCTTCATACAAAACGCCAATTTCATAGGTAAGGACCTAATATGGTACATATGGACATGCGTACCCGAGTTATGGATACATACATGCATAGTGTCACGACCTTTATCCCAAATGGGGTGGTCAGAGATATCCCAAACGTTAGTGTTTGAGTGTTCTAAACATTAAGAAAGAAAGTAGAAAAAGAGGAAACATTTCCATAATATAGATGCAACAATATTGTATCATATTTGGACGTCTAGTCTATGTTAGTAAACTTTAAAGTGCTCATTGGATGCCACGTGCATGGAGCGAGCGAGGGCTGTCCATTCTCTCAGCAATCATAGTTTAATGCTTGAAACAACATCTACAGTTCACTATACGAAATATACAGAAATGTACACGTGACAGGGGGTGAGCCCATCGCCGTTAAACGTGCAAAATCATAGATGATTTTTGGTGGAAAGTCCCATTTTTACGACGGGAGGAGACGGGTTGATTCTTTTATGTGCTGAAATCACACAGCACACTTAGTATTATAATATGTGTATACATACAACAAAAAAAAAGGAATAATATAAGTCAATTTGTGTAGTTTTTCAAGCATCTGGTATCCATAACACAAGCCTAGTTGCTTAGTGTGGAACTTAGGCCCGTATTAATAAACCATTCTCAAGAATGAGAACAGTCTTGTGACCGGTCTCAAGTAAACGTGTTGATTAATATATCTAACTTGAAACCTGACAAGCATGTGCACACTCAAGCAGTACTCACTTGAGAGGTGCGTGTATTAACGTAAAACGAAACTCAAGACTACCATTCATTCGCCGCTGAGGCGTATACTTCAGAAGTGATCTCAGCTGAGTAAACCTCAAGATTGGTTTATTAATTAGCACGGAGCTTGAGATAGCGTCAACTTCTTACGCATCTCGGGTGATATAGTCTCAAGACTTGTATTGAGATTGGTTTATTAATAACGGGCCTAAATGGCGCTCTATGTGTATGTCCAGGGATATTTATTTATTATCAATTCCTCATATCATATGGTGTGTAAACTTTTGTTAATAAATAAACTATACCAATATCATGAGAACTCCTTAGTATTTCAAACAAATAGTGCTGGCTGATGAGGAAGAGGATGTGATGATGAGGATAATTTTGTTCGTCATGCTTCACGGAACCAAAATATTGGGGATCAACGGCGTCTCTAGTCTATATAACCCACGGTTTTCAAGTTTGATAATTAATGCAAAATTAATCTCCTCTAATAGCGAACTTGCAATGGATTATTTAAATTATTATCACTGCTTACAGCAGATTAGCTACTTTCATATGAGACAAACTTAACTTAACTTTCAAAACGAGATGGATGTGCATATCAACGCTTTCTTTGGTGCTTAATCTAAGATCATTCGTTAGGTCAAGGTCTGCAGAAACTTATAAAAGTCCTAAGTCTAAGTTTGGGGTGTTTCGTACGATGCTGTATCAACTCCATATTCACATTAATATTGAACTAATGTAACTTTGAAATGTAACTAATACTCGCATCCCGATAAAGTGAGTAGTTATCTTATTAAAACAAATTTTAATAAGATAAGATAAGTTATTCCACGTAGGCGAAGCAGCGGGAGGTAAGCTAGTAATATTATAATTGCGAAATAAAAATATATAACACCGGGGTATATTCTACTTGTATACCAAATTTCATCTAATTCGGTTCAGCCAATTCGCCGTGATTGAGTAACAAACAAATTAACAAACAAACATACAAACAACTTAGTCTAGATATTTTTAGAAAACCCTATTATTAATTTGTATCTTCGTTATCATAATATCAGTCGAAAGACGTCCACTGCTGGACAAAATAACAATAAATACTAACCGGTATTTAATTAGGTAGACTTTTGTTAAACACAGTTAAAAACACACAAACAAAACATCAATAAGTGATGGATAAAAAACTAAGCATGTTAGGCATGCATGTGCTTTAGCAGAAAATGTCGTCTGGCTGCATTGCTTAAGAAATAAAAATGAGAACTAATATTTTCTAACGTCAAATTGCCTAAATGTTACCCTTGTTGTTAGAAATACCCTTAAATTGAGTATTATTTTTTAAAAAGATACTTTTTTCAACTATGACTTATTTGGAAAAATATAGTAGGTACTTGCGTTTCTTACAAATGCTTAATTTTAAGCAATTGTTACTACATTTACAGCACTTTATTAAATGTTTCAAGAAAATCGGGGTTATGCGTTTTTCCGAGGTCTAAACGTATTTTCCCTGGGCTATATTAGAATAGAGCGATTTTAAGTTTTCCATAGTAACAGAAAAAAATGCATTATATTCTTTTAAATTCGATATTTTCAAAATGTTTTGTAGTAACTTTTTAGATCTATGTAACCTGCTTATATGTGTCATTAGAATCGGTCTATTCATTTCGAAAAATTTGGACTTGAAAGTGTGAATGGAATGCCGTGTGAGATAAACCCTCTTAAGAGAACCATACTTAGTGTAAATAAGTAGGTACTTACTTATGTCTTCAGCATTATTTGGAGGTAGAACAGGATACGAACTCTATAAATTTTAATGAAAGTGTCGTATCGAAAGAATTTTTCATTTTCCATATCCGTAATAGTCAGTTAAATAATGCATTTCACCAGAGCGCATGCAATAATTGGATGTAAAACGATCATTTCTAAATGTTAATGGTGGCCAATAAATATCGAGGAACTGGCAATTTGGTGATGAATTAACGCACTGTTTTATGCGCCAGCGCAGCGCTCGCCGTCTGGCGCTTTCTCGCTTTTACGAGAGAGCAGTTTTTGATTATTCGAGAATTTATTGACGTTATAATATTAAAAACTGCCGGTTCTGAACTTCGATTATTTATTAATGGCCACCCATGAAAATTGGAGTAAAGCAACATTTTTATGACATTGTTCCCAAACCTCGCAAAGTTGCCCATCATTTCAAAGTTCACAAAACCGCCTTAGACTTTTTTAAACAACACCGCGCAAGTACATATTGTCTTATGGTATACAACCGAAAGAACATTATATTGCACTTACGTTATATATGTTATGTTATTTGTTACAGATCATCAGAGATGATACATGTGGACGAGACTGACCCAGTGGGAGGTAAGTTCAGTAAAATGAACCATACAAAATAAATAATGCGCTTTTAGAATAGACATACCCAAAAATATGTCTCTTTGTGAAAGCCAATTTTAAATATTTTAATAAACATAGTGAGACACACAAGGCGCAATAGTGTAACCTATTGTATAAACCTCCTTGCCGCAAATACGTTTATGAAAATAATATTTATAATATGTGTATAATACTGTATAATAATCTGCCTGATGAAATAAGATTAGTTAATGACAAAATGTTTAAAATTCGATTTATACAATGGCTTCATGCAAAGCGTTGTTATTATCGTTATGCTATGTTAAGTGTCACAAATCATATATTTTGCACATCTGCATGCAGATTAAATACAAATAAATTTGTTACAAGACCTTGTAAAATGTATTCTGACAAATAAATAAGTTCTTTCTTTCTTTCCTTCTTTCAAAATTGATATATCATTCTCGATTATCATAGTGACTATTATTTTTTTAATTAATCTAAAACCCAAGGCGGAATATAGAGGTTTAAGACCCGATTTCAAAAGACATATAAGCGTAAGCCATTTGTGCGACGCTTCGATGTTAGGTTGACATATTTGTAATATTTTCGAACTCATCGCACAACTGTACATTCGATCTTATGGCTTTCGCATATTTGTCATTTCGATTAAATGGCCCATCGGCTAAATGGCGTTTCGTACATATGGCACTTCGATTATCTGGCGTCGCACAAATGGCTTTCGCTTATGTCTTTCGAAATCGGGTCCTAAACCCGTAATATAGAGTCCAAACTTGTTCATGGCTGTGTGTGAGCTATCTGAGGGTTTAGAATATAAGTAGACAGAAAACATAATATGTATGTTATGGTGCGGACAAAAACGAACAAGCAGGTCACGGTGGACAGTGATTACCACACTGCCCAAGACATCCTGACAGCATATCAATGAAGCAGATGTTGGTATGTGTTTTCACTTCTACAATCAAATTAATAAAATCTAGGAGAATGATTAATATGGAGTGTAATTAGCTTAGGTCCCGATTAATGAAGAGGTCTCAAGCTATATCATATTAAAAGATGAATTGTTGGAATGGATCAATATTCTTGTGAATAAATATTTCATTTCAAGATTGAGTTGACACTTGAGAGTACCAATTTTATGTAAAAAGGCTCATTTCAAGTCCGATTTAATTCTCAAGACCACTTACGCGGTAAATAACATGTGACATTCGATTCACTCGCTCCTTATTATTGTGTGGGAACGCTAATCGAGCCGGCTCTTCCGTCGACTCACACTCGACTGCATCTCTAAATATTCCGCCGAGTCGAAAATAAAGACAAATTCCTGCGACGTCTGCCAAAAATCGAATGTTTTTGTTTATTTTATTTATGTGCAGGTTTACCTATGTGTTGACGAGTTCAGTTAGGGCGATGAATTGCACAATCTTCCGAGGGACGCGTAGGTATCAAGAAATTTTGTTTGTAGGTGTGTATTTTTCTGAAATTGTGTGTGTTTGTCCTTTATTCGCGTCGAAAAGATGCAACAATATTACGTCATTTTTTAATAGATTGAAGAAATGTAGAGTAACACAGCCTATTTTATTCGGAGAAAGAAATCTGTAGGTGTGTATGAATTCTTGTAGACCACAGGGGCCCAGGATGACAAAGTGTTTGTGACTCCTGTAATCGAAGTCGAAAGCATTGATGTTATCTGATGTTAGTCCCTTTTGATGATCACATATATTGATTGCGTTGGCGAGGCCATTGTCTTCTAAAAATAATGATGTTCTAATCTAAATATACCTAATGATTCGTACTATGAGTATATTTTACAATATTTATTACTACGGGAATTGTCCTGGTTATGAAGTTTACGTCGGTATTCAGACATATTGTGACTTTAAGACCTTAAACATTACTCCGCCTTTTCGAATGTCAACGACATGAAAGTGATAGACAGCATGACATTTAAAAGTTAAGAAGCGCTTAGTATTGGGAGTAACTCAAAAAACACTTATAATCTATTAGTGCGTAGGTAAACCGGATTATTTATCTAACTGCTGATGAATGGTACTCAGAGTAAACTTAAAATGATAAAAGCAATCAACGTCAAAGTTCACCTAATTAGTAGATAATCTAAGACTATTTCACAAAAATTTCCTTTTGTAACAAAGCGTCAGTCATACCAGAGAGAATTGATTCTGAGTTTTTCCACAAGAGAATTTCGTTCACAACTCAGAAAAAATATAGATAAAATTTGGAAGTCGTATGTATGTATGTAGAAGCTAAACATGCCGTTTTTGAAGTTTCAAATATCTCGCTGCGCATTTTTAAAACCCTGATTTACCTTTTTGGAAGTGATCGAAACTGGATACTTAGATATGATCACCATTTCACCGACCCCGGACATTCTGTTTGCCCACTCTTTATGCGAATCTGGACGGTCCATTCTTAACACAACTTAACGCAACTGCACACATTTATCTGGAAATCAGCCTCAGTCCCCATTGGTCACTGGACAAATCCGGATAAGCTACTCTTATTTTTATATTTATCGTACAGACGATTTTATAGACAGACCAATTAACCCAGATAGAGACAAAATGTCACGACAATTTTAATTGCAATAAAACTTGAGACAAAGCCATGTTGACAGTTGACAGGTCGGATTGTATGCCGTTACGCTAACATCGTTAACGATTTAATTAATATCTAGTTTAGAATATAAACTATAATCTTTAACTTTCACATCCTTGTCACTAATCCACTGTTAGATTGTATATGAAACGTGTGATGTAGCAAATCATTACATTAACCATATTTGGATTTGCTATGTGGGTTATTTAAAAATCCCAATAGAAAGTTTTTCCAAAGGCGCTCCGTGAAGTGCTAAATCCAAAAGAATATACGATCATAGTCAATTCAATATTATGTGTTTACTAGCTTTCCGCCCGCGGCTTCGCCTGGAATAACTTTATCGCGGAAATTTGTTTATCCCGCGGGAACTACTTAATCCAGGGTATATATATATATATATATATTTTTATGCGATATTCTACCTATATACCAAATTTCATCCAAATCCGTTCTGCCATTTCGCTGTGATTGAGCAGCAAACAAACCAACATCCTAACTTTCGCATTTATAATATTAGTTAGACTATAGTTAGATTCCAATCTCACAATAAGATTACAGCAATGCAGTGCAGAATATAATTGCATATATTTTGAGACAGAATATTTTGAACGAATCTGCTGTCTGAAAAAGGATAAATCTGTGTAACAGATCACCAGGTTCTCACCCCTCGGATAGATTATAAAAACATTTGGTTTGTTCATGAACATCATTGAATATCATAACAATAACTTCACAAACTGTGGGGCGTGTGTGAATGAGTGCGTGTGTGTTTGATTGATAGATTAGTTGATAGCCCTACGGAATCTGAACGGATCTGAAGCTTCCACTAGTGTGAGAGATTGTATGTGTAGGTCCATACCTACACATACACTCCGACGTACCCATGTACGTCGGAGTGTGTATATATGCGTGCTATGAAAAGTAGTAGTAGATTCAGTTATTAGGACACCATACCAAAATGACGCCACTAATTAAGTACTATCTCCCGTTCTTTGCTTGCTTGCTGGATTACAGTCTGCCCCTCCTCGTGCACAGCACACGCTTTCTGTCTCTGTTCTACCTAGTAGGAGTATAACATTGGTTAGGTACATCATTTAAAGCACGAGAAACAAAAGCAGAAAGAAACGGTCAACGTTATAGAAATTTAAAACTACAAACGCGAACGCGTGCACCGGTCACGCTCAACATAGGTAATATCAAGTGTAGATAAAAAAAAAAAATCAAACAATAATTACTCACTTTACAACAACACGTGCGTGTTCCATTATACTCCTATTTATTATTTATAACTGTCAAATGCCGGCTAAATGAAATATTACCTAACGGAAAATAAAACGATTCGCTAGCACGTGGTTTCCTATAGGGTGCCGTCCAAGAATCCGATATTAGGATGCTATTAGCCCGGCTAGAAGGTCGAGCGAGTCTTTGGCCGATTCGTCGGGCGCCCATTCATTTGTTTATTTTTATAACCAACCGTTTTTCTCGGATAACAACTAAATACAACGCAAAAGAAAACTCAGGCGCATTATACAAGGAATCACGTTCACGACGGCCTTGGGCTCGCAATCGAATAGTAATGTTTCAAAGACATTCCGCAAAATGTGTTATATATATGTAGCTCTGATGTTATAGTGATGACTCAAGAAACTTCTAGTGCGCAGCTTGTCAATCTTGTGAAAGAATTAGCTGTCATCGCATTTTAAAACGATTATATTGGCATTATTATTAGCGGAAGCACATCAAAATTAGGGGGTCAAGCATCACTTTTTTTATGCACTACGGGTTAGCATTCCTGTAGCAATAGCAATCACACCTGATGTTAAGTGAAGATGAGGTCGAAGGTGAAAGCGTATTGACCCGAACACCTCATCATATTTGAGAGATTGGCAATCTTATCCCCACAACCGGAACACAGCAATACTATTAACATTGTTTGGCCCCAGACTTAGATAACATGGTGGTAGCTATAGCCAGGCTGATATTTAAAATGTCCTACCAACCAACCCGAGTACTAAATATCTACCCCATTGGAGATCGAACCGCGACCTCCAATTCGTAAGCCTTTATGACTGTCACTCGATCCTATTCGCAATAGGTTAATACAATACAGCTGATTTTGACACCAATTAGCTGCACTCCCATTTGCCGATGGTCAAGGCAGCAATAGAGTCACGTAGGGCACAGTCTACCTTCAGTAGGAGTCGTGCAGAGTACCATTGTTGATCCTGGCTGACAGGAATGCAGAGGGAGCTGTATGGAATCGAGTAATAATAACAATCGTGTTAGGTGCCAACAAATTAATCGCATTTACAAATGCCATCAGGCGTGGATGCTCCAAAGAAATTAAATGTCAGGAATTAAAGATGGGGCCTGATAAGTGTACTAAATGATACGAACAAAACCGAACCAACACCGAAGTAAAATAGCCATAAGTAAGGAAAACTCAACAGTGGTGCCCCCAGGCAATAATTAGCGGGAGAATATTGAAATCCATTTACAACTAAAAGATCCAAAGTACCGCCTATACAAGGAAGATAGGCTGGTATGCAGAGGTGATATTAGGCCTCCTGGTTATACATGTTCCATGGTATAGGTGCGAAGTATAAACCACTTTAAACACGTTACCTGCTTTTATAAATAATCAAACGTATGACTAATCAGTATGCGCTAGAGTAGATCGCGTCATGGACCCCGCGGGTTACGTTCACCTTTAACATTTAACAGGTTGGCTTCTATCACACCGACACATTCATGATAAGATAATGCAACATACAACCAACAATCAATACCACAAATTAGAGTTAGTTTTACTCGAAATTGTAATAGGCAGTGTACTTCATCACAAATATTTATTTCTGGCTCCCAAATAAGGAGTAGATTCCCAGACTAGCGTTTGTTGAACGTCAGCGTTTACCCAGCGCTGAAAATATGGAACATATTTTGTAAACGAGTACAATGCACAATACAAAGTTAACGATTTAAAATGTCCTCCAGTTCGTCACTTTGAGGCAAGATGCTGGCAAGGTAATAGCAATGCATTAGCAATGGATCTGGCGAAACAGCTGCCAGCTCTTCGATCCTCGTTGTCACAATGAGACGCGCTCAGAGCACCTTGCAGAAAGATTGAGGCAGAGCCTCAGGAACACTTCCAATCCTAGCGGCACGAATATTTTCAATCTCATCTGATTGGAAAAGGATGTGGTCGATGATGAAGCACGCGATCTCAGTAGATGCCTATCAATCAAGTATACTTTATTGCACAACAAATACGGATTTAATTCCTAGTCACCCTGCTCTTGAAGATCTTGTTATTTATATAAATTAATAGTTATGTTTCAATTATACCAGTTTTATTATAATAATAGCCGACGAATAGAAACAATCCAATCCCTTTCCGTAAAGTACGAATAAGGGATTTGTCGAGATACTCCGTCATAGACCTACTACAAAACAGTTGCTAGGCAACAGTGACATACGAGCTATTAAAAATCTGTTATCACCAATCCACCTGCCCTGAATGGCGATTAGGGCAAAAGCGATGATATCGAGCTACATATAAAAAGAAAAGAAAAATTATCCTGTGGGTTTCTTGCGCCGCTTCTTTTCCCACAGATGATTTCCCTTTCCGAAGCGGTGGTAGCTGGGACATACTGACTGACCGAAAAATGCTTAAGCCCTTTTTTTATTTCCAATAGATTTAAATTGACATTCAACAAAGTTTGAAGTTTGCTCACCAGAGCATCCCTTTCCCTCTGGTTCTTGACACATTCCATCAGCAGATGTTGCACATAATCGACGGTACCACAAACATCGCAATTGGGAGCGTCCATTCATCAACATTAATACGTAAATATTTAACCCTACATTGCTGAATTATGTAAAATACAAAAAAAACGAGCTGGTGGTAATAATCACAGAACAAACATGTCTTGTCTCTCGCGGTCGTTACAAAAAGCTCTCTTACAAGCTTGGTCTGTAAACTAGGTATGTTTTTGTTTTTATTTCTAGCAATTTTCAAACAATCGTGTCGAGTATTTGATTGATTGCGTAATGTTTAATGAATCACAAATTTTATCAATAAATAAAACATCAATTAGATATGACTATGTGAGTCAACCTGTAATCATATCAGTACAACCCTACCTATCACTTATCTACATCTATGGTTACATACATATAAATAAAAGTGAAGCGTCTGTCTGTCTGAATTTCCAAAAGGTTGATTACCTTTATCTACAACTCATTTGTTTACAAAATAATGCAATTGTTTCTCTAAACATTGCATAGATATGGAATAACATTCTCATTCATCTATTCTAATGTATATGGATTCTGACAGTAATCTTGAAAAGTTTGAAAACCCCGATCAGTCGTCCCACTCACAGACATTGCCTTTGTCTTTTTTCATATACTTACAATAGTAGGTGTCTCACTCAAGTGCAATCACAAGTAATTTAGTAATATAGAGCCTCAAAAACTGGATATGCACTCGAATAAACTCTCCTATATACCTTTGAGACCTAACAAAAAAATCAGAAAAATAACATCGTTGACTTTTCGAGGCACACCGATAGCCTTCACTATTATGAATTTACTGTTGGAACTGCAGAATGAATCAAAGGTTGTCATGCTTCAATGGATACCAGCGCACAGTGGGATAGCGGGTAACGAGAAGGCGGATATTTCAGCCAAACAAGCTACTACTGAGGGACAAACAAATACTACCCTTCCGTTTTTTACCGACTGTCTACAGGAAGCCAGACGAGAATGTGTCAAATTATGGACAGAATATTTTGATCAGAGATCTAAAGAAGTAGGTATATGGTACAAGACCATACAACCGGAACCGCTAAATATACCCTGGATCAACAGCTGCTTAAATAGAAAGGATTTTGTTACAGCAATGAGACTTCGATCCGGACACATTCCATTAAATAAGTTTGCATTTATGATGGGTAAATCTCAGTCACCAAATTGCGTTGAGTGCGATGTGATAGAAGACGCATACCACATAATGATGGAGTGTGTCCGGAACGAGTCCTACAGATTCCAAATTTTCGTAGAATATAAGAATATTAAGGAGGTCGGAGGATGTAATACGGCGCTGGCCTCGCCGCTATCGGCAGCGGCACGAGCGCTGTATAAATTGGTTAGGTTAGGGTTGAAATTAAGATAAATTCCATGTTGTCTTAATTTCAACCTTAAGGTAGGCGTACGTATAGAGCGACATAGTCACAAAAGTGACCAAGCTCTTTAAATAAAGATTAAAAAAAAAAAAAAAAAAACATCGTTGACGGTGCGTGAAATCCAGAATAAGACACTAAGTACAATACGGTATAACTTACCTTTGAGACCTAACAAAAAAATCAGAAAAATAATGTCGTCGACGGTGCGTGAAATCCAGAATCCAACACTAAGTACAATACGAGTAGATATAATTGAGAATTGAGGGTTCAGTTGCACTCCCTATGAAACGCCTAGTTCCAGCAGTGTAACTAGGATAGACTACATGAATACATGAATACATGATCTAATAGTTTATATGGTGAAAGTTGTTTAATATTGTTTTGGTCTAGTTAGTATTTAAAAGATTAATCGAAGTCTTATTCACGCTCTGTTATTTTTCTTGAAAAATTTCAAAACAAAAATATGTCATCATAATCTTATAGCCGAAGGACGTCCACTGCTGGACAAAGGCCTCCCCCAAAGATCTCCACAACGCAATGCAATAAAAAATACAAGACCATACAACCGGAACCGCTAAATATACCCTGGATCAACAGCTGCTTAAATAGAAAGGATTTTGTTACAGCAATGAGACTTCGATCCGGACACATTCCATTAAATAAGTTTGCATTTATGATGGGTAAATCTCAGTCACCAAATTGCGTTGAGTGCGATGTGATAGAAGACGCATACCACATAATGATGGAGTGTGTCCGGAACGAGTCCTACAGATTCCAAATTTTCGTAGAATATAAGAATATTAAGGAGGTCGGAGGATGTAATACGGCGCTGGCCTCGCCGCTATCGGCAGCGGCACGAGCGCTGTATAAATTGGTTAGGTTAGGGTTGAAATTAAGATAAATTCCATGTTGTCTTAATTTCAACCTTAAGGTAGGCGTACGTATAGAGCGACATAGTCACAAAAGTGACCAAGCTCTTTAAATAAAGATTAAAAAAAAAAAAAAAAACATCGTTGACGGTGCGTGAAATCCAGAATAAGACACTAAGTACAATACGGTATAACTTACCTTTGAGACCTAACAAAAAAATCAGAAAAATAATGTCGTCGACGGTGCGTGAAATCCAGAATCCAACACTAAGTACAATACGAGTAGATATAATTGAGAATTGAGGGTTCAGTTGCACTCCCTATGAAACGCCTAGTTCCAGCAGTGTAACTAGGATAGACTACATGAATACATGAATACATGATCTAATAGTTTATATGGTGAAAGTTGTTTAATATTGTTTTGGTCTAGTTAGTATTTAAAAGATTAATCGAAGTCTTATTCACGCTCTGTTATTTTTCTTGAAAAATTTCAAAACAAAAATATGTCATCATAATCTTATAGCCGAAGGACGTCCACTGCTGGACAAAGGCCTCCCCCAAAGATCTCCACAACGCAATGCAATAAAAAATTTGTATATTAACATAATTTAATCAAAAAATTTCTGATTTCGGTGTGATTTCCCGATTCCCATGGGTGCTGATTTCGGTGAATCAAATTCTTACAACAATAAAATTAGGAATGCAGTTTCATTAAAATTTCATCGTGAATCGTTGTAAAAAAGTTAAGGTTTGGCAAATTAGCCTGATTGGGAGAAATGCCCTGCATCTTGATGTTGACAGTGTAACGCACTGCTCAGAGCACACCAGACGAAACAATAGCAACTCCCAACTAAAGGTCACAGATGCACGTTGCACTTGCTTGAGAACACTATTGCGCTGGATCCTTGCCAGAAAATACTCCGACGCATTTTAAATTTTATACTTATAATGGGATGTCGCTTTATAGCTTTTTAAATACCGGTTCTTTTTATTGGTTGATACTTTCTAAAACATGTTGGTTTGGAGTTTAGTTGAGGTGAATTCTGGTGAAGATGTTAAGTGTCTTTATGTATGGAAACGTGGAACTAATCGTGCAAAGAGAGACATTTTATTCTATGTTCTTTTGTCTCTACACAAACAGACAAAGGCCTGTTTAATAAACCATTCTCAAGATTGAGGACAGTCTTGTGACCGGTCTCAAGTAAACGTGTTGATTAATAAACCTAACTTGAGACCTGAAACGCACGTGAACCCTCAAGCAGTACTCACTTGAGAGGTGCGCCGAGTTAAACGTATTTATATACGTAATACTTGAAAAGTGATCTCAGCTGAGTAGACGTCAAGATTGGTTTATAAATTAGCACGGAGCTTGAGATAGCGTCAACTGCTTAGGACGCATCTCATGTGATACAGCCTCAAGACGTGTATTGAGAATGGTTTATTAATGCGGGCCTTAGTAACCTTCAAATTTTTATCTAAAAGCCTATCCACATTAATAATAATAAATATTTCATCTAGTCCCAAACTAAGCAAAGCTTGTATTATGGCTACTACATAGATAACGGATAAACATACATAAATATTTATATAAACATCCGTGACTCTGGAATAAATGTTCGTATTCATCACACAAACATTTACCCCTCGCAGGATTCGAATCCGCAACCTTTGGTTTCGCTTACAGGGTCACACGTCGTCGTCCATTACCACCTGGTGACAAGAATAAAGACAAAACGTTTACTCGCCGTGAAAAACCTTATATTAGACAATAAAAAATGGGTACCTGCTCTATTTTGTTTGGATCTTGTTTAAATAATTTTTCTATTGTACCTTATGAATCGTTGTTATTGATAATAAAGAAATAATTAATAAAAAAAAGGATTGAGCTTACACACAGCGCCATTTAGTTCTCACACTAAGCAACTAGGCTTGTATTATGGATACCAGATGGTTGTTATACTACATAAATACATTTTTATTTATAAATTGATGATTATAATGAATGAAAACATTACTTGGGACGTCCGTATTCATCATACAAACATATGCCCTTAGCGGAATTCGAACCCGCGACCATTTGGTACAGCAGACAGGTCTTCGAACCACTACTGCACTAATAGCATGAGCGATAAACGTTTGTGTGTATTTGTCCTGCTCATTCGCGTAGACGAAATATACAACTATCCCACTCTCACACCTACGTCGCACGCGACAAATGATGTCAAGCTGGAGTCGCTCAACAGATTAATTTCATGTATTGATGATTAACATTTTTTATTGAAAATCTGTTTTTATTATATATTTAATATAGGATTGATGCTCTCTTTTTTGACAAAGAAAGCCTATGTTTTTATTTTAAGTATGACTAATATAGTTCTGGAATATTTTTATCTGTAATGATGAAAATGTAAAAGTGAAATAAATTAATCTAATCTAATCATTATTATATCTATTTTAATTAACATATTTCATCAGACCTTCCCTGTACGAATTATACTCTGGGTGAAACGAAGCCGAGGTCACTGTTCAATTTGACAGATCTTATCTGTGGAAATAATCTGATCTATGCACCGTTCGGTGCAATGGTTAGAAACTTGACCGCTACGCCTAGAGGACGTGGGTTCGGATCCCTCTAGGGGCATAATATGTTTGTATGATGAATAGGGACACGTGTGCTGTATGTGTAGAAATCCAAAAAATCTACGAAAATACTTAGGTTTGCGGTTCGAATAATGAACTTTATGAATGTTCCAGGACACGCATTATAGCATTATTTTGCATCAGTGCCTCGATGTAGGTATCTCTGTCTTAGTATTATACTGAACGTAACATTAACAATTTTCAACTGGTTGATTTATCCCTTTTTGCATTGTCAAGAGACGGAATCTTCGGCGCATGAATCTCTACTATCGAAGGTATTAATAATTAATTGATATTCATTGTTACAGAGATTGAACCTCCTTTCCCATGCCGAGATGTGGCCGTTAAGAGAAGCACAGATGTCAACGACTTCTATGAAATGTTATCGGAGATCGGACGGTGAGTCACCACCTACCACTCACCTACCAATACACTCAAACACATTCTCCACGGTTCACAAAACCAGAATGTCTACAATAAACAACTCCGTGCGTGGTTTTGCTTGAAATGTTAGTTTAGCTTGCACTTGAGAGATTGTGTCCGTTCGCATCGTCCAGACGCGATCTTCGAGCGAAACTGATTTTTTTTTCAAACCTTAAATAAATTAGTAATACATAAGATCTTATCCTAATTGCACACTATCTTAATTTAAATTATTACCCAAGCTGACTCACCTTTTTGAACATATAGGATAGCTGGAAGACACAAACTATTCAAACCGACGCGACACTATACAATGTTTTAAGTCTCGGTTTGGTTGGTGGTAGGGCATTTTAAATGTAGCTTGGCTAGCTACCACCATCTTATCTAAATCTGCCGCCAAGCAGCAATGTTAATAGCATTGTTGTGTTCCGGTTGTCAGAGATAAGATAGCCAGTCTTCCAAATGTGTTGGGGTTTCCGGGTCAGTACGCATCCACCTTCGACTTCATCTTCACTTAAGATCAGGTGTGATTGAGGTCAAGTACCAACCTTGTGCATAAAAAAAAAGGTTTTAGCTTACCCTGCATTTAGTTATATAGGTAATTAATTTATTATACCAACTGAATTTTAGGCAAATATGTAAGAAGCGTCGGTGGCTCAGCAGTTAAGACGCGGTCTCCCAATTTTAGGTCCGGGTTCGAGTCATGTAACAATGAGTTTTTAAATTTGATTTAATTAGTTATGCACGTTTATCCGACTGCTTTTAAACAGTAAAAGAAAATATCGTGAGGAGACCTACATGCCTGAGAAATAAAAGCCATTGAAGTCCCCAACCAAACCTAAATATTGCACGGCGTACGTAAGGCCACTTTTTTTTTTGAACTTGGCCTGCGCACTGGTATACCCTTCGATGATACATAAAAAAAAATAAAATGTACAAAACTTGTTCTTCACAATGGCCACAATAAATCATGCCAATGGGCTAAGGGACGGAAATTCTCTTTTGGAGGGGTACACAAACAAACAAAATATTCTTTATTGTACAACAATAAGAAGCATAACACAACGATAAATAAAAAAGGGGATAGTACAATTTGGCGGCCCTATCACTAAAAGCGATCTCTTCCAGGCAACATTTGGGTTAGGAAGCATTACGCACATGATATGTAGGTAGCGTGCGCGGTAAACTAACTACGTTAATTGAATACATACAAACATACATAGGTACATAATATATATAAAAAATAATACATATAATATATACCCATATTTAAATTCATATTTATCAAATAGAATAGTACGTAACTAAGCACACAGTAATTAATGCGAGTATGAAACAAAAGGAGGATAGATATAGGAGCTAGAGGGCTAGATACAACTCTTTCACTTTCCTACACGTTGCATTGCTTTCATATACAGAGCACATTCCTGTTAACATTTGACAACTAATATATAGTCAATGTCATACAATTTGTCACCAACTTTGTTATCTCTTGGATTGCCATTCTGTTGACTTCGGGCATAATGATCAGTGCAAACTCAATAAGTACGAGTATAATGTATTGCTTTATCAAATATTTATCGTGATACACCGGTTATTTCACTTGTTGTGGTTTTACCTGAACATAACGACTCTGTGCCGTAATCGCAATGCTAAACCCTTTTTGATTGAGCAAACAACGATAAGTGGATGAGTATCGATTTATGATTACGAACATTTTCAATAATAAAAACAATAGGTGATATGAACTAAATGGAAGGCGTGTTAAGGAAGAGACCTATAAAAAAATTAATTTACAAAATGTATTGTGAAATTAATACCTAATTCAGCCAACAAGTCAATTTGTGTAGCTCAATGTAAACAACATTGGGTTAACGATTCGGGTTCGATCCCCAGCGGGGTACATGTTTAAAAGTACTCGAGGATGTCGAGGCCGCAATACGGTAATTTCTGCAGGCGAAGCCGCAGGTGGAGAAATTAATAAATGTGACATTGATTTAATTTAAAATAGTTTTTAATTCATATTCGCCAAGTAGATTTTTATGAATGATCGAAATAATTAGGTTATCTAAATAAATAAATATAAATAAATAAATATTTCGGACACTTACACCAATCATCTAGTCCCAAATTAAGCAAAGCTTGTACTATGGATACTAGATAACGGATAAACATACATAAATATTTATATAAACATCCATGACTCAGGAATAAATGTTCATATTCATCACACAAACATTTACCCGTCGCGGGATTCGAACCCGCAACCGTTGGTTTCGCTGACAGGGTCACTATCCACTACACCAATCGGTCGTCAAATAACTTCATTTATTATTTATTATTGCATGAATTAAATACCTATTATTACAATTTCCACTCAAATACCAAGTCATTGTATAAATGTTTTTAAAATATTGCTCTTTATATTATGTACAAATAAAAAAATATTTATTATGAATAATTTATTTTGTTGTTTTTGAATTTGATTAATATTTTTTATATAACAATGTTTTTGTGACAGTTCTCTGAGTAGTCGGGAGTCTAGCTGCAGAAATGCAGCAATTCTTTTAATTTCTACGCAAACTCTAGATCATAAGCAGTTAT
The DNA here is from genome assembly GCA_949316235.1 of Oegoconia quadripuncta. NCBI lineage: Eukaryota > Metazoa > Arthropoda > Insecta > Lepidoptera > Autostichidae > Oegoconia > Oegoconia quadripuncta. The sequence goes on from OX438758.1 coordinate 12,617,156, forward strand.
TATTATTATTATTAAGAGCCCATAGTGTCCCACTGCTGGGCAAAGGCCTCCCTCATCTGTTTTTGTTCTTGGCGAGCACAAACCATAAGCAGTTACGATGTAATTTTCATTTCAGTGGCAAATTCGGCACAGTGTACCTATGCCGCGAGAAGTCCACCGGCCTGGAGCTGGCCGCGAAGCTCGTCTCCGTGAACAGGAGGGATGAGCGACGTAACGTGGAGAGAGAGGTGGACGTGATGAGGCGACTTCGACACCCTCGCCTCATCCAGTTGTACGATGCATACGACTGGGGAAAGTACATGTGCGTCGTACTGGAACTGTGAGTATCTAAGTAATTTAACCATAATTCAGCCCCATTTTGGATCACATCCCCCATATGTTGCTAGGGCACAGCTTCCTCTCGCTGGGAGCATGCGTTGGTAGGTTTTCATTCTATAACCTCCTGAACCCTGGGAGTAAATAAATAAATAAATAAAAGGTATTTATTCAATACCAAAAAGGAAAAAAAACACAAGCATACATAGAATCGAGAACCACAGTATTGTGATCAATTACTAATTATGTAGTACTATTACATACTTTAATTTTAATTAGTTAATCAATTTTACACTATTGTAAAATTGATTAACTTTTTGTGTTAATCATATCTAGGGGCATTTTACACCACGGTAAAAATACAAAAAAAAATTTGCAATTTTCCATGAGGTTTTTCTTTATGTTCTCATGTGAGTACAAGCGGACTGTGTACTCACTTAAGTACAATTTAAAATCAAACTAATAAAGGTCAAAAATTAACTTAATATTATCAAAATCTGTAATTATTAACGTATCACATACCTATGCCAGTCCTTATAGTATTTATTAACTAATCGAAATTATAAGAGATCTTATTAAACAAAAACAAATAACAAAATCTCTTGTCTTAATTACCTAATCAGTCAAAAAACAACACATCAAATATTATTCATTCATCAACAGCCTTACACCTCCCCACTGTGGGGCACAGCCTCCTCACTCAGGGGTATGGGCCATAATCAACCACGTGGGCCGAGTGCGGATTGGTGGATTTATGTCCGCCTAATGACCACCTGACAGTCAGTGTATTTAAGCCGCCCACAGGGGTAGCATACAGATGCTACAGACTTGACTTAACGACTGTCTTAAAATGTTGACAATCTAAATTCGGATATCCGGCCGGTATATTACGGCGACCTAGTACAAAACCGCCACAACTTCCGAGCGTTCAAGCGCTTTTGCCATACCTACTATTGGCACTTTTACCTACGGTAGCCTCCTGGCTACCGCACCATCAACGCTCACTGCGATCTGGCGCTGTCCGTGGTGTATTAAATTAGGGAGACGAGCTTCACTTGACTCTCTCCCCCATAGGGTTAGCCGCTTTGGCTTTTTGCGTCACATTAGCTACACTCCCATTTGCTGGGGGGGAGGTCGGACTTTCTTTCTTTCCTACTTTTCACCCTTAAATTCTTTATTTAATTAGTCTGGGGTCCAAGGTAGCAATAGAGTCACGTAGGGCACCGTCTACCTTCAGTAGGCGCCGTGCAGAGGAACCCTGTTGATCCTGACTTACAGGAGTTACAGTGGGAGGAGAGCGGAGGTGGGATCTGATCTGCCTTAAAATGTAAATAACCGGGACCGACCATTTAACGTGCCTTCTGAAGCACGGAATCACTCGCATTAAAATACCACTAGCTGTCACCCATCCAAGGATTGACCAGACATTGCCTAACTTCAGTAATCGAAAACGAATGCACTGCGCCAGTGCTTCATGCACGAGTAAAATATTATACCTACTTCTATTTTATCCACCCACCGAAATTAGTGGGTAACTGATGCCCCTCCGAGTCACGACACAATTATTTCTGGCAAACAATCCAAGAATTTGAGAGAACACACTTACTGTTCTGCCATGTAATTTTATAATTATCATATAATATGTTATTATAGCTCGACCAATATGTTAGCTCTTTATTGAACAATTAGTTAATGTAGATGGAGCAGGTCTAATACTCCTGGACAAACGGCTCTGAATAGAGATTGCATTGCGCTGGAAGCTTTCAAGGACGGATTGAGGAGAGTCAGAATTGTTGGACTGCCTTCTCCAGTTTCGTAAAGATGGTGAGGTGAACCTATTGGCCGGGGTGGACTAGTAGACTCGAAACTCCCTACCCCATACGTATATAGTATATACATATACTGAAAATTAGATATTGGTTGTATTATATGCCCATCAAGATTAACTAGTTCTATTTAACTGATCAGTCCAGTTCACCCTGGATTTTGGGTACCTTCAGGAAATACATCAGCCAGACATGTTTGGAGAAATAATGACGTCCTTCCACAACGTGCGGCTAGTCCATTTATTGACATTTGCTCTTTCCCATGCCGAGCGGGCAGCACCTGCTCTTTTCACATTTTTAATATTAGTTCACATGAATATTAATGTCATTTCATTCATGCTCTTCTTTGTCGTTTTCTTTTCTTGAACACCTCCCCCCGAGACTAAAAACTACTACGCCCATGTATCCTCTCTTCTCTGTTACGTTTGGTAGCTTTCCTCTTTTAAGACTTTGAAGCGGCGATCTATTCATCACCGCATTACACATTTATTTTAAGTATTTTCCTGTGGGTGTACATGACATGGATACGCACGATAATCTTCTTCTGAATCACCGGCGCGCGCATCAGGAATACACAAATTAATTATTTGAATTTGGAATGCAGTTTACATTCGTTGCTCATTGAACGCGGAACGTTTGAGAATGACTCAACGATACGATACGCGAATTCTGGAAACCACAAAGGATAATTTGTTGTGACTACCTAATTTAATTTTCCATAATTAGGTACAATGAATTTAATTAACTTTAAGTATTATTTTCGGGTCGTCCTATCAAATACATTCAACCACAAATAAATATTATAAATAATCGAACAATGCAACTTCTGACTAAAACCACTATTTTTATACGCTATGCCAATGTTCATTCAGTTATGTCTATTATTTAAGCATAAAAGTAAATAGACGAAACCCAAACAGCTCATACGATGCCCTTATACACGAGGACGAACTTTCTTCTTGGTCGTTGGTGCCCAATGTTCTGTACACCATACAATGTTCCATCACCATTCACAAACTTTTCAAAGTGACAAACTTAATATGAAGTTAGTTACATAGACGATGAAATTAACCTCAAATATAAGTTTGTTTCGTTATTAATTGCACTAGGGATTTTAAAGTAATAATTTATAGGCCAAGAGACTCCCTTCGTCCCTAACTTCAAGGTCATCAGGAAGGTTTTGATGATCGGTCAATGAGTGGAACTTTTAGTATGAAAGTGCCCTTTGAAAGAATCGTATATTTTTATTGCGTTACTTTAGAAACCTGCACTTTTTGAAAAAGGGCCTTCAAAATGTTATCTGTGGTGATGTTATGTACGGAACCCAAATGGCACAAGTCCTACTCGTACTTGCGTACATACTTACATACATACTTACATGCATACTTATATACGTACTTACATAAATACTTACATACGTACATATATGCATACTTACATACGTACTTATACATGCATGCTTACATACATACATTGTCCCAAGAAATTTTTTCAACAAACGACGACGGGTTCTCCATAATCCTAGCACGCTCGCGCTGTCATTTATTTTTGGAGATTTTATAAATAGTGCTATGAATAATCCAGGTGCAAATAGGTCGGTCGTTGACGGAGTGATGAAATCACCGAGATGGACCGGCGACAGGTGAGGCCACGCCTATTAGGCATTAATTACTGGAATTTCACTTTCATTCTAAAAATAAACAATGTCATTTTTAAATTTTGCTTGAACATTCGTGAAACACTCGTTGCACAGTCGGTTTTGATTAGCGAAATTAAGCAATGTGTGACGGGGTCAGTCCTTGGATGGGTGACCACTAGTGGCATTTTAATACGAGTGTTTCCGTGCTTCGGATAGACAGTACCGCTTGTTTATAATTGAAGGGAAGGCAGTCGTTAAACTAAGTCGGTGGCCTACAAGGGCGGCTTAAAAACACTGACACACACTTTTTTTTGTTTGTATGCAAGTATAGTACATAGTAGACTTGTGTAACCGAGTTATGGATGTTTTCATTTATAATAAGTATTTATTTACAAAAAAAAATGTATTTATGTAGTATATCAACCATCTGGTATCCACAACACATGCCTATAGTTGCTTACTGTGGAAGTAGATGGCGCTGTGTGTATGTCTTAAGGATATTTTTTATTATTATAGTGAATGTTTAATACAATTTATTAAGTAAGTACATGAAACAACAAATTTATAAAACACAATTAAAAATACCTATATCTTATAGAAAAAATACGCCGTCCAACTCGCTTCCGTGAGGCATAGTACAGTACGCTAGCGCTATTGCCCCGGTGAATGCATAAGCTCAGCTGCTGAGCAAAGTAGGCACCAGCTCTCACATCTCCAGAGGCGTGGGCCAGTCCAATGGATAAATCCTTTACACATTGTTTCGTCTCAGAAGACCACGGGCTCAAAGTCTCCACTGCGCCGCAAACTCGTGGTTTATTGACGCATATTTACGGGGCGCTTGTTACTTTGAGCTTGTTCAGCCGCGGTAGGACTTCGTGAATGTTTTATCTATCTATATTGTTTTTATGGTCTTAGGGTAAGTATACCGCGACGGAATGCAAGAGGAATGTCAAAGGTGATGCAAAGCAAACATGATTTGTCCAAAACGTGAAAGCACCTCGTGTTTGACTCTATTAGTTCCGCTCGGTATGTGACATAAAATGAACAGGTTCTTTCATAAAATGAACAGGTTCTTTCATAAAATGAACAGGTTCTTTCCGAATAATTCCGCACGAGAGGCCATTGCTAGCATACCTACTCGCATGTAATATGGCAAGTCTTCCTATAGGTAAAAGATTTCTGAATTTCTGATAGTGAAACGCCGAGCATCGCCGTCTAAGCAGCATTGCATGAAGATGATTCGCATAAGGTCGCCATAAGGCCCATAGTGAGAAACCACGTTTCACGGCCATGTCCTGCTAGGTAAGACTTTCGTCTTTAAGCACAGAGACTGCAAAAATCAGTCAAAAGTAGTTTTGACCACGAACGTTGGTCAAAACCAATTTTGACTAAGAAGGTTGATCAAAACCGCGTTTAACTGCGAATACCACTAATTTTGACTAAGGAAGTTCGCCAAAACAAAACCACTTTTAAATGCGAAAATATTTAAGTAACAGTGGTTATCACTAAATTCTATTCTAATTTTTGTCCAAGAATGTTAGTCAAAACTATTTAATACAAATCATGTTTGCGAAATCGTTTATTTACGTCTACAAAATTAGTCATTACGAATTTTTACTCTTAATTCTATATGTATAGGTATGTATGGTACCAATAGAATGTAACTCGAGTTTAACAAACACGTGAGCTGTTATCGTGAAGCAGTCAACCGCAACTATCGTGTAGGTAGGTACCCTCTACCACAACATAAGTACTGGAGGCTTGCTTCATTAACATAGAGTCCACTGTCTCCGTGAGTTGTAACATTATTATGCGTTTACAAAGACTCGTCGCGAAAATACCGTGTAATGATAATATTTATTCAATAGTCCGCGGAAAATGCACGGCCTTGTCGGAAGGCTACACGGATCGTATGAACACTGAAAATATCTGCCAGTTTAAATTTGAAACTTTCCATTCTCAATTGCGTAAAAGATGAAAATTTGTAGGTTTTTGTTTTTACAAAATAACGATACATACATGTACAGTTATAATATAACGTTCTACAAAATTAGGGGAATCTGAGACTAGGTAAGTACTCGTATTTTGGAAAAAAATTCGCAAAAAAATCAGCTGTTCTAGAAACGTCGTCGAAATGTATGAAACTGCTAACTTTTTGGGTACCTTATACAAAGGGAAAAACGGAGCCCTATTACGAGCCCTATATTACTCTGCTGTCCGTCCGTATTTTACTATTCGTAAACAGAATAAGTTACAGATGTGAAATTTGTATATTTTGTGTATCAAAATTCAATCAAGTCTGGCTCCATTCACATTTCCGGTAGCGTAACGCAGCCAGCTATGTTACGGTCGTCGTGGTGCCGACTGTACCAACTTAGTATTAGAAATCCAGATACAGGAATTTGGTACAGATGGTAGAATACGGTATCTACTTCATGTACCTACGAATTTGCTTTTACCGACTAACCGATCAAGGAATGTTACCTACTAATTATAGGAATACCAGGTGTTCAAACAACCTTATGAGAGTGAAGGAAGCAGAAGAATTTAAAGTGTGTCAGGATCGTAGCAAGTGGAAGTCTGTGGTCTCTGCCTACCCCTACGGGAAACAGGCGTGACATTATATATGTATGTTCAAAAAGTCTCCAAATTAGTAAAGCAAAAGTATTTGCTGTAACTAAAAACTTTAGCTACACACAGCAAATACTAAAAACACAGCCCAATAGTCTAAAATTGGACAACGGATGCGCTCTAGAAAAGACGGAAGTAAGATAAACATTTGTTTTGCTCGTAATATAAATAAATTCACACTCACATGACGCATTCCAACTTCCTAATCCGATCTGAATACGTCAAAGTCAAGTGGCGCCGTAAATGGCGACGTACATCGTCTCGTATATAAAAGCAGTGGCGTCAAGCAGCGTCAGATATTACGGCGAATAGTTGGCACCTCGCCATTTTGAGACTCCATCTTTAATCCCAAGACGATGAGTACACACAATTTATGGAGGATTTATTACAGATGTGCGACCTGCCTGTGCGATGCCGGTGTGTTACACAGTCAATATATGCAGTGTTTATAATTGTTCATCTTCACTTATATATACATTTACCACACATTATCACTATGAACTTCATTACCTCTTAGACGACACTAAGATCTCTTAAAACGTTTTTGAAAAAAATATCAATGACCACTTTATATTTTCTAAAAATAATTTTATAAATAAAGATGTTATAATCGGATTTAAGAAAATAGTTACTGAAGTTCCCACACTCGAAGATCAATGGCTACTTTATATTTTCTAAAAATAATTTCATAAATAAAGATGTTTATGATCGCATTTAAAAAAAATGATTACTGAAGTTCCCTGACTCGTAGATTTTGCGACGCAATGAAGTCCACAGTGGTTATTTTAATTTAATATTGTATATTTTATGACTAAATACCTAAATTAAAGCAAACTATCGATTGGTTAGAAATTATTTTCATTGTTTCACTAATAGATAGGTAGGTACTCTGTTCATGTACAAAAACTTGGGATCTTTAAGATTACCTAACTATCGGAAGTAAAAATCATTCCCTTACACAGCTTGTTGGTAAAACTATCATCATTAAGTAATTTAATTTTACCTTAATTTTTAAGATAGGTTGACAAATTGACATACTCGTAATCATATTTTACACATCTGTATGAGTTATAATTTTATGGCGTTTATTATCTAACCTCGAATCCTATAAAGACGAACAAAACATTGACTCACTATAGCGCATCATATTTTGTTTTACGCACTATTACTTACCAATTTTACGTCACGTTTTTTCTAAAAAACAAAATGTGCTGTCACCAAACGGTAGGTAATCTACAACGAAAACATCTCTATGGCGTCATGTCATTTAGAAGAAAAAGAGAATAACGGTAGCGGTCAGCTGTTGACCGAGGAAAGATCCATTGAACACAACAACAACATTTATTTTGAAAATAAACAAAAAAGAATAGCGCAAGGGATTTGAAAAGGCACCCACGCAATCGTAGTATTGACGTAGACGAGTTGATAAAAAGAAAATTAAGAACTCTTTTCGCCCCATTGACGCCTATTTCATCTAAATTTATAAAACAGTCTGACTACCTATAACGAATAGGTTATACGAAATTTCATATGCATTTGATCAGTTTGTGTATTCGAAACGATTAGTTTATTTTCTAAAAAAGAATCGATGGTCCAGAAAGTTGTTTACGATTCTACAATACCCACGTACAATGTTTTGCTGGATCAAAGACGATAGCCGTGATCATTTTCAACCAAAAAGGTCAAGTATCGTTACGGCCATTAAACTCTGACAGCTCATTTCCAACTTTGGTATTTCCAATTTCAGTTATTGTATTGGATCGGTTTATGTTTATTTTGATATAAAAATATTCAGACACAATACGAGTACCTACAAGTTCTTTGTAAAATGCGCGAATTAATTGCAAGGCGTAGGTAGTTTATGGATATTGGCAAATTATACGGGATTTTACGGTCTTGTTGTCTAAATATTTAGCTTAGCGGTAAATTATTATGGATTACACATACGTAACAAGAGTCTTCTTAGAATATTCTGTAAGTGCAGGTACCTTACATCAAAGTACCTACTCACAGCAAGGTATACTACACTTGAGGTACGGTCGACAGGTAATTTTTATAAGGTGCCTTTGGACTTAAGGTGGTGACTTTCAGAATTTCAAAATTATCATAAAACGGAAACTATGTGCAAAAGGCTAGTTTATTCTGTATTCTGAGGTTACTAATAATATTTCTGATTGATGATAAAGGAGCATAGACATGTACCGATATTCAGTCTAATTATTATTTCATTTGGGAGCGTCGGGGGCTCAGCGGTTAAGACTCGGTCTCCCAATATGGGAGACCCGGGTTCGATCCCCAGGCAGGCCATGTACCAATGAGTTTTTAAATTTAATTTAATTACGTATGTGCATTTATCTGACTGCTTTTAAAACGGCGAAGGAAATCATCGTGAAGACACTTGTATGCCTGAGAAATAAAAATTCAAAGGCCTGTGATGTCTCCAACTCGCACTGGGCCAGTGGTGGAATATGGCCCATACTCCCTCATTATACGAGGAAGGGCCTACAGACGGGCTGATGATGATGATTATTTAATTTTTAACGGATTTCAAAAAGAAGGAGGTTCTCTTTTCGATATCTTTTTTGTCGAATCACAAATTGTAACAGTAATGGGTACCTAGGTGTATAAAACAAGCAACCCTAGAGTATTTTTGGTCATTCTTCATTGAAGATTAAGCCCTGTAGTGCTGAATGCTTCCTGCTGCAACCAACGGCGGATCCACGGGTGTCATGGGGGCCATGACACGCCCTGGATCTAAGTTTTTCTGATAAAACACATATTAAATACTCAATCAATCAAGTGCACTTTATTGTTTATACAAGGAACTTAATGTAGTATATTTTAAATAAGAATGAGAGATTATAAATAAATAATAATTATTTCAATCATCGAGTCCCAAACTAAGCAAAGCTTGTACAGTCAGCTGCAACTAAAACTCTCATCTATCTTGCAAAGAAAATCACTTGTGCACAAGTGGCGTAGCCGCATTCGCTATTCGTTTGCGGTTAGCGAAGTTAAGCAATATGTGGCGCGATCAGTCCTTGGATGGGTGACCACCAGTGGCATTTTAATACGAGGTTTCCATGCCGTTGCCGTTGCCGGTTGTTTTCAATTGAAGGCAGTCGTGAAACCAAGTCGGTGGACTACAGAGGCGGCTTAAAAACACTCACTGTCAGATGGTCACTATTCTGACAGACAGCCACTGGGCCCGCGTGGTGAATTATGGTTCATACCCTCTCCCTGTGAGCGGGGACTGTGCCCCAATAGTGGAGACGTGTAAGGCTGTTGATGAAGAAAATCAAGCCGGTGCGTAATGCAGCTTGCATGAGTACTGTCAGGACACGAATTTTGATACCCATAGCTTGTTTTGCACGATATTATTAAAACAATAGATCTAGTGCGTTAGGGGTATACTTTTACCTGCAGCTGACTGTACTATGGCAACTAGTTAAGGGATAAAACATACATAAATATGTTAGTATTCATCATACATCCATTTACCCCGTGCGGGATTCGAAGCCGCAACAGCTGGTTTCGCTGACAGGGATAGTGATATCCACTGGCCACTACACCAATGATCGTCATAATATGTATGAGAAACTACATACCATTAGGCGCTTTTATCGCTAATATCAATTAGAGCCTAAGGTAAACAGTCATACATAACGTAAAGCAATCAAAATATTATTTCTTCTTTAATTAAATCTCGAGTATGTTAACCCCCCTAACTCTAACGCGGGTTGGGCCCTTGGCTGCAACGAAAATTATAAATCGTATTATTTTTAAATGTCCATCCAGAATTTGTACAAGAAAATGATAACATAATGATCCACTGAACTACAAAGGATCTATCACCGACAAATCGTAGACAACCATCACCTTGACAATTTGTTGACACGATATTTTTAGCCAATTATAATCTATGCAAAGTGGGGCCTAATCAAGTTTACAAAGATAAAGAAAGCTACTTTTTATTTGTGGAGTATTTAAAAATATTCAGAAACCTTCCTTCTAGTAGATATGTTATGTAAACAAGTGGCGAAAGAAATGCAACATTAGCAGAATTTCTCCACTACAAAAAACATTCTAAAGTGAAAGTTGGTGTTGCCACTGTCACACGGTCAAAGTGACCTTGGTAGAATCACCTTCGGGCATCTAGCTATTTTCTTAGCGCTTGTTTTCGGCTAATTTTGGCGGAGTCTCGACTTCCCGACCCCGCCTCGGTTGACCGGATTTTTTGGCAACATTCGCGCGCATCGTAAGTACGTAGGTACCTATCAACATCGTTATACGCAGAAAACGGCGATATTTCCAGGAATTCACGGTGCTTCTAAAAAAAATAAAATGGCAATGAAATCTTTTTACAACCTTCATTCATGTTTATTTGTTTAATGTTTGCAATTTCAAATAAGAATACGCAAAAATATGACATAATCAATATGCGTTGTATCTGTACCCACTTAACGAGTAGATTAGATTATATAGGTATTTCCTGCCACTCCTCCCAGCACACATAAGTATATTCATACAGGAATCTCAAGTCAACCTTGAAAGGCCTAGACGCGCTCCATAACCGAGAGTTGTTTTTGTCCAATACTCATTTGGCATGCGGTAAACGTGGCCCGTTTAAACCTATGCAAGTATCACAAAACTTTGGACATTTGCGGAAGAATGGCGGCTGATTTAGTATGGCGATCACAGATTTGTATTAGATCTTTTTTTTTAATACAAATTTATTTTATTGCACAAAAGGAGAACATACATTTTACAAAACACATTACAGAAAAGAGTACATTTAAGCGGCCTTATCACTAAAAGCGATCTCTTCCATGTAACTTTTTCATGCTGTTAAAAGGCAAATTAAATAAATTTAAAAAATTTAATGATAAAAGTAACTACTTACATAAATTTGTTTTCTATTTATTTACTTTGTACAATAAATCGTTTACAAACAAACAAACAAATAATTAGAACTAGGTCACCGAATTACATAATTATTTGTAAGTATTATTGCTCTTCTGGCACGACCCAGAGCAATATATACCTAATACTTAGTATCTAATTAGAATAGCAGCTCGCTACAATAAGTACTTGTTCAAACTGTAGGAATTATATCAAGCATCTAGAGACTCCGATAAGTTAATGTTGAGAAATATTTATAATTCTTCATTGTCACATTTTACAAACACCGAAATTGGAAGTTGCACTTTTATTTGAAATATTTGAGGTAATCGGCAATAGTTTTTGAATAAGAATAGTTTATTCACACGATTAAATTCAATTAAATTCAAAGTAGAACTGTCCTCTGATTTGTATGATGATGCCTCGGAATCTCGGAAGCAATTTTTCCGAGATTCATTTTATCTCTTTTAATTGATCGCGACCGTCTTACCTCAGAAACATAATTATACTTTCTAGTTAACCAATATAACAGCTTAGCCAATTATTAGGAACCAATTGTACCTAATCATTGCATTTCCTTCACTTCCAGTATCACGGGCGGCGAGTTGTTCGAGCGTGTGATAGACGAGGATTTTGTACTGACAGAGCGCGCGTGTACAGTCTTCATGCGACAGATTTGCGAGGGCATAGAGTTCGTGCATAGGCAGAACATACTGCATCTCGACATGAAGGTAAGCCATAGCGGTGTATACGATGATAATAGCTTAAGACATCCAATATACATATAGCCTTTCAATATTTCTTAATCACCGCGTACTATAGACCCGTGATTAAATGTCAATTATAAAGTCTCCAACCAAATTTTCATCAGCTTGCTTACTCTGATTTACCTCTTAAATTAGATGTCGAATCAGATGTTTTGATCATCCATTACATACAGAACCGTAATTATATCACCATCCATCACATACCCTTTGCAGATCACCATCACCGTCACGTCAAATATGTCACCGTTATGTTGCGTATCCAACCGCTTTCAAATCTTTAAAGCATATTTTATCATTGTCATGTCAAACTTAAATAGGCCCATACATCATCCAAATAGGTACTCTACCGGCTATCGTTCAGTTTCGAACGTGTGTAAGGCATTGTATTACTACGTTGATTTATAGTTACCTAGTCAGAGCGCAACCGCTTCGTCAATTTGCTCAAAACTCTATAATGATATCGGAATCAAATTGCCATGACTAATCACAATAGTTGTCGCATTGCATTCAAATATAGCGAACGCTAAATGCCTCGAACACTTGCAAGCCAACACTGGCGATAACAGTGCCAACTTGATACGAACAAAATAGGTAGGTGATCTAATTGGAATGGAAATTGAAGACATGACAGCGGACAGTCGAGCTATCGTCACAGAATTAAAATGTACTATCGTCAAAGTAATCGGGAAGCAATTGCCGAAGACACATGTACTAACGTGATGATACTCGTAGCAGCCAGCGGATACAAACATTGCAATCGCACCTCGTTATTTGTTTCAAGGCATTATTATCAACAGTCTACAATTTAGGTAATCTTATCGTTTTATTGGCCTTTGCAGGCGATAAAAAAGAAAGATTCTGACAAATTAATGCACATTTTTAGATATCTTTCCCTAACAAATTAAAATCTGGCCTTTCAAGTCCAGTAGACTTCGATCTCCATTTTATCCTTCATCAATGTGAACGAACGGAGTCAGCTGTTTAATACCTAACAGCACCCACGCCCATCTCCATTCACGTTTAGACATGTGCGATGTTTGCCAATGCTCACATGGTTGTCATACATTATCATACTATTATGAATATTTAGATTAGAATTCAAGAAATTTTGTCGACTGAAATGATGCAACATTGCCGTTGAGGCGGCTCACGACACATTCTTAATCCTCTTTTACGACATCCGTGGGATGTTAACTGGTTTTTAGGAATCAGGAACCACAGAATGATCAGCAAATTTTCAGTCTTTTATTGCTTGTGTCAAGTATTTTAAGTTTTAACAGGCGTGATTTTATCCAGAACATTCCTATTTTTCAGAGTAGGTACTCTTTTATTCGAATTTTATTGCTCATTACCTTTGCTTTGTTTTCTTTATCCATTCCGCTACCAGTCACCCTAATGATAAATATAAAAAGCTCTTGAAACATCTTTCCTGTCACATTAAAGACAATTAGATTGCTGGATACCTGAGATATATTTGAACAATAAATACGCCGCCCACTAATATAACACAATTAATAACAAAGTCTAGCCCCCTATTCCTTTGCCTCCATCTTGGTCCATGTCCAAGATATTAATCAAAATGGCGGAACGATGTGCGGGAGTTTTATGATTGTCTACTGACGACGTCATAATGCGAATAGCATTTTATTTCTGTCAACTGGATTTACAAAAATACTGTTATTCAGTTGTCATATTACGTCACGCAGCTGGATTGGCGTGTATTTTAGCACATCAATTTTAGAATTACAATCAAGTCGTTTACACTGCGTTGAATTTGTGATCTCGGACGTATTTTTATGAATATCTCTGGTCCAGTGTCTTGTTTTTATCAATGATTATATATATTCTGCATCAAGCAGATCATCCATCATATTTACTTTTCTTAATTTTTTAGGCTTCCATCTTCTCCCTCACGTGTGCACCTTTTTAATATCGAATCTCATTCATTTTGTTACTTTTAGTAATACTTCAAACATGAATACAATTTCTTACCTAGTACATGTTAATCATCCTCTACAATGCACATAACATCAACTTTCTCTTGCTTACAGCCAGAAAACATACTCTGTCTAACCAAGTCGGGCAACCGGATAAAGATTATCGACTTCGGTCTCGCCCGGTTCTACGACCCAGAGAAGAAACTGCAGGTGCTCTTCGGCACCCCTGAGTTTGTCGCGCCGGAGGTGGTCAACTTCGACCAGATCGGATATGGCACCGACATGTGGTCGGTTGGAGTTATTTGTTATGTTCTGTGAGTATTTCTTCTGAGTTATTGTGTAGATATTATTTTCTTTTCTACGTAAGCACTAGACTTAGTTCCATTATCACACGGGGGTCTAATCTCTAACGATAATTAGCTTCGGACGGCCGAAACTTCGGACTTTTTCTTCTGCTAGGAATCATTTATTTGCATAACTTCAGACGTTGCTTGCGTCCCGTACTAACTTGCAATGTCCAACTACATACATATATAGGTACAAAATAAATAAATAATGACGATTGGTTTATAATTGACACAGCAAACTACAAAAGAAAAAGTCCCAAGTAACGGCCGTCCGAAGCTATTTTCGTTAGAGGGTAGACCCCCAGATGCGAAGTGAAAATAAGGTCTTAAAGTGGAAGAGCGCTTACCCAGACAGAATTAGGAAACTAGTTACCTTATCTGAAAGAGCCGAAACACAAGCCTTTAAGTCTGGAGAGATTTCAGATACATAATATGGCAAACTAGTACTAAGTAGGTACCTACCTACCTACTTACTAAATCTAACATACTCGTATATTATAAATGCGAAAGTTTGATGTTTCTTTGTTTGTTGCTCAATCACGGCGAAGCGGATGAACAGATTTGGATGAAATTTGGTATATAGGTAGAACAAACCCTGGATTGAAACATAGGATATTTTTTATCCCGATAAATTAAGTAGTTCCCGCGGGATGAACAAATTTCCGCGATAAAGTTATTCCACGCAGGCGAAGCCGCGGGCGGAAAGCTAGTAAGTAATATAATATAGCCTGCCCTACCGCCAACCCACTGAATTCTGAACATGTATTATTAACTTCAAGCCGAATAGGCGATTACTAAATATTACATTAGAGTTTCTGTGAAGTACCCTGTCGATTTAATGAACGACTTTCGGTCTGTATATCAATTTTGAGAAAAACGAACAAACAGTTACTTATGGCGACTCCTACACACATCTGGTTAAGACTGGGAAAACATCTGCAACTTTTTTGATATTATGCGGATATGTCCAACCATGTCGGAACCATCCAACATACTTCGAAACCATTGGACCTTTCATTTACTTCGTCGTAATCTGGTAAAAAAAACTGAAACCAAGCCTAGCACCTGATAAAACCTCCAAAAATATATCCAACAAAATATCTTCTCTTTCCAGCTTATCAGGCCTATCTCCATTCATGGGCGAGACAGACATAGAAACTATGGCGAACGTCACGGTGGCCAAGTACGACTTCGACGACGAAGCCTTCAACGAGATCTCGGAAGACGCCAAAGACTTCATCAGGAAACTGCTCGTGAAAGACAAAGAGTGAGTTATTTCTATAATACATTATCTCTGTTAGCTAGCAAGCTACTAGGAGCATGTCGCTTGACTTCTGTAATCTGCAAGAATCCTATTCATATAGAATTGTTGATGAGTTTAGATATTTACCCGGGTCCAACCGAACACTGGTTCGATCGGACTTTTGACAGAAGCGTCAGTAGCCTGTCATGCCTGTACTTAGGTCGAATTTACCTGAATAGCTAGAGATAGAAATATACGTTCAGCAACGAACCAATATAGGATGTTGATGTGTGTGTATAATGGATATGATTGTATTCCAATGAGAACCTCCTCCTTATTATCTTTACCTTATCTTGCAAACCCCGAAGTTGTGATCGGGTTTACTGTACTCGTACTCTCTGCGCATCGACCACAAAGCTCATAAGACTCCAATAACAGGCGAGAGGCATCTACTGTCAACTTTGAATCTTAACTGATTAGCCCTTAGGCTAGTCCTGTCAGCTTGGCTCTGATTGCCTCTGTCAAGGACAAGTAATAACTTTAATAGGAATGCGGTATCCCGCCTCCCTTACGATTCGAGTCTATGAGCTGTGTAGTCGGTACTCTTACAGCGTCTAATGCAGAAAATTTTAAAATTATAGAATCATGTTAACACAAAATACGACATGGATCTAGATTGAAAACCTAAAGACATTAATGTTCGTCACATAAAGCTGCACATAAGCAAGCCTATCGATAAAGACCCTTTGTTACTTGTTGTTTCATTTAATATTTCATTCTGCACTGTATCCAATAACTAACATTCATTTTAGTATCAACGTAATAATTATATGTAGTGTTTTGTGCTAACCAAATTTATTAGTAAATCTATAATATTCAATAATTTCTATGAGCAGTATTTTCAGACAGTTTTTGTTCAACAACCATGATACCTATCTACATGTCAACAAGACCCTAAATATTGAAGCATTTTCCGATTCCGTAATTGCTGAAAATATAATTATTGTTTATAAGATCATGAGTTGTTGAACGATAATTTGCATTGAAGAATACTGCGAACGTATCTAAAGCACGCTATGTATTATGTATGTTGTAGTATGGAATGTGTAGATTAGAACGTAGAAAAAAAATTAAGTAGTTAATATATCCTTGTCTCTCCAACAATATCCCTATTTCCTATCCTAACCCATCCTGGCATGTATTTATGTGATTATCAAACCTTTGCATTACTCGTTAATATTAAATATCCTTACACATTCTTTACCCGTGGACGCTTGATACACGCACGCATATTTATCCATACCATTTCGTCCTCCATAACTGCACAGTATGAGGTGTTGGGGTGATAGTAACAAGGGTCTTTGTCGCAGGTCACGCCCCACCGCCGCGGAAAGCTTGCGTCACCAGTGGCTGATCAAACGGCCTCCAACGAAACAAGACAAGCCCCAGCCGAGGCCGCTGCCCTCACCCAAACATGAGCTCGACGTTGCCAAAGACAACCTGAGGCTGTTTGTAGAACGATGGAGCGAACATCCCAACTCTCCTTACGTCTTCGACAACGAAGCACATGAAATCACTTGCCTTTTGAACGGAAACTATGAACGATCATCCATTGGAGGTTGCTCACCGTCTCCGAGAAGCTCGCTCTGCAGTTCACCAGACGCAGTCTTTGATGAGGATGATCTAGAACCACCTCCGTTAAGAGATAGTACATTCTTAGCAGCTAGATACAATCCAGTTGAGCGAAGAGCATCCGATAGCAGTTGCTTTTTACATAAGAGACCAGATGTCTTGGTTAGGAAGAATTTGGCTGAGGAAATAAAGAAATTATCAGATCATTTGTACATGTTATCAACAATGAACACAGATCTAGCCAACAACAATAGCACAAAGGAATTGGATAAAAATGTAACAGAGTCAAAAACAGTTACAAAGGAGGAGAAAAAATTACCAAATGGTTTCAAGAAGGAAACGAAAATGACTGTCACGAAAACTATAACAAACGGCAATGCCACCAGCATGGAAAAAAGGATCTTCAATTCTAAATCTAGTCACAGATTAACCTCCACATTCTTAACCGAAAGGGAACCAGAAAAACCAATGACGAGTAAAATGCCCTGGGCGAAATCGACACGATGCAAAAAACTCACAAATATGAGCAGGGATGTTCCTGATCAACCAATTGAGAAACGAAATACGTTCTTCAATGAATTCGACAAACGGCGAGAAAAGATAGATAAGCTAGTCAACGGTACTGAAAACGGTAGACAACAACTACCCTATAGAA
Organism: Oegoconia quadripuncta; assembly: GCA_949316235.1. Classification (NCBI taxonomy): domain Eukaryota; kingdom Metazoa; phylum Arthropoda; class Insecta; order Lepidoptera; family Autostichidae; genus Oegoconia; species Oegoconia quadripuncta. The sequence goes on from OX438758.1 coordinate 12,635,050, forward strand.
GGGGAGATGAGAACAACGCGCATAGAACAAAGGATCTACTGTTACACCTTTTGGAGAAATGGGGTGAAACAGAATCAGAAGGAGAAAGAACAGCCGGTGGGACATCAAACGGTGGTAGACACCAATCAATATCTCTAGAATGGTCACCATCAAACCAGCTTGCACAGAATTCCATGTCCAGTCTTCACGCGTTCTTTCAGAGACAAACATCTGATGAGAAGAATAAAAGGAAAAGAGTGACAAATGCTGTTCAGAACTCGAAATGAATGGACATCAATACTTACGTAGCCACTTGGAAATGTGTGGAGTTCTTTTTTCTTTATTTGGGAGGAACAAAACTTATTCGGTTTTCGGAAACGCTACCGTAGATATGTATTTTTTCAAATAGTGAGTAATTCGCTTCTACACTAAGTTTCCGAATACTTGGGTTTGCCAAGTGTATGGTTGGTTTTCCAAAGTTGTGTGTCAACTGACTGGCTACGTAATCAGAGGCTTTGGGTGCCATGACACAAGTTACCAAAGTGGGAAATGAGATTATTTTATTAGGTTTTTTCGTTAGAAATGATGAAATGACAATTTGTTACGAATCTAGTCTCCGTTCACAAAGTTCTGTATCTATCGGGAAAAAAATCAAGACTGAAATGTACTACTTTGAGAAATTACATCTACATTCACAATAGCGGGATATAAATATTTTGTACTTTTTATAAAAAGAAGACAATCATGAACAATAAAAGAATATTTTGTTCCTTATCTGTACTTATATCGTATTTAAGTATAATTTATTGTTTTATTATACGTACTATGTTGTTAATATATTAAGAATTTATTAAACACTTTTTGTTTCTTTTTAATTACCGCATGATTACCAAACTACTTGATATATTAATAACTAACTACTTCACATAAATCCGATGAATAGCTTAATGTCGTATCTGTAGCATCGCGTCCGATCTCTCCATTCCATTCTTTATTCGTTCAATCATGCACGAAGTACTCATATTATTTTGGCATTCTAAGGCCCGTTTTTCAGAAATTTGCTCAAGCGTAGATCTGCCCTAGAGCATAGTTAGAGATGCCGCTATACAAGTTACATAAAGCTGTCCCTTTTTAACTGTCCTCAAGCGTCGATCTGAGCTTGAACATAGTTAAAAAGAGATGCTGAAACACAAGTACATAAAGTTGTCATTTTTAACTGTCCTCAAGCGGAGATCCCTGCTTGAATTCTGTAACACGGGCCTAAGTTACTAAGTTGTTCACCGTGGTGGGACGGCAGCATAATCTGCGGCAGCAGCAGGCATATCAAGCCGCTAAGCTTCTCCGCTGTTTCATTTAACTAATCATGGTCCTGTCTGTATTACAGAAATAGATTCAGTACATTCTCAGAGGGGCATTGTGATATATTCTGTTCTAATACATAAAATCTGTCTAACAATATGTAGCGTCCACGACAATCATTTGTAAATGATTTCCTTTAGGGACCGCCTCCCAGCGTCGCACACGCTCACTCATCCGTGGCTGATCCAGTCGGCCCTGTGCACGGAGCTCCACGTAACCAAGACCAAACTGAAGCGTTACGTCATCAAGAAACGATGGGCTAAGGCGGTCTCCGCAGTCATAGCGCTCAAGCGGATGGGCGCCAAGTTCGAAGATATACACGAGGAGAAAATCGAGTGAAACAGTATTCGCGGGTTGTTGTTTTAAAATTTGGCATATTTGAGTACATACAACATTCTACAAGGTTTTGGGTAATAATCAAACATTAAATGCTTTCATATAGATATAATAAATTCTGCCACCAAAATATACAATTCCCTTACAAGTTCTTCAAAAACCATGAAGTTATTTACATGCCGTTGTCAAAAGGGGCAGTGCAGATGATTGACTTTTTGTAGGCCGGAGTAAGAAATCCGAATCGGACAATTTTAACCGCTAGGATAGAATGTATGGTATTCTATGCAATAACACACAGAGAATAAAAAAGTCGGCCGACAAAAACTACTACAATTTATTAGGCGGACTATTTTATGGGATTGTATATTTATATGGCACTATTTAAGCATAGTTTTTTGACATTGTGAAAATGCTGAATTCCACTGAGCATCATGCACGTGAAATATCTTAAGCAGTGTCACAGAATTAATATACTTAGTACTGCAGTGTGTATTCGTCAGAAGTATAACTAACATAGATAACACCTGATGTTAAGTGAAGATGAGGTCGAAGGTGGAAGCGTACTGACCCGGAAACCCCAACACATTTGGGAGATTGGCTATCTTTATCTCTGACAACCGGATCACAACAATGCTTAACATTGCTGTTTGGCGGCAGATTTAGATAAGATGGTGGTAGCAAGCCAGGCGGACATTTAAAATGCCCTACCACCAACCAAACCGAGTACTTAAACATGTACCCCGCTGGGGATCGAACCCGCGACCTCCGAATCGTAAACCCAATGTTGTTTACATTGAGCCACGGAGGCGGTTTGGATTCTAAATTGGAATATGAGGTTAAATTTTTCCAGAAGTTCGTATCGTTGCACATATAAATCGTGGATATCGGAGATAATCACAGTGATTTATTGCATTTTGTAGTTGTGCATGGTCAGCTAATATTATTCTACAAATCGTACCATTAAATTAGATACTACCTACCATTTTTTAAAACCACAACCCATTTCATTATAGTCATAAATATTAAAAATTATCAAGGCTATATCGCCGAGTAAATTAATAATTTTAAATAGTAATATGTATGAGTATCAGCTAGATTTTAATAATTTTTACGAATTAGTGTTTGCCAGGCGCACAGAATCACGAAGACAAAAATGTTTCCAAAAATTATTATTGATTTAAATTAGACATTTAAAATGCATAACAGCCTAATAAACTGCAGCCCTATTGTATAGTAATTGTTAGAACATGGAAAATCTAAATTTTTGAATTATTTTATACCTATTTCTATTTGAAGCGTCGGTACATAATATCTATGAACACCTACCTAGTTTAGATATTATGATTTAAATGGTGCCAAATGTTATAGAAATAAAATTACTTATGCATTGTAATTATAATCTCAGAAGGATCTGTTTATTTAAAAGTTATTTTTTCTCAATGCCTCATAGGATCTGATCAACGAATTCTCAGGAGGCATATTCTCAATTATTGCACAGTAAGGGTTTTATTAACTTTCGTAAGTCCATGTAATCCCAGAAGCATGAAATTATTGCTACCAATCGTTTAATAAGCTCTTTGAAAGACATTAACGAATAACAGTAAAATAAAAGTTTGTGCTAACAAAATATATTTGTTAAGAATTTTAGGTGGAATTTTAAGAAATAAGTAAATTAAAGCCTTGTCTCGCTGCCTGCTCTAAACTAGCGGATGATGGATAGTTCTCTTATATTCTATCTCTACATCTTTAACCTCTGTAGAACGAAACAAACGATGCATGATCTTATACATGTTTGAGGAGCTGACTCCGCGTAGGTATCCATAAACGTCACTACACACATTAGCTACTAAAGTCGTTTTTTTTTGTGTGTTACAGTAGCAATTCTCAAAATTATACAGTTCGCGTAAAAATAAGTTCTCGCATCCACTATTTCCTTCGAAAATCTTCTAAATTACATTTCGAGAAAGGCGGTTAAAACTTACTCTAGTTAAAAAAAAATTATGTAACGAGTAGGTACCTACTTTATTCCACCAAACATACCATAACTAATAAACAACTTTCTGGCATTAATAAGACGTTTGATTGACTTAATAAATTGTTATAATTAATAAACTAAACATTTTAATTTCTAAGATTGTGAAAATACCGTTTTTTACCGTCTACCGTCGTTAAGATCGGAACATTAGTACGATCAATATTGTATTAAATATATTTTCTGATAAAATCTACAACTTAAATTAGTGTTATTATGTGAAAGACATCGTAACTATACAGTAAAAGTGTTGTTAGTGTAATATATCAAGGATTCTAGGAGAACGCTTAATAAGTGATTACGGACAATAAAAACCGTGAGTAAGAAGTGATTCATAAGTATTGGGACAAAATTGAACATTATGAACTAATATTACAACAAAAATGCATAAGAATTGCAATCTTATTCAATAACAATAAGAAAAATACCAATTTGACTTGTAATCTCGCAGAAATGATTAACAACGCCATCTAACGATTTTATGTTGAACGCGATATTAATGATTGATACCAATATACTGCACCATCTACACTAACAGCTACCAGCTACATAAAAAGTCAGATCTAATAACCGTAAGTGCCGTAAGAGAGCAATTGGTGCAGGATGAATCCAAAATGCCACTTATGTAAAAATAGCATTTCAAATAGGCAATTTTTGACCTGTCGTATATGCGATCATGAATACCACCTAGAATGTATCAATTACACCGAGAAGAGATTCTATCTATTAAGTCCGGACAGAAAAGCAAATTGGATATGTGACTCTTGTAAAACCTGCAAAAAAGATTCTGATTACATATTTCAAACTCCTAGCACAAATATAACGACACGAAACAAATATAAACCTAATATATCTAGTAATAACTCCTTTGGCGCTTTAAATATTGAAGATGAAGAGTCTTCGCCAGAGTCTGCCTCAGACACAATCAGTTATGACCAATTAAATCGAAGTTGTCCAGAGCCAAAGCAAAATGGCAGTGAAATTATTCAGCAACTACAGGCAAAGATAAATAACTTGGAAAATAAATTAGAAATAACCGAAGCGGAGTTAGATAGAAATTTGTCTGAAAACTATTTATTAAATAAAAAACTCAGAGTACGAGAATAAAATCCAACTTCTAAAAGGAATATGTAAATCCACGCCTATAAAAAGTATAAAAAAAAAATAAAAATAAAACAAAAATCGATCAAACAAAGGATGTAGATAAAAGTTTTAAGGAATTAAATATAAGCGGACCATCAATTCAACGTACACCGATACCAACAAATGCAAAGGAGAACAGCCCAACATTAATAGACAATAAATGTAATGTATCGGACGGAAATAGGAATTCTATAAAAACAAAGGATAAGCTTTGTGTTATAAGTAGTTCAAATACCCACAAGTTAAAAGCCTTAGAGAGGAACGAATTCCTCAATAAATTTGATTACTGCCACTATGTAAAAACAGGAGTCGGTATAACAGAACTGTTAAAGGATATAGATAAGAAAATACACAATTTCACCAAGGACGACTATTGTATTATTATTATAGGCGAATCCGATTTTACCTATTCACAGAACTATCAAGAATTAATCTATTATGTAAGAGAAAAATTGCAAAATATTAAATACACAAATGTAATATTGTCAACACCAACTTACATTTGTGGATCAAATATTTATAACTGGAGAGTGGAAACATTTAACACCATGTTAAATGAAGATATATATAACTATCAATATGCCCACTGCTTTGACTCAAACTTGAATCTTACATTGGAAATGTTTTCTTTATACACCGGTAAGCTAAACTTTACGGGTACTCTCAATGTTTTTTATCACTTGGAAAGGCTAATTAAAACTATATCACAAAATTTACATAATAACATGGTACAGTCCACGCCAAAAAGAAATCATTCCTTTCGTTAAGTTTAAGATTCTGTTCCAAAATGTGCGCAGTCTAAATAATAAGCGCTACTTGGTCGAAGAACTCGCTGATAACGAGCCGGACCTGCAGGTACTTTGTTTTACTGAGACTTGGATCACAACATCTAAGATAGACCAGTTGCGTATTGAAGGATATAATTTAGTGTCTCACTTTTGTAGAGCTAGACACGAGGGGGGAGGAGTTTGCATATTTACGAAGTGTAATGTGGACTGTGTAGAGTTGGTGGAAATTAGAGACTATACCGTTGAATTCATTTTTGAAACTTGTGCCATAGAAATACCAAAGTCAAATATTGTTATTATTGTCATATATTGGCCTGATAATAGTAGGCAATCGGAAGTCTTTTTTAACACTCTAGAAAAACTCTTGATATATCAAAGTATAAAATACTCGAAGAAAAATGTTATTCTTGGAGGCGACTTAAATATAGATACATTAAAAATTTCAAAACAATCCACAAAACTATTAAACTTATTAAAAAGCTTTAACTTTACCCAGTACATACAAGAACCGACTAGAATAACCAATTCCAGCGCTACGTGTTTAGACTTACTCTTCACTAACTTTCATCCCTCAAACTTTGAGGTGACTGTGGAGGAGTATGGTCTCTCTGATCATAAAGGTATTCTAATGACTCTATTGACAAATATATCTAATCAGCAAAGAATATTATTTAGGACAACTCGAACATTTAATGATATGAATATACAAAGATTTAAACAACAACTACAGAATATAGACTGGAATAGTGTTCTATGTACAAATAAAAACATAAATCAAAACTACAATGCTTTTCACAATACGCTTACAACTATTATGGAACAATGCATACCTAAACTACGTAAAAAAATTAATCCTTATAAACCCGAAAAAACGTGGTTAACTAAAGGTATAAAAAGATCCTGTAATCATAAACGTCTGTTAAAAATATTTACATCTAAAACAAAAAATCCTGTACTCTGTGATCATTATAAGATATATGAAAAGCTTTTAAAAAAAACTATAAATACATCAAAGAAACTACAAAACATACAAAGAATTAAAAAATCTAATAATAAAATAAAAGCAGTCTGGCAAATTATTAAAGAAAAAACCAAGAAAATTGACATAAAAATGAAAGAGAATATTAACCTACTTATAAACAATAATTATCTAAAAGACCCTAATGAGATTGCTAATAAATTCAATAAGTATTTTATATCAGTAGGGGGTAACCAAAGCAACACCAAACCATGCGGAAGACCCGTCATCAATCCTAGTGAGAATACAATGTATTTGACTCCTGTTGACCAGAGCGAAGTGCAAAAAATAATACGTCAATTAAAAAACAAAAAAAGCTTCGGCATTGATGAATTTCCACCAACATTGGTTAAAGGATGTGCCAATGAGTTAATAGGTCCCTTGACAGATTTAATAAACCAGTCCTTCTGTGAAGGCCAAATGCCAGACCTTTTAAAAAAATCAGTCATAAAACCTATTCCCAAGAAGGGGAACCCTAAGGATCCAAGCCAATATCGTCCAATATCAATGCTTTCAACCTTCTCAAAAATTTTCGAAACTGCTATGGCTAAAAGAGTGACACACTTTTGTGAGAAATTCAATATATTAGATAACAATCAATATGGCTTCCGTAAACAACGATCTACATCATTGGCTGTCTATACATTTGTACAACAAGCTTTATCCATAATAAATGATAAAAAACATGCAATAGGAATCCTATTAGATCTCAGTAAGGCGTATGATAGAGTTTCTCATAAAATATTATTAAATAAACTTTTTGGTATAGGAGTGAGAGGAGTAACATATGATTGGTTTGTGTCATACCTCAGCAATCGAGAACAATATGTAGAAATTAGCCATACTAATCTCCAAACTCAAACAATAACAAATATAAGGTCACAAAAAATGATAATGAAAAACTCCATACCCCAAGGTAGCGTGATGGGATGTTTGTTGTTTTTAATTTATATAAATGATTTACCAAAAATTATTACAGACGATAATTATAAATGTACCTTATACGCCGACGACATTTCCATAATATTACCATGCTTGACCAATATAGATTTACAAAGCAGTTTGCATAATGTAATGAATTTGACAACTAAATGGCTAAAAGATCATAATTTAGATGTAAACATGACAAAAACAAAATTAATACAATTCAGACCACACCAGAGAACACCATTAATCATAAATTTCCTTTTTGATCACTCCAGTTTAGAAATTGTAAACAGTTGTAAATTATTAGGTATAGAAATTGATACTCATATTAACTGGAAAGCACATATAGGCAAAATATCAAGTAAACTAGCTAGCTTCACATACGCCCTTTATGAACTCAAAAAGGTAACAAATCAAAAGACAGCGTTGAGCGCATACTACGCATATGCTCACGCGTGGCTACAGTACGGAGTGATACTGTGGGGAAACAGTACAGATGCACCTGAACTATTTATACTGCAAAAGAAGTGCATCAGGATACTGGTTAATATTACAAACTATGACAGTTGCAGACCCCACTTTGTAAAACTAAAGATATTGACTCTAACATCTATATATATATTGGAAATATGTAAATTTGTAAAAAAACATAATACTTTTTTCCCACAAATCTGTCGCCCACAGAACCTTCGCCAGATTAATAGACTAGCTATCCCAAATAATACACTGGAGATGTCAAGAAGGGGTACAAAATACATGGCCGTCAAAATATATAATGGTATTCCCGGTGATATAAAAACAGAAGAGAATGAGGGGAGATTTATCGGTAGATTGAAAGAATATTTGATCCAAAAATGTTATTATAATTTAAATGAATTTTTCAATGACCCAATCAAATAAAAAACGAATTATTTATAAATAATGGATACTATGTTTCTATTTAAATATATTTTTATTTGTATTATCTAAACTTTATAGAGAATTTACATATTACTAATTTACATTGACATTGATTTCATAATATATATATTTTTATTTTGACATGAGAATAATAATTGTGTTTAAAATTTTGACATGAGTAATTAATATAATAAGTAGTAATAAATTAATATAATGTTGCAATGTCCTGACGGGGCTTCCATGTCTGTACACTAACATAGATTTAAGACCTTTATAACTAACACATGGAAATGCAATAAATAATTATGATTATGATTATGATTATGAAATGTGAGTCGTACTTTGTGAATTGCATTTAATAAAAATTTCTTCCTTGGTTTTAAAGACATTGATTTTTGTATGACTGTGTTGTGTGTATAATAAATTATTTTATCTAATTTGTCTTCTCTTATTTATTACTCAAATACTCTTTATTGTACAAAATAATTCACAATAGTTCTACTATTTAGTCTATGGCCCGTATTAATAAACCAATCTCAATACAAGTCTTGAGGCTGTATCACCCGAGATGCGTCTATCTCAAACTCCGTGCTAATTTATAAACCAATCTTGAGGTCTACTCAGCTGAGATCACTTCTCAAGTATTCGCCTCACCGGCGCATGAATGATATTAGTTTCGTTTATTAATACGCGCACCTCTCAAGCGAGTACTGCTCGAGTAAGCACGCGCGTTTCAGGTCTCAACTTAGGTTTATTAATCAACACGTTCACTTGAGACCAGTCACAAGACTGTTCTCAATCTTGAGAATGGTTTATTAATACGGGCCCATAACGAGGCAGACTTTGGGCAAGCGCGATGGCCCTGGCCGAGCTGCCTCGTCATCTAACCACATACCGGTGATCCTACTTAATTGAAGTTCAGGGGAAGCCTGAGCCACCTGAAAATGGCGAAAGCGTTCGAAAAGCTCTGTCAGAACGGGTTAATATACAAGCTATACCAATTTGGTGTTCCGGATCGTCTCGAACTTTTAAAGTTTTTGTCGAATAGGTTCTTTCGATACCGCGTTGAGGGAACGCACTCCCGCCCCCGTCCAATCCGAGCCGGCATCCCATCTCTCCCATCCTCTACCCGTTGTATACCAACAACATTCCGCATCCATCCGTAAAAGGCGCCCCTGGCACGTTCTAGCGCGTAATTAGGTGAGTCTGGGGCCACTCTATCGTCGCGATCGTCCGACACAAATAATCTAACACTCCGCGTCAGCGACGCGGATTGACAGGTCATAAAATACCCCACTTGATGGTCGGGGTATTTGATAAATTTCATATAATAGATCATTTACCGGCTCTGTCGCCGGCCCTTTTACCCCGATAAAGGCATGTGAAGTCCCCAACCAGCATTCGGTCAATATACGAGGGAAGGGCTATATCCTGCAGTGGGATGTTTACGGGCTGATGATGATGAAATGACTATTTTATAAAAAACGACTACTAAAAATCAAGCATTCCTGCCGAGTCCCTACCTACTCTTTCATGTCATTTTTTTTTACTTTATAGCTGTTACTGTAAATTCTGTATTTACATTACAATTATTATTGAGTGAAAAAAGGCAACACCGAGACTGTTGATGCTTCTTTGATCCATCCGTATATCATTTTTGCTATCCGTTACTTTACAAGCTTTTATTTAGTTTTTAAAATTAACTTATAAGTTAATACGTTAGTCGAAATGTTAACTTCGGTAAATAACGATTTATTGCCAAGATATTGTCGGTTTGGGTCTATTGCTAACTTTTATACTGCACCGACTCATGTCAACCGCGGGCTGATTCATGTCGGTGCGAACATGTGTATAGCACGTAATGTTCCAATTGGGTACTCAAATGAAAATCAATATATATTTTAAGTTTTTATATTCACACCCAATGATATCGCACTGACACAAATACCACCAATACGATACCACCCGGCGCGGGCGCTTGCAGTATCTTAACGGTAGGACTTCTGGTATCTGGCGCGGGCGCCGGGACCACCAAACTTCTTGGGCTCACAACGACGAGGATCGGCCACCAACAAGCTCCTATCGTACTGAACTAGGATGTCTTTAATTTCCTTTTTCGACGCTTCGTCTACATCTGGAACAGAAATCAACACTTGAGAATTGACAGAAGTCAGTCATTGAATGGGTTACTACTAGAGTCACTTACAGACCGAGGGGAGACTAGTTAGTGCTGGCAATTTCAAGCAGTATTGTCCTACAGGTGGGTTAATTTTATTCATGACCTATCATTTATGCTTTGTACTCTGTTAAATATAATATTTTGGTGCAATAAACAATATAATATTAAAAAAACAGTGAAGGTCAATGGTTGATGAGAGATATAATAAGGGTATACTAGTGCTATAAAAGATTATATGTCATAGTGCTATAATGTCAATAATTTTAATATTAAGATAAAAAATGTGACGTTTTCAAGTGATAATCTTTATCCTACAAAATAAATATTTTTTGACTTGACGACTTTGATTCTCTTAAGCTCTTAGAGAATGAAATGGCACAATATACAGGGGTAAATATTCTTTTGGTTGTCCGTTGTCACCAATAACACTTCTACCCATGGCTGGTGTTTGCTATTATGCTCACGATTCAATAGTCCCTTTTTACGACAGGCATTGGATGAGGCAGGTTGGTCGTAATCTAATCCACAAAAAATCAGCTGTTGCTTAAAAATTTCAATACTTAACCAAAATTTATGGAACAGCTGATTTTTTTAAGTGATTTCAGAGAGATATTTCACCCTGTAAAAATAAGGAGCATTGTTCAATGGACAACACAATTTATCAACATGTCGTCGCATTAAAAAATCAACTATGGCAATCGATATTGCCAATGTGCTATTGAAATCGCCGACACGACAACACAGTATACAAAGCACAACTTTCTTTTTAATTGGATGCTTAAACTAACATGACCATAGTTACCCTTCTTTGCAGTTGGGTAACAAGGTTGTAGTGTACACTTCAAACTGGCAAGATACTGACAGCTCATGCCGTTTGGTAATGTCACATATAATCTCCTTTCTCTGAAATGGCTGACTCACATTATACAAGACAGCTTTGGAAAGAAAGGGCATTTCTGCTATAGTTACCCTAGATATTAAAAAGAATTAATACGAAAGATATAAATAATAAATATCCTTAGACAAACACACAGCTCCATCTAATTCCACAGTAAGCAACTACAGGCTTGTGTTGTGGATATCAGATGGTTGATATATTATAAATGAAAACATCAGGAACACATGTCCATATTCATCACACAATGATTCGAACCCGCGACCATTTGGTATAGTGGTCAGAGTTTCTAACCACTAAAGTCCGTCCAGATTGACTTGTCCTATTTGGTAAACAAATATGGCGTACTAGCAACCAGAGACAATTTATAGGGTTGGGGTATCACCGAACCAATGATGGTGAATGAGTATGAAAATGAAGTGAACTTGATCATTTAATTCAGTTAATCATTTAATTTGATTAATCATCGTCATTTCAGCCCACAGAAGTCTACTGTTGGACATAGGCCTCCCCCACAGATAGAACAATATATAACCGAAATAAAAAAAATATTAACAAGCTTATTAAATCAATCAAAAATAAGAAATCGCTAGTGTGAAGAGAGCCTAAAATTTATTTACAACTAATTAAATACGTTTTGGATTCCTATAAAAATTAATATTTTCCAAATAGATGATGTCAATTCAGTTCATTGATTCAGTTCTTTCGCTCTTCACATTACATTACTTTTCCCATCCCTAAAAATCACAACCAAAATAGATTTCCGGACGTCAGTAATGTCAATGTTTTTTTTATCCTGTGGCAGTATGTGGTTATGAAATTTCTATTATCAGCGAAAATAAGTATTTTTAAGGATAATTCGCAGCAGTTTTTCCATGTGTTTCTTATATAATTCAAGACATCTATACACAGTGTACTTGGCGTGATTTATACGGCAAGTCGTGTTTTTGTTACGAGTGTGGTTTGTTTACCAAATAAGACAAGTCAATCTGGACGGACTTTACACCAAACAGGTCGTCAACAAGATGTGGGAATATAATCCAGTTTTCTTTGTTCTTTAAAGGCCTGCAGAACCAAATTAAAATGAACTGTGTGAAGAGTGCCAATAAGCATTATTACTTAACTACTAGCAATTCAAACAACAGATATCAACTTACATTTCTGATAGAATGCTATAAGGGCCTTAGAGATTGCCTGTCTGATAGCGTAAACCTGTGCAACATGGCCACCACCCTTGACTGTCACTCTGATGTCCACTCCAGAGAATTTCTCCTGGAAATGGAAAGAATTATGTAAGAATTGTAAATAATGTTAGAACACTGTAATAAGGTGATAGTGCTGAGGTCAGATAAGATGTTTTACTTCACATCCCAAGATGCTCAGGTTCGGAATAAGTTTGATCATCATGAAAATGATAATTAGTAATAGATTTAGAAGAAAAAACAGATAAGTTAATTCTAAAACTACATGTAAAACAGTGAAACATGCACAAATTACAACTAACTACCTAATAGGTTTAATTATTCTCCCTGTGATTTTCATATTATCCTTTGAGGTATGTGGAAATAAATTCAGAAAAATCAGCTAGGGAGGCAATTGGAGTGAAGGATTTAGAAGCTAACAAAAACATGAGCATAGAAAAATGTGAAATAAACATGCAAATGATACAAAGATAATTAAAGGCACTAAACATGCAGTTAGACTACATTGTGTGTAAATTGTATCAGGCAAGAAAGGGTCATCCAATAGAAGTTAGTTAATTACTACAGTTGAAGTGTTAAAGGTAGTCCTCAGGAATATAAAGGGTAAGCAGGGAAAGAAAAATAAAAGCTAATATTGTATAAATAAATCTACACTTACACCAATCATCTGGACTCAAACTAAGCAAAGCTGTATTATGGATACTAGATAATAAACATACATAAATATTTATATAAACATCCATGACTCTGGAATAAATATGTTTGTATTCATCATACAAACATTTACACTTGCGGGAATCGAACCCGCAACCATTGGTTTCGCTGACAGGGTCATTTCGACCGGCTTGGTGGATTGACGACTGTTTGGTGTAGTGGATAGTGACCCTGTCAGCGAAACCATCGGTTGCGGGTTCGAATCCCGCGAGGGGTAAATGTTTGTGAGATGATAATGAACATTTATTCCTGAGTCATGGATGTTTATATAAATATTTATGTATGTTTATCCGTTATCTAGTACCTATAGCACAAGCGGTGCTTAGTTTGGGACTAGATGATTGGGGTAAGTGTCCAAAATATTTTTATATTATTATTCACAACTGAAATGAACATGCCCAAACGGGTGCAACCCATGATGAAAAATATAAGGTCTGGCACTCCAGGTGCGGCACATGCTTACATCACCGTTGAGTTGCCACTTTATAGTAACAAAACAAATAATTAATGAAAGATTTTCTGCCATCACTCAATAAAAAATTTTATTTATGCATTACAATTGCCATGTTTGCCTTTGCAAACAAAATAGGTCGAGTTAAGGATGACTGAATTATTTAATGAAACGTTCACATTTTATCGGATTCATACAGGTACTGAAAATGGGGGGCATCGGGGGTTTGATTACACACCATTAGCAACCGATAGCGGCAATGACATAGGCTTGTGTCACCCTCTCAGAGTGCTTATACCTGTTGCAGTGTATTATTAAACCATGGTGCAAGCATTGTCGTGCAGCAAATTGTTGCATTTTGATACCAATTAGTACTTCTTTTGAAAATCAGTGCATAATGCAGTTGTCTCACATAGCATAGCCTTATAGTAGGCAAGTACACTGCATAATAGGTGCCAACATACCTTGCCAAGTAATAGGATAGGCTCCTGTAGTTTGTACTGAAGGAGGCGGGGCTCAACTAGATCCAGTGGCCGACCATTGACACGCATCACACCATGGCCGCGCTTGCAGTATGCCACAGCAGTTGCAGTTTTCTGCAAGAAATCAGGTTGGGTAAATAAGTGCTTTACGACATATTAATTTTAAAAAGCAACCATATCCAAGAAAATTCCACTCCATCTCTCTCACATCTATATGCTAGGTTATGTTGTCACTACTTAAGAATTTGTATCCAATAAACGCATTTACTTGTTGTTTTCGTCTAGACCAATACAGAAATTATTCTGCTATGGCTGGGAAAAACGAAAACTCTGCTCTTCTTTCCAAAAAATAAAGACTGTTGTCGCATATAGGTTACAACAGCCAAGGCAGGAAAGAGATGGTCACGGTGTAGCCTTCGGATTGTAAAACAAACTGTTTTAGTTAATTTTCATATGTAATTGGTAGTTTTTACTAAATTAAATACTGAACAGCGCAAAACAAGTAGTTTCTGCCAAGATACTTTTAAAAGTCGGCATCAACACGTGGATGACCAAGAAAACACTCACCTTACGACCGAAGACCTGAACAGCCTGGATGGGCTCGCGTCTCGTCTGCAAAAATGAGATTTACAGATGAATATCACAAATAGGCAAATAAATCTAAAACATCACAAAGAAATCGTGAAATAATTAACGAAATCTTTACACACACCTCTTGCGGGGCAGCCATTTTGACCGAGAAAGAAAGATTGAATGACCTGTGTTGCCAGACCGGCCCCTTGCCCCAAAGTTAAGTTTAGTGCAACATTAAATCGCCAAATTTTTTGTCAAAGTCGCCTATTTTTTACTAACTACACAAAAAGGAGGAGGCCCTCAATTCGGTCGTTTGTATGTTTTTTTAATACATAAATAATCGGTTCGCGTAGTTTTTCCCGCATGTATTGTGTTGAATGCATCAAATTTTTAATAAAAACGAGAAATTGTAAAGCCAAACAACAAACAAACAATGATTTATTTTATTAAGATGAAATATTCGGAGGAGACGAAATGTGTATGAAAACAAATGTTTTTGTGTATTGATTTTTGTGTAATGTTTCAATTAAATACGCGCAGGAGATCTGGCTTAAGACGTCAAGAACTCGTTCTAATTAACGGCTACATGAATATAAAGATTACCTGGATATTGAAAAACCATGTATGTGAACAAGATAAAATTATCGAAATGCAAGTTTTTGGCTTCATCAGTGAAGGAACAAGAAACAAAATAGGTTAAAATATAAAAAACAAATACTTCAAAATGCAGCCAGCAATATCATATTTTCAAATATCAGTTGCAATACTTGAGTTTTGTGTTGATAATACAAATTGTAATTTAAATAGTTACATAGGTGTAACCAAAATTGTGGCACAACCAACAATAGCATTATAATATTTATTTATTTGTTCTAATATCAATAATTTCTCCTTTTTGCCCCATCAAATCAACACAAAAATATATGTCATCAAAAACAACTTTTGTAAAACATGATGCAACTTGGATGAATTTCGCTCACACACACAAATAGTGACATTGCACTTCAGTAATTTATATTTCAACCGCTCTGTTCCAGGGAAAGCAAAGTCTAGAGTGCTCAAAATTATCATAAAATTACTGATCATGTCCTATGTCTTTGGTTATTGGTATTACCCTATATGACATATTACTTTGTTCACAATATAATACAAATACTCTTTATTATTACACAAAATAATTTAAAAATAATTATAATTTACCTATATTGCTTGATATCAATGGCGAGTAACTTTCGGTTTGCCGACGATATTGTAGTCATAGCAGAATAGATGGAAGATCTCAGCACTATACTAAATGACCTCTACCGAGTATATCAGCAAGTGAGCTTCTATGATGGACATGGACAAAACGAAAATTATAGCGAACACGACACGTGTGGCCGATTGCTAATTTTGATTTAGGCTAGCAACCCAAATTTGTAAAAAAAGTTGCCACGCAAATTATTCGAAGTTGTATATGGAACTTTTATTTACCAAACAAAGGAAATGGAAAAAGCGAATATAATATTGATGTCTTGCAACACTGTCATAATTAGCGCTATCTAGTGTCGAATGGTTGAAACAATATGTTTAAAGCAACACCTATGGACAAGTAGAAAGACTATCTATTATAACATCAAACTATTTCTCACTAGATGGCGGCACATTCAACATTGAAAAGATATTCATTGCCTTCGCTAAATGAGCGAACAAGTTTTGTATTCGTTGTGCGTAATCGTTGAGGTAGAGTCGTGTGAAAGAGGCAGTAGTGTACGCGAAGTTGTCGCCGCGAAAATGCTGACATTCCCGCGCGAGTGCTGTGGAACTCCATACAAAACAGTGTGAATCAAAAGTTTGTTGCAAAGAGAAATTGTGCATATTGTTTATGTAATGAACATACTTTTGTGAATATACTATTACTTTACAAACTGGATTATTTAATATCGTTGGTGTCATAAATTGTGGGTAAGTTGATTTATTATTAACTAGCTTTTACGACGGCTTCGCTCTCGCGTCATTATCGTGTTATTTTTTCGTATTTACCCGGAACCCTTAATTCCTTCAATTAAGCCGTTTTAAAGATCAATGACATTGATCTTCGACATGTGAAAACAGAAGAAAGTGCAAACAAACAAACACACGTTAACATTTATGTTATGTAGGTACTACCTACCTACCTTATAATAAAAATAAAAGATTCTGACGAATTGAGAACCTCCTCCTTTTGTTGAAGTCGGTTAAACATAGTAAATTTTTGAATAAGTAATTAGAATATACGTACTCAGGAAGTATTGTGGTAGGTACCTACCTATTTTTAAATTTAAAAGTGGTGCTGTAATTTTTAAATAGATGTAAATTTAATAACAAAGGTGTACTAGATTAAAATTGTACCTACTAGATTTCAGATTATTAACTTCATATCAACAAAATTGTACTCGAGTGGTTTAAGTGCATTTTAAACCATGTTGTCGTCTTATCCCTGACAACCGGAACACAAGATGTAGATAAAATGGTGGTAGCTAGCCAGGCGGATATTTAAATTATCTTATAGCCCTACCACCAACCAAACCGAGTAGGTAGGTACCTACTAAACATGTAGGAACCCACTACCTCCGCTACATAAACCCTATGTTGTTTACATTGCGCCACGGAGACTGTTAATTTAGGCGGAGGTATTTTCTCCTGTACGAAGCTTTACAAAGTTTTTGTCATAATTATTCTAGTACCTATGGTAGGTAGGTAGGTAGGTACCTATAGCTCAAACCCACCCACAACAACCAACATCAACTAACCTAACCTTTTTTGTTGTTCGAGATTGGTCTGCTATAATAATACCTGCTGTGGTTATACTGTACACGCACTTTTCTTATTTAACTTTTTTGTATGGATCGCATTGACACGGTAGTGTTTGTCAGAAAAACCGTGTGATTCATGCCGTGTAGGAATGTGAACCAACCAACATATTATGGCTGCTTAGCAAGTTCTATATAGGTACCTACCTACCCAATGGTAAACATGTCAGGGAAAATATAAATAACTATTATTATAGGTACGTAAGTACTTAACAAGTTGATCATTTGGAATCAATTTGTAACAGGAATACAGGATCATACACCTGCATAATACCTACCTAATAATATGGAAATCCTTTTATTTAAAACACAAACTTTTTTAAAAATTTAAAGTTTTAAAAAAGTTTTCTTTCGTAAGATAAAAGAATAATATTTGAAATCGTCATGATTACCTATAGGTACAATATCGCTCATTCTGTCGACCGATTGGTGTAGTGGATAGTGACCCTGTTAGCGAAACCAACGGTTGCGGGTTCGAATCCCGCGAGGGGTAAATGTTTATGTGATGAATACGAACATTATTTATTGTGACATATTTATTTATGTTTATCCGTTTAGTATCCATAGTACAAGCTTTGCTTAGTTTGTGACTAGATGTTTGATGTAGGTAAGTGTCCGAAATATTTATTTATTTCATTTATTTAAAAACTACTTTTTATTTATGGTTAGTTTGTAATAGCAAAGACTTAATGTTGTTAATTTTATATCAAATGGATTAGACTTGCAAATTCAGTGTCTCATTTTCCATAGAATTCCATAAACCATGTCTGTATAGTTACAGAAGAATAAAATTTGATGATAAATGAATGACAGACTCTATCGTGTCGAATATTATGCAATATGAAATGTTAGAATCTAATTTAAATATGTTTATTTCGCAGAAAGTTGTCCAATTAGCGAACTCTTCCGACATAACGTGGAAAAAGCAAATCGACACGGTAATCTATAGTCGGTAAATGCATGCCATGTCTAGTAAAGTTAATGAGCTACAATGGACGGTATGCACATTGCACAGTATTCAGAAGGTGTATAAACAATATTTTTTTAACCTTAGGTAATTGTAATTCATATTTTAGAGTAAGTTCATTTATATTGTCAGCGACTACCACCAAATCTGGTACAAAATTAACATTATTCTTCCTTTAAAAAACTTTGGTGGTGGGTAATAAATACCCCATCTCCACCTAGAATGACCTATTATGTTAAAAATAAAAAAAATAAAACCCAATCATGGAAAAGCTAACTGAAAAAAATTAAGCAAAAATCATAATCCTACCTTTTCGGCTGGCCGTAATGAAAGTCTTTAGTTTCATGACTCCAACGTTTCACGACTTAGTGTGCGCCCACGGCCGACTTTTTGTAGGACCGATAGTCGGGCCGATTTTTTTCTCAATACTTTTATCACCGATATTGTGACCGATTTTTTGTAAGACGTGGGCGTTGAAACATTGCAGTCAGTAGGTTCCATTTTTCTCCTCCAAAAAATCAGCGATTGTCGGCCGTGGGCGGGAAGCCTTAAAAGTGACAGTAAAAAAGTATTGATAGTGAGATTCGATCTCTTTTCGAGCTTTATTTTTTTATATTGTTTAAATACACTACAGTATCTCAAGTGTCAACTTAAGTTAATTTCAAGTATTCGGGCGCAAGATATACATTTCTCAGGATATTTTTTCTCAGTGCTACCCTCCTCTAGCTCACCTCCACGTCAGATATCCCAGCGTATCTCGAGCACACCGTTGCTTGACCGACTGCGCCGCTGGTGTATACTGTGTAAGGCCGTCATACATACGGCTTCCTGTGCCGAGTACGTATGTAACAGTAACGTACATTTAAGACTAGATAGACTTGAGGAAGTGCATCCTTTGATATCAACAACTAATCATTAGCTACTCCGCACGCGTGATACATATTTAATTTTTCCCGGGGTCATATAGTTTAGTTATTAGTACGAGTAAGTACATTCTATGGTATCTTTAACGTTATTATAAGGAAAGACACTTCACACCCGGCGTGACCTGGTATAAATTGAAGCCATACAATAGTAGAAACTGTGACACACGCAGGTTCCCTTTTTTATTTTGCACTATCTGAGAATCGATGGAAGATTACTTATGCAGTTTTAATTTATTATGTAAAGATTGGTCAAGAAAACATTAAATACCATAAATTGAAAATGCAGTAAACCCTCGAAGTAGAATAATATCATCCAGGATGATAAAGCAACTGTTAAAAGTTAATATATTTGTCGAAACGGCTGAATCGATTTTGAACATGCATTATAATGGATATACATCCGGACAAAGACTGAAAGAAGACATGTTACGTAAATTTTATTTATTACCAGTTGTAATATGAGGACTTTTATTTAGAGGGCCGCGATCGAAAAACCTAATTTGGCTTTATTCAAACATGAAGAAAAGTGAAACTAAAGTTTAGGGTGAATACGCATTTACTGGCTTTGATATAGTGGTTAGTGTTGCCAAATGCGTTTTTGTAGACCAGGACGAAAAAATCGTGACGTTGGAAAATGCATAAAAATAAATAAATAAATTGGACATACACACAATGCTATTTAGTTCCATACAAAGCAACTAGGCTTGTGTTGTGGATACCAATAATTGGTTGATATACTACACAAATACATATTTTTTTAAATAAATATGTAAATGAAAAAGTTAATTCCAACGCTCCATGGCTAGTTTACGATATAATGTAGTTCTTAATGTTTCAAGGATCAGAGACAGAGAAGGTTTTTATGATTGAAATTATTAAAAAAAAATTACCATGCAAAAAAAATGAACAACATCCATAACTCTACACATGCTCCTAGCGGGATACGAACCCGCGACCTTTTAAAGTTGCAAATTGTAATTTCTGGGTTGTTGATTGTCCTTTCTTGCGCGTCTTCTTTGGCTGACCGATTCTTTTTAAAGTACATACAAAATTAGCAATTTTGATGAATAGCGTCCTGCTAAGGGTGCTGGCATGACGCGTCATGAAAGTACTGAAAATCGGGACGTCCCGCCCAATAGCGGGATATCTGGCATCACTAGCTATATATATAATAAACCTTGTAATTACTGTGGCATGATTTTGTAGTTATCTTTAATATAGTATAGTTTTAATTACTCTTATTTTTGTTTTAAATATTTTGCATAATTGTGTGTGTAACTGAAATACAAATAAACTTCATCTATATCTACTTGTATACTACCACCTATATGTATTTTCGAGATAGGTGAAAAGACAAGACAAAAATTAGCGTGCAACTCAACTACCCCTTTCAGAGGCACAAAATCACGATTCGACGTACTGTGTCCCAACAAAACAAAAATCAACCTGTAACCCGCTGAGCTGGGTTCTCCAAGAGTATGAAGACGTCAGGTTAGAAGTCATTGAAATGGTCACGTTCCTGGCCGATGAGTCATACAATGGGCGCGCTCATATCTTACACTTTTGACAACCGCTGCTCTTGCGCATGTAATACTTAATCGTTAACGACAGCGAGACGTGTAAAAACTAAATTACTTTCTCATATTTATCGATAATTAGCTTAATCGTTTAAATATAGAACAAATTTTTTTGCTTTAATAAATGGAGTGAGGTTCGTTATCAATTTTTTTTTTATATGGAATGGCACCGATTTCCTTCCTTTCCGGAGTTAGTCATCAGTTTGCTTTTTGCATATTTGCCTAATTATGACAAGTGTACGGTATCGACTTTTGAGTTTCTATACTCGCACGCAGAGTGACCCAAAAATATAATCTATTAAAATTTTTGATTTAGCGAAAACTTGAAGAAATAATGAGGTTTTTTTTAAAGAAAAATACTACAATAACAACTTAGACCTGGTAATGCAATCTGTTCTGACAACTATTCAATACTGTTATGCGAAGAAACAGACTGAGGAATTTCTTTTATAGAAACAGTGACACCCAAAAAACTGACAATGGGTGTCCAATGTCGCACAAATCAAAATGGATATTTTTTCCGAAAATCGTAATTCTTATAAATTATATTGTTTAAACGGACTTAGTGTGACTCAGCAGATGTTAGCACTAATTACCTAACACCCCGTATAAACACTTCTGACAGTTTAAAAGTTAACTAGTATTCGTATCCTTATTCGCTTTGACTACTTTGAGAATCGATTAAATTTCCGAAATATAAAAAAAAACAAAATTTTCAATCTTTCACACGTTATCTACTGTTTTTGAAATTAAAATAGGTAGGTACTATTCTTCGAGTTTGTGGTTTTACTACACCTAAAATGAAAAAAAGATAGTTCCTATTATGTTTAGTTTAGTCATGACCCACCTCCACACCCTCCCACTGCAACTCCTGTAGCCAGGATCAACAGCGGTACAGCTGAACGTCGCCTACTGAAAGTAAGCGTGTCCTGAGAAAAGACTATGCTGCCTTGGGCCCCAAATTTATTTAAGAATAAGAAAAAGGGGTTTAAAGAAGGAAAAATAAAATTATTTCCTCCTTCCCGTTTCAGTCAGTATTTCATTCTTTGATCATTATAGTTATAGGACTACCTTGATTTGGTATAGGTACTATTAGTCTCTTCCCATAAACCACCGACATCTATTTTAAAAATTCTATCTGACTGTTACTTTAGAAACATTTAAAGCGTTTCTTTACTCTCTGTTAGGCCTAATATCCATTAAAGGTAAGATAACAGGGCAAGACCCCATACTCTCTTTCTAATTATATCTACTGATGGATTCAATGCGTTTAAGTGAGGAGAAAATACAGGGCGTGCTATACAAGAAATCCCTTGGTTGGATGCTTGGATGCTAAAGTGTTGCAACGTGAAAGTGTTATTCAGTCTCTATATTATTTCAAGACAAAATAGAATGACTTTATTTTTGTTATCCAAATTTGTAATTAGGTCTTTTTGCCAAAATTTGAGAGATAAATAAAAACATGAGTGTTGTTGAAGTTTTATGGGAAATAATTAACAGATCTCATTTCCAACGGACTTACCAATCAGTAACACTACGTTTGGAGTTCTACGCTTTCTTATCTTATATTAGGATTCAAGAATATTATATACTGTTATATGTAAGATATATACTCTTTCATCATCATCATCATCAACCAACAGCCTTACACGTCCCCCACAGTTGGGGAACAGCTTCTCATTGGGAGAGGGTATGGGCCATATTCCACCACGCGTTGCGGATTGGTGGATTTATGTAAGCCTAGTAGCCACCTGACAGACAGTGTCCTTAAGCCGCCCTTGTAGGCCACCGACTACGCTTGACAACTGCCTTAATTGAAAACAACCGGGATCCATCCATGATCCACTCATCCAAGGACTGACCAATAGCGAATGCGAGTACCTATAATGTTTACAAACATCAAACGCACAGAAGTACTTGTGGCACTGTCGCATTCGCCATTTGTTTTCGAGTTCTTGGATGGGTGACCACTAGTAGCATTTTCATACAAGTGTTTTCGTGCTTCCGAGGGCACTTTAAACACCAGTCATTTTCAATTGGAGCCAGTCAGTCGATGACCACAACACAACAGTGGGAACATCCGGAAACTAATGGTAAATTTGCGAAAGTAAAAACAATTTCCAATTGTTAAATAAACTTGTTTGACTGCTGCTAATTAGATTACAATGTATAACACCAGCGGCATTTTAGCTAACCAGTTGAATTATAATCACACGTAGTTACTCCAAACTGGTTCCATCCAGCCTCACTCTCTATTACTGTGATCGAATTTAAAAACTACTTGCATAATAGTGTGGTATATGAATAAGTACCTAACCACGATTCTGATATTAAACAGGATGAAATGATCTTATCAAAGTCGGAGGATAGGCAAAATGTCTAGAAAGAGGATCTTGTTCTTTACTATACATAGATACATATTATTATCACAGTATAAAAAAATTGCGTAGGTTTATTAATGAAATAGGTATGCAGTATCAATACATTGTGTTCCGGTTATCAGAGATAAGATAGCCAGTTCCCCAAACATTTGGGTTTCCGGGTCGGTACGCTTCCACCTTCGGCCTTATCTTCACTTAACATCAGGTGTGATTGAGGTCAAGTGCTAACCCGATGTGCATAAAAAAAATCATACATACATACATAACCTCAAACCACATTATAAATAGTTCATAATGCACTTTTGAATTAAAAAAAAGATACTTGACATCTCTCTCCCCCCGTTCTCTGTTCACATTCCACTACAATCCAGCTAAAATTTAATAATGAAAACACATAGATACTCTGAAAAATTGTCATTTGGATACATACTATAGGACAAAATAAAAAGTTCAATTCAGGCAATTGTCTCATCTTTACACTCGTATAAAATCTCGTAAAGTATTAACAGTCTGACAATTATTTATAATAAACATCGCACTAAAAAGCACCAAAGTTTTCATTACAGCACTAAAATTACTAACAAATGACGAAACGATATTGTTTGCCCTATCAACACAGGAATAAAACATGCGTTCAAATCTAGATGGATTTTACGTATTCCTAGAACTATACTTCTTTACAATTGATTAAATGCGAAAACGGCCATGTACCACCTTACCTACAGTCAGAAACTACTACAAATATTCTTAAAAATTTGTCCTACGAGGATACAAAGAAGTTATTGGCTGTCTTGAAATAGTATTTAAGCATGGATTTATTCTATACCTACTTTATATAGATTTTTAGTTTGTACCTACATACTCGTATATGATTATATTATTTTAAGTTGTAGAAGCCCTAGCTTCGCCTGAAACACAGGATTTTCCTCAGGCAACGGTGTTACAGTTGCAATTAAGTATTATTATTATTTGTTTTTTTTTTAATCTTATTTAAAGAGTTTAGTCATTTTAATGACTATATCGCTCTGTAATGACTCAGTGGATATTTACACCACCACACCAACTCTTACTAATTGATATATAGCTTTGGCCATTTCGGATTTAGGGAAAAGTATTATTATCTAGATTTTATGCTTAAATGTACCATTTGAAGTAATAAATATATTTGATTTAATAACTGAAAAAAAAAGAGAAGATAATCTTCTTATAAAATTATGTGTAACATGAGAAATAAGAAAACAAACTTCGATTAAAGAACTTCAAAGTTGGAAGATGATTAATGACTCTTGAATATTGACATCAGCAAATAGGTACCTACTCGTACATCCTTACTACGTATCTTAAGTGCGGCAATCGCCACCCAAAGCACACAACGGTCTAAAGTTACCGCATATCTTATAACATAAACAATACATGCCCACTTACATTTGAGACAGCCTGTCTCGAGTTCCCACCGTATTAAATTTGTGTATAGTCAGTCACATACCCATATACAATCGGACCAGTATTTCTTGGAGTTGATGACTTTCCTCGAATCGATCTGCAGAAGTGGAACAATCTTATTGAAGAAGTATTCAGACGGTAAGCAGTATTATCTTGACAGCTACAGCTGTCTATGTATACAGGGTGAATTTTTTTTTTTTTTTAATTTTATGATTCCTGATGATGATAATTCGTGTAATTCCTGCTTACTGGTGACTCCTCTCCTGATTACGAACAACTATCCCTAAGAAACCATACCCGAATTCGATCAAAAATTTTTTGATTACCCCTGATTACCAGTAAACTATTCTGAAACCACTTTTAGTATGGAAGTCCAACAATATTCGGCTGATACGATTATGGTTCCTAGTGGAAAATTGTTGGTAATCAGGAGTGGAATCACCAGCCGAAAATTGTTGAGCTTCCATAGTAAAGGTGGTTTCAGAATGGTTTACTTTGTATGGGTACCATAGTCGAATTGATCGTATTCGTCACCAGTTAATGAGAATTACACGAATTCAAATTCACCCTGCATTGCTGGCTACTTTTGACACATATCAGTAACGTAAATAGCAAATAAAATCATAAAGTGTCATTTACACAAAATGCCAAACACGCGAGTTACCAAAAAACTTAATGGTGAAACTGGATCTTTACGATTTATTTCTATGTAAGTATATCTATACATATCATAAAGTACTTGAAATGAAGTCCTGTTGATGTGTTCCAACTGTTTAAAGATAAGCCAGTTCTCCAAAACAATTTGGGCGTTTAAATTGAACACGCTTCCACTTTCGGCGTCATCTGCACTTAGGTGTCTTAGAGGTCCAGCGATAATCCCACCTGCTTAAAAAAAGTAAGTTGGTTCGTTTATATTTTGATATTAATCGAATGACCCAAAAACGGAAAACTATAGATTTATAGAATCACTGTCGTGATCTTAGAAGTCAAAGAGACCTTACCACAATTCAACAGAGTTCAATTTCAATAATTTGGAAATTCAGAAAACACCCCAGAGGTTATCTTTATATCATCCAGATAAACAAAACGGTAACTGCTTAACCGACTTTCAGGAGACATGGCTAAGTATACTACCTACCTTGCAAACAGCAGCTTTAGAAAAGAAAAAAGCGTACCCAGCCTTAGACACGTAGATTTCAAACTTAAAATGTTCATACTTTGGGGTTTAAAACAGAAGTTTTACAAAAGGTATATATTTACCTATGACCGATTATATAGGATAGTTAAAAAACTTCTTATTACTTGTATAAGCATGTCAATGTACAATCATCGCAATTTCATCTCGTTTATCTAGCGGATATGAGGTGTTGTGTTTTGTCAGCGTATTTATAGGCTAGCTCATATTACTGCCAACGGTCAATGGTATCATGTAGATTACAATGGGTGGTCGGGTGGCTAGTCTTATTAAAAATTATATTAGATCCGAGCTACCTACCTACCTTACCTTACCTACCTACGTACCTATCGTATGAAATGAAAATTGACGGTGCTTAAACAAAGCCTTAACAGGGAAAAATAAGAATGCCAAGCTGTAGTTGATTTATATTACGATGTTTTAAAGTACTGAAAATAGTTTTGTAGGTTATCTAAGTAGGACAAAACTGTTTATTATTACTTCAAAATATCGGAATCTAAATCAACTAAAGGTTGACCTTCTTGTTTTTCTCTGCAATCTTCAGGTGCAGTCCCACCAACAGGATTTTGTAACTCGAATAGTGAAAAAAGAACGTGGTGCCGTCGTTGGTGGAGCTGTACACCGGTACCTATACCGTAATAATTATAACACAGTGGGTGAGTCAGACACGAAGCATTGAAGAATGAAGCACACCCTGTACCCTGCTCCAATCTCACGAATCTACATACAATCGACGCATTATTGCACAGACATTTCTCTAGAAAATTAGTTTGAATATTAAGGACTTCAATATTTGACATTAAAAAATAAACAATAAAAGGGAAATTATACCCTCAGATAGACTAGGTAGTTACAGATGTTCTGTGACTCTGAGGACTCAGATGTATGATGCAATCAGTAGCGAGCTCCATATGGGCAGAAATGTAGTGCCTACCCTGTATATTGAAGCTTACCTCGAAATGCATTGTCAAGACAGCTGTCATGTGAACAGAAACATTCTAAACAGTTGCGAGCATTGTTATAAGAGTAAATTATTATTTTGTAGTTGTACTTTTTTCATTTAATAGCATATTTTATCATTCTGCCTACCCTGTGACAAAACTCTGTGCACTCCACAGGATGGCATGATATATGACGCAGAAATATGTAAACATCTGGCATCCAGGTGAATGAGGTGTACCACCCGGTAACCTATAAAATGATAATTGCAAAAATAGAAGGTTTCCAATAAATCTTCTGATTTAGAACCGAGACATAAAATAAGAACTGCAGATCGCAAAATATGATCTGTAAGGACGTTAACAACTAGATTGCATACTTTATGTTATGACTCAGACGTTTATGTGGATTGGACGCCATGAAATTTCTATAAATTATTTAAGTTTGACCGATGTATCGTATAATAAACGCTTTATTAGAAACCATTCTACAGCCTATTAACTGTAAATCGATTGGGAATGATTTTAAATGCATTATTTATATACACTACTATAACAATAATAATTAAGATTTGATATAAAATTATCTTCATCGTTTTATAGCTTTGTAATCACCGAATCGACTTGACCATCTCTACTTCATAATGTGTGCGTCATACGTCTCTAGTCGAAAGCTTCATTAACTTAGTTACCGATAATCACGCGCAACTTCATTGAGAAACAAAAATGGTTCCATTATACCCGTTGAATGAACCACCTTACAAGTTGTTATCGTGGGTACTTTAGAACGATTCATCCATAACAATTTGCCTAATACATGGATGGAATATGAATATGTACACGTCGAAGTAACTACACTGCAAAATATGTTATGGTCTGAGACATAAACGTGGCAAAACTGAGGAGTCTTTCTAACTCCTTTCATTTCCTTTGCAGGTACGAGTTTCGCTGACTTTACTGAGAAAGCGTCGTTGGTGTAATTCAAGTGAGTCAGTCAGTTTTTCTTCATATATGTATACGTATATATCTCTAGTATACTTACTACTTGTTATGTTATACTGTAGTATTTAACTAACTTCGACCAAAGAGTAATCACTGAACTCGGACGTTCTATCCCGGACTATTGGTATAGAAGATCAATCATTAATCCAAATATGACTATATCAAGCCAGGATGAACTATCTTCAATAATGTCGAACAAAGAATGTGAATTGAGTCTTCAACTTTCCATACTGTCCCCTCGATGTCCAAAACCACTAATTGTAAACCGATTTCTATAATTCTTTTCTTATTTATGTACCTTCAGGGTGGTCATATATAAATTTGACAAATATCTGATAATGCACTCTGGAGATAGAGCACGGAAACCTATTAAAGTCGGTTGTTTTGCAAATTTTGTGCGGTTCAGTTATTGTGTGACATTTTTACTATTAGCAATCATTTCATAAACACAATAACTTATAGATTACATAAAACATTGCATGCGATAATTGATTTGAACCAGTGGAATTTGGATGTAGTAATAACTCAACTCTCAACTCAACTGCGTATCCTCTCGCTTCATTACGAGAATTACTCCATCACCATCATCAACGGTCTATCGAAGTCTACTGGTTGGAAACATATTTCATACTAAAATTGATTTGTAAAAAGTTTCTATAGTACAAAAGTTTGAATGAGCAGTTTGAACAATCGAAAGCAATGTCGTTCTTTTGCCCCAAAAAATGTGGGAAATTTCATTTGTTAAGTAGAAAGTAATTAGCTTGGCTTGAGCACTTATTCAAAAGTGTCAAATGAACAGTGTTACCGTATTATGAATTCGTCTTACAGTGTAAATAAGCACTTACGTATTTTAAAATCTTTTAAGTGCGTAATAAAAAGGCGGGGTCAAGCAGCAGAAACCGAAGAATGAATGATGCTGCCTGTGCGTCGTAATCGAAATCAACTTTTAATTATACTAACAAAAGATGCTGAAAATTACATTATATTGTTGAAAGTCATGCATGATGTTGATGATTGACAACTTTACTGTTATGAATATCTCATCAAATATTATTATTAGCACGTAAATTTTAATTGATTCTACTTATTACGTGAGCCAATTGTTCGTGTTGATTACCTACTACTGCCTTGTAAATAGGTACTTGTTTATTATATGTTTTCGTCCTCTATACCATTTTACTACAAAATTACCAGTCATTCACAACCAGTTTTGCGTTTATTTTTTTCAATTTTTGTTTCTTGTTTTTACTTTGGACCATGCACAAGGTTATAGGATTTTTTCTTAATCACATACAAGTATCTTCAATGATCTAAAATTTTTAAGATGCTAACTTTTTTAAGTCAATTTTAAATTGCTGCTGTTGTTTTCTTATTTTGAATCATACTCTAGCTTATTTACGAGTAGGTATTTTGAAGTTTTATTTTTTTTATTCACGACGGGTTCGTACTTGACCTCAATCACACCTGATGTTAAGTGAAGATGAGGTCGAAGGTAGAAGCGTACTGACCCGGAAACCCCAACACATTTGGGGGATTGGCTATCTTATCTCTGACAACCGGAACACAACAATGCTATTAACATTTAGATTTTGACAGCAGATTTAGATAAGATGGTGGTAGCTAGCCAGGCGGACATTTAAAATGCCCTACCACAAACCAAACCGAGTACTTAAACATGTACCCCGCTGGTGATCGAACCCGCGACCTCCGAATCGTAAACTCAATGTTGTTTACATTGAGCCACGGAGGCGGTTGAATTTTTATTATCATTTTAACATTCTAAATATTAATTTCTCAAGTTACTGATTGATCGCAAATCACTCTTTATCATCTCCGACCCGATCTCAGTTTAAGGCATTCAATCGCTTATCTAGCCACGGGGTTTCCACACTACGTAGATCTAGTCTCCACTTCAGAACCGACAATTGCTGCTAGTAAGCGACTAGCCACGCTTGGCCACGTTCGTCATTACTGTCCGAGTATTGTCATCACTCTTCTGCTTCAACTTTAATGTTCATTGTTGACCTTATGATTAAAATTATACAAAATTACCATATTCTTGGAAGCTGTATGACTCAGAGGCCCAATAATTTTACAAAACGTAGATCCGTAAGATAACATAGACACACTTCTCAGTACAAATCCGACATTCTCGTTCGAGAGCTCGACGAGTCACCTCAATGGAGAAGAGTCACCGCGCGCTGACTCATACTACATTTTATTTACTTTAACGGTGCGCCATTTTCTTTTTATTTTACATGTTTACTCTGCTATAATTTTTATATTTATACACAGTTGTACCAGGGCATCGTCAAACGATTGCTCCGGTGTCCAGCGACATTTAAAATCTTAAAAAAACCATAGCGCATCAATCTTCCAGCAAATCCATTTTTCATGAGACCAGTGATTGTTTGTTGAGTGTGAGAGACAACATTTCTATATCGTTTGTAAAAAATGTGGAGGGAAATTTAAATTTGGAATGTTTGTATTTTTCCTTTTAAAAAGTTGTATTTCGAAACACAGCCAGCCGTCTATAAATAAAAATGTTTTCATGTGATTATCTGGTATAGGTGTGATTTACAAGATTACTTTTTTTACTGATTTAATTATGTTAGTTCGACTTTCGAATCGGCAAGTTTAGCTTAGTAGGTGTGTCAACAGAATTTAGTTCAGATACTTATCATGAATTAACAGGATGGGATACACAATCCATCACAATAGCTCGCCACTCCATTCTCATCGCAATCCATGTCATTGTGTGACTTACTGGCACAAAATTAATACATACTATTACGAGCGTGACACTCCCCTAGATTACGATCTCTCTGATCTAGTAATTTTAATCAGAGGTAATCATAAATAACATAATCTAGATTGTTTCTTACGTAATTCCTTGTAGTCAATGAACATTTTATTTTGTCAGTCTATTCACAGCTGTTTTCGTTAGAAATTGTATGTGTTTTAGAGATGAAAGAGAAATCAAATTAAATTTGTTGTGATGTGTAGATTTAAGAGCGTCGGTGGCTCAGTGGTTAAGACGCGGTCTCCCAATTTCGGGTTCGATCCCCAGGCAGGCCATGTACCAATTAGTTTTTAAAGTTAATTTAATTGCTTGTGTGCATTTATCCGGCTGCTCTTAAACGGTGAAGGAAAACATCGTGAGGAAACCTGCATGCCTAAGAATTAAAAATTCAAAGTCATGTGAAGTCCCTAACCCGCATTGGGCCAACGTGGTGTGGCCCATACTCCCTCATAATGAGGGAAGGCCTAAATCCCTGCAGTGGGATGTTTACTGACTGATGATGATGTATAGATGTACATAATACATTTAAGTCATTTAAAAATTTTCGACATGGCTGTTTTTGGGCACCATCCCTCTCAGTTCGACCCTCGAACACATTTCTAGTGACGACCTGTTTGGTGTCGTGGTTAGCAACTCTGACCGCTATACCTAAAGGTTGCGGGTTCGAATCCCGCTGGGGGCATATGTTTGTGTGATGAATACGGACATGTGTACCCGAGTTATGGATGTTTTTCATTTATAATAAGTATTTATTTACAAAAAAAATGTAATTATGTAGTATATCAACCATCTATTATTCACAACACAAGCCTATAGTTGCTTACTGTGGACGTAGATGGCGCTGTGTTTATGTCTAATGACATTTATTTATAGTAATGGATAGTAAGAGAGCTTGTCTGTCTGTTTCCGTATTCTTTATCATATTAACTTTGTTCTTTTTACTCCGTGTATTAATTAAGTTACTCATCAAGTAAATAATGTGCTAATGATTGGTTGGCGGGCATATGATGAACCGCATGAGTAAGACAACGATAGGTTTCTAGTAAACCGTTTCCTAAATAACGTAGGGTAGGAATGCGTTACTTTTTCTATCTATAATATGTAAATAATGGTGTTTTGATCACCGGAGGTGTCCTTGATCGACGCTGCACCGCTGACTACAGGAAGCGCCACTCAAATGATTTTCGTGTGAACGTAAACAAAACTTTTTTCGATTCGCCTTTTTTTTTGATTTCACGATTTTATAATTCTAAAATAATTTATGACAACATGGTGTGTGATGCTTCAATCGCCAACAATTGTCACATTTTCTCATAAATGTACCGGGCCGTTAGCACTAAATCATAATAATGTCATAGTAAATGTGAACTCAGCCACACGTCTATTTCGTTCATGAACTGTTATTGCATCAAATGCCCAATGGTGTGATGAAAAACTGCACCAATTATGACAGAAAAAAAGTGACTGAAAGTTCCTAAAAATAACGAGAAAAAAAGACGACTCCGCTAAACACCCAGACTGTGCCCCCAGGGGTACGACTGATAAATTCGAATGCTCCGTTGTGCCCCCTTTAGTGGTTCAGAAGGGAATTTTTTGAGTTACCTGTCGTGCTCCTTTTAAGTTATGAACACATTGGAGGGACAACTAAAATGAAATAATAATAATAAATACTAGTTTTAAATCTACAATGTTAAGAGCCACGCTGTAAGCTGTTAGCTTGCAGCATGAATGGGCCGGCTCGACCGGGGAAGTACCACCCTCTCGCAGAAGACCGACGTCTGAGTAGTGGCATTTTGCCACTGCGCTTCGTCCGGTGAGCGAGGGCGCCGGAGGCCCACCTTCCAGTCTCTCTCCAGAATGGTAGCGGTATTTAAAGAGTTAGTACCCCAGGAGGGTACCAGCACTATTAGTGCTGGCGAATCCCTCCCTGAGCATCGCTCAGGCTGCCCTACTTATTCTGGGGTGGACACCTTCCTCAAAGGCCGGCAACGCATCTGTGACCCTTTTGGTGTTGCGGGTGTCCATGGGCGGCGGTGATTGCTTTCCATCAGGTGACCCGCATGCTCGTTTGCCGCCCTCTCATATTAAAAAAAAAAAAAAAAAAAAAAAAAAAGAAACAAACAAAACTTTCTTCCTTCAAAGTTAAATTATTTTTATTATTATTATCATTTCCATCCTTTGTAGGGGTAAAGTGGAACCATAAATATAATGACATAAGAAAGAAGCATGGTGAAGCAAAAACAATCAATAGTTAGCTATATCTATAGCATTGCGTACCTTATTCAAATATCTTCCCTTTTCAAAATGTCAATCTATTGACGTGTCCCTTGAGTGCATAGGCCATTCCGAACCTTAACCTTATCTTTTCCTGTCATTTCGATAGTACCTACAAGTACCTATTGTTACCAAACGCTTGCTTTCTAACAATGAACGTGCGTTTTTTCAAAGCTGGCTAAGAAGTTGGTTAATTTAAATCTATGCACATAACGGCTATTGTCACATTGTCTATGACAGCCTCAATATGTCATAGACAACTTCAAGTCGCCAACACAAGCACGATTGTAAACTGTTGCCGCGTGCGATGCGTGTTGCATTACAAAATGATAAATAATGGGTCTCATTTTTTTTTTGTGTAGTAAAGTATAAATTGCTTAAGTCACGAATTCAAGATACTATTAAATATTAGCACCTTCAAAAAGACAATTTATACAGTCGGCCTCTCCACTTATATAATTTACGTTCCTTCCATTCATCACGGTAATAAAATGGAGTTAATTAATACTTTGATTAAATGCCTTACTTTCATTATCGTGTCTGAAAACCTGACAATTTAATAAGTCACGTTAATTTTAATTGCGTAAGAAGTTTAATCTTCAAAAAAAGAAGCAAAATGAGGTTGAAAGTGACAAGTATTACAACCTCCTTGTTCATATCACTGCACTGGCCGGCCAGTACCTATCAAAAGAACGTAACACGGGTGCTGGCTGCGGTCAGCGGGGTGGTGGCAGCGGCATAGTCGTGAGCTACGTGTTCGGAATTCAAACTGATTCATCGGGAATCTAAACTAAAATGGCCGCCGCTGTTCAACTCCTTCGTTGAATTCGATTTAATTTTACTGCGCAATCTCGCCACTGTATTTACTACAGGTAATTGCGAAAATAGAGAACGACATGAAAAGGAAAAGTTAGTAGGACACTACTGCGCTGGGGTCTGGGAGGTCTCTGACTTTAGGTCATTTCACACCAAACTTTTTTTAAATCTAAAAGAAAAGGCAACATTTATCAACCATTGTTTCGAAGATGCCGTAGCAAAGTGATTAATTTTTGAACTTTGTTTTTTTACCAATTTCAAAGCTGATTCCCCGAAGAAGAATGTGCAAGAAACTCAATTATTATTGTGGTGGAATTTTCTCAGGTCAGTTTATAATTCAAAGGGGATACAGAAATACAAAGTAATTAAATAAACCCATACACCAAACTTCCGTCATTACCATGAGCTAACATTGAAATGAGTCACTGTACTCATTAAGTCCTCAGTCAAGGATAATGCACATCACTATCCTTGATGGATGGGCATTGAAGACCGAGTGTTAATATGTACCTATTTATTATGTAGTTATTTATTATTATGTAGGTACTTATGTATTTATGAGATATAAAGACAATTACATATAACCTGAACGGGAGCCATACACCACAGGTGGCGTACTGTCCTGATTCACTAAATGTATGGAATGTAAACACCTACTCGTATAACTGTATATAATTATTAAGTAAGTAAGCTTATCTAGTTTCATTCCACTTATTTTTCCAATGAGTTTATGCTACAATACTGCAGCAAGTGTTAGACACATTACCAATCTCAGTCATTAGAAGAGAAAGGGGTCACTGAAACCATCAATAAGTATATAAACACAAAAACATTTGTATGATAATCAACATTTAGTTCTAAGTAGGAATTATCTTCTAACATCGAAGTAGATTCAATTAAAGATGACGACGATAAAGATCTCCACAATGCGCGTCTAATAATTATTCGACTCCTGCGCACATCGACGCGCAGGTGATCTTTACACACTCTACTTGCATCGCATTCTTATGTATATGACTCGCCTAGTTAAGCGACTGGTTTGTATATACCAGTTCATTTTCTACATCGATTGCTGTTAAATATTTCATTACTGAATAAATTGGAATGCTTATAATTTTCTTTTCATTTGTTTTTCATGTAATGTTGTTGGTAGACAGCCACCTGATAAGTTCACCCGCATCCATAAACATCTGCTATTCCAGATGTACACATACTTGTCCTCACTCTCTTGACTGGTTGATCCAAGAATTCAATTTGATATCAACTATATGTAGGCAAACGGAAATTACGTGACATCAATTATTATAAATTATACTTTCTAGAGAATGACGACTTCATGTACACTCAGAATCCGATAGTAGATTAGTTCTAGTATCAGCCTAGGTTATTTTAAAAAAACGCCACTAACAAATTTTTAATAATTCCATAAAACCACTTTAGTCTTTAGGGATAAAAAGATACACTTTAAACAAAATACAGTTTATCTTTTTATCCCTAGGGACAAGTAATTTTTCTTACTATATTGACACTTTTAGAGCTTGTAAAGTGAGTAATAAATATACCCTTGATAGAGGATATTGTTTTTAATATAAAGCTATATTTACAGTATAACTACTACTATAGAACATAACAAAGAATTGGACTGCCATTCACACAGACTTACCTACTGATTTACGATGCGTTCTTGAGAAATGTCCTATAAAAGATAATATCTGTAATCGCATCTCAATTCGATAAGTTACGATTAGATAGCTGCATGCCACAGCCATTGAGTATGAATCGAGACGGGTCTAGACCGGAATGTTCTTGTTTGGTCGGAATAACTTTGTAACGCAAAATATGTATATTGTATAATAGTAACTATTAAATGACTATGTTTAAATTGTTTTGCTGTAATCGTGAACGTTAATACATAGAATTGGCACTTAATTTACTCAAATTTTTTTATATTTGTTTTTGTAAGAAGCTTATACAAATAGCATTGCTAATTAAGAATAATAATAAAAAAAACATTTTTTTTTTAATTTTTTTTTTTTTGAAACGATACACAAAACTGGACACAATTCAAAATATTTTTAGTCTTACCCAACATTACGACGTAATTAATTGAATGTATCCGACTTGATGTGAACACAGCATGCACACAGGTAAACAGTCTCAATACTTAAGAATAAAAAGGCTATTAACTAAATCACTAAAACGATACAAAAAGACCTATTTATAATTGTTGTACAAAATTATGTATATGTATCAAGGATGATTAATCCTTAATACATATACAACAACATATGTATATATATCATTTATCTAGTCCCAAATTGTCGGGCAGGGCCATGACTCACTACACCAATCGGTCGTCAAATTAACTATATAATGCCTGAAATAAATACCTACATAGACACGGATAAATTGAAATATCAAAGTTCTTTTTTGCCTTTCAGTACGTAATTACGTGCTTAAACTAGTATGCCATTCCTCTATTCTTATTCTATTCTTATATTTGCCATGGGGTTGGACATACGCCCAAAGGCACCTCGACCCAATCGGGATCTTTTGTGCACTTCCCCTGCTTTCGCTCTCTCCTACTGCCAATTTATTGACTTCATGAGCCTTATAACACAGGCTAGTGGGAAGAGCATGTAGTCGCCGGGTTCGGGATACGCCTTACCCAAGTGGCGCATACGCCTTGCGGCCACGGAATCGCAGTCACACAGAAGGTGCTTCATTGATTCCCTTTCTTTGTTGCATGCCCTGCAGGTTGAACTTTCAGCTAGGCCCATCTTGAATAAGAGATCCCTCGTTCCATAGTGACCAGTAAGCGCAGCCACCATGAAACGGGTTTGCTCTCTGTTCAACCTGCAGATTTTCTTGGTTAAACCTGCAACATTCTTGCCAATAAACATTTTTGAATGTGTAAGGCCGTCGAGTTTGCTCCACTCCTTAGTGTGTTGCTCTCTAATATGAGTATTCAAAACCATGTGTATGGTGCTCATAGAGAGTCCCACAAATGGCTCCGGTCCAATCAACGTTTGTTCCGAGCCCTTTCTAGCCAGTCTGTCAGCGCACTCATTTCCCTCTATTCCTACATGCCCAGGGACCCACACCAGACGGACTCTGTTTCTTTCCCCAAGTTTGTTTAGGCTTTTAACAGCGTCCATGACTAGCTTAGAGTCCACCCTACACGAAGATAAGGCTCTCAGTGCTGCCTGACTATCACTGAGGATATAGATTGTCTTACCGGTGGTGTGCCTATCTATATTCTCTTTTGCACAAGCTGCTATTGCATAGGTTTCCGCTTGGAATACCGTAGCGTAACAGCCCATGCTTTGACTCATCTCATAGCCCTTTGCATAAATGCCTGCGCCTGTACCTGACTCCATCTTGGAGCCATCTGTGTACCATACGAGGTCATCTGTCCCGGCAGGTTTCAGACCTCTTTTCCATTCGTCCCTTGTAGGTACGTATGCCTTAAAGTTGTGTTTGAATATATGAGCAGGAAGCATTCTATCGCAATCCATGTTCATAATTCCTTTGAGACTTCCTATCATCTCCATTTTAACGTGACTAGTCTTGGGCATATTATCATTCCACAGTCCAGCTACTGCTAATCTGTGAATTGCATTTGCT
Organism: Oegoconia quadripuncta; assembly: GCA_949316235.1. Classification (NCBI taxonomy): domain Eukaryota; kingdom Metazoa; phylum Arthropoda; class Insecta; order Lepidoptera; family Autostichidae; genus Oegoconia; species Oegoconia quadripuncta. The sequence continues at coordinate 12,672,808 of OX438758.1, forward strand.
GCCCTTGACTGTATCACCAGATGCAGCGGAGTAAGATCCAGCAGGATCTCCATAGCTGCCGTTGGCGTGGATGTAAAGGCGCCAGTTATGGCCATGCACGCAGTTCGTTGCACTTTTGAAAGTGCCTTTTTACATGTGACTAGATTTGTCCTCGGCCACCATACAATGCTACCGTATGTTAGTATTGGTCGTACCATCATTGTATAGAGCCATTTTACCACCTTGGGTTTAAGTCCCCAGGTCTTTCCGTAGGCAAAGCGACACATACCAAAAACCCTTAATGCTTTCGTTATCGCTTCGTCTACATGGAGTTTCCACGTCAGTTCTTTATCTAGAATTACTCCCAAATATTTCACGTCGGTGGACCAAGTAAGCTGTGTCCCGAACAGAGATAGATTTCCTAGACTTGCTAGGTCCCTTTTCCTTGTAAACGGTATCACAGAGGTTTTGCAAGGGTTTATTGAGAGGTGTTTTGTACTACACCACCTTTCTACCTTGCCGAGTGCATTTTGCATTAAGGCCGATACCGTACCTGGGAATCTGCCGTTGACTAGTATCACTATATCGTCAGCATAGCCCACAGCACGGTATGGCCCTTCATTGAGTTCGACTAATAGCGAGTCAACAACCAGACACCACAACAAAGGAGAGAGTACTCCCCCTTGCGGGCAGCCTTTGGTCGTCTTCGCACTTAGTCTATCGCCCATTAATTCTGCGTAGATAATTCTACCTTTAAGCATTCCTAATATCCATCTGCATATAGTCGGTCGAATGCCATGTTTGGCGGCTGCTGCATCTATTGCCTCAAAGGTTGTGCGATCAAAGGCGCCCTCTATATCCAGAAATGCCGCAATGCACACCTCTCGGTTTTCTAGTGCTGCTTCCGCCCTGTCAACCACAAAGTGCAAAGCTGTTTCGGTAGATTTACCGGGTTGGTAAGCACATTGTAGTCCATGTAGAGGCCTTTTATTTAAAGGTCCCTCTCGAACATGCTTGTCTATCAATTTCTCAAGTGTTTTGAGGAAGAATGATGACAAACTGATAGGCCTAAATGATTTAGGCATTTCGTAATCTTCCTTTCCCGGTTTCGGAATGAAGACTACCTTAACTTCCCTCCAGATTTTTGGAATATATCCGAAGGCAATGCAGGCTCGAAATAGTCTGCTTAAGTGCGGGATTAGTATTGACGCACCTTGTTGTAGGATGATTGGATAGATACCATCCCTACCTGGTGATTTAAATGGTTGAAACGTGTTCAGGGCCCATTTAATCCTTACTTCATCTACCACCTTCTTCGCAGTATCCCAATCTTCCTTCGTGGTGCGAATCTCTTGCTCCTCGATGGTAATCGGGTCCTCCGTTTCGGGTGGTACATTTATACAATCTGGAAAGTGCACCCCGAACATGATTTTCAGAGTGTCTTTACCAGATTCCGTTTGCTTCCCTCTCTCATCCTTTACCGACGAAAGAGGTATAGCTTTAATGTGCGACATCGCTTTGGATAACCTCATGCCCTCCGGAACCGTGCCAATGGTTTGACAGTGGTCTCTCCAAGCCTTACGTTTTGCCCTGCGAACCTCCCTGCTGTACTCAGTGAGTGCACTGGAATATTTACTAAAATCATCATTGGCTTTAGCCCTGTTGAAAGCGGCTCTTGCCTCTGATTTTTTCTTTTCCAGCAGGGGGGTCCACCAAGGCACCCTCTTTGCCAGGGTTTTCTTTTCCGGGCAGCTGTCGGTAAACGCCACTTGCGTGGCACGTACCATTTTGTCAGCTTCAAACTCTATATCTATTACAGAATTCAGCTTACCTTTAGGGTCCCCTAATTCCACTTTCAGGTTCTTTTTAAAAAGGTTCCAGTCAGTGTTCCTAGGGTTCCGCCTTCGTACAGTGTCTATATAACATGAAGTCCTGTACCTGAAGCATATGTAATTGTGATCGGATAGAGTGATCTCGTTAGACACATGCCATTCGTCAATCCTTGAGCAAGCCCTGTTACAGGCCAGCGTGATGTCAATAACCTCCCTTCTAGTCGTGGTGATAAAGGTAGGCTTATTGCCTATGTTAAGTATTTGCAGGGGTGAGCTTACCAGATATTCCAGGAGTTTGTCCCCCCTTGCGTTGACGTCCGAGCTGCCCCAGACGACATGGTGCGCATTCGCATCGCAGCCGACGATCAGGTCGTAGTTCTCGTCGCTGCAGTGTGTTACCAGGTCCTGGAGCTGTGGTGATACAGGTTCCTGGCTTTCGTAGGGAAAATAGGCAGATGACAGTACAACTGTCCTCCGCCCTTCTTCCCCACCTGTATGTAACCTCACTGTGGTGAGGTCCCTGTAACAGTAAGAACGTAAGACCATTGCTTCTATACCCTTCCTGACATAGATACATGTTCTCACGTCATTAGTAGGACAGTGATAGAATACAGTACCGCCCGTCCCACCTAAGCCCTTAATCAGCCCCTTATAAATATAAGGTTCCTGAACCAAAGCAATGTCAAAATTTTTCATTTGCAACTGCCGCGCCAGAAGGGCCGTAGCTGCCTTACAGTGATGTAAGTTAATTTGTACACACCTTAGTCCCGCCATTTTTTGTTCTTCTGTAGATGGGGGCGAAATGAGGAGGTTACCATTAATGGTCCCCTCTCTCCTCTGATACCTCATCGTCCGATGCGAGAGGCGAGGTCAGGTCGAGTGCGCCAAGGTCCTCTAGAACTTCCTCCGTTCGAGGGGACCTAACAGGTGATGATGTCGACCTGACTTTCTCCACTTCCACGTCCATACCACTCGCTCCCTGTGTCGTGGAAGTGCCTTCGCCTACGTGGGCCTCTGCCTCAACCGTAGCACCCGTAGGCCCTAGCGGTTTCGCCTCGAGATCTTCAAGGAGCTTAAATATGCTCCTATCCAACCCAGCCTGGAGGCAGTAGCCCTTGGCTTTAATTGCGTCCGCAGACGCCTTGTCCATAAGAACGATGCGGCGGACGAACTTCTGGTCGACAACTACGTCTACCACCTTCCACTCACTGGTATGAAGTGTCGGGTTCAGCCGCTGCAGCATCCTTAGGACCCTCGTTGCATCGGTGCATGCCGTGTTTTTGGTCTTCCAGGCCATTTTTACCGGCTTTGGAAGATCTTTGGCATCCACGACCTTGAGCTTCAAATCACCAATGGTCTTGCCATTGACGATGCGAAGCCACTGCGCCGCTGCCGGCCCACTACAGTGGACATGCAGCGCCCCTGCAACTAAGTTGCCTATATTGATTACGGGCAGAGGATCTGGCGTTTCTTCCAGGAGGCTCCAGAGGAGAGCCTGGATGTCATCCATCTGCTCTGCCCGAATCATTGTGACAGGGTAGTCATCAGCTACGATAGCCATCTTGACTCCAGTGAGCGCTTCGCTGTATGATTCAGCCAAACACTTGGCGCGCTTGCTCTCACTTTCATCGATGGTATCATTGCTGATGTCATCTCTGCCCCTTTTTGAAGAAGACGCAACAGGTTCCGGAGAAGCAACAAGTTGTCGGTTGAGTTCCCGATCCTTGCGCCTCGCCGCCCCACTCTTGCGTCTTCCCCGTTGCTCGCTGGCAGCGCCCCCCTGTAGGGTACGAGAAGAGGTGCCACCTACCGGGGCCGCGGTAGGTGCAAACCGAAGTGTGCTCCCTGGTGCTAAGCCCTTCCCGGCGGCAACCCCCCTCCCCCGAACATCGGTACCACTACCGCGAGCCGATGCAGGGCAGCCTCTATAGGCACCCCTACCCTTGCTCGGTGAATGGGGTCCCAATTGGTCCCTCTTTCCACCTTGCTTAAGTCCTTGGACGCCCTTGCGGGTATCCTTGGACAGTTGGAAACCCTCAAGAGGGTCATTTTGCCGCTCGCCCTTATCGGTCAAGCCCTGGGTTTTTTTTGGTTTTGATAGATCCATATTTGCATCATATCTACTTTCACTCACTGGATTCCCCACCCTCCATGGAGCCCTCAACAACGGGGATGCTCTAAAGCACCAGGGTTATCCAGTGAGCATAGCGCGCCTGTGTACGTTGACCGCGAGCTTAAGCGGCTCAAGCCCTCCCAAGCCGGCCACGAGACTCGGCAAGGGTGGCGTGTGCCACCGTCTGCGGCCCTCATTACACAGTAGCACTAGCCAGGCGGCCGTCTGACCGGACGCCAACAGCCGATTGATCGTGGCCGGCTCAGCCACGACCTCCCGTTTCGGGTCGAATCTAGGCCAAAGTAGTGTGTTGTCTTTGGATAGCAAAAACCCGGCCATCCGCCGACTCAACTACCAGGATCCCATCATCGCCCCTTACGGGTCTCCACGCACGGCACAAACACGTGGGTGGTCAATATATAAATAATTAAAAATATATACAATATTGATATATTACATGAATAGATAATACTTAAATATATACATGTATAAAATATACGGGCCCCCATCAACAACATATTTTAGTATTAACGGTACCACAGAAACCTGACCACATCGTTCCCGTAGTTGTAAGGTCCGTTTTAGCTAAGGGGGTCGGTTTTAAGGCGCCAATGTTTCGCCTTCGCCCTTCATAGTTGGCTACTGTGGTTGCGAGGAAGATGTTATGTGTGAAGACTCGCGTAGGGAAAGACCACAGCATTGCCCAGGGGGTACGACCCACACATCTTGTGAGGGTCTGCTCTCAAACCGCGGCGGCAGTTTGGAAGCAGCGAGGACGTGCTATGATAGGACTTAGTGATGGGTGCTAATCAGATAGACTTCACACTCTGGATCCGTGCACTTCTGGCATTTCCTGGTACTTGTGAGTAGGCATCTCTTAGCTTAGGTACCTACTCCCAGGGCCCGTGTACCACCACTCGTTTACCCCCCATTCCTCAATGGCATGGCTCCTGTACAAATAGATATCAACTTGCATATAAAATATGAGTTATTTACAGAACTCTACAGGAAAATGATAGTAGGTAATATGTGCCATCATATATATAATTACCTACTGTCATTTAAGTAACTATATCGCGGCAATTTTAAACTTACAATACACAGACAAATGAATTTCATCAAAATGTAAGATGATTTATTCCGTCCAGTGACATAAATACATAATTAATTTTAAAAAAGTCGCTCTAACCTGCACTCGAGAAGCCTAAAAGTTCTAAATAGCTTTGATGGCGGTTATTTTCCAGAATTCACGATCATACTGGCCGTGTTTATCAATAATTTGAAATTAAAGCTATTGTATTATCTATAATTAGCTTTTAAGCTTCTCGATGTGCGGCGGTGATTGCTTTCCATCAGGTGACCCGCATGCTCGTTTGCCGCCCTCTGATATAAAAAAAAAAAAAAGCTTCTCGAGTGCAGGTCAGAGCGATTTTTTTATTTATTATGCAAGCCTATAGTTGCTTAAAGTGGAACTAGATGATGCTGTGTGTATGTCTAAGGATATTTATTTATTTATTTATAAAGAAATCTTCCAATCCAACGAGGGGCGCTTCTGAGCCCTCTTAATTGCCGTTGTTATTGAAAATTGTTATTTTTAATGTAAAAGGCTACCTTAGAATAACCTTTGATACGTATCTGACTAAGTATTTAAAATAATATCAGTACATTAAACACAATAAATACCATTTAACTTGTCGTTTATTTTAATAAAGCTTCTTTGGTTTTATCTTCATCGATTCTCACATCTCATCAATTAACTTTTAATTTAAAAATAACTGCGCAAAATGCGTCAATAAAATATAAATTTTGAAAGAAATAGCCTTTTAATAAGATACTTAAGGATAATTTTATTATCATTCATTTCTATCAACTACTTTTCTCAGCACCAATTCTCAGCACGGAAATACAGTATAGGTAAAGAACTAGTAAGGCAACATCCACTTCTATTCAAAACCAGTCCACTATTAGATACTTCCTATTTTCGCCGAGACCACATTACACAACGGGATTTCGTAGGGTCTCCTTTTAACTTCACCGTCATGAGTACGAAGAAACTTTCTAACGTGTTAAAGTAACACAGCAAGGAAACTCTCATCCGGTGTCTGTCTTTCTTGAGACTAGTATGTATTTTATCAATGTTTCACGTCCATTTTCTACTCGCAATTAATATGGTATGTTTTGAGAATAATCAATTGTCATGGAAAAGCAATTTTTATAATGCTCTGTTCTTCCTTTTAAAAGTTGCATTTACGCGTATTTATGTTAGGGAGATTTAATTACAGAAAATGACGTCAAACGTTTGCGCAAAGCCCGTTGAGGAAATTTTAATACAGATTATATTTTGTAGGATGAATCAAGAACCCAAGAGCTCTTTCATATAACATATAATTATACGAGTTAAATAATATGATACGATTTCCTTTACCTTTACCTATCACAAGTCAAGTCATGGTGATTGCAATCACAATTTGACAGCCACCAAAAAAATATAATAGTGTCTAATACTTACATATTTAGTCTACGTCTATACGTTTACAACGTATTAATTTTTCTGATCTAACTCATTCCATAGAAAGGATGTTAAACTGTCTTGTCACCTGTCCTGACGCAACGTGAACAAATCTGTCAGGATTCAAGAGTCAAGCAGCAGTTACCTTACTGTGTCTAAAAATTATTTGTATATTACAGCACTTACCACAAAAACCGGATGCTGTTACTGAATACCGACAGTCGGTTATTATCAATTTCCATTAGATTTATAGCAACGACCAGTTACAAATGTGGATCATGGGAAGCAGTGGCGGGAAAATCATTGACACGTGAAGTTTACTAGGAACGTCTCAATATCGAGCACTTGTAGGTAGCACGCGCGTCGTACGTCGTAACAAAGTTAAGGGGATGCATAAACAAAGAATTCCTATTCACAAGCCACAACCCCTGTGGTCGCAGAGGTGCCCCCTTCAATATCTGACATCTAGTAAGCATAGCTTGAACTAACATAAGAATGGCTATCTAATAATACTATACAGGGCGTCCCAAAGTTATGGGACATGAAGGGGAAGTACCTTAAATATCGTAGATAGTGAATTTTGCTCAAAGAAGACTTTATGTTATTTTTAAAAGTTAGTAATTCTGCATTCATAGATTTTCTAAAAATTATTTGCTTCGGCTGGGAATCGAACCGACTCAAATGTGAAAAAAAAAACACCCTACTTTTATGATGCCAATCGAAAGAATAGCTAAAAAATAATAACTCTGCCTAAGTAACATAGTATAAATTAACAACATTTAAAAATATCACTTCTTTTTAAAATATCTTAAAAAGTATGCATTCAAACAAACGCTGTCATAAACTGTTCCATTTTCAAATTATAAATTATTTATTTTTGTTTTTAATTTGCCTTCTGTCTAGCTTACAGAGGACGTATTGAAATACAAGTTTTATCATTTCATCTACACGTGCACTTATAATAAGGAAAACTATGTTAGTACCTATTTTATGAAGTGGGTACTTATTTACGAATAATCAATGCTATCTTTGGAATGATAATATCGCTACTTTTCGAACGTCGTCGGCAATAAATAACTTTCTTGAAATTTGACTCAATCATTTTATGTTGTTCCTTTCTTTTAAAATACTATGTTACTTAGGCAGAGTTATTATTTTTTAGCTATTCTTTCGATTGGCATCATAAAAGTAGGGTGTTTTTTTTTTCACATTTAAGTCGGTTCGATTCCCAGCCGAAGCAAGTAATTTTTAGAAAATCTATGAATGCAGAATTACTAACTTTTAAAAATAACATAAAGTCTTCTTTGAGCAAAATTCACTATCTACAATATTTAAGGTACTTCCCCTTCATGTCCCATAACTTTGGGACGCCCTGTATACTATACTATACTCAAAGACGCGAACCTAGGCCCGCATTAATAAATCGATCTTGAAATTGAGATCGCGTCTTAGTCTCAATACTATTTTTTTGATACTGTTTTAATATGCAACAGATTCTCAAGCGCCAACTTGAGGTCAGCTCAATCTTGAGAACGGTTTATTAATAGGCCCTGGTGAATAACGTTTGTCGTAAAAAGGACATTATAGGAAGTGTGGAGTTTACTAAAAAATTCTATCGAGAAAATTTGCTCCAATTATATTTTCCTCTTATAAGAAAGTAGAATATATAATCAAAATTCATGATTAAAAAAAAATAAGTCTGTAGCCCATCTGCAATTGTCATACGGAGATAGAATAGATCTGGTTAGTTTAGTCTTGTAGCCCTTTAAAGCAGAAGTGTAGAAATTATACATGTATTATCGCTCCCATCCAACCGATTTTATCCCACTTACATTAAATATATAATTATCAATAAATAATTGTAATTAGCAAGTTGACATGGTAGTGGGCAGAGCACATAGGTCGAAGAACTGATGGCAAGTTTCTGGAATGGAGATCATGCAACGTAGCGTAGGACATCCCCTCACAAGGTGGACAGGCGACCTGATAAAGATCGCGGGAAATCGCTGGATGCAGGCCGCTTCCAACCGGGTACTCTGGAAGTCTTTGGGGGACGCCTATGTTCACCAGTAGCCGTTCTGTGGCTGATATGCTGATGAATTGTAAAGAAGATGGTGTTATTACTATTGGTCATCTTTACTAAGAAATTATTTTATGCGTCTTTTATTATATAATTTATATATAAAATTTATAAATATTTATGGACAAACCCATTTATTTTGGGTATAGAAAAACATCAAATACCTATGGTTATTTATTTTGCATTTGTAAATATGTAAAATTGTACTGCCTGTACGTCTCTGTCGAACATTAAATCTTGTGGACAAATTCATTTTCGTTTTAGTTCACAGTTCAAAAATCATTTTCGTTGTCTTCTTCCGTACCCTGTCAATCAAAATTTAAATATTTTGCAAATGTTTCTTTTTACGTAAGATTTTCTTCCTGACTTTAGAGTCAGTCTAAGAGCAGGGTATAAAAAAGATTATAACCGAGATATTAATTCTGAATGACAACGGCATTGCAGCGTAAAAGCCTTGCACGTGCAAATTCCTAGTTGTGATTAATTCTCCACATTAGGTGAATAGTGGACAAAGAGCATTCCTTCCGAGAAGGAACAAATCAGACCACCTGTAGGTATTAATTTTTTTTTCATTCTTTTTTTTATATTACATTGGCAATTTGCTTTTTTAGTACCTATTCAAAATGTATTTACATACGTACCTACCAATAATGTTAAATGTTTGAGATAAAGGCATATCAAGTTATAGGTATTATCGCACTTATTTATTATGGGTAAAAATATCTAATGTTCTTAAATGTTTAAATTATTTGACAACGTTATCATTAGATTTTTTTGATTAGATTACGTTTGTTGTTTGATCTTATGATCCTATGCAAATAAATATAAACCATCAAAACTCAGCAAGAAGTAGGTATACATCAGCTGATGGTGCACAGCCTCCTCTCCTCACTAAGAGTATGGGCTATTATCCACCACGCGAGCTCAGTGCAATGAAGGATTAGTGTCAGACGTACCACATGTCTTTTCAAGCAGCCCCGAAAATAATCGAGGAAGAGTGTTTAACATCAAACGCACAGAAACACTCGCAAGAAAAATACCACTCGCTCGAGGTCACCCATCGAAGGACAGAGCGCACCAGGCATTGCTTAACTTTGATTATCGAACACGAAGTAGTGTGAACCACCCAAAATAATTTATACTCAATATTCGCCTCCCTGAAGACGTAATTTTCGCAAAATTTTAGAATTTTCAATTAATAATTGACATTTACTTACTGGGATGGCGTACTGTCAACCACATCGTCATTTTGACGAGATTTGTTCGAGATTGTTTTTTTTTTCTAGTTATTATTATTAGAAGAAATGACATCGTTGCCCCTCAACCTCCCCATAAGTCAACTTTTGCTCAACGACAATTTGTAGTACAATCTGCACATTTATATAATAAAATAAACAAAACAATTAAGGTATATCCGTTACAGCTCTATGAATGTAAGCAATCTGTAACAGTTTGGTTAAAAACTCTTAGTTATGATGAAACGGAAGCTCTACTGAATTACTTAAATTGAATATTACATTCAATTCACTTGTTTGGAATGCGACTATATCCAATATCATTGAGATTATTCTATTCACTGATTAGAATATTTAAATTATTAAGAGTACTATGATATTCTAAATTGAAAAATACTATAATGTCTTTATTTCCTTAAGTATGCATTATAATTGAAATATATGGTTTTATGGCATGACATAACTTACGTAATATACACACACACACACACACACACACACACACACACACACATACACACATATACATACATACATACACACACACATACACACACACATAAAAACATCTATTTTTTAACCTAACTAACATTATTTTCAATGTAACATTTAGATATGGAAGAGCGGGCCCTCCTGGCACAAGTATACTTGTATACTTAATAGGAGATCCCAACCTTAGTCTATAGTTTATACCTACTAAAGTCGAAAACAAACTTTTTTCATTTTCATTTTTCATTATTATGTTTTGCTACGTTTAAGTGTACTCATCCATACATTAAGATATCTATCAGCCTAGTTACACCTATGTATTTTTTGCAAACGATACTATACCTATATATCGGAAAATGTATGGTAATTTTATGTAGGTACCTGCTAGAATTATGCTGGGAAAATCATTGAAATTGGTCAAAACCGGATCTTAAAACAATATAAATGACGTAAAACAAACATATAAATGATAATTCACTCGAAAAACTACTACTCTATTAATTCAAGACTTACAAAATACACATTTGTGTCAGTAAGATCTTCGGCGCCAACTGTACAGTTGTGTGCGTGTGACTCGTCAAAATAAACCAAATGAGCCCATGCTTAGCCATTGAAGAGATCCACTTTCCACCTCCTGGTTTCATCAGAGGATCACCTCGATGGTACCATATTATTCATTATACACTTGCAAAGTTTCAAATCCACCAAATAAAAGTAGATAAAAAACGACTTATCTTTTTACATATTTAGAGACAAGTGAAGCCAATATAAGCGTGTTAAAAAGAAGATCTCGTGTCTCAATGAAAACAACATAGGGTTTACGAATCAGAGTTCACGGGTTCGATCCCCAGCGGGGTACACGTTTAGTACTCTGTTTGGTTGGTGGTATAGGGCATTTTAAATGTTCGCTTGGCCTAGCTACCACCATCTTATCTAAGTCTACCGCCAAACAGCAATGTTAATAGCATTGTTGTGTTCCGGTTCGTCAGAGATAAGATAGCCAGTCCCCCAACTGAAGTGGGGTTTCCTGGTCAGTACGTTTCCTCGGCCTCGTCTTCACTTAACATCAAGTGTGATTGAGTGCATTACAAAAAAAATATTATGAGCAAAGTCACATTTATTTATCTTCTATAACTAGAGGCTGTTGTTCTGTGGCCTAGGGCTTAGCATGGAAAAAACTAAGTTTCTCCTCTCATGTCATCATTCAGAACCTCAATAAACGCTAGAAAAGTGTTTCTGAGAATTAAAGAACCCTAAAAAAATAGCAAACAATTTCAAACGGTTAGCGGTTTGCGCGTGCTATGCCAGTTAAGCTTCCATACAAGGCCGGACAGGACATCTGCCGTTGAAGAAGCTAGTAAATTGCTAATTGCTCAACAATTCCCATCTGCCCGCCGTTATACTAAATGTCAAACCCTTAATCAATTCATTGCAAGGCCGCTCCGCTTAACCCTAATCAAGTTTAAAAGAAACGACTTGCAATTTGTCTCGTGGAAACGTAGACAATGAAACAGAAACTAGATTTAGAGGATGTAGGTACGTAATTAAATAAACGAGTTAGGTCTTTTATGAGCTTCTTTTTGAGTAGTAATTACAAGTTGCTAAGTCAGTATGTGTAAATAGTTCTTTCTCAGAAATGCTGTGAAATGTTGCCACTACATCCGTAATTAGTAGATAGAATAATCTATTTGAAATCTCCAGAAAATAGAATGTTTTTGAATTTAGAATCAATGAAGCTCAAGAAGTGTAAAATCATTGGTCCGAGGTAAAATCTCATTAGCATTCATTACATTGAATATTATTTGAATTCGGAACTATACATATTGTGACTAATATTTTTTAAACTGCTAAAGAGATTATATGCGAATTTAAAAAAGTTAATTCAGTAAAAAAAAACGGAGGAGTGCACTACAGACGATTTTGACAAAATTTTAAAAACAAACATCTTTTTTCATATTACTAGTCGCATGAATTTTGTTGCGAATCTTTTTTTTCGAAAATCAGTCTACAAGGTCTATCGGAAAGTCGAACGGGATTCTTATCTATCATGAGAAGAACAAGTCCATGGTTCAAAATTGATATTTCGAGGAAAAAATTTTGACCCCCTTTATCAAGGTAACCAATGAGCTATAGGTACTGACAGTATTGAAAAGAAAAACCGTGCTCAAATGTTGGGTTTAGGATTATTTTTAAAAGAACTGTGCATATCAGTTACCCCTAAGTCTATTGCTTAGGACATATGTAGACATGAGCTGAGCGATTGAACCAGAGTCCCAGGCTTCGTAAGTCTTTACGGGTAGGACGGAGTGCTTTATGGAACTTCGTCTTAGGACAACAGATCCCTACCTTCCTTAATGCTCTGCTAAATCCTACTGGCTTCATGATGAAGTCTACCTCCTTAGACACCCAAGTGCCCACTAGGCGAAACGGATTGATCTCTTATTTCCCTTTGTCGTAAATTGCCTTTGTTTTTAATTTTTTTTTATGCACGACGGGATCGTACTTCACCTCAATTACACCTGATGTTAAGTGAATATGAGGTCGAAGCCTACTGACCCGGAAACCCGAACACATTTGGGGGACTGGCTATCTTATCTCTGACAACCGGAACACAACAATGCTATTAACATTGCTGCTTGGCGGCAGATTTAGATAAGATTGGTGTTAGCTAGCCAGGCGGACATTTTAAAATACCCTACCACCAAACAAACCGAGAATTTGCCCAAGCAAAGTCATTTTGTGACATCAAGTAAATCTATCATCCGATATTCATACGGTCTATAATGTTTACGTTTCGGTTAAATACCTCGGGAGTCGAGTTAAAAGAAGTTAACCATAGGCACGTGTCCCGCGCGGGTTTTTTTAGTTGAGGCGCGTGGCGCGTTATCGGCCATATGCCACCGACGCGTGCCCATGGAGGCATCACCGCATTCGGCCAACCGTATCTTGTGGGTGTAGTTCACTTTATAGCCAAGGTAAAGTTCGCTTTATAAATGACAGTTGTGGAATTTCTCCTAATGACAATTTAAGTTTTAAAAAACCGAAAGTTTATTTTGTAAAATGTATCCTATCTGTGAGGATCTATACGAGTCTAACGGCACGTTGCATTTACAAATTGTCTTGCTGTTTAGGCTACAGGAAACAACATAGAAATCTACATACAAACGAACACATAAATCATACATATGTGTCCTTCCTGGGAAGTCGAGTAAAAAGCTATCCAAAGTGGGTATCCACTACGCTTATTGAAATCAAACAGAGTAGGGATATGCATACTAATCAATAAGTATCGACTAGATCAGAAGGTAGTAAAAAGAAACCATTAACATTTTTATTTTAATTTACATAATAAAACAAGGTAAACAACTAAGATTAACGATTTGTGGAAATCTCTATAAAAATTTACTGCGTAGGTGGATCCACAAGAGCGAGAAATTCTAAGTTCCAATTTAATTATTCCATAGGTATACTTCTTGAATTATCAACACTTCATTACATAATATTTGTGAAGTATACTTTCACTGTTTATTTTCCATTGGGCACGGAAGTCCCATCTCGAATGCACGTATGGAATGTCTAATGTAAAAAAAAGTAACAATATACATCAAAGTATGGACAGATGTTATGGAATCAGTAAGCGACGAGCATTGTTTGAACGCGCGCGATAAAGGGGAGTCTACCTTGCTCGTATACAGCCAATTTCTTTTTGAAATAGGTTTTAAAGGTTCATTTTTTATAACTTCTTGATAGATGACTATTTGTATTAAAAATTTAGAAATACCCTGAAAGACAGTGATGATATCATCTAGATATACAAACCAAATGTGTTAAAGCTAAATATTTTCGGAAACTGCTTAACCCATTTCTATCAAACATAGCTAAAAACTAACTCGCAAACACCATCTTTTGAAAATAAAAAAGGTTTTCAAATAGGCTCATTCAACTGTTTTGGAGCTACAGTGCCACAGACAGGTACAGACTTCAAACGGGGCGGGGTAGAAATTTATAAAATACTTATTTCGAATACTTCTCTAAATAGTACAAAAAATAGCTAACGCTGCCTCTTTGTACTCGATACGGTGTTCACGCATCAGTATTGCCATTACACGAGGTAATGTTGCCAGCATTCAGGGTATCCTCCCGTATAATAACGATCTTGAACACGTTTCTACCTTGCTTAGATTTCGGGGCAAACGTCTTTTGAAGTCTTTAGATTAATTTTCTCCACTTTTTCTTATTTTGTATTATTTGAATATTTAGAATTTTGGGGTATTTTAGTAGTTTAATTTGTTGTATTTGATATGAACACATTACATTATAATTTCTATTCAATGATAGTTTATTGTATTTCAAGATCCGCGCGTACGAAATCGCGGGCGGAATAAATAAATACTTAATCGACAAGTTACTTTGGTTTAGTAGTCTGTATAATGAGTATTAACTCATTATTATGCTTTTATTCTAATGCTTGATGAATATTGTGACATTAATCTACAAATTCCTTAAAAAAAACACTTGTTTAATTAACAACTATGACTCATTAATTTCAATATTTCGTCAATTCAAAATGGCGTCATCTTATATAAAGCCCTATTCTTTCGATTGAATTCATGTAACAACCAAATTTATGACGTACATCGTTTAACAATTATTTGGAGTAACAAATTCCAACAAATTGATATGCTAATTAATTTGAAGAGAAAAATTGCGCGATCATTGTAAGCCACATAAAGACCACTTGCGCAAGCGACGGAACAATGGGTATAGACAAACGATTGTCGCGATATTTGAGGTGTCGATACATAATATGTTAATTAATATCATGAACTTGTTTTTGGGCGATTAACTTACGTATTAATTAACCTTCAGAATATTATTTTATACGAAATCAACACTAACATTATATTCCGAAAGTCTGTTCGGCTCACGTTTAAACCGCTGAACCGATCGTGCTGAAATTTCGCTGAGTGGTAGCGTGGGATTGGAGAAGGACATTACCAACCTTTCACGTCGTTTATCCCAAATGGGGTGGTCAGAGATATCCGAAACATTAGCTTTTGGCTGACCTAAATATTAAAAGTTTAATGTTTGAAACAACATCCACGGTTCATCTTATGAAATATACAGAAATGCACACGTGGCAGGGGTGGTTTAAACGTGTAAGTCTATAGATGTTTTTGGTTGAAAGTCCCTTAGTCGTCTCTACGACTCCAACGGGGAAGAGACTAGATGGTTCTATTCCGAGGCCGAAACCATAGGTACTAAATATAAAATAAACTGAAGTAGTCTGTACAACTATTATTCCCACAGCTTGTAATTTAAATAAATATATGTTTTTGAAGATCTCAATTAAAAAATAAATGTTGTTCAAAGAAATTAATTTCTGTATTTTCAAATTTAACGTTACAAGGTTTAACAAGTAAATTCCTCTCACAATATAGATCACCCTCTATGTAGCACCAATTGTCAGGGGCGCCAAACCGGGCGGGCCCGTACCTTGGGGTTCACCAGCGAACTTTGTTAACACCTGGCCGTAACCATAGCGATCAAATCACAACGGATGACACTCGCGCGCATTATCGATTAATCGTATGAAATATAACGGTTTTCTTTTGTTGATCGAGGATTTGCAATCCGAATGGGA
This sequence comes from Oegoconia quadripuncta, assembly GCA_949316235.1. NCBI lineage: Eukaryota > Metazoa > Arthropoda > Insecta > Lepidoptera > Autostichidae > Oegoconia > Oegoconia quadripuncta. Next base: position 12,688,689 of record OX438758.1, read on the forward strand.
AAGGTCAGGTTTGCGTTACTGAAACGGAGTGGAATCTTTGCTTTTCTATGTTAAGGAATTATTTGAAATAGGATAACATGCACCTTAGTTACTAACACAGAGCTTAGTTTACCATTGTGAGTTTCATGAAAATCCGTTCAGGCGTTGTAGCGTTATTCATTTTTTTATATTAAAATTGTATGTGTTGATTGTATGATTTACCTAGGGACCTACATTGTTCATGTCAGTTCTTGAAAGACCTCTGTATGTACCTACCAAAATCTTTTGTACTCGTATAGATGACTGATTGAGTAACAACACCAACGACTTTATGAAGTGAGCTGATTATTCGTTTGTCACATCTTTCTATGAAATTATAACCTTAGATTATCTAATAAAGTGCTATTTATTTTAACTATCTCTACCTAATCTTTGGAATAAAAAAAGCATAGATTAACAATATAGCAATAGGTAGGAATAGATAGATAGATAAAGCGTTTATTTGCATATTACAGAAACACATACAAAAATATTCGACGCAACAATCATTCTGCTTGGTGTTGCAGCCTTATTTCACAGTAATAAAAATAAAAACAAAAATTAAGTACAACTGTTACAAATTATAATAGTGTTGTATGTGTATCTGTACCACAAATGGGCCATCGCTCAGTGTGGATCCTCACCTATAGCGGTAAGACACTGATTTTCAGCTAGTGCCCTGCGAGAGAAAGCGAGGGTAGGGTACCAGTGCAAAAAGTTTCAATAACAACCAAAGTGTGTATTCTATAAAGATCATCTCACAGAGATCTAAATACATACAACCATGTTTAATTCAACTATCATAACTTGTATGAAGTTGCAACTGTAATTCGAACTTTCAAAACCGATGTAAACTGACACTAATTAGTTACTAACTTGAGAGTAAAAACCCTGTTTCCGTTCGACGACCGTTATATCGGCAAAAAGTACCAAATAGCTTGACTCTACCCGAAAATCGATATTTATACTGCATGTTTTTTTATCTATCGGGGTGAAGGGCGCGTGCCAGACAGCCAACCGTGGTGTATGGGCAGACGGCAGATGATACATGACCGTTACACCAGGTGTTCAAGCCAATATGAATTCCGCGTTAGCCCGTAGCAATAAATATAAAAGACTCTTCTCTTACTTTAAGCAGTCTGACATTCTTGAAGTACAGGTGCTAAAATAAATTATTAGTAGAACACACATTTCATCATTAGCTCCTCATAAATTGCGTAAATTTATGGGAACCTTCACACTCTACCATAACAACCTTCTTAGCTCTATGTGATGCAATTGTTTTTTTTTTGAAGGTTTGTTTAACATTATATAGTTTAGCTTACGAAAGCAACAGAGAAAAAGTATAGGGAAAGGTGTGTCCTCGTTGTCGTAAGTACTGGTTGTTACAAAGTCTATAATTTTGGTTTGGCAAGTATTTTAGATACGCGTAAGTTACAAAATCCAAAGGCATCCCAGTGCTACCAACCTCAGAAAGTGTCATGATTGCCGGCCGTTTGGACCGCAGTGTATACATAAAATTAAAAAATATTGAATAAAGAGTAAAATTTTATACTAATTGCTTATATGTTCTATAATGCTACTTTGAATTAATGTTGGAGATGATTTGAATATGATTAAGTATAAGGAAATTCTTCTTCTTTTCGTGTCGAGGCAAGTTTCAAATTTTATTGGACCAAAACTTAGCCACTCTAACAGCAGTCTGTGGAGTTAAGGAGGTCGTCAAAGGTGCACCTGTCAGGACACGCGGGGCAAGACAATAAGGAAATTAATTCTTTATATCATACAAATGAATGTTAAGTTGCAATATAAATTGTTTTATTGTTAAATGTGGATTAGGTACATGTTGTCTCAGTAGTTCGGGTGCTAGTTGTCACTGTAACAACGCACGCAGACTCGTTCTCCAGAATATCAATCAATCAATCAAAAAATATTTATTTCGTAGGATAAAAATTATCACTTGAAAACGTCACATTTATCAACCTGTGGAACCCGAACGATTGAGAGCAATTCTCCTGATTCCAATCTGAGCATGCATCATAGAGCCATGTTTGATGAAAATCGGTTGTAATTGTTGCCGGGGATTTTATAATTTTTCTATACATAGTTATACAAAATCTTTTTAATCACAGACAACACATTTTTCTAATGTTTATTATCCTAAACTGTAGTTCTCGTAGATCATAAGTCAATGGTCAAATCAAGACTCAAAAGGATGACGCGATCGTCACTTCTTTTAATCGTTTAGTACACACGTGCAGCACAAAGTACGTACGTACGTAAAGCCCGTTAGATTCTACCCCCTCATGTTTCCGAGCTCGCTAGATCTGTCAGGAAAATCAAGTGACGGCGTAGTGCACCGTGAATTTCTGTCGCCTCCGTGGCTCAGTGTAAACAACATAGGATTTACGAATCGGAGGTCGCGGGTTCGATCCCCAGCGGGGTACATGTTTAGTACTCGGTTTGGTTGGTGGTAGGGCACTTTAAATATCCGCCTGGCTAGCTACCACCATCTCATCTAAATCTGCCGCCAAACAGTAATGTTAATAACATTGTTGTGTTCCGATTGTCAGAGATAAGATAGCCAGTTCCCCAAATATTTGGGTTTCCGAGTCAGTACGCTTGCACCTTCGGCCTCATCTTCACTCAACATCAGGTGTGATTGAGGTCAAGGGCTAACCCGTTGTGCATAGAAAAAAAAAAGAATGAATAGCGTTGTCAAGACATGAAATATCCATGGCCTGTTTTGCCTTGCATGACATATTTAGCACGTTTGGATACTTTTAGCTGCAGGTGACATGAAACCCACGAGAGATGAGGGATAGTTCTATTCTACTCTGTCGGAAACCAAGAGAGCTGAGACGCCATGCGACTCGTTGGTTCTCTTTTTGCAGTATTCTCCTTGTTTGTTTCTTTTTCATTTTTAAATTCAAAATTTGAGCTCTGCCTGTTCTTTCTTTCTCTCTCTCTTTCTGTGTATCTTTTGTTTAATAGTTCATAATTTACCGATGAAAAGATTGGACGTATACCTTTCTGTTATTATTGTTTCAATTCTATTTTATTCAGTCTAAATATATTTTACGTATAAACAGTGTAAAGTTCATCCAGTTATTTGTGTACGTGATTCCCTTAAAAATAAAGTTGTCACTGACAACGTTATCAAGTTTTCCGCCGGCTCATCATACTGTACTATTTTCTTCATACTGTGGCCTACTCCGGGACATTTACACCATCAGCCTGGGTGTAGTGCTTCAGAGCATACCAGCGTAGAATAGTGATATAATTCACAATTGAAAGGGGCTTATATAGACTAAGACAATTAAATTGTAATAAAATAACAGTGAGATGCGGTCTCATGTAATGGACCGTTGAAAATGTGCTGCAGCAACTTGGTCATGCTTTCGCTGTTTCATCACTTGCCGCGTTATTTATTGCTCTGGTTCCGTTATTGGGTGATAAAATTTAATTAAAATACTCACTTACGCAACACACTCATCAAATTTCACCGTACACTAACAAATATCTCATCGGAGAAGCAATACATACAGAGATCTCCACGAGTGAATTATAACCAATTTCGTGGAGATTTCCCATTTGTTTCTCGTTAAAATTAAGATCGTGGTGTTTAAAGGGCTTATAAAACAATCGAAGTAGTTTCCTAACACGTTGACTTTCTTATAACTCCCGCCGTAACCCCTATAAGCTATAGAATCAAGAGTGGTACTCGACATGGAGACTGAAGGTAGACGGTAGTATACATGACTCTATTGGTACCGACTTCAGACTAATCAAAGTAATAAATAGGGAGTGTAAGAAAAGAAGTTAGCCATATACCTACAGTGGTGGCCAACCAAAGAGATGTTTACCCGTTGAAATTACAAAATGAACTTTCTATGTGAAATTCTTACATTTCCACTCGATATTTATGAAACACACAGACAAATAAAAAAATAAAATAAAAAATAGGTAACAGAGGAAGAGTACAAAGTTCTTGCTTACTATACTTTTTGTTTCTTTTTACTGCAAATTACACATGTATTCAGATGACCTTGCCGTGTCGTCTGAATAATGGTGCAGTACCTTCTCATGTGCGCTGATAACAATAAACAGAAGACCAGATTCGTTTCCTGGACATGCTTTAAAAATCGATCCTTTACTTTTGGATGCTCTACTTATCATCTAATCTCAAACAGCCACAAGTGCTGCTTGGCGGCAGACTTGACAATATGGCGATAATTGACCATACTAAACAAACCCCGCTGAGAACCGAACCCGCGATCTCCTTTTTGTACACCTTATATTGTTTACATTGAGCCACGAAGTAGGTTAAAGAAGGCCCTCACACTATGTTATCTATCACATGAAAGGGTAGTGTTTTAATTTTACGCAAGGTGATGTGTTATCTATCGTTAGTAGGTATAAATAGAGAGTCACTTCAGGTAATACGTATAGCCAAAGGTGGGGACGCCATTAAGGGACAAGTACATTTGTATGTAACATAAACTTCTCTAGACCGAAACGACTCGCGATAAAAATTTTCAACGCACATTTCGATCGGGCCGTGCTAAATCATTGATGAATTCGATGTGCAGTTCCCACGTTTTTTCTCAACCCAACCGCATCGCACCGAGCACTCCACTTAAATCTGCGATCGTGTGACGTCATCGCTTACGCTTTTTACCTAAAACGCAATCGCAATCGTGACAGGTTGTACGAGAGATAATTTTATCAGCTTATTGGGACTAATGCACGCGATTTCTTACAAGATGTTTGAACCGTGTCGAAAAATGACAGGAAATACATCTCGAGAAACTGTGATAATAATTATTATACATTATCAACTTTCTAATAATTGTACACAGAGAGTTTATTACGTCCAGTGGCGCCCTCATAGGATGGATTAAAATTTCTTTTTAATTACAGAATAAATAAAAAAAATCGCTCTGACCTACACTCGAGAAGCCTAAAAGCTAATTATTATATAAATAATACCTAAATAGCTTTGACTTAGCTATTACAACTAATGAGACGCAGAAGTTAAAGTGAGCAATTTCTCGATGTTTTGAGGATATAATGCTCTCTGCGTAGTTCAGGTCTAGGGTGGAGGATCTGTAGTTAAGAATTATGTTGTCAACATACCGAACATCCGCACTAAGCGCTTTGCTTCATCATTTATAATGCGGACTGCTAAGGTATGGAATTCACTGCCCGCGTCGGTTTTTCCCGACACTTACAACCTTGGAATCTTCGAGTCTAGAGTGAATAGGCATTTACTGGGTGCGCGTGATACATCTTCGGCTACATCGTCACTTTCCATCAAGTGAGATTGTAGGCAAACGCGAAACCAGTTTATAATAAAAAAAAAAATGCAACAAAATTATATTTCCATTGAAGAATTTGACATAGTTGGCATGGCATACTCCAACTAAATCATCAACTATATTTGGTCGGTTGATATTAGGAAGTCAAGTAATTAAATATAGATACAAAAGCGATTGTTTCTAGTGAGGCATACCTAAAGATTACCAGGCAAGCGAGAAAGAAAGGAAGTTGACAAGGGCCTCCTATCACAATGGCGAAGGTCAAACACTTGGAATGACGATAAAAACTTCAAGGTTCACCAGGTATTTTAGGTCGTAGACACACTTGAAGATATCTTCAACTTTCAAGGTGGATAACATTAAATACCTAAAAGTAGTTGAACCAGTGTCGCCTGCTCATATAAATTGGGTATGTTTTTATTAGGAATTATAATGCAGTTTCGTAAGATTCGAACCTGTAACACTTTCTAATAGGTACCTAACTAAATGTGACCTCGATATCAATCAATATATTTATAAGGGTCTTTCTCCAGGAGCTTTCAACAACTTATGAGCCGGGTTCTTGTCGACGTACCTGATCTAAATATATGTCTCTCCTAGAGCAATCATTCTTTCACCTGCTGATTTAGGCAATTCTTGACCTCTTTCTTTCTGTCCCTATTTGATCCTGGCTTACAGGAGTTACAGTGGAAGGAGTGTGGAGGCGGGATCTGTCCCTATTCAATTGTTTTAATGAGTGGGATACCAATATTGACTGCGTATAGTAGCCCATTGGCTAGTAGTTCTTTAACCTCAGCCTGGGGGCACGCAATCGGGCGAAATGCATCTCTTCCAACTCAACCGATCGCTAATCTACCCGTTCAGTGCAGCTATTAGGGCAAACCCTCCCATGGGAGGATGCCCAATAGTGGATGCTGTTGATGTGTATCTCTTCTAGATATTCTATCATGATAAAATTCAATAGATAAAAAGGTGTCTTCCGGCATCCAGGAGGTTTGTCCTATTGGCCACGGTTTAAACAACGGGTTAACGATCTGAGTTAGGTGTTTCGTATTCGCATCATCGACGATGACCCGTCAATAACCGCTGTTTGCGGTCGTCTTACTAATTACCAATTACCATCAATAGAAAAAAATCTTAAAACACCTACCAACAACTTACTTAAGTTCTATTGTACTGAATTACCTACCTATCTAATATAGTAGCTGTATACGTTCTATTTCTGGCGAGACCTTCTGGTATAGACACGAACTGTGTGACCATTTTTGAAATTCGAATTTCTTCGAGGCTCTAAATTGCATGAAACCAAAAAAGATTTTTTTATGCCCGCAAATTTTTTTCCTTCATGGTAAATTGTGTTAAACAAAGTCGCTATTCGCATCTGTCAATTTGAGCGCTTAGTGTTCTAAATTACGCAAGGGATTCTTATACGGTTTTCACTGTCTTATACCAATCAGCTAATCCCAAACTAGCAACGTATATATGAATACTAGACAGCGGATAAACATACATAAATATTTATACTGCGTGTAAGGGACAACCGACCGACATTCCCTTTATGGGCGTGTAATTTAATTTAAATCTAAATCCGAAATCCAAATTAAAATATCTTATTTACTTCGGTCGTAAATAAATATCAAAATAAATCGACGAAAATTACTCTTAACGCACACTATACTAACTAACACTAAAATATGCGTAATTCATAGAGAGATTCAAGGATAGAAGATGGTGTAATTCATTCTTTTACTTGATGCAACGTTGCCAGTTTATCAATTACATTTAAGAGGATGCTTACACTAGAATACGTAATTGGTTTGAAAAAAAAAACTTATTTTTTATTTTTTTCTATTAACATAAAAAAATCGACTAAAGTTATTGTATCGAAGTACCTAACCACCCGTTTCAAGGAATGTCGACTTGTCCTTTACAGGCAGTATGAAAATCTATGAGTCGGGAATATATTCGTGTTTGTCACACAAATATTTCCCCCTAGAGATATTCAAACCCGCAACCTTTGGTTTCCTACACCTTCTTCAGAGACTTCTTACTGAGTGCCACTAGGTAATTGTATGACTCGTTAGTAATTTGCCGATAACGTTGCTGGTGGTATAATTGATTACTCGAATCCATTGTAATATTAGCTTTAGTACAGCTGTTTGTTGTCCCAAATAAAATAAAATAAAATAAATAAAATTAGCGAGTCTATGGCAAACACATCAAATTCTTGAGGATCAGAATGCGGCCATATGTAACAGCATTGTCTGTGGCATTGTACATGTCCTTTAGTACAGGTATCAGAACACGCAGGGCTAGAAGACACCCCATAGTTTGTGGTGTATCACCGCACAAGCACCGGTTGTCTGTGTAACCCCACTTGGACATGTTCTTTCGGCATCTACCGACCCCGACACGCAATCTATTGAGCGATTTCCATACGGGCCACTGCAGATCGTCACCCGATGGAAGCTTCTCTGTAGGCGTAATAAAGATCGGTAGTGAGAGCTCTTTCCACAATTGGACGCGAGATTTAGAGCCATCATCAAAGTCATCAATGTGAACCGAATTTTTTGTTGCTGATCCAAAATCAAGATATTCCTGAGAGGGTGTTCGTCGGCCTACATGTTTAACTATGTAATACAATATTTCAAGCAAACGTTATCCCGCATCTCTCAACGCTTACCCTCATGGCGTTTATTAACTTTTTTATCGCTACCTGTATAATTTCGTTCAACAGCTATAATTTGTAATGCGGCCCCAATATAATTTAACAGTTACGCAACTTCGAATGGAAGTGTAACGCGATTTGTCTAGAACCCGATTGGGACCCGATAATGTATTCCATATCATCGCACATATAATTTGAATTAATGAATTTCCTCTGTTACGTAACTGAAGAACGCTTATGCTTCTTATTAACTTCTTCCGAGTCTAGGATTTCTAACTTAGCACGTGCATAACATAATAAACGAGTTTTATTTGGCAATTCAATCAAATTTGCACACACGATAACCAAAACGGAAATACGTTCAAAACAATATGAAATACCAAAAGCAATACTCGTCAACTGTGTGAAAAGCCAACTAAAAGGATAGAAACGTCTGTAATTTAGAAGCTCTACTCACGTCTGCTGGCCTGTATCGTCTCATTTGTAATATATATTTTCAGAAATGATGAGCCCTTTCCCATTATTCCCATTTTGTAGTTCTAGTAGCTATTGTTTTCTTTTATGAAAATTTGCTTAGTATATACGTCCAGTCAATTTATCTTTGGCAAATACCAAATGTGACTAGAAGAGATCCCTTTATGGAATAACTTGGCCTTTGCCTTTCCACCCACGTCAAAATCTAAATACATGGCCTAATTTTGTATGGTGTATAATCTATAAATAAATTAATATTTCGGATACTTACACCAATTATCTAGTCCCAACCTAAGGAAAAGTTGTATTATGGATACTAGATAACGGATAAACATACATAAATATTTATATAAATATTTTCATATTCATCACACAAATACCTACCCCTAGCGGAATTCGAACCCGCAACCGTTGGTTTCGCTGACAGGGTCACTCACTATCCACTACGCCAAACGGTCGTCGAATCTATGGTATAACCAATAACGTTGCCACTGTCTAATGTTTCTAATTTGTTTGCTTTACACCACTAATCAATGTCCAATTTTTTTAAAAGAGTTGAGCGGAAACAACTCTATTAGGCAATTTATTACATTATGTAGACCACTCTATTGCTTTCAAAGTGATGGATACACCACAGTAACATTAGATATTTCTAATTAGTGTTTGTGCTACTTTTTCACTTTATATTAGGTATATGTTTCACGGTGAAATCTGATATAATCGATGTTTTTTGTAATAGAGTAGATCTCCTGTCTTCGGAAGAACTCATATCAGTATAACAAAAAAACATGACAGCCAGGGTTGCTATCGATTTTTAAGTAATGGTATCTAAGGGTTTGACGCATTTGGTGCACTTCTCAACTTGTGCAATTCTCAAATGGTGAACTTAGCAACTGGTGCACTTCTCAACTTGTACACCATGCTCAAATGGTACACTTCTCAACTTGTGCAGTTCTCAAATGGTGAACTTAGCAACTGGTGCACTTCTCATATGGTGCACTTCTCAACTTGTACACCATGCTCAAATGGTACACTTCTCAACTTGTGCAGTTCTCAAATGGTGAACTTAGCAACTGGTGCACTTCTCAACTTGTACACCATGCTCAAATGGTACACTTCTCAACTTGTGCAGTTCTCAAATGGTGAACTTAGCAACTGGTGCACTTCTCATATGGTGCACTTCTCAACTTGTACACCATGCTCAAATGGTACACTTCTCAACTTGTGCAGTTCTCAAATGGTGAACTTAGCAACTGGTGCACTTCTCAACTTGTACACCATGCTCAAATGGTACACTTCTCAACTTGTGCAATTCTCAAATGGTGAACTTAGCAACTGGTGCACTTCTCAACTTATACACCATGCTCAAATGGTGCATTTCGCAAAAGGAGCACTTTTTTAGGATGAGTGGAGATTTGGAAAATTGTTTTAAAAATGAAGGAATCCTTGGTTTTGTGCTTGGTTCTTAAAAATACAATCAACAAACACTTTTCAAGTAGGTACACACTTACTTAAACTTAAACAATTTTCAATAATAATATCTTCAATCGATATTTAGAATTCACCTTTTAAAAGAATGTTACCAGATTAAGGTTGCTATTCAGCGAGGTAATGCGGCCAGCATGTTGGGCACTCAACACGGGCCGAACCTGTGCCACCTTCTAAACTAAGTGATAAGGTAACAGGCTCTTTAGGTCAGTTGTTCCAGTTAGGTTTTTAGTTACTTGTGTTTTATAAAATTGGTAGTAGATATAGCTTCAATTTTTTTTGCTTATTACAGTGCCATACTTTGGATAAACAAAAAACTAAAATGTAATTTTCAATCAAGTTTACGCCCAGTTTTAGAGAGTGTGTATTTATCAACCCCCTACGAAAACCGTGATGTGTTTGATGGCGTTGTGTCTATGTGGAATGAAAATCGGTTAAGCCCTTCCGAAGAGACTTAATTTATAACACTGTTTTTTGGTATATTTCGATGACATCATAGGGATTTCTAAATTTTCATTTTTTTTTTTTAATATTTAAAAATTAAACTCGGAGCTACGTTCTTAGGCATTCTTAGTCCAGTAAAAATACGCAATATTTGTGGTGTAATTTTCTACAATCTTAAAGTTACTGACTTTTTGTAGAAGGTCAGAGTACCCATCAGTAATCATATAAAAATGTTTTCTAACAATTCTGTAGCTTGCTTTAGATATAGTATAGTTTTTTAGTTATCAAACTTACAATATTAAATTACCACTGTGAACTTTATTGTGTTGTAGAAGATGCTAACATTTCCTTAAACAATTTTATTTATTTATTTTTTCTAAACAATTAATCAATGGCTACTTTGTATTTTCTAAAAATTGTTTAATAAGTTGTGATAGTTGTAAAATTTTTCATAAATGTGAAGAATTTATTGATCGATTTTTATGAAAATTGTTACAGGAGTTCTAAGTATATTCTCCGACGCAATGAAATTCACAGTAGTAATTTTAATCATATAGTCTTTGTTTTATTGCTAAACTAGCTTCCCGCTCGCGGCTTCGCCTGCGTAGAATTACTTTATCGCGGAAATCTGTTTATCCCGCGGGAACTACTCACTTTATCGGGATAAAAAATTATCCTATGTTTCAATCCAGGGTTTGTTCTACCAATATACCAAATTTCATCCAAATCAGTTCATCCGTTTCGCCGCCATTGAGCAACAAACAAATCCAAACTTTCGCATATACATATAATATTAGTTAGATATCCATATTGTATCTAAAGCAAAAAATCACGGCCTTTAAAATTATAGGAAGTTAAAAGTGTATCCTTACTGGACTATGATGGAACATTTTATTATTCTCGCGGTAAAAACGAATTTGCAGCTCAAATCACTAGATATCCTGATAAATTACTGAACAAATAATGTTACTAAATTTGAAATTCATGGCATCATCTTCGCACCGCTACACGAACAATACCAACTCCCTTGCAACACCCCTGCATTTCGATGGCGAGACGACGTAAGCCCCTAACATACTTGCCGGCAATTAGCGATCGTTAGCGACTATTAGTCGCTATTATAGGCGTTTCACAATACAGGTCGCTCGCAAAACAAGGATCTTAACTTCACGTTAATTGGGATAATTGAACTGCGGTGATGGTGATGATGACAAACCATTAAATAGGTCAGGCGTTCTCAAATTTGTGAAGTACTAATACTATTGGTCATAGAGTTGGAATGGGCTGTCGCTAGTATTTTCTATCACGCATACATGAATTGCGCTTTGGATTAGTTTTGGATCAATTCGCTTATCAGAAACGCCGAAGCAATCAGGTTGTTTCAAAATTCGGATGAGATGGCAAGGCTTGATTACGAACAACTTTCAACAAATAACCGGAGTCTAATGCGAAGTCTAATGCGGGTTGTGAAGTCAAAGTCAAAAATGCTTTATTTTGTAGGTACACAGAGTACACTTAAAATAGTCAATTTTACATTTTTTATGCTACTGCTTGTTCAAAATGCAATTTTCCCCTGAGAAGAACAATCAAGAAACTCGAAGGGTTGCTCTTTTAAAGTCAGGCTTTGATTTTACATAAAGATTTTTATATTACAAAAAAGTTGTGATTGAGGTCAAGAGCTAACCCGTAGTGCTTAAAAAAAAAAAAAAAAAGTTTTTACCATTCTGAAACCATGGCTGGTGCAATCCACTCCTTATTACGAACAACTTTCCATTAGGATCCATAGGAATTCAGCGGAAAATTGTTGGATTTTAATACTAAAGGTGGTTTTAGAATGGTTTACTTTGTGTGGGTAATCGAGAAGTTTTTGATCGAATTCGACTATGGTTGCTTGGGGAAAGTTGTTCGTAATCAGTCGTGGAGTCATCAGTAAACAGGAATTACACTAATTAAATTTTACCCTGTATTTAAAATACTGTACTTTAAACCATAACCAGGTGTAGCAGGTAAAAATCAAGGTAATGAACAGCATGAATATAAAAATAAATATTAAAAATTAGTTACTTTACGTTTCGAACACCGACGATTTGTTTTTTTTATCGTCTATTATAGAGACCTTCTCTGTCAAATGTGTTAAAAATTCCTTGCTTTGCAAAGATATGTATTTGTCAGTTCCTGTGCTAGTGTCTGCCCTCCCCAATATCAAAATCTTCCGTTCTATGATTCTAGTTGAAGTTCTCTTTCGTTTCTACAAGATTACAATCATATACCTATTCGTGGCTATAATGAAACACTATCTACTTAAACTTTGATAACATATCAATAATACAGACTCCGTCGCTGAGTCTCTTATCTTCGTGATCGTAATCAACATCTTTATTATCTGTATCTTATACAAAAAAACTTAGTTATAAAGTGTAGTTTTTCACGTTATATTTATATTGTATTGTACATTCTATTCTTACCACTTTTCTGAAACTGTATTTTCTTATCTGTTGTGCAATAAAGTGTGTTTGTATTGTATTGTAGTCCTTCTATCACAACACACAAGACCACAATGAAACCATGAGCTACCTAGCTGTCACCGCGTACGAAACAGTAAGGATAGCTTTATCGATTCAAGTAATCCCTTCATCATATCAGCCACAGGACGTCCACTGATGAACATGGACATTGGACCTCCCATAAACATTTTCTTTCTGAGACCTTTATTAGGTCCTGCGCTGTGTTTGCCGGTGCATGATTTCTGTCTTTAATCCACTGGGCTATAAATATCATCATCTATTGGGATTGGGAATCTAAGCAAAACTTGTATATTTGTATATGACTCGGGAATAAATGTACGTAATCATCACAAACATTTACCCTTCGCGGGATTCGAACACGCAACCGTTGGTTTCGCAGACAGGGTCACTATCCACTACACCAATCGGTCGCCAATGTTGGTCACTTGCGTTCTTCTACGGATTTCGTCTAGCACATTGCACTACCTACATTTTTTTTTATAAATATCTATGCACATACACACAGCGCCATCTAGTTCCACACTAAGCAATAAATGGTTGATAAACTACACAGATACATTTTTTTTTGTAAATAAATACATATATAAATGAAAAACATCCATAATTCGGGAACACATACCTGTATTCATTATACAAACATATGCCCCTAGCGGGATTCGAACCCGCGACCTTTTGGTATAGCAGCAGAGTTTCTAACCACTACACCAAACAGGTCGTCACATTCAAGTAATCCCTTAGTTACCTTTTATTAAGTACTTACGAGAAGAGAAAGAAACTAATCACGGCAGTTATTTGCCCAGTCAGTGACCACACAGGTGTTAGGTTTCTGTTACCTACATTCATAAAGCGAAATCCTATACTGCGATATGAGATACGCGACTCGTATATACACATAGTGACTTGAAACTGAATGAATATTTTTGCTAATGTTTCATAGAAAAATTAATAAATCGAGAACATTAAATTATGGAAGAGCTAATTTGGTTTTGCCATGGATATACAAGGTTATTAAATAACCTTGAAAAGTGGGTGTAATATATTTATTTTTTTTCAATTTTGTAGGCACCTACGCCGTCGTGTATCGTTGAATGGGTTTTTCAAAAATATTAGAAGTTATGTTGACCACTTTTTTAAAGTGATGAATCCTTGTTACTCCCCTAACCTCCATCAGCTAAGCCTATCTTTTAGACAATTTTAAAGTAAGAAAATATAGCTTCGCTGTAGCGAAGTGAATAGGGAAATTGTCATTGCTATGTAGGTTCTAATAGTCGACTAACTCAAGACATGCAGTATAGTTAAGTCTGTAAAATATTCATAGACTAATTAAAATTAATCTACTGCAAAAATAACTTTGCCCTTTAAAACGGCACGAAACTGCACTTGGCCCGACACGTAGTTATTAGCCGGTTTATCGTTAGAACTTTAGTTACCTCTATGTTTAAGAATTTTGGAATTAGAATTATTTTTTATTTGCTCAAAACATGGTATACAATGAGGACAAGGGAAAAAGGTGAACCATTCATGTTTTGCCACAATTACAATGGCATGCAAATATTTGTTTAGGTAAGTACTTATAATTAGGTTCAACAAGCATCTACTTTAATTCTAAATATTCTTTTACACTATAAAATACATTGTCACGAAGCCATTTACATAACTTTGTCCTAAATAATTGAATATTTAACAACTTTATATCATTTGGTAAATTATTGTAAATTCTGACACACATAGTTCAATTATCACACACATTAAGATGAATAATACGCAAAATACACAAAGACGACAGGCGTGGGCGTGTGTGTGACGAAGACATTAGTTACCTACGCATACCTAGCTAACAACTTGACCTGACGCATAAGAAAAGCTGCATTTGAACGTGATATGATCCGGTACCACCAAGTACTAACAAGAGCGGAAGTTAAAATGAGCAATATGATGTTTTGGCAAACATCTTCTGCTTGTTTCAAGTCCTGGGGGTGTGGTGGTCTATGGGAAGAATAGTTGAATGTTGGTAATAGTCGCGAACAAGTGAATTTATTAACTTGGTAATATCTATCTTCACGTTAATCGGCCGGTTGTGTGTTTTACAAAACGATAAAAATATCGATAAGCAATTCAATTGATACCGAACACTGTTAACACTTACCTGACTGATTTTATTGTGGCTCCTTATACAAGTTGGCTCAAATAACATGAAAACGATATCGGATTCACCTATTTATTTGTAACTTCGCCTGGGCAGAAGAACTTTATCGCTAATATGTTCTTTAATTTGTTTATCCCGCAGGAAGTACTCACTTTATCGGGATAAAAAATATCCTATGTTTTAATCTAGAGTATGTTCTATATAACAAATTTCATCCAAATCTGTTCTTTCCCATTTATAATATTATAACTAACTACATAGTCTAACTAATATTAGTTAGACTATGTAGTTAGATAAGATTATTATAATTTTTGTAATCTTACAGTGATTTTAATATACTTTTGGAGATTTCCAAATATCTAGGTGTGTCTAGGAGGAATACAATACATTTATACCTGAAGACCGATTGGTGGAGTGGATAGAATCCAACGGTTCCGGGTTCGAATCCCGCTGAATATAAGTGTTTGTATGATGAATACGAACATTTATTCCTGAGTCATGGATGTGTCAGTGTACCATACTGCAAGCTTGGCCTAGTTTGGTACTACATATTTGGTGTTTAAATGTCTAAAGGTTTTATATACTCGAAGACGCCTGCATGGACTGATTTGGAAAATTCTTTTATTGTTTGAAAGGGTATACTTCCCAGGTGGTCACATGGTCATCAGGTCAGGATCTGTTTGTTGTTTTTGTACAGTCGACCGCATATCAAGCGTAATACTATATACTAGTAAAAGCTGAGCTCCCCTGCGGTAGCCGGCTCACACAATAAGCTGACTAACGGTCGACGTGTTACGGCGACTGTATATGTTTCGTTTAAAATAACTAATTAAAAACAATAACCTACAGTCAATTTCATATAATATATTGCTTTCATGGTTAAATAATGTCTTAAATATATGAACCCATAGGGCATGGAAACCCTGTAAGGGTATGTCAATACAGGGTGAATTGGAATTCGTGTAATTCCCATTAAATGGTGACGCCACCCATGATTACGAACAACTTTCCATCGTCACTTTCCATCAGGTGAGATTGTAGCCAAACGCGAAACCAGTTTAAAAAAAAAACTCCCACCAAATTCGATCAAATAATTTTAGATTACACATACTACACATTACACACCACTAAAGGTGGTTTCAGAATTGTTTACTTTGTAAACACTAAGTCCTACAATTCCTAGTGGAAAGTTGTTCGTAAACAGAAGTGGAGTCACCAGTTAACATGAATTATACGAATTAAAATTTCACCCTGTATAAACCGTACAGTTAAATATATTTTTTTCTAACAGTAATATTTACGAATAACTCGAGTGACGTTAATTATCACACACCATATATACGAAGTGGTAGTTATCTAGTTATAAGATATCGACTGACTAACACTGAGGTAGCCAGTCGCTAATGTATTTACTATTAGTTCTTACCGTGTTAACAATGATTCAACATTGAGTCAGACAACCTCACTGCGCAGGATAGTGACCGAGTTCCGTACTATCAAGCACTAGCAGACTATGTCTAATCAAGGGTACTGTTCTCCACTAATGTATAGTTCACCACAGGTCAGAAACGCAATTCAAACATAAATAGAATTTTTAAATAACAAAAATAATTTAGAAGTAGGTATATTGAGAAATTCCTATAAATCGTCAGGCTACTTTCAAATCTTATTTAGTAGATAACGGGTCCAATTAGTTTTTGTTATCCTTCCGGAAGAAATTGTCTAAATAATAAAACCGTATCAAATTTCTAGGTTAGAACAACTACATGAACTGACAGACGCTGATAGCGACTTTGTTATATACAATTTAGAGATTAGAGACAAGAGAAGAGACGATCTTAAAGTCATTAACACAACCTTAAAATATCCAAATGTGGATACCTATATTGGCCAAGAGGTTGGGGTATTTTATACATATCGAAAGTCTGTTCTATCCGGATTACATGCTTAAACCGCTGAACTAATCATATAACTTGGCGAAGATTTGGAAGGACGTAGGCAAACTATTAATCCATTTGCAAAAAGAAGGAGGTCGAAACCACAGGCACAAAACTACGATACGAGTACATACATAATGTCACGACCTTTGTCCCAAATGGAGCGGTCAGATATAATCCAAACATTTAAAAGTTTAATGAGTGAAACAACCATGATTCACCCTTTGAAATATTCAGAAAATGCACAGTGTGAGCCCATCGCCGCCGTTAAAACGCGCAAATCTATAATATCCAAAATTTGTTTGATTATCTGAAACCAAAACCTGTAGCAGAGGACATGTGATAAAGGTTCAAAAGGCGGAGTACCTAAGCTATGAGTTATGGGCTTAGTCATGTTGTTGATGACATAAATAAATGCGAAGTGTTATTGAATGGCAATGGAATAATATACCTAAGACTGCTGATCTCTAAACGAGATAATATTCTATTGTTCGAAGTATTAATGTAACAATGTTAACTATTTCGGTTTACTGATTTCATTATTATTAATATGAGTATCCTTATCCAAAGGGTCCATATTATTTAAGCTTTTTAGCCCGATCTGTCAAAATCGTCGCGACGACAGCGGCCCCTTCAATACGAGTAAGTCGAGGGGAGTCAAGACTCGTAATCACATTCAATGAATGAACTCTGCAGTCCGGTGCAATACAAAGGATTCTGCAACGGTTTTTAACATCTGCTCGACATTACCAAATTACGTGTACAATACTTACGTACTACATTTAATGAAAAACCATTATTATTGAGAGAGACCTCGAAGTATTGAACGTAAAATTGAATTTTTTATAATTATTTTTTATTTACTAAACAGTGAACACGCACAAACACGCCAAGTTCCCATGACTGTCAACAAAAAAGACATAAAACATAGATAATTTACCCACAACCAAAACACTATACGACGGTCACGCATCGCCTACAGCACCTC
Organism: Oegoconia quadripuncta; assembly: GCA_949316235.1. NCBI lineage: Eukaryota > Metazoa > Arthropoda > Insecta > Lepidoptera > Autostichidae > Oegoconia > Oegoconia quadripuncta. Next base: position 12,706,698 of record OX438758.1, read on the forward strand.
CCAAATCGTAGTCTTTGTAATAGACCAAGACATTACGTCATTTGGGCATAGATCATTACACCCGTCACCTTAGACACGCTTTTCCCACGGGTAATTTACTTATAAACTCTATTGTTTTGCAGGATGTCGAACTTCCAACGAACGCGCAGCAAGGTCTGGTGGGGAGACTCACCGCCCAACATCGGGAGTCCAGTGGCTCCGCGACCTAAAGAAGAGTCTGATTGGGAGCCGCAGTTACCGCACTGGATAGCCAATCAACATGGTCAACAAAACAACAGCACAGAAAATCTTGCACAACCGAACAATGCTCCGATCAATCAGTGGCCCCTGCGCCACGGCAGCCCAGGGAGCCATAAAAGCCAAGACTCTGGTTTCTCTGATTCCGATAGTTCTCCACCTCCATCTCAGTATTACCCATCTCCAGACGACAAGAACAAATCCTCAAGCAGCAGTGATTCGAATAATAACGAAAATATTACTGTCAAACAAGTAAGCGATTTTCCAAACACACCGCAGAGTAAAGATGTTGTTGATAGTCCGAAAACGTCTGATAACGTTAGTACTGGAGCTCCAACACCGAAACCACGGCTTCGAAGTAGCAGTGTTATACAAACTCCATATGACTTGCAGAAATATTATGAAGTTCATCACGACGAAGAGCACATGGAATTATTAAAAGACAATAATGACGAGGAGAAGCTAGAACCAAAATATCCTGCACCTAGAAATATTAATAATGAAAAGTCTGTAAAAGGTAAAGAGAAGAAAACTACTCCTCCAAAAATAGTCAATTCTAAATCTAGTGCTAAAGCAATAGAAATAAAAATTACTCCTCCAACTGACTTAAGCAATAAAGAAAATACTCCAAACACAAGTGCAATACAGAATATTACCAAAGAAGTATCAGATAAAAACTTGAATATTATAAGTCCATCTAAAAAGTATCCGGTTAAAAAATCTTTTGTTTCCAGTTCAGAAAGTGTTACCAAAGTTAGTAAAGTAGCGACAGTAAAAGATTTAGAAACCAGTAAAAATAAATCAGATGAAAGTTTAGAATACATAAAATTGTCTGATAATAATGAAATCGCCGTTAATAATCAACCTCGAGTGCGAACACCTATATCTAACGTTTCTTATGTACCTACAGAGAGAATATCTACATCAAAAACAGATTACAGAAGAAGCATGTCTAATGAGGATAACATTCCTATTACTACAACTCCACAATTCCAAAGAAATAGGTTGAACAAATCCCTTAATTTCGAAGGCCAGCGGTTAGATCAACAAATATTGGACATACAAGATGGGTGCCATTCACTAGGTTACATTGACGAGGATATTACTGCCGACGAAACCCAATACGATAATGAACAAATCCATAAACCAAGTAAAGCAATTCTGGGTAAAAACATTATGGATAGTCTACATTTAAAGCCAACGAAGAAACCCGGTCCTAAGGCTAAACAACGAATGGCAAATAAGGTTGACAAAAAAGAACTATTCAGGCTATTTTCTACCAAGAAAGAAAAACCTGCTGTTGTTGAAACCCACGCTGGTGGTACGTTAAATAGCCGACTACCACCACCTTTTGGATTGCCCAGAACTTGTGAACAAAATTCCTGGGTTATAGTCGGGTATCCCCAACAAGAACTGCTAATACCCAGCTACAATGAAAGACTGGTCGCCCCTGCTGACAGCGACGACAAATTGAAAGAAAAAGACAATAGTGACGAAGATATATTTTATCTGAAACACAGAAATGTCACCCCACCTCCACAATTCCAAGACAAACAGACACCTTACGAAACTGACTCGAAAAGTAATAAAGATCTAACCCATGACTCTAAGAGAGAGAAGTTAAAACAAGACGATATCAATTTCACGGATGTGCAATTAAACTTAGCTTGTACTTCGACTCCAAAAATGTTAGCGCCACATGAGTTTATGAACGGGTCCAAGAGCAATAAGAAGAATCTTAGGGTAAATTTGCTGGACAACTTTAACACTGGGTAAGTGCATAGTCATATATTTTCGATCAATTACATGATCTCATCATCAAAATCTGTCTAGTAGAAACAGATTTAACTCAGATATACTGGCAATCACAACAAAATAACTGTTAGTTTTAATTTATTACTTAGAAGTCAGATAATTAAAGGTTACATTTGAAATCAATGCTTATAAATTGTACCATTATGCATAAGTAATTATACATTTGTAAATTGGCTTGCTATGTACGAGTATGGTATTAAAATTCAAAATACTCGATTCTCATTGACTAACCTAATGACCATCTACTGTACCATGTTACACTAATAACAGTATTCATTGCAGACTTGTGTTGAACAATCACAACCAGATATTGTACAGAGAGAGGAGCATAGACCAGACAACTTTAGAACGTATGTGCGAGAGGAAGCCAGAACCTGTTCAATACTGGTTATGCGATTTGGTCGGGTCATGTGAGAACGAGTGCATGACAACTCTTCAAAGTAAGCCCTTAGGAGCTGAAATGAAGGCCATGGTATCTGCTAGCTCTGCAACGATCACAGGCAACATAAAGAAAGTTCAAACGCACGGACAGATCATACTACACCAATATAGTGACGTCATTAGGTAAGGAAAATTCGAAACAATTATACAAGTTTAACATACTTCCGAATCAATGACTTATTTAATTGCATTCTTGATAATTACCTTCACACTCGTTAACGATGATTATGCTTGGCTTATGCAAACGAAACGAACTGGACACGTTTATGTAAAATAGCAAACATCCAGCACACGCTTAACGTATTTGTAATACATTGAAAGAAATAAAGTACGAGTCGGACTCATTAAAGAAGTATAAAACAAAGTTGTCTTATTTATGAACATGTTAAATATGACGTCATATGTAAAGAATTACGTCTAGTGTATCCTCTCGAGGCAGCATAGTGCCCAACAAGCACTAAATAGCGAGGTTTATTCTCTGCGCCAGAAGCCTCGATGAGACGGGCCGATAGGTCTTGGCCCAGGCTTTTTGCCTCAGGGTCCCATAACCCAACCGGTACGACCATCTATCCTACATGTTACACATTTTGTTCCAGACAAATCGAAGAACATAAAGGCAGTGAAGAGCAAATATGTTTGCTTATCGCCAACATAAACGAATTCGTGTTAACACACAGCATAACTCTGAACACCAAGCCTCCGGGAGAAACTCCCGAGCGATGGGACAAGATCAAGAAATCTTTATTATTATACTTACAAAAGCTAATCGACATAGGAGAGGATGTGAAATTAGAATTAAATGATAGCAAACCAGAATGGACAGTAGTACTGAAACATTTGGATACGTTGATTGGAATCTTCCTAGAGACGACGAAAGCCGTTTTAGTGCAGCAGATGAAGGTAACATAACTAACACATCTATATGTATATATAATACTAATATTGTCAAAGATGTCAAATGTCTACAAGGAAAATAATAATTATTTATTTATTCCTTTCGTAAGTGCATATTTAGTTTGTTTGTACCGGTTAATCTCATGATGTCATGTCTATGTAACAACTTATTATTGCGTGTTATAAATAAATGGTTACTTCTTACCAAACAATTTTCAATCCTCGACGAAAAAACGATGGGTATATTATGTGTTTGACATTTGTGTTTTCTCGATAATGCATTGTCGGATTTGAGAGCGATCTTTTTATATTAAGATTAAACTAGAGGAAGGATTCTTAGTAAAATAACAATTGAATGTAATAGGAATATAACAATTTTAATTTGCATTAACAAACAATTTAATTTGATGGATCTCTGTTATCTGACAATAAATGAATATTATTAATTTTTTTTTACCTACGTTTGATGAAAATCGGTGTTGAATGAAAGCGATTAGACTTTGTACACCATCCTCTGTATACTTTTATGCTGTGTATAATAACGAATTGTTGTTCTTCGCAGGACCATTTTTTAATTTAGCGTTAAATTTTTTTCAGACTTTAGTGTCAATAATCGAGGAACCGCCATCCGACATGATCCTGAAGAGCACTCTGACCTCCATCGGCCATCTCGCCATGCTCAATGACAACACGGAGAGCTCTCTCCACGAGAAGTGTTCAAAGATCATTAAGAGTATAACAGACTTGCCGTTCGTTGACTGCGGCGTGCCCCGAGCTTTGCTGACAGCTATTATTGAAAGTAATAAGAGCTCTATCAAAGCGCTGTCTTTGAGAGCCTTGGCTACCGTTTGCCTCAACGGAGATGCTGTGAAGCAATTTGAAGAGGTAGGACTTAGTACAGACGATTAAAGGCTAATGCTTTCTGTCAAAATTCTGCTTCCATTAGTCTGTTGCATAAAATATAAATTGCAGACTAAATTACATATATAATGTCACGACCTTTATCCCAAATGGGGTGGTCAGAGACATCCCAAACATTATTGTTCCTTGAATCAATTTATTTCTTGAAACAACTCCACGGTTTACCTTTCGAAACCCATTCCCGTTAAAACGTTTAAATCTATGGATATTTTTGGTGGAACGTCTCTTAGTCGCCTTTTATTACACCCACAGGAACGGGTTGGTTCAATCTGTTTACGTGCCGAAACCACACAACACCGACTAAACTAAATCTAATTATTTATTAGTAAAACATTTACAAAAATGGAATATCAGAGAATACGCAAGGTGACCAACATAGATAAACTAAATCAGGTCGAAAATAAACCGTTTTATCATCACCTGTCCATATTGCTCGAGAAATGACCGATATCAATCATCGATATGGAGAATAAGCAACAATAGGCACAGTCGCCATCGTAGTTATTCATACAGAGCTGTTAAAACATGTTTTACCGTAGCATAATGCCTAATCAAACTATCCCAACCGCAGTTCTCTAAAATAACTCTTCTTTCTAGACTATATGGTACAGTTAAAATAGCAAGCATGCTACCACTGATCATATAAAATTGTCCTGTATAGTTATTGTACCCGACTGTACATACTCGATCAATATCCTGCACATGTCGTTTAAATTCGCCAAAGTAATCGTTATGTTTTTGTTCCCCAGATGCAATCTATTATCATCTTAGGAGTAGAACATTGCTATTAACACCTATACATATAATATCCGTTTCGCTTTGATTGAGCAATACACAAACAAACATCCAAACATTCGCATTTATGATTGATTGTATTATGTCTGGAGCAGGACCGTTGGTTGGTGGTAGCTGGTGGTGGTAGGACCTGGCTGGCTACCATCATCTTATCTAAATCTGCCTCCAAACAGCAATGTTGATAGCATTGTTATGTTCCGGTTGTCAGAGCTAAGATAGCCAGTCCCCCAAATGTGTCGGGGTTTCCGGGTCAGCACGCTCCCACCTTCGGCCTCATCTTCACTTAACATCAGGTGTGATTGAGGTCAAGTACGAACCCGTCGCGAATAAAAAAAAAAGCACGTCTTACAATCTAACCTTTTCTGTGATATTCTCCAGACACGAATCAATCTACCTAGATCAGTTACGATGTAAAAACTTTATCGTGAGCAACATGTCATTTCCCCAGGGCGGTGGTATAGAGATCCTATCAGACATTCTGTCGGACCGCTCCAATCCCGAGCCTCAGATGCGGGAAGCCATCACAGTACTGACCCAGATCACCGCTCCGTGGCTGCGTGGACACTACGACATGACGCAACTTCACATTTATCTCAATACTATTGTCGACAATGTTACTGGTAAGTTTGACGTTTTCAACTTAATTAAGGGTGTGTAATATCCATATATTATCCTCCTCCATCCTCCTCCTCCTCCTCCTCCTCCTCCTCCATCATATATGGATATATCCTGTATATACGTATAATGTGTTATCGGAATCGGTTTATTCATTTCGAAGTTTACGGAAAGTACATTTGGAATGAGGAGTAAACCCTTTTCAACCGGTGTTGAAATGCTGTCGTGCATGTCCCAACCCTTGTTGTACGCTACGGGATCTGTACGATGCCACAGACAATGCTGTACGCTTGGCCACCTTCTGATCCTCAAGAATTTGATGTTTTTGTCATCGATTCGCTAAGAAGAATGGTTCAGGCACACCAGAAAGCGGATATGAAGTAGAAACGCCTGTGGTCTGCGTGGTCTTCTTCTACATACATTTAACAATTGACTAACAGGAGCTATTCAATGATATTCAAACTATTTCTTCTGAATGTGGTTTGTGTACAGCCAATCAGGGAAAATACGGTGAAAAATTCAGAACCGACTTATAGGTATAATTGCTATCGTATAGAGGTATGTTAGAGATGTAATTTTGAATAATTAAGCCTAAAAAAACGAGCGCTTAGTCTAGACTTTTTTAGAAAATCCTATTTTTAATTTGTATCTTAATAATAATGAAAAAAACTAACTGATATTTAATTAGGTAGACTTGTTAAACACAGTTAACTTATTGATGGATAAAAACTAAGCATGTTATAGTTAGGCATGCATGTGTTTTAGCTGAAAATGTCGTCGAGCTGCATTGCTTAAGAAATAAAAGAAAGAAAGAAATAAAAACATTTATTCAGCTTACAATGGGCATGTACATGAAAATTTGTGAGAAATTATATGAGAACTAATATTTCGTAGCGATAATTTCCCTAAATGTTTTGAATTCAAAGAAATACCCATCAATTGAGCATTTTTTTTTAAAGACACACATTTTTCAACTTTATGTTATAGTTACTTAGTACTTGCGTTTCTTACAAATGCTTTAATTTCTTGCAATTGTTACTACATTTACAACACTTTATTAAAAGTTTCAAGAAAATCGCGGTTATTTGTTTTTCCGAGGTCAGACCGTATTTTCACTGGGCTAATGGGCATCGATTCCAGGTCACATCATCAAAATTTCTAATTACTTTTTAGTTCTGTCTCAAGCGCCGATTAACCTTACATAATAATAAATAGGTACTTATGTATGCCGTTCATTGGGCTGGGATCACATGTATACCACCATTATGAATTAGTTGTTTCTGTTCTGCTTCTAACCTTACCTTATTATCCAGGTCTTCTGTCCCGGACGGAATGCTGTCAACTCCTGCTCCTCTGTACCGCATGTCTTGTGAACTTGGTGCGAGAGCTGGAGCTGGAGAAGAAAGAGGAACCGAAGACAGTCAAGTCGGACATAGTGGAAGTGTTCACCAAGCATCGCACTGTTGAGCGACTGCTCGACGCGGTTAAGAGACGAGGGCCGAACATCTCTGTGTTCTTACAAGTAAGTAGCAGCGTCATGTTAAGATAGCGTATCAGGTAAATGAGCGAAGTAACGTGTCTTTAAAAAAAATGATATTTAGTGCAAATAATTATAAAATCAAACATCGAAAAACGAAAAGTTATTGAGAAGGCATATTATAAAATATCAGGCCGTATAGATGATAGTCATTCTTCATATAATAATGCATATTGCTGAACAATTTTGTGTACAATAAAGATATTAAGATATATTCTTCGACAGAACAACAACAATAAACCCTATGTAATCAACAAATAGAATAAATAAATAAATGAAAGCTTTAATATACTGACGCACACCATACAAGATTTTCCCAGCGATGGGCTGTACCCACTGTGCACGGAAAGGGCTCTGACTCAGCATATGCTGCAGCACAGATAGTGGTCCATACCACAGCGCTGGTTATTCTGCCAGTACCACTTACTGAAAAACGCACGCAACATTTCTAGACGTCGTATGTTCCCCGCAGGAGCAGACGGCGTCCCTGCTGGCGTCGCTGTCGCGCATCCCCCGCTGCGTGCTGCCGCTGTCGGCGCGCGCGGCCGTGCCCGCGGCGCTGGCGTGCTTCACCCGCGCCCCGCCCCCGCGCCCCTCCCCCTCCCCGCCCGCGCCCGCGCCCCGAGCCGCCGAGCTGCGCGCGCAGGCCCGCCTGCACTGCCACGCGGCCGAGGCCATCTCCAGGTCGGTATGCTCTCATGTAGCGCTCTGTAAAACTGCTGGCGTGAGGCAAGCAAAACAGCAGATCGCACGAAATTAGAAAAAAATCTTAAAAATGTGACAGTCGAAAACCAAAGCTACACACACTAACGTTTTAATGTCGTTTCGCTTTCGCAGATTTGTTGGAAGAAATGTCTTATAAATGTCGTCCTTAGTACTTTCTCCTTAGTGTATATCTCTATGGTGTGTACAATAAATAGTTAAATGAAAGTAAATAAAAACCTCAAAATACCAGCATGGATATTTATATATCGTAAGCAAAAGGCAGGGGGCGAAAAAGGTCAATTAAATCAGACAAAGTCAATTTTTTGTACATAGGTCAGAAAATGGTCAGAAAAAGTTAGGTTAAGTTAGGTTTGTGCTTTGTGTTTTTAATAAGCTAGATAATTCATGATGATGTAATAAATGATCAACTGATAAATTTGTTGCTCTATATTGTGGATAAAGAGAGGAGCAAGAAGAAAACATCAAAAAAGAGGAAAAAATTCAAAAAATGGTATAAGAAAAAAATCCACTAATAACTAATTTCTATAAGAAATCCTAATTTCTGCATTATTATATAACTTTCTGTATTTCATCTTTATATTAGTTGATTTTTTACATTGGAACGTTTTTGGTTCTGGTTTAGCTGATGTAAATTATTTTTGCTGAACATTAACATTAGCAAAGTGATACCAAACGCAAAACATTTAGAACTTTACGAGTATTATAAATACTAGGCTAATTTCCGTTCCAATGATGGCAAATATGAAATGTGCTTAACATTGTGTTTTTGATTATGGCTTAGTAGCCTCCTGTAGCTGCTATAATTTTCGTAGATTACATGTGTGCCTACCTAAGAAATTATTTTATATATTGGTGAATTTTTTTACCGTAAGGACAAAAATAGGGCTTATTTACGTAAGTGAAACAGAAGGTGTTGCCATAGGTAGTTTTTTTTTCAAAACTATCATCAAATAAAGCGTTAATTGTGTCATTTGACGGTCGCGTTTGTAGCCTATTCCACATAATTACATCATTAAATTAATTAAATTAAGAAAACTTGGAGAAAATATGACTTTCAAATAAATTTCGCATGGTAGTAACCCTACGAATAACGCCAGTCGCATATCAATATAGACATTTTTGAAAAAAAAAAAAACAATTAAACTACCTATGCCTATAACTTCTATTTCACTTACCTAATAAGCCCTATTTTATTACTTGCGATGAAAAAACTCATCCGGTATAGTAATTCATTAAAGCAAAATTAAACATGATTTTATGACACACTACTTATTTCTAGAGCCTTCCTACTTTTCGTTACCAAATGTCTAAATTAACGTTTTTTCCACAGACTATCCCTACTACCAGACGTCGCTCTCCAGATCATCCAGTTAGAGGGCGTTCCGCACCTAACCCGGTTAGTTAGGGCGCAGCGAACCCGCCCTGCCCTCGACGTCAACCCTGACCAAACTCTCATACATTGTCTCAAGGCCTTAAGAACCATGTACAAGTATCACCCCGACGCTTTCCAGGAATACCAGAAAGATGTCGACGATATGATCCGTCCACATTTGATGGAATCCCTAATGCTATTCTCTGCTAAACAGGAAAGTTATGTTTAATTATGGCGGATTGTATTTTATAGATTTTTTTGAGACTGAATTTTGTCTTATATTTATAACGTACATAAAGTGTACGCCATCTTAGTATTTTAGTACAGTAATTAGTCTGCTAAAATTTCTGTTTAGTATTTATTGTCAGTAAACATGCTATATGAAGGAAAAGTTAACTAGCTAAACTAATTGACCGACAAGTGACTAATACTCATTATGTAAATCGAGCTTACAGTAAATACTTAAGTGAGTTAGTAAGGCGATAGTGTCAATTTGCAAAGTAGTGAACTTAGGTACCTATTTAGTTAACACCAATATAATGTCAAGACTTTTATCCCAAATGGGGTGGTCAGTGATATCCCAAACATTAAAACTTTAATGCTTGAAACAATGTCCGCGGTTCACCTTCTAAATGTACAGAAATGCACACGTAACGTAGATGTTTTTTAATGTTTTAAAATCCCTTAGTCGCATGTTACGAGATGGTACTCCTCTTTTTACATGTGAAAACCCCACTTGATATGACGATACGAATATGCTTACGCATTCCATATCTTTATAGAGCAAGGGTCAAAAAGGAAATGCTTTTGACCAACGGATTGCCATACATGCCACTTTTTTTTATTAAAGTGTTATTGTATATAAAAGTTTAAATATATTGCTTTGTAAATATGCCACCATTTTTTTTATATGTCACTGAACGTCGTGTGTTAATGAAATATACATTTCTAAGTTTGTATTCAGAGGCCATAATGAAATTATTTGTATTTTACTAGTCCTCACTGGCTTTCCAATGTTGTGTATGAGAGAATTATAAGTAGATCGATTTGTTTTTGTTTTTCTATTTTGTGGATTATGACAACACATGACATGATTAACAGGACAAAGTGTAATGAAATGAATTACCAATAACATTTTTTTTACTATTTGTAACAATTCATGTGCTTGCAACCGTATTACAAATACCTGTTCTTAGGCGCGTATTAATTAAACCATTCTCAAAATTGAGAACAGTCTTGTGACCGGTCTCAAGTAAACGTGTTGATTAATAAATCTAACTTGAGACGTGAAAAGCACGTGCATACTCAAGCAGTACTCACTTGAAGAGGTGCGCGTATTAATAAACAAAACTCAAGACTATCATTCATTCGCCGCTGAGGCGAATACTTGAGAAGTGATCTCAGCTGAGTAGACCTCAAGATTGGTTTATAAATTAGCACGGAGCTTGAGATAGCGTCAACTGGTTAAGACGCATCTCGGTTGATACAGCCTCAAGACTTGTATTGAGATTGGTTTATTAAAACGGGCCTTAGTCTACTGATATTTTATTTTAAAAATACCGCCACTATACCTACTTAATTTAATATACTTTGTATGCTATAGGCTTAGGGTTTGTATTTGTATACTTTATGTAAAGAAATCGCGTATAAGAGCGGTTCGCCCGCCGCCTCATTGTTATCTGTTTAATAAAATATATTGTGAATTTACTTGGGAGTGTTATTTTGTAGTAAATACCCAGATAAGCAATTGAAAATTCTAAAAACCGGGAAAAATCCACCTCCGTAGCTCAATGTAAACAACATAGGGTTTACGATACGGAGATCGCGAGTTCGGTTCCCAGCGGGTTACGGTTTAGTACTCGGTTTGGTTGGAGGTAGGGCATTTTAAATGTCCATTTTATCTAAGTCTGCCGCCAAAAGAGATAAGACAGCCAGTCCCCCAAAATACGTTGGGGTTTCCGGGTCAGTACCCTTCCACCTTCAGCCTCATCTTCACTTAACATCAGGTGTGATTGAGGTCAAATCTAACCCGGTGTGCATAAAAAAATCCAAGCTGATCAATTTCAAAATTGTATAAACCGGAGTTCACATCAATCAGTTACATAGATGGAAATTCTATTGTCTACTACCCAGCTGATACCTAATCATTCTGAGTAGAAGTAGTGTTTGTTTTGTTTGAAGTTTGGTTTCAAGAAGACTTACAACGCACTCTATCAGGACTTGAAATTACTTTTGTAAACAGAGCCATCTATTGAGGAGTAGCCTAAATAAGACTAACTGGCAATTTGTAACATCTTTGTCATTCATTCAGTATGGACAGGCGAAGGGTACGGCGCCCATACAGTCAGATCATTCGTTTGCTCAGGCCATAATCTGCAGGTCTATTGACTTAAAAATTGAATCTTGACTATTTATGACAATTAAAAGCAGCCATTTAGATAAATAAAGCAAATAGGTCACAAATTGTTAAAAAAGTTATTAGGGTTTGTATCTTTTTTAACGACGACAGTACATTATCTGCCTTTATGCAAATCTGGGATTTTGCTTATCTGTCCTGCTGCTGCAGAAGGATCATAGGCAGGCCGTAGTTTTTGTATACTCTTTGAAAGGCTCACGCAAAGTAGGTACATACTCTCGTTATTGGTCGTTACATAGCTCATAGAGCGGTAACTTTAAAATGAAGAATGTCTAGTGCAATGCAGAGCAATAGATATTATCCAACCTTCATGACATCAAATAATTGACGGCATCGGGTCCAGTGGCACCCACATTTGGTAAATAAGATATGTTTTCAAATACAACATAACACCTTGGGTTCTGAGTATCGCCTGCATTGCCTAATAAGTATAACTGAAATTTTAACTTAAAATTCCACCACCGCCTTCAGATCACCAAACACAGGGCTGGTTTCCACCTGTTTGTTGTTGACACACTCAACATTCGCACTGCCCGTTTCGTTTTGCTTCCTTCATAATATGGACGGGCAAGAGACCGTCACCAGTGTCGGTCTTCCACTAGTTATATTAATATGGCTACATTGTCCCCTGACTGTGATTAAATGCGTCTCCAGCATCACAAAAAATAAAGTATTACTTACAAATGTTTTGATATTTCGTTTGTATGGGTGACCCAGCATTCGCTATAGTATGACAAGCAATCACTTTATACTATTCATTCCTTAAAAACTCTTTTAATTTTGTTTGACTACCATGCCTCGCAGTCTGGGACAGTGGGCATTTAGCGACTGTTAAGCACCCAGTGGTATATGTCATAGATTGTTTTTTCTAGGGAGAACCCCATGTAGTGAAGAAATAAAATCAGAATTTAAAAAGTGAAATCTACAAAATTATAACAATCCGTTTATGTTTAAAAACTTGATCACATTCACTTAGAAAAATACTTCGTAACTATATTAACTATGATATACTTTAATTAATTACACATTATCCATATGACTGTTTCACGTTTTTAGAGTGCACTATGTCAACAGTGGTCTCGTGGCACGACCTTAGGTCTAAGTCATAGACACCAACACAGAATTTATTCTCTGGTGCTTTGAAGAAGTCTAGCCCTCTGCCTATTTTTATTATCCATCCAGAGCTTAAGCTGCAAATAAAAAAGTGGAAAATTAAATAATTTATGCATCCTCATCATTAAATCATTGTATCTCAGAGACTAAGCATAGGTTTTTGCTAGTTATGTTCCTGACATACTTCTCATCTCTCATTTTACCAGGAATACCTGCAGTATCAGGATTTACGGACCAAGGCTTGCTGAGAGCAAGTCCTAATCCCTAAATTTAAAAATTTATAATTTACTAATATATGTTTAATTAATTAAAATATGACAAAAACAACTTCATTAATCGTTATTATACTTACATAATTTGCCTGTCATGGAGCGTCTCTGAATATTTGACAATGAGTCTCACTTTGTATTTTAACAAGTCATTAGTTAAATTTCCAAACCACTCCCTCTGATCCCCTTCAGATCGACCATCTTTGGACGTTACTAGTTCTATGTGCCGTAAGTTTGAACATGATCTGACAAGCAGCTCACATAGCCTGAGGAAGTTCTGGCACTGGAAATAAAGGAAAACAAATCATTATCATCAATATTATCAGATCATTTGTCACATTCTTGGCTGCAGGAAATAAATATCTAACTGCAACAAATTAGGAAGGCTACACTGTGACTGAAGTTTTATTGTATTTACACATAATAGTAAAGTTTACCATCCACAAACAGAAAAATATAGGTTAGCTGGAGAATTGTTACAGAGACAGGAAAAAGACAGAATAATTCAACTTCAACTTTTTATTTTATGGCAATCGGTCATCTATATTACGATCGACCATTACTGCCAGAGTCCGGTTGTATGGCTAAAACGCTGAATGAGGTTGACTAGTATGTAGTCTGTGCCAAACTATGGGTCTAGATCCTGTTTGAGCAATCTAAAACAGAAAGGAAGACAAACATGAATATATAATACAGGACGGCACAGGGGCAAATCACGAATAAGATATACTATTTCATAATTTTGTCTATGTGGATATATACTTTCTCTTTCCTTTTGTTTATGTTTAACTTCTTATGCTACATGTTTTATATATCTTTGTATCCCTATATCGATATTCTTATTGTAATACAAACCTGATGAAAACTTCTGATGTAAGGGTCTTCTACAATAACATAATGTACATCTTCATCTAGAAACCTTCCAAATAACGCCTTATAGCTGTGTCCTGTTGAGTTGTTCTCTATGTGTACCTGCTCATGGAATAAACCAGCATCTTTCTGCTGCAAAACTAATTTCTTAATTGTCTCCGCTCGTCGCATGTACTCCTCAACTTTCTTCCGCAGGTAAGTCCTTGCAGCGTCGTCGCACTCACCTGTAGTATACACAGCCTATTAAATGTTCAAAATATACTATAAATTAATGCAATTGGGCGCCAGTAGAGTGCGAACCTTTCATTTTATCCACTAAAATCTGAAGGCCTTCTTGGTAACAAACAAGTGCTTCTGTATAGCGTTTCTTTGTGTCCAATTCCACTCCTCGCGTGAGTATGTTGATTGCAGCACTTTCTATATTCATTTTATTTTTATAAACCAATACCTACTTACATAAAAATACTTCATACATAACATAAAAATGAAACAACCAAGTAATTTTGTTGTTACAAAACAAACAATTTTTTTCCATTTGGTTTCATTCTCTCCTTTAGGAGAAGGCAAAGGGATCTAGCCCATAACAGCCATGTCTTATTTCTCTTATTTCTTCAGTTTGTAAGTCAGTCTCAGTCAAAACAAGTAATTCGTCGTATACTTGGCGTATACAGAGTCTAGTCACGGTCAAGTCATTCTTCAGTAAAGTGGCAGAATGCTTTACAAAAGATTTTGGCGGCTTCTTGTGGGAACCCGAAAGCTCCGTTACGCACTTTAATTTACACCTCCCTTCACTTGTACACTATCACTAACGTTTGCTGCACAATACTCTGCCATTATTAAGCTTCAAAAGTTAGAATGCACAAATTATAAGACTTATAAAGAAAAATGCTACTTCACTCGCCGAGTTCCCGCCAAAAAGCCTTTTTCCATTTGGTTTCATACATTCTCTCCTCTAGGAGAAGGCAAAGGGATCTAGCCCATAACAGCCATGTCTTATTTCTCTTATTTCTTCAGTTTGTAAGTCAGTCTCAGTCAAAACAAGTAATTCGTCGTATACTTGGCGTATACAGAGTCTAGTCACGGTCAAGTCATTCTTCAGTAAAGTGGCAGAATGCTTTACAAAAGATTTTGGCGGCTTCTTGTGGGAACCCGAAAGCTCCGTTACACACTTTAATTTACACTTCCCTTCACTTGTACACTATCACTAACGTTTGCAGCACAATATTCTGCCATTATTAAGCTTCAAAAGTTAGAATGCACAAATTATAAGACTTATAAAGAAAAATGCTGCTTCACTCGCCGAGTTCCCGCCAAAAAGCCCTTCCATTTGGGTTGACAAACAAACAAAGAAACAAACAAAATATTCTTTATTGTACAACAATAAGAAGCATAAAAAGAAATAAGAAAAAGGGGATAGTACAATTTGGCGGCCTTATCACTAAAAGCAATCTCTTCCAGGCAACCTTTGGGTTAGGAAACATTATGCACATGACATGTAGGTAGCGTGCACGATAAACTAATTTTAATAAAATAAATAAATCACCCATATAAATACATACGTTAATTGAATACATACAAACACACATACATAATATACAGGGCGTCCCAAAGTTATGGGACATGAAGGGGAAGTACCTTAAATATCGTAGATAGTGAATTTTGCTCAAAGAAGACTTTATGTTATTTTTAAAAGTTAGTAATTCTGCATTCATAGATTTTCTAAAAATTATTTGCTTCGGCTGGGAATCGAACCGACTCAAATGTGAAAAAAAAAACACCCTACTTTTATGATGCCAATCGAAAGAATAGCTAAAAAATAATAACTCTGCCTAAGTAACATAGTATTTTAAAAGAAAGGAACAACGTGAAATTAATCATTTTAATCAAATAAAAAACATACATGAAACTGCCGTAGTCAATTAAGTAGGTATTTTTTTGTAAATTAATTAATTAAATGCTCAAAATGTGATCCCTCTTGTCTTACGCAAATCGCCAATCTTTTAATGAGCCCGCTGCCTGTTGATTTTCTAATCATTTTATGGTGAACACTCGATGTGATATGGCACAATTCTGTTTGCAACTCGCCTACGTTCTCGTATCGCTTTTTGTATAGCATATCTTTCACGTATCCCCAAAAGAAGAAATCTAATGGTGTGAGGTCCGGGGTGTAAGTTTTATCATTTCATCTACACGTGCACTTATAATAAGGAAAACTATGTTAGTACCTATTTTATGAAGTGGGTAATTATTTACGAATAATCAATGCTATCTTTGGAATGATAATATCGCTACTTTTCGAACGTCGTCGGCAATAAATAACTTTCTTGAAATTTGACTCAATCATTTTATGTTGTTCCTTTCTTTTAAAATACTATGTTACTTAGGCAGAGTTATTATTTTTTTGCTATTCTTTCGATTGGCATCATAAAAGTAGGGTGTTTTTTTTTTCACATTTAAGTCGGTTCGATTCCCAGCCGAAGCAAGTAATTTTTAGAAAATCTATGAATGCAGAATTACTAACTTTTAAAAATAACATAAAGTCTTCTTTGAGCAAAATTCACTATCTACAATATTTAAGGTACTTCCCCTTCATGTCCCATAACTTTGGGACGCCCTGTATACATAATAATACATGTAATATATATATATATATATATATATATATAAAATAATATATATAATACCTACATGACTGACTGAATGAATGAGATAATATATATGACTTGATTTGACTGAATATTCAGTACTCTGTGGACTGAATTAACTCCTTCGTTTTAATTCACTCCTCTCGGAGAAGGCAAAGGGAATAAGCCCATACCGCCGTACCTTATTTTTCTTATTTCTTCAGTTTTGTGAAATCAGTCTCAGTCAAAAAAAATCCTTCGTCGGATACTTGGCTTCAGTCTACGCCAAGTATACGACGAATTACTTGTTTTGACTGATACTGAAGAAATAAGACATAACTGTATGGGCGTAGATCGCTTTGCCTTCTCCGAGAGGAGCATAGAGGAATAACACTACACCGAGAGGAGTGAATAAAATTAAAAAAATATATCTTAGATTTTCATTTTCATGCACAGAAAATGTTGTAAATAGTAATTACTACGAAGAGTATAGTAACCAAAGAGTGGAATAATACAATATACTTGCTCCTATAATTTTAGTTAGTGGTGTCGTGTTTCTAATTCATAAATGTGCATTTCTGGCAAAAATGTCACATCAACTTGGCCGTGTAGTGTCGGAGATTCTTCATCGATATTTTGGAGAGATAGTACAACAAGTCGGCAATGACTTATTTGCATTTGGAAGTAAACCTATAGCTATGATAATTAAATCTACAGGACTGCCTCGAGCCCAGGTAACTGACATCCTTACCAAGTTAAAAACAGATCAACTTTCTGGATTTTGTAATGTTATTACCTATTTAATGATTTCATAGGGCCACCTGCTCCAACTTAGTCTCCATCAAGGCTTTTATGAATTAAGGTCAAAAAAAAGATTATAATCATATTCCAAACATACTTTCGCTAGCACTCCATCAATTCCACAAATATTAACTCTTCGTTTTAGGTAATAGAAAGCCTCCGAAGCCTTTTGAAATTTGATCTGGTTAGCTTCGAGCCATCTGTAAACGAAGTAGTTGCAGATTATAAACTAATAACAGATAATGTTCTTCTACTCATCAGGTATCCAAGGTAATTAAAATTTCAATAAAAATATCTATACTTTCTCTTCTCCATGTGCCTTATCAGATTTCTATAAATATGATGGCAACCATAATATTACCAACTAATACAGCATTTACAACATGAATATAGTATTTTTGGCCCCTAACGCTAAAAGAGAGATGTTATGAGTTTGACCATTATGTGTCTGTCTATGGCACCGGAGCTCTTAAAAGGGGTGAACTGATTTGGATGTGGTTCGATTTAATTGAAAGTAGACTTTCTAGCGGTGTTTGTTTTGTTAAACAAGCCTTATCAAAGTTGGTTCAGCTGTTTTCAAGATATTTAACTGTTTAGACAATCTGTTTGGTCTATCTATATGATATACATAGTGATTTGTTACGACTTATTTGGTGTGGTGGTTAGCAACTGCTTACTGTGGAACTAGATGACACTGTATGTCTAAGGATATTTATGTTTATAAATTTACCTATTTGTTTCCTCAGGGGTTTTCTAAATTTTAAATTTATCAATTTGCTACATATTGCAAATTATTCACATTATTTGAGGTATTACCCAGTGTCTAGGCCCTGTAGTAGAAATTTTTAGTAAGCCGGCTCTTAAAACGAAATAAACATTTTCAGTGTTACTCAAATTTCAGGTACCTACTCCAAATGAAAAGTAAATATGGCAGCGAGGCCGAGCTGTTGGTGGAAGAGCTGCTACAGCGCACTTTCTGCACCACAACAGTACTCCTAGTCACTATCGCCACAAAATACAAAGATGACAAGGTTCACTGTTTAGACAGTTTTTGTAACTATGTTTCTTCTCCTATGAATTATTGATTACTAGCTTTCCGCCCACAGCTTCATCTGCGTAGAACAACTTTATAGCGGGAATTTGTTTATCCCCCGGGAACTACTCACTTTATTGGGATAAAAATTTTCTTTGTATATTCTACCTATATACCAAATTTAATCCAAATCCGTCCATCCGTTTCACCGTGATTGAGCAACAAATAAATAAACAAACATCCAAACTTTCGCATTTATAAAATTATTCAATTGAATTTTTAAGGGAACTCATGACAGCTACACTTGTGTAAATTGAATAATTAACTTAATAGAAATAGTTTAGTTTTAAATTCACTATAAGTCACTAGCTTACCTTACGTAATGTCACTATATGGCATTAAAACATTCTGTTCAGCTTTATCTGGAGTCTCTGAGCATTTTGCTTGCCAATATGTGACTGTGGAAGTAATTATGAATGTGTGTGTGTATCCTTTATTATTTTTAAAGTGGGACTGTTTGATGTCATTACATAAAACACAGTAGTATCCATAGTACAAGGGGTTGTTTACTTTGGAACTAGATTACAAAAAAAATGTGTTCCAGGATAAAAACATAACAATGGTGAAACTGAAGGACACATTTATCTGCCTGGCGACGGCCGGCTACATACAGCAGGCGCCTGTGGCTGTGTTGAAGGAGGGCAGTGAAATCCCTACTCTCGAGCCAGTGGCTACTATTGTGCCCGATCTCGACGTCAGAGTCCTTTTGCAGGCCATGACTAGTGAATTGGCTGATGTGAAGGACAGTGAGTATGCAGAAGAATCAAAGAGTACTTAGCCGGTTATGTTAGCAAAAATATCTAAAGTCATAGCATAAATGCTGAGATATAACACAAATTGACTACCTCTATGTCAAACTAATTTCAATAAAGTGTTGATCTCTATCCCCGGGGTGAATCTCTGTACTTACAAACAAAAAAATAATTGTTGAAATTGGTTCACAAATATCGCAGATATCACAGAACATACATAAAAAACTACTTCTTTGTGTATATGTTGTTAAAATTTTAAGATGTTAAAAGAACAATACAAATAAACTTTATTGCACAACAGAAAAGAAAATACAGTTTCAGAACTGTGGAGGATCTAATATTTTGGATCATTAGCACAAAGATGAAATTTTATTTTAAATTTTACCAGCTATAAACCCTATACGGCATAAGTCAGCAATATGTTGCTATTGTACTCATGTATTTCCCATCTTATTCAACGTCACCCTTTTTTTTTTCATTTTATTGTGTGATATCTATGCAATAAATACCTATACAATCTTACCTTATATGACCAATTTGGATATGAATTTTTCGAATGCACTGCATAACAAATAAAGGCTTCATTTAAATTATAGTCACTTAACTTTATCCAACAGGGCACCTTTTTTGTCTTTTTCATCTTGATGTCTTTGTTTCAGACATATATTGGAAAGTGAACTATGATAGATTTCACCAAGACTTTCGGGACGAAGTGATGATAAAAGCTATCACTCGGCGTATAGATGATAATGGTAATTATTTTGGATAATAATGAATATGTATTATTCACTCATCACTTTCCGTGCGTGTCGTAAAGTGTTCTTTTATGAATGCTATCCATTATTGTCAATCGCCAAACAAAATGCAATACAGAGAAAAACAATGATAGCAGCTGATTAAACAAAAAAAGACTTGTGTGTTATATAGAATTTGTATTTATTTATGCAAGTTTAGTCGAAAAAATACGCAATTTTTGTGGTGTTTTATTGCAATTAAAAAAAATATTTCTAAAAATTCGGTAGTTTGCTTTAGGTATAGTATAGGTATAAATTTAGTTTATAAAACCTACATTATTAAATTAAAGTTACCACTGTGAACCTCATTGTGTTGTAGAAGATGCTAAGATCTCTTAGATATATTTTCTAAAAATTGTTTGAGTAGAGATATTTGCTCTCGGAGAATTTTTTCATAAATGTAAAGAAGTTATTGATCGATATTTTTGAAAATAGTTACAGGAATTCGAAGTATATTCTCCGAAGCAATGAAATTCACAGTCGTAATTTTAATCTTACATACATAACATAATGTCACGCCTCTTTCCCGTAGGGGTAGGCAGAGACCACAGACTTCCACTTGCTACGATCCTGACACACCTCTTCGGCTTCCTTCACTCTCATAAGGCTGTTCATACATGCTCGTCGGTTTAATCTTATCCTATCCTATAATTAAAGCAAACTACCGTTTTGTTACAAAACATTTTTATTCTATCAACGACAGGTACTCTATACATGTGCAAAAAATCATGGCCTTTAAAATTATAGGAAGTTAAAGAGTGTATCCGTACTGGACTATAGAACACATTACCTTTCGGCTTAGTATCCCCTTTCCTACAAAGACTACAATGTATATACGGAGATAGACGGGTATGTTGGCGTTTGCAAGCGACTCGGGTTCACAACGCCATCTATCCGCAATGATGTGTAACTAACCTCGTCAAGGTCATGAAACCTAGCCGTACCTACCTAAACCTGGCAACTTGATAGTTACTTCAGAGATTTATTTTCAATGAAACATTGAAATTTCAATTGTTTCATCAAAATTTCAATGCTGTCATCGAAAATAAACCTCCGAAGTAACTACACATATAATCTAGTTAGGTATTTTATTTAAGAAAAGCAAACAATAACTATCATCATATATAACCGTGGGAATAAAATTAATACCAAACAAAAACATAAGGAAAAAGACAAAAATACACTTGGGAGTCCTGTCTCACAGAGTCCTATCTCACATACAATCTCGACTAAAGGTGGAGCAACCAAAACCCGCCCCGAAGGCTACACCGTGACCCTAAACTCACACCATTAGGAGCAAATGCACATCACAATCACCAAATCACACGGGAAATACTTTAAATTTTCAGAGAAAATGGAAAGTGAAAAAAATAGGCGTACACATCCAACGACAGCCGACATTTTTCTCAGTGTTGCCAAATCATCATTACTTTACGTGTTTTACTTTCACAAAACCTAATGCTATCTCAAATATGAAAATTTAATAACTAGGCAAGAAAAAAATCACTTTAAATATACTTAGGTACATATAGTTTATTTGTTTTTGAGAAAATATAGACTTTAAATATTTTACATGGTAATCATGGTATAAACAAGTTATGACATATGGCGGCTAGGTGGCGCTAGTCTCTATTGGGACGGGAGTATTTGTTCTAAGAGACCACAGCATGCTTTCCTACTAACATTGTATTATTATTCACAGCTGGCGAACTAATGCGGGTGCTTCTACAACAAATGTATCTGACGTCTGCGGCGTGGACGGCGGAATCGAACCCAACATTGGCGGCCGATATACGCGATTGCTGTCGCCGCCTCGCCGGGGAGCGCCCGCTACTGCACCAACATGTGGAACAATATCTTAAGGTCTTAGGTATGTATTTTAGGTGTAATAGTGGGTACTAAAAAATATAACCCTATAACATAACATTGTTATAATATAACATAACACAACATTGCAGCGCCATATGAGTTTTTCTGATCTCTGCCATTGTAATAACCTTTCAGAGGAGAACGGCGCCGGCTTCGTCCGTCGGAATGGCGAGACTCAGGCCAGCTACGTGGTGCTGGCACGCCACGCGGCCGAGCAGCTCGCGGCGAGCGTGCTCGAGCACACCGTCACCGAGCGGCTCGGCTCCAAGGCCGCGAGGATCTTCAGGTATCGTTGCGTTGCCGAGGGGAGGGTGCTATATCTACTAAGCGCGATTAAATTGAGGGTAAACAATAGTGACCAGTTTTCTTGACCACATGTAAAGAAGTAACTGGTCAAGTGCGTGTCGGGCTATTTGCCTTGTAGGGTTCGTACTTGCCTTCGTAATATGCGGACTTAAAAGAGAAGTGTTCGGTAAGTAATTTTCAGCAGCAAGTACATTTTATAAGTTTTTGTACAACAGAAGATAAAATAAATTATACAGCAAGTTGGTAAGAGTAGAACGTACCTGGAGACTTGGAGACTGCCTGCGTGGCTCAATGTAAACAACATTGGGTTTACGATTCGGAGGTCGCGGGTTCGATCCCCAGCGGGGTACATATTTAGTACTCGGTTTGGTTGGTGGTAGGGCATATTAAATGTCCGCCTGGCTAGCTACCACCATCTTATCTAAATCTGCCGCCAAACAGCAATGTTAATATCATTGTTGTGTACCGGTTGGCAGAGATAAGATAGCCAGTCCCCCAAATAAGATGGGGTTTCCGGGTCAGTAAGCTACCATCTTCGCCCTCATCTTCACTTAACATCAGGTGTGATTGAGGTCAAGTGCTAACCTGTTGTGCATAAAAAAAAAATATTTTTATTTCGTCACTTTTGTGTATTCATACAAAAAATGAAAATTCTTTTAGCACATCACTACATTCACACAAACTTGATTCCTATTTATATGAAAACTGGTTAAACTTTATTTTTCAGATCTGTCCATAGTTACGTTTGTGTGTTAGTACTTGGGTGTATAACTTGAAATTGTTAGTGCAGGTATCAGCTATCTATTTATCTTTCCAGATTGATAGGTAGATGAAGCATTTATTTACGCCACTGCGTTCACTCAATTTTTAAATTACAAAAAAATATACATACAAATAAAAGTAAAGAATAGAAAATACAAAGAGCGAGTGTGCGCCGCAGCACAGAATAGATAATAGTACTAAGCCGCAGTAGCACAAATGGGTTATACAGTGTGGCACATCACTCAAAGAGCGAAAGTTTTCAGTTACAACCCCTACAAGTACGAGTGCATAAAAGTACGCGCATATTCCCGTCTGCGTGTACATTTGTGGTCAATCGTGAGTGAAAAGTATCCGTTGTTGATACAGCTAGTGTTGAGTAGTAATTATGATAACAAGTTAAATGAATGACAATGATGTGACAAAAGGAAAAAGAGAAGTGCATAGTAAGTTCCACTACAGTTCAGTGCCTGTCCATGGTTTTATGATAAGTTTAAAAAAAAACGGCTTAACAGTTCATCTGGTGGAAAATGGTGACACCTGTACCCTCCCAAATACAGGGGTAACAAGTGATATGTAAATAAGAACAAATTTCGCAATTACAGATTGATCCGTTCAAAGAAATACATAGAAGAGGAAGACATCCAGAAGCACGCAATGTTACCTAACAAGGAATGCAAAGAACTCACTTATAAGCTCTTAGAGGAACACTTCATTAGTGTACAGGTATCAAGCATAGTCATATATTATGTTGTGAACAATGAATTGTCCAATGTGTCTGTCAAATGGAAATGTCATTAACGGCCATAAAAATATAAATACAATCGAGTTGAGAACCCTCCTTTTTGAATACGGTTTAAATGCCAGTAACAGTACAGTCATTTCTAACATTTAGCAACATTTCAAAAATATACATATGACTATTATTCATTGCGCAAATATGTAAGTTAAAGCCATGCTCAATTATTTGCGTCATTTGGAGTAGATACCAAGTGGCTGCCGGAAGAAGGCTGATGCACCGGGAGAGGTAGCTGCCTGCTGGTCACCAGATCCTTCTACCAAAAAGGTCTTTTAATGAACGATAAAAGGCGTGCTTGATAGAATCCATTCAAAGAGGAAACGGCGCCTGCCTTCTGGGCATCTTTTGGAGGATTTTTATTTGTAAATACACTTGTATTAGTGCTGTGCAGTTTCGGCACGTAAAAAGAATCGAGCCATGGATGTCGTAAAAGGCGACCATGGGACTTTCCACCGAAAAACCTAAAGATTTGCACGTTTTAACGGCGATGGGGTCACCCCCTGACACGTGTGCATTCCTGTATACTTCGAAAGGTGAACCGTGGATTTTGTTTCAATCATTAAACTCCAAATGTTTGGGATATCTCTGACCATCCCATTTGGGATAAGGGTCGTGACGTTATGTATGTATGTATTCTATTTTGGATTGTTTACTATAATAAATGATTTTGTTCTCAAGTAGGTACTTACTCCGTACTTTTTCAAGTGTTTATTCAATAAATTATTAATTAAAATGTGACTTGTCACCTTCAGCCTCGGCCCATCCTACGACGTTGGTTCGCCGAAGCAGAATTGACATTCACTCCCCCGGTTTTCATCCTCTTCCCCTTGTTTATGTCTCTTGGTCTGTCTCCATTTGTGTGGTATTAATGAAACTATACCGGCCCCTTTTTAACATTTCAGCCAATGAGGAAAGCGGCATCGGCCGGCGGGATGGCGAAGGCAATATATTTGTACCACGTCAAATTACACGAGGTTCGTTCTAATCTAAAGGCGAATGAATTAATGTTTGTTTGTCTATCGGTCACGGGTCAACTTCTACATTGTCTGAAAGAAGTAAATGGAAACTCACTTTCTTAGATTAGGTTAGTGAACACTTTAATACGATTCGAATATAGGTCACGTGCCATGGTGGAATACGGCTCGTTATGGTGGACACGACAGCTTTAATGACCTTTTTGATGTAGTGGTTAGAAACTGCTATATTAAAAGGTCGCGGGTTCGAATCCCGTTAGGGACATATTTTTGTACGGACATGTGTTCCCGAGTTATGTATGTTTTTCATTTATATATGTAAATATTTCCAAAAAAAAATGTATTTGTGTAGTTTATTAACCATCTGGTATCCATAATACAGGCTTAGTTGCTTAGTGTGGAACTAGATGGCGCTATGTGTATGTGCAAAGATATTTATTATTTATGAACGACAGCTAAAATTATAAAGTACACAAAAAGTCTGTTGAAAAGAAAACTGGACAATACTAATTAGAAAGCAAAACGTCCATAGAATGTAGCCTACGTTTGACTTGAATGAATACAGATTTAAGGCTCAGAATTCCGTAGTAGGGGCGTAGTTCTTAGGCCCGTATTTCAGAATATTGCTCAAGTGTACTCAAGATAATGGTGTCGATTCGGATGTACACCAACTAAACTAAAACTAGTTTTAGAGTGGTGCCGTCGCATCGTACTGTTCCAGGGAGAAAAAGACAGTACTACTTTAAAACTGGTTTTAGTTTAGTTGGTGTACATCCGAATCGACACCATTGTCTTTTTTAAATGGTGGTAGATCCTACTAAATAACTTATCCAGTAAAATTATTAGGTCATAGTTATTCCTGTTCAGTTTATTCTTCTACAAAAAATCAGGATCTTTAAGATTATAGGAAGTCACAAACATTACTTAATTACCCGACTGCTCAAGGAAGGAGGGTAATGTTTTTCGAGTGATGTATGTCCGTTCCTTTGGCGTATCTTGGAGCCTAAACGGCTTGACCGATTTCAAAGTGCATGGTGTCGTTAGATTCGTCTTGGTACCTGAAGGTGATAGGATACATTTTATGGTAAATAATATGTAGTTTAAAAAAAAAAAAAAAAAAACACGCTACATTTCCACCATCTATCTCCTGGCTTCATTATTAGATCGTCGATACAAAGTGTAATTGTTGGACTCGACAAACAGAATCATATGAACCCAAACTCGAAGGGTTTACTAGTAGCCACTGAAGAGTTTCACCATCCACCTCCTAGCTCCACCATCAGATCAGCTTCAAGATACCAAATTACAATATTGTCATCGGAATTAAAGTTTCATTTCGATACGACAATCACAAGTAATACTAATTAATTTTCCAGATTTTATTACATTGTTAGTTACAAGTGAAGCTAATAAAAGCGTGTTAAAAATCCAACATGGCGCCCGCAAAACACAAAATATGCTTTTGGGTTTTTTCGTTTTTAAATACTTAAATAGTTATCGCTGGACTATGTGCTCACTCGTGGTTGCCAACAATCTAACGTGAGGTCGCGCCCAACTTGAAGCTACAGCGATAGCAATGCACCATCCTTCCTTGTCATTGTGTTGCGACATGACAAGGATGGATGGTACATTGACGTCATAAACGACAAGAATATTTTTTTATGCACGAGATAAGAATATTTTGTACTTGACATTGGTACCTCAATCACACCTGATGTTAAGTGAAGATGAGGTCGAAGGGGGAAGCGTACTGACCCGGAAACCCCAACACATTTGGGAGCTGGCTATCTTATCTCTGACAACCGGAACACACATTGCTGTTTGGCGGCAGATATAGATAAGATGGTGGTAGCTAGTCAGGCGGACATTTAATATGCCCCTACCATCAACCAAACCGTGTACTTAAACATGTATCCAGCAGGGGATCGAACCCGCGACCTCCGAATCGTAAACCCAATGTTGTTTACATTGAGCCACTTCTTTCAAATGACAAAATTTGAGGTTGATTTATAGGTTAGTTTTTAATTAACCGCCATTTTTATCAAACATGTTTGGTGTTTCTTGAAATAATGGAAAAAGGGTAATACCGATGACGACGATGATGACGACCTGTTTGGTGTAGTGGACCTCCGGATCGTAAACCCAATGTTATTTACATTGAGCCACAGAGGCGGTTTTCCAAAGTTGGGCGCATGACTGCTGGAAGGGGGATCCCAAAAATGAGGTATTTTTCCTGGTTCATGTGGCAACCACGTGGTTGGCAACCAGCTGTTTGGTGACGCGTGTAGTTGGCCGCAGGTGGCGCACACGGCGCAGGAGCTGTGCTACCGCGCGCTGCACAACGTGTCGCGGCGCGCGGCGCACGAGCGGCGCCGGCACGCGCGCCTGCTGGACAAGCAGCGCCGCGTGCGCAGCCTAGTGCACGGCATGCGCGTGCGCGGGGAGCCGCAGCAGAACATCGACGACGTGAGTCTACCCACCGCCCACTGTATGCGGGGGGGATATACACAGCATGCGCGGGTCACGATTATCCGGTATCGATTGGGACGATGTACAGGCACTCTGGTGCACGGCATGCGCGGGTCACGATTATCCGGTATCGATTGGGACGATGTACAGGCACTCTGGTGCACGGCATGCGCGGGTCACGATTATCCGGTATCGATTGGGACGACGCCAACCTGTAACGACACGCCATGCGACTCGTTGGTTCTCTTTTTACAGTATTCTCCTTGTTTGTTTCTTTTTCGGTTAAGTCATAATATTTTGTTTAGTCAGTTCATAATTTATCGTTGAAAAGATTGGACGTATACTTTTCTGTTATTATTGTTTGTATTCTATTTTATTCAGTATAAATATATATTACGTATATTCAATATAAAGTTCATCTAGTTATTTGTGTACGTGATACCCTTAAAAATAAAAGGTGTCACTGACAACGATGTAATAATCAATAATAATGTAATAGTCAAATTCAATACCACCCAAACACATTCGTGCCTGTTCACCAGCAAACGAGGTCCATTCCATCTGACTCTAGCTTTCCGAGATGCATCCGTACCAATCTTTGACCATCTTAATTTTTTGGGTATGGAATTAACCTCTGACCGAAATTTTGGACGCTCCATATAATCGCACGCTAAACCGGCAGCTAGGAAGCTTGGTATTCTCCTCAAGGTCAGGCGATATTTCACACGGAAACAGCTTTTGGTGCTTTACCAAGCACAGGTCCGCTCGGGCATAGAATACTGCTGTCACCTCTGGAATGTTCAGCCAAGTACCAACTGACTGCACTCGATTCCGTGGAACGAAGTGCCATAAGGCTCATAGGTGATCATTTGATGACTGCTAAATTGCAGAGCCTCGAACACTGCCCTGAAGTCGCCCGTCTAGCAATCTTTTACAGGATGCATTTCGGTGAGTGTGCGTTGGAATTACATAATCTTATTCCACCGTCGCCTTTCCATCTTCGGCCTACTAGGCGTGGGGCGATTCCACCCGTATATAGTTAATATACCGAACATTCGCATTAAGAAGTTCGACTCTTCATTCATAAACTAACAGCCAAGGTATAGAACTCCCTTCCCGTGTCAGTCTTTCCTGAATTCTAGAATCTTCAAAAGCAGAGTCAATAGGCATTTACTGGAATCGCATGCTTCTTCTTCAACCACATCATCACTTTCCATCAGGTGATATTACGGTTATCCAAGTTAATAAAAAAAAGTGATTTGATTAGATACTTTCCCCTAGGAACCATAGTCGAATTCGGTCAAAAAAATTTTGATTACTCATACAAAGTAAACCTGAAACCACCTTTAGTATGGAAGACCAACAATTTTTGGCTGGTGACTCCACTCCTGATTACGAACAGCTTTCCTAAGAACTATTGCCAAATTCAGCGGAAATTGTTGGACTTCCAAATTTGGTTTCAGAAGTTGTTCGTAATGTTTTTCGAGTGTATATAAGTATGTATGTACGAATATATATGTATCTTAATATGTAGCGTAAACGGCAAGATGGAGTTCGATTCGTCTTGATTTCTAAAGTGTCATAGGATATATTTTTTGGTAAGATATCCCACATGGCGCCCGCAAAATACAAAATATCGCGGTAGTAGTATTCACTTCTCACCGTGAGATGCTTGCTCATTCATCATACTATGAGCATACAAAAATCCTGCCTATAAAAGCTTTATGCATTTACAACTTAAACATGTAATTCGCAGGTTGAAGAAACCCTGACGCCGCCAGAGCTGCTCCTCATTCAAGGCATAGAGAAGAAAATTAAGCAGCTGAGCATGGCTGAGCTGGAACTAGACCGAACGCTGTTCATACTCAAATGGTACTTTATGTATCCGCACTGACAGTCACGTGATTTTGTACCAACGAAGCCATGACGTCAGACACAACACGACGCAAAATCTATCTCCCGCCAATATTACGTCTTTTAGGGAAGAAAGACGAGAGTGACGTAATATTTATTGTTATCATGCCAGCCCAGGGGACGTCCATTGCTGAACAACACAGGCTTCCAGAACGACCAGTTGGAAGCGACCTGCATCAGCGACTTCGTTGCTTTATTAGGTGATCTGTCCACCCAAGACGTCCCACGCTGCGTTTGCCGGTGTGTGGTCTCCACTCTAGAATTTTAATGATTATTTAGTGTTCCAAACATTTATGGAATCACCTACCGGTCTGTCCGTCTGTCATCAGTTGACATTTGGTATGGTTGTTGAAAATGGGAATTAGAACATTTTGAAATAGGCGATAACTTTTTTCCAAAAAAATT
Source organism: Oegoconia quadripuncta (assembly GCA_949316235.1). Lineage (NCBI taxonomy): Eukaryota > Metazoa > Arthropoda > Insecta > Lepidoptera > Autostichidae > Oegoconia > Oegoconia quadripuncta. The sequence continues at coordinate 12,736,278 of OX438758.1, forward strand.
TTTACTTAGATTTTGAAGTGGAGAGTATTTGTGTATTGTTCATAGTTTATCCGTTACAGGTGGGCTAATGTGAGAACTGAGGACCCGACTTTTCAGCCCATAACTCCCTTATTTGGCTTCACAAAATCTGTTTACAACTTTCACAATTTTTGTGAATGCTCACTGAATCCTAAGTTTCAATGACTTTAAACAAAGGGAGCCACACACACCATACGCATATATTTTATGTTGTTACGTTTTTATTTATATAGGTACCTATTTATACCCATTTAAGTCTGATAAACAATAGTGAGTATTCGTCAATTTGAAAGGTTTCAAAGAACCCTGCCTTGAGTCCCGTACCCTTATGAATGTCATTACTTCACAGAATTCGTTCCTTATTAGCGACACTATCGAGTGGTCAAATAATACAGGTGTTTTTTTTTAATGAACGGCTTCGATTCATAGCTAATATTGATTTTTCAAAAAATCAGTTATAGTTTTCATCAAAACCGAGCCTGAGACGAGACACCTTTGAGTACTTTTTGTATTCCTATCACCATCCATGTACACTTAAAAAAATAATTCTGTATATAAATGTACTCGTATGATGGCTGGGGCCTCACACAAACAAGTGATCCCTGACATCGCAAGTTGGATCGGCCCTTGGATATAACATGCCTCACGACAGTTAACGATTACAGCTTGTATATAGGTAGGTAGGTTATCAAAATAACCCAAATCTTTGTTATTTCTAAGAATCAATAATAAAAGTCATTTTGTTGTATTCTTAAAATTTTATTTGACCCCATTAAAACTCAATAGTCATTGAAACAATGTACAACCTATAGTGTCGATCGATTTGTTATTTAATTAATTATAAAATATTTCCGACTATCCGTCCGAGTGCAGTCAGACTCGCACAAAAACATACAAAAAAACTAATTGCATAAACTTTGAAGCAAACTTTCACTACCCTGAAGATTGAAGAAATATGGAGAAACGTGAAGAGAATCGCCAGCACACAAATGAGACGCATTAGTATAAAGACTCTGCTTATTAAGGGAACATATATTGTACAGTTAGTCGGCGTCAAATTCATTCAGCTTTAGCGTACTATTCAAGCTGTACCAACCGTTATTCCCTTAAAATAACCGGTCGTTGTGGAGATCTTTGAAGCGAGGCCTTTGTCCAGCAGTGGACGTCTTTCGGCTGATAAATGATGACCCTCTTGTGTAAACTATCATTTTAGAGACCTTTGGATGGTACAGCTTAACTACCAGCATCCTACCACTTGTAAAATTGCCCGTTATTTTTGGCGCCGACTCGACCAATCGACAAGTTTCGCCTAATCACATCTTTGCGGCGTCAAGGTCCACAAAGTGAATCAGACATTCGATGGTACACAATGAAGACTTGGATTCCATTAGAAGAAAACTAGAAATACAAACCTAGAACAACTTTAGAGAACCGACCTACACAGCGAGAGATTTTAATTAAATATCTTTTATAAATTACTCGCTAACATATAGGTGAATTTTTTAACGTAAGGAAAAAATAGGACATATTAGGTAAATGAAATATAAGGTATTGGCATAGGTAGTTCAATATTTGTTTTCAAAACCATAATCGAGTAATACGTTGTCGTTTGACGGTAGCGTTTGTAGCCTATTCCACATAATTACATCATTAAATGAAATAAATAAAAAAAACTTGGAGAAAATATGATTTCCAAATAAATTTCGCATGATAGGAACCCGACGGCTGCTCCGCTAAACACCCAGACTGTGCCCCCAGGGGTGCGACGGATAAATTCGAATGCTCCGTTGTGCCCCTTTAGTGTTCAGAAGGGAAATTTTTGAGTTACCTGCCGTGCTCCTTTTAAGTTATGAACACATTGGAGGGACAACTAAAATGAAATACTTTAAATATTTGTTTTAAATCTATAATGTTAAGGATTTTATTGAAACAAACAAAACTTTCTTCCTTCAAAGTTAAATTATTTTCATTATTATTATCATTTCCATCCTTTGTAGGGGTAAAGTGGAACCATAAATATAATGACATAAGATGTGCTCCACCAAAGGAGCATTACAGATCATACAAAATTTACCCGTTCTACTACCAAGGGCACACTTTGGGTGTTCAGCGGAGCAGTCGTCAGGAACCTGCAGAGAGAGGTGGTCATAACTCCACCGACAACAGCATAGCTCATTGAAGAAGAAGGACCTGTAAGAATCTAGCCAGTTGCATATCAGTGTCCGGCCGGCGCAGGAGTCGATGGTTTTGAAAAAAAAAACTAACTACCTATGCCAATACCTTCTATTTCACTTACCTAATATGCCCTATTTTTTTCCTTACGGTACAAAAACTCATCCGGCATATTGTACTCTTAACAGAATAGCAATATTTCCAATTTGTAGCGTGACGGTTTAGTTTTAGATAAAAATGGGTCGTGTCCTAAAAACCAACCGAACCGAATTAATCAACATCGTTATAATCATTAATTAATATTAACAGTATATAGATTATGTACGTACGTAGTTAAACACCTGTTATACAGTGACACCTAATATTTTTTAATATTACAGAGACTGACCGTTGTACGCGTTTGAAATAACCCAGGTAGGTATAGCCGAGAGTGACTGATGTGATATAGCTGGGTTTTAGTTACATTAGTCTTTTTAATGTTTATAGGACAAAGATAAGGAAGAATTTACATTTTTAAATAAAACCCAGCTACATCCTTGACTGTACAAACCTTAAAACATGATATACATGATACTTCTAATACATAACTGAAGAGGTCCCAAAATGCCCCCCATTTTTGAACTTGCAAAGAACATTTTTATCTCTCTGGTAATAGCTTCAGTTAGGTATTCATCTGCATCCTGAAGAGTACACCTTTTTTTAAGATGAAACAAACAAAAGCTATTAACAATATGCCTATATATGGACCTATCACTTCCGAAATCTCTGTGGGAAAATATACACTAGTAAATATATTGTAATTGTAAGTAAAAATCCTTGTACATTTCCCCACTCCCACTTATATGTCACTGCGTCCGCACCTTTACGTGCCGAGTTTGGTATATTAATGTTACTACAATTTTCTTGTGATGTAACTGTGATGCGTGACTGTGAATGATTTTTATATTCGACTTCTTAGTAACTATTACAAAACCGTTCGTATTAATCTAATGCGAATAATATCTTAGAACGGAATTTACATGAATAAGAATAGGTGGGATTTATTCATCATTCGCTACATTCGACCCGACTTCGCCTGCGAATCGGATGCATTCGACGGGTCTTTGGTTGAGTCCCTCCGAGATACCGAAGACGGACTCAAGTCAAGTGATTGGAAACAATCGACTTAGCCGAATGATATAAAAAAAAAATATAAATAAATATTTGGGACACTTACACCAATCATCTAGTCCCAAACTAAGCAAAGCTTGTATAATATGGATACTAGATAACGGATAAACATACATAAATATCTATACAAACATCCATGATTCACAAACATTTACCCTTCGTGGGATTCGAACCCGCAACCGTTGGTTTCGCTGACACCATCCACTACGCCAATCAGTCGTCGAATCATTCGTAGTCGCGCATCGTTAGTATATAACATGTCAAATTGCACGGCGCACAACGGTCCACTTCAAGCTAATAATTTTAACACTAAATTTGTCTAAATTAAAAAGTTATCGCATATGTACACTTTGTTCATATCCACTGTATGTTTGATATCCTCTTATATTTGTAGCTTAAATTGTCATCCAATTTATAAAACGATATTGTTCAGTTACCTGTATAGCCCAGAGAAAATACGGTTTGATCTCGGAAAAACGAATAACCGCGATTTTCTTGAAACATTTAAAGTGTTGTAAATGTAGTAACAATTGCCAAAAATTAAGCATTTGTAAGAAACGCAAGTACTAAGTAACTAAAAAAACTAAAGTGTCTTTCTTTAAAAAAATCTCAAGTGATGGGTATTTCTTTAAATTCAAAACATTTAGTGAAATTATCGTTACAAAATATTAGTTCTCATTTTTATTTCTTTGCAGCTCGACGACATTTTCAGCTAAAACACATGCATGCCTAACTATACATGCTTAGTTTTTTATCCTACATAAGTTAACTGTGTTTAACAAGTCTACCTAATTAAACATCAGTTAGTTTTTTCATTATTATTAAGATACAAATTAAAAATAGGATTTTCTAAAAAAATCTAGACTAAGCGCTCGTTTTTTTAGGCTTAATTATTCAAAATTACATCTCTAATATACCTCTATAAGATAGTAATTATATAAGTCGGTTCTGAATAATGTCTAGCTATATAGTATTTTCCCTGGGCTAATATTTCAGCTAGGTAAGAAACAGTAAGTCAGCTTTTTTCATTTGATACTAAGGGTTACCTTTTCATTTAGTAGCAGGTTTTCTAAGACTTTTTGTCATTACATGCTTTCTTAATAGAAGTACTTAGACATTACACCCCTTTTTATCTTTGGCTAATCACAGGATATCGAGCATGCAGTAATAAGTCATTATTTAATTTAAAGAACTATTCTAATGAAATATTAAAATACGGTGAAGACATCGATCTATCTGGCCTACGACATCGTCTTAACGCGAACGATTTCTCCTACATTATTCAGACTATACATATTGTCGGCCGGTATCACAATCGCAATTAGTGATAACATGAGTTTAACTTACACTATTGCAATATATTCTCTGACGCAACCTCCGTTCCTCTCTCCTAACTAGCCATTGTAACACCGGGCCTCAGAAAAGTTTACAAAAGCCCATTATTTTAATTAATTCAATCGAAATATCTCCCAAGCGACACCTATGTACACGGGACGATTATGAACAAGCGAAATCAAATAAAACATGCAAAATAAATTTGTATTATTTTATTTATAAACTAGGTATTTTACACAACTTAACAAAATACATACATACGGCAACTAAACAGAGCAACCAAAATAAAAACCATTCATACGGCGTCGAAACTTAGTAACTTAGTCCAAACAAGACATCGGTCGAACGCTTGTCGTGACACTTGAAGATTTTACGAACGCTTGATTCACGCAAATAGACATTTGCCAACATCTACAGATCTAGGGAATACACTTAAGAGGCTCTCAAAGTTCAAGTGCCACTCTAGTATTCCGGCGTCGGTGCCCAAACGCTGCTGCATTTATTCCACAGATCGATGTAAATTTTGTATGATGTGTGAAAATTTGAATGGCAAGATTATCTCAGTCCGTACGGTTGGAACAAATGTAGCGAGTGTCTGGTCGGCGACACTTGGCTCCTCTCCTAATACTGTTTACATGTGAACACCACTGAACCCTCTAATTTCATTTAAGTGTGTTCTCAATGATTAAATAATTTTATTTGTACTATCACAAAACATTTAACTCTCGCCGCAGCGATTCACCGCGCCGCGGATACAATATTGGATGGATTACATCTAAAATGAGTTATATTTTACTGAGGATATTTTATATTGTAAGCTTACAACAAAAATTAAGGCTAAGCCAAAATAATCTTCAGATAAATGACAAATCAATCCTTAAGCCAATTTTAAAATAAAAATATTTTATAGCTAGATAATAAAGTGCCAAATAATAACTACAGAACGCTAAATAACGTGTGATGTAAATTAAAAAAATATATATAAAAAAAAGCTCTATTCGAATATTTACAAAAGTAATGAATTGTGGTAACGCTAGTAAAAGGCATTAAAAAACCGGTAAAGTTACGTGAAAAGGAGGCCAATAACAAAACGGTGAGGGCAAGCCTTGCTCACGAAGCTTGCTCTAAACAGCTTTAGCAGTGCATTGTGAATGATCAGACTCAATAAGCAAAACTCAGATTCAAAAATTATACTCTATACATTATTTCATACCAGGGGCGCTAACTAAAATTTATCATTCAGAATTTCTAACCGGACAGTCGCTGTGTTCGTGAGTTTAACCTATTTTTGTTTTATTAAAAATTATGCATTAAGTGCTGTTGCACTGATAATTTCATTACGAGCTACAACTAGCGCAGTATATAGCATTTTATAAAAAAAAATCCAAATTTATTGCAAGAACTTATCACAAATTAAAATCAATAATCCCGTAAACGTCTTCTTAATTACCAAATATACTATTTACAATGCAAATGAGAATAATTTACACACTCCGTTCGTTAATACTAAATTTGTCATTTTAAATTTAATAAATATTCTCCATAGTAACGTTATACATATAAATTCATGATGGCCTAAATTATAATACTAAGATTTTGTATTTTATCGACACCCGGGCTAAAGTTGATTTTGCAAGCCTATCCCTCAGGAGAAACCTATTAAACTGATACATTGTCTTTCCTTGCACTTTGTTACCTTATCCAGAAATATTCTACTAATTTTAAATATAGTATTTCGGCAGCTTGATTCATGAGTCTATAATTTACGCGGTGAGATATACAAATTCGCTTATGAAGCTATTCGGAATTTCTAAACGAAATTGTGACATCGAGAATTTTCTAATGAAATCAGCCTTGCGATATGTTTAATGAAGGGACGCTGTGTGCGTTTACGATTTCAAAATGTATATTTAATTTTGTGCATTAGAATTCTATAATTAGAATTAAAATGAAAGCTTTATTTTTCGTTTCGAATTAATCACGTCTTCCTTCATTGAAAACATCACAAGTACTTACATATGCTAGGTAGGGTGACATGTAATCCTGGCTCTGTGAACTGTGAACACATTAGAGTCCCTCCTCTGGCAACCTTATCACCCGTCTCACTCTATCCCCTCGTGTTTATATGCCTCCGTCCCTCTTCGACGGAGACATTACAATATGCAGCAGGATGCCGAACAACAACTGCTTGAACCGCCTTTGCTCTTTTGCCGTTGATCTGAAAACAAGATAAAAGTTGTTTAAGTATAATGTTTAGTGGTTGTGAGTTGAGTCGGACTGGGTAACAATCACTTATACCTACACAAACTACAACATGATTGACTAAATCCATTGACAACACAGCCTGTAGACGCCTAATGTCTGACTAGATCGATAGAGATACGACTCTCCCATACTAAATAGCTTTATTCATTTGTTGATCAAGCAGATTGAATAGGTAATGTCAGCAATTGATTTGCTGCAATCAGCATTTGATGCATTTGATGAATTTGCAGGAAGCATTTGATCAGCAAATGAAGAGCAGGTGATTTATCTATTTTTGTAATGTTACTAACGTAGTTGCAATAAGTCATACTAACCAATAGATCTTTGTTATCTTTTAATGAATTGAATTAATCCTGTCACCTACGAATAGCTGAGGGATGAGAGGAGAGGTATCGCATTCCGATTGGCCCTACCCAGGTTCTTATTTAGGAACGGGCCTCCCCTTGTGGGCCGCCTATGCGTTCTCAGGTCCTCCCTACTGCCGAGGAAGGTCGCCGCGGGGTTTTAGTGGGTAAACCGCCCGACAGGGAGGGAAGTCCCACATCAGATAGGGAGGGGAGTCCCACATCACTGTCTCGCCGATCCCCAGGCGAGTGGTAAGCGTAACGCATTTCCCCTCAAAAAAAAGTTATTATTTATGAGTCCTTGGCAAAGCCAATCAGAGTGCTAAGCTGACAGGACTAACCCATAACTGATTCCAAGTTATCCTGATGTATTGATAGATGTTCCTCGCCTGTTATTAGGAGTCTGTAGGCTGTGTGCGATGACGAACTCTACATTCCGTACATACTATAACGTCTTGATGGAACTCCATAATGTACCATTTAAATTCATGGAGAAATTTCTCAAGAATCTTGGATGGAAGTATACAAATTGATGACAACGAACGACTTCTATCATGAAATTTACAAATAAGTATACGGAGTTACGGATATAACTTACGATTTTTATCAAGGGAGGATAGGTAAAGCATTTGTTAGGACCACCGAACTTCTGCAAATGTTAAATGGGAAGTGTGTTAATGATAGGAAAGGAAATTTTGTAATTTTTTCTCTGAACTAGTCAAGAAGATGGTTCAAGTTCAGTACTACCAAGGAAACTTGGGTTTGATTAGTGTTACTACCTTGCATTATAGTATAAATAAGATCACAAAATGATCCAGTAACACATTTTCCGATTCGAATACTGTTCGCAACTTCGAGACGACACCTCGTTGCAGTTGACATTCACGGAGCTGTTGAGACAGTCGCTCGAGGTCATGAAGGTTTTAACAACCTGGAAATTGCTCTATGAATAACTTAACTAAAGCGCAAAAAACTACCTTGACGAATCGTTCCTCCATCGTCCTATATTAGTTATATTGTGTGCAATAGAGTTTCAGTTTTGTAGCAATATATATTAAAGCCGAATAGATTATGAGATAAACAATTGCTGTGTAAATAAAGTTATACTTTTGTTAAGATAAAATCATAAAAGGGACTATTATGATGGTACTTTTAATTTCATCATGGCTGTCCGTATTTTACAGCATCATAAATCTTGCTGTAAACTACATCGTTCGTTACTTAACTTCATAGGAAGATCTAGAATAATCCTCACATATAACTGTACTGAGACGAAAAAGAAATCGCACACATTGGCGTATGGGGATCGTTGGAAAGGTCTTTAAGAATGTCAGCGGTTATATGTAACTTTATTTAGGTGAATATTTCCTCCGAAAGGCAAGGCGAGCGTCACCGAGGTAAGTAGGAAGCAGCCCTGTACATAGGCCGCAGAATCTCGGCGCACGAGACACACTGTCCAGCACTAGTTGCATGACGGTGGTGCAGCTAAGCGTAGCTAGTAAAGATACGCACCGTGCGAATTAGGCTCGGGCAGGTGCTCGCGCGGCACCAGGTGCATGACGGTGGTACGGCCCATTGGCAGGCCGAGCGCGCCGAGTGTCACCGAGCTGTGCAGGAAGCGGCCCTGGTAGATCAGCCGCAGGATTTCGGCGCGGGAGACGCACTCTGTCGCCCAGTCCGCTGGAAATTTGAAAAATAAAGCAATTTAGGAGGCTGGCGTATACGAATGACTTAGCATTTTTGTCACTGTCAGATTGCATATCACAAAATAAATATAATAAATTCAATAAATAAAAAGACAAATAATTTTCTAAATGGATAGGTACAAGTAAAAAATATTTTCACTTAAATTGAACCATAAAAATTGGCATAATATCAACAGACCTTAACGAAATTTATATTGGACCACCTTGGTGATAAACCTTATAAAATACATACAGACGAAAATACTTTATTAACGTCAGTTAAAAACGTTACAAAACTGAAAAGCTCATTATAAATAATACCTAAATAGCTTATTTTATATTGCATATTTTAAATAGGTACTTCCAGATATCACGATTGAAAAAGTGGCAGTTTTTATCAATAATTTGAATTTCCCGAAAATAACCGTAATTAAAGCTATTTATGTATTATTTATAATTAGGTTTTAGGCCTCACGAGTGCAGGTCAGAGCGATTTTGTTGATTTATTCTATATTTATAAAGAAATCTTAATTTAACCAAAAAACCAAGGACGCCACTGGACGGAATAAACCCTCTTAAACTTAAAATACTTATTAACTAAATGTAGTTCATCATCACAATAATCTAATCATATCGCTTGTGACTTGTGTGACATCTCAGATTATTTTAACAAATAGGACCTATAATCAGTAAACATGCAACTTGACAAAATAAAAAAATTATAGCTTCACATTTTACCTTAGAAAGCAGAAACAGTAAATTTCAATTTCTAGTTTTCTAGTAGGTACCTATATCAACGGAGATAATTGCAAGAACGAATATATTTTTTACCCAGGGAAAATTTTAAAAAATACACGCGAGCAAAAAAAAGCTCTAGTTTGAAAAACTACTTTTTCTAAATATTTCAAAAAGAACAAAACATGCAATCTACAGTACGTACTACATACATAATATCACAATACATCACCCAATCAGCATAAATCTCCCCAACTTGTATTGCTATCTACATGGAAGTATTTGTCTTAATCGCTACACGGGGCAGGCAAGTTGGCAAACGCAACACGTCGAAGAAAATATTTCTAAACAAAAAAAAATACGACATTCTAGCTGAAAATCAAATAATTTCAATCGAAATTCCATCTCCCCGATTAAAAAAAAAAGAAAAAACGACATAACATGCCATGCCCCCAGAGAGATTTGAACTCTCGACCCCTGGTTTACAAGACCAGTGCTCTAACCCCTGAGCTATGGAGGCTTACGACGGAGTCGTTGTAAATGTTGATAGCATTGACTAAGCGCCAACTCACACACACTATTATAAGTTTACACAACACAAGCGCAATCGTACCGCCCGCTGTTGTCGTTCCTCGAAGTTGTGCATAGATGGCGCTACGTACATTATTCAACGAACGCATTGTCCATTGTGCCAAGATACGATTTTACGGAACTTTGAATGATCCGTGATTTTATTCTTATTCAAATTTGTAAAAATGATTTCCTCAAATCATTTTACTAATGAATTGTATTTAACATGGAAACGCAACAACAGGGCTCCGCAGCTCTGTGGCAAGGAAACAAAGCTAAAATTTATAGGTAAGCGGCTATATTGTGCAATCAGTCATTGTTTTACCCTACTACGGATAGTACCTAGTAGGTACTAGCAAGATAGAAAATAGACTCCTCGTGCAGTTTTTTATTTGGACGTGACGATTTGTATTGAAAAATGTGCAGCGCCTCTAGCGGACAGTTTGCAAAACGATTTTTTTCATAGGGACTTTTTTCGTAAACGCGAACGCGATGGTAACGTTAAAAATGAGACAAAACTCACAGTTCACACACTGTATCGTGAGTTTATCCATCCACTTATCGCTCCGATAACTTAGCGAGAGTGGAGCTTAGAGAAACTGTACCTACCAACCCATCGCTAATTTGTCGCTAGGGGTGTGTGTGACATTTTACTGTTTATTTGTCATGTCATCCACCGGTGTCACCTAGGGTTGCCAACTTTTTTTAGAAATTTAGGTAAGTATACAGTAGTATTTAGAGAGGGTAAGTAAAGGGTACGAATTTATAAAAACGAGTATAGGTATTAATTCTTTCTACTTTTTGCGCCTTTTGTTAGTACCAGTTGGGGTTTCCGGGTCAGTACGCTTCCACCTTCCACCTCATCTTCACTTAACATCAGTTATGATTGAGGCCAAGTACCAATCCGCTGTTCATAAAAAAAACCATAATGTTTTATTGTTTTTAAAAGAATTGCACAACTTTAGACGTTCTAATTCTAAGTTCATAGAAAGCAACAATTAGAGTACCTATTTTTAGAGCACTCTATAGTGTTATGGATTGTACACTTACATGACACAGAGCACAATAATCTATTTTACACTACAGTTGCCAAACCTAGTTTCCTCCCATCTTTTCGTAAGTATTAGGTCCTTACTTATGAAATTGGCGAATTTCATTAAAACTTTTTTCTCCATACAAACATTTTTGATTTTTTTTTGGGAACGGCAAATCCAAATTTAGCTAAACTTTGTGTGTATTATCGGATAACATTAAGTATAGCCAGCGTTAATTTTTAAAAGTAACCGCTTCATAAAAGTTTCAGCGAATCTAAGAAATGATTATGGGAAGCACATGAAAAGAACTCTGTTCAATTTTTTTTTATTATGTGATTTAGCCCAGAAATTAAAAAATATTTCATGTGAAACCTTGAAATAATATTCCATTTTCCAAATAAAAAACAAATTTGGATATAGCTTTGAAAATCGCAGGAATTGGTACATATGATTAACGAAGAAAAAAACTCCAATTTCATAGGTAAAGACCCGATATAACAAATAATAATTTTCAACAGTATTGAAAATTTTAAATTAACTTCGTAATAATATCCAGAGTACAGTCAGCATCAAAATTACCTACATTGGTCAAATAGTCAAGTATTTAAAAAAATAAAACTTTAGTGGCCGTGTGGTTTCCAGCAGAGTAGAATAGGTTCAACCTGTCTCTCCCCGTGGGTGTCGTAAAAGGCGATTAAACATTCGTGAACATAACAGTTATAGATCAGTGATTGGCTCTCAAACAATCTTGCCTGCCCAGCGTGGCGATTAGAGCAAATCCTCCCATGGAAGGAGATGCAAATGTAAACCATTTGTCTTTACTTCATGTTGGTCTGCAATACAAAGGCAAAATGTACTTTTTTTTAACTGAAAATTTATTTATTTAATGTAGGTAAGTATGTCATTACATAAAACATCCTATTAAAGAAAAAACGTACATAACGTCACGAACTTTATCCCAAATGGTGTGGTCAGAGATATCCCAAACATTTACTTCCAAACAACATTCACATTTCACCGTTAGAAATATGCAGAAATGCACATGTGACATCGCATCGCCGCCGTTTAAACGTGCAAGTCGTTAGATATTTTTTTGTGGAAAGACCACATAATCGTCTTTTACGTCAAATGAAAGAAGTTTTACGAAAGACCCCCAAATGTGTTGGGGTTTCCGGGTCAGTACGCTTCCACCTTCGACCTCATCTTCACTTAACAATAAAAAAAAAAGTCACCCACGGGAAGAGACGGGTAGGTTCTATCCCTTTTACGTGCCGACACCACGTAGTTAAGTTCAATTTTCTAACAAAATTTTATCACCGTGGTTGCTAACATAATTTTCATGCTGTGACTATGTTAAGTACCTACCTACCCAACTATCTAGGTTTGTTCAACAATCTATAACTGTATTTTTTTATATCACTGCCGTATGGACATATAAAGTTAACAAAACTCGTCTGTGCTGAGCAGTAAATCACCCGCCAGCCCGGCGTGGTGCAGCACTATCTCTTACTAAAGCCCACTGCAGTAATGTGTGTAGCCGAAACTGCCCGAAACAATACCTACCTAAGTTGCAACTCATGTTTCACTACACTAGTGGATTTTATTTACACGCGGCTTCAATATTTAGCGGTGGCAATCCGTACCACCGCGGCGTGAAAAAAAAATAGATCTTTAAAACCGATGTGGAGGTTTTTAGATGACTTTTTCATTTAGGTGAATATTTGGTGAGATTAAAAGTTGTGAAACTATAATTTTTCAAATATCCATTACTTTCAGTAGATGGCGATTTAGAATTTACCGACCGTAAAAATAACTTTGTATTTAACTATATATCATTGTGAAGTATTATGAAATACAAAGTTATTTTTGCGGTCAGTAACATAAGCAGTGATTAACAGGAGTAATGACCTACGCAATCTGAAATTTATGTCCAGACTCGTTTTTTATTTCTGATTCCAGCGTAGGTAGTTGGGAACCTTTATTAATATAGGGTACGTACTCGGCTTATTAACAATCTTAAGTTACGGGTTCGATCCCCAGCTGGTGCATGTTAATATTCGGTTTGGTTGGTTGTGGCATTTTTATACTACTCTCATATCATAAGTTCCTTATATTTCGACACCTGTTTGGGTAGTGGTTAGAAACTCTGACTGTTATAGGTCGCGGGTTCGAATCCCGCTAGGAACATAATGTTTGTAAGATGAATACAGACCACGTGTACTCGAGTAATGGATGTTTTTATGTTATGTGTATATTTACAAAAAGTAAACGTAGGTACTTGTGTAGTATAGTACTCGTAAGTATATCAAGCATCAGGTATTCAAATACAAGCTAGTTGTTTAAGAACTAGATGGCGCTGTATGTACACTCAAGGATCGAAAGAAATAAGTAGAAATATATTGGTTCCTACAATGCAAGTGTCTGTTTACAACGACATGAGATAGACGCCTGCTATCACGTTCATGCTTTATCAATCCATCAACCCAATATTCTTTATCGCGCAATTAACAAAAACTACATAAATGAATTATGTGCGTAAGGAGGACGCAAATCGTCTATATCGTATCTTTGTAGACTATGGGGCATGCTAGTCCCGCTGGTAACAAACAAGGTGGATATCTTTCTACAGGTGAAACAAAAGCGGTTCCACACGCCCACCGCAGACATTACCCGGTAACTGACCTCGCACAACATAACATCATCTCACAAGCTCGGCTCGCGGCTTCACACCCGACTAATTACAGTTTTTTCACACTCAATGAGTCATCGCGGACATAGTGTCCAGAGACGAGAAAACAATGGCCCATAAATGCCAGCTATTTCTGTTCCGACCTAGTCATAATAGTCGTATTTCGTGCTGTTTTATGGGTGTTTGTTAGTTATGTATGACACTTAATGACCTCTCCAGTAGGCATAACAGCATAAGTAGGTAAGTACCAGGTGGTTGTTTACTAATTTACAAGAAGGCGGTTTTCCTATGGCAAGAATAAGCAAGTGACAAGGCATGGAACTCCCTTCCGGCGTCAGTCTTTCCTGAATCCTACAACCTTGGGATCTTCAAGAGCAGGGTGAATAGGCATCTACTGAGATCGCGTCTTCTTCATCTTCGGCCACATCGTCACTTCCCATCAGATGAGATTGTGATCAAATGCGTATCCAGTTGACCATTATAAAAAAAAGTGACACCGCGAGCTAATGTTCAGTCCCTACTTCGCACTTATCTTCAAAATATACGGGCGAGTGGAAAACAATGATCGTGTATTTCTGACACAACTTTCCTTTGCTCACTTGAATAACAAGTTAATTCAACGAGTACTACATCTGTGGTCTGACATTATGTTTTCTAACAGGATGTATGTGGTATGTAAGTACAACCTGTCAGAAATATTTATACACCATACGCGGGCCCATTTAGGGAACGATGAATTTATGTCAGACCAGTGGTGGAGTCCAGTAGTTCAACATACAAGCCAAAGCCAATTGATTGTGTATCCAGCAGATACAGTGTTGATGTGAGATTTACGAAAAATGCATGAAAATTCTTCCATGATCAACCTTCGTTGACACAGATAGAGTGGCAGACAATGGCTCCAAACTTATATGCACATATATTATTTGAATGCAAAGATAGCCTATCCTCGGTTACGGCTCTGGGGCCAATGAAGGCATATTGGTTGCAGAAAAGGTGCCACCACGAGCAATGGAGCGCACAATATAGGACATGTCATTGATGGATCGTGTACCATGTCCAAATTCGATGTAACAAGCTTAAAATTGAGACACTGGGACAATAGAAGATGGACGAAATCAGTAACAGAATGATGGCCTACTGGTAACGCTACATTAGGCAGATCACCAGCTTGATGATCAGAAGCCAGTGGACGAATAGCAACGGCCCGGAAAGGATATGCCATGATAGATACCCAGTAGTGGCTAAATATGATGATGATATTAAATAAGAGGATTTATGATTACATTTAATTATAATAGACTAGCATTCCGCCCGCATTCGCATTTATAATATTAGATAATAATAAATAACTTTGCACATACACACAGCACCATCAAGTTACACACTAAGCTTGGGGCTTGTATACCATATGGTTGATAAACTACACAAATACATTTTTTTTGTAAATAAATACATATATAAATTCAAAATCCCATAACCCGGGAACACATATCTGTATTCATCATACATACATATGCCCCTAGCGCGATTCGAACCCGCGACCTTTTGGTATAGCAGTCAGAGAGCAAACAGGTCGTCATTAAATCAGCACTTTAACAATGAAGTTCTGCCAACTGTACTTTTCCCCAAAAATTGTCTTACTTTTTATTTTAACATTTAAACCATGATAGATGACGTAATCGATGAAATCTACTTTAAATTACCCTTAGAAAATACAAAACTTAAGCTAGCTTTAGTTTCAAATATCAGTAATTAGGATCATACACTACATTTAAAATCGTATAACATAGATTACCGCCACCCACCACTAAAACGAGGCAAAATACCTAGTGTGTTCAACTTTTGCCAACTAAAACTATTAAAGTCCACCATAATTTCGGTTTATAGCTCATCCGCTGCGGTTTTACGAGCAAAAACCCCCCCATTACACCGCTACGTCCTCATTTCCATAGTTCTCACATACGAACACCCCATTGGACGTTCGGTCTGACCGCTCACCCGTGGCGTCATAAGAGATGTAATAGATATTTATGGACAATTTCCTTGTAAATAATGCCAGTTTTGATTTTGTTGGACCTTTCGCCGTCATCGGTGTTTGATCTCTTTATTGACAGATACAGTCGGCGTCATAATTATTGACACAGGGATGTTTTACATGTGTAATGGTAGGAAGTTGCCTATTTAATGAATACCATCAATCGTAAATAAGAAGATGAAAAAGAAAAAAGGCAATTATAGAAAACTAATTAACCGCCTCCGTGGCTCAATGTAAAACAACATTGGACTTACGATTCGGAGGTCGCGGGTTCGATCCCCAGCGGGGTACATGTTTGAGTACTCTGTTTGGTTGGTGGTAGGGCATTTTAAAGTCCGCCTGGCTAGCTACCACCATCTTATCTAAATCTGCCGCCAAGCAGCAATGTTAATAGCATTGTTGTGTTTCGGTTGTCAGAGATAAGATAGCCAGTCCTCCAAATGTGTTGGGGTTTCCGGGTCAGTGCGCTTCCACCTTCGACTTCATCTTCACTTAACATCAGGTGTGATTGAGGCCAACCAACCCGATGTGCATTAAAAAAAAAAACTATTTAAAATTTGTAAAATTCTTCCAGTCATTGTAAAACATAGATATTTTAGTTCATGTAAACAGTCATAGTAGTCGGGCGCTCACTCTTCGCCTCACTCACGTATCGCCCATAAACTTGGAACCAAATCCAGGGCAGTAGGTGAATTTGAAGTCCCTCGAGTAGATAACTATTATGGTGATCGGTAGAACGCTTAGAAAACGCGTACCTTACCTTCTTAACACTTTGCCTGTCCATGTCAGAAATGAGCCCAAAAAATGCAGATTCGCCAAACTAAAAAAATCCTTGTTGTAAAAAAAACCTGTAACTCCTATTGTAAATGCTTATTCAGTACATTTGACGACGTCAAAATTGTAACTAGGGAACTAATTAGCTTCAATATAGCTTCTTGTGAGACTCGAGCTCCACAGACAAACTGCAAACGGTTTTGTGGGGCATTGTATAAATTAAGACCATGTAATCGATTTAATAATAAAAATAAAAACTACAGTTATCAAAAATAATCGTCTAGGGTAGGCTATACCATTAATCACGTAAGATAGTCCCTTGTGAATAACTGTGACATCGACATAGTACCACATTTGGGCCGTCAGATATGAAGGTTTCGTCATGATAATTACCTTAGCGGTTATGTTAAACACCAGACAACCTCTTCTTTTTTTAGAAAAAGTAGCTTGGCGTAGTAGATATGTAGGTAATCTAAACATTTCAAGCACATCACTCAAAATAATTGGTAGTGATATGAATATACCTCCTACTAAATAATAAGGTACCAATTTCGTGACACTTTGTAATTTACCATGCTAATTCGGTACAAGTAACAAGTCGTCTAGCATTCTCAGTAATGTATACCGAATTGTCATGATATATTACAATTAACACTATATCAAATAGGGTACAACTGCCGGTGGGTATACTAAAGCGATATAGTTACTCGTACATACCTTCTGGCCAGTTGTCGTAGACATGTATGGCGATGTCCCCGGCCGAGTCGACTGGGTTGAACACAAACTCCTTCGTCTTGCCCGACACCAAAATCAGCCGCAAGTTAATCTAGAACAAAACAAATAATATTCAGTCTATTGTCTTTGCGGTTAGCATATTGTGGGCCACGTTAGCCCTGTTTTCCAATTGGATATAAAATATCCTATGTTTCAATACAGGGTATGTTCTACCTATATATCAAATTTCATCTAAATCCGTTCATCCGTTTTGCTGTGATTGCGCAACAAATAAACAAACATCCAAATTTTCGCATGATAATATTAGTTATTATATTATTCTATCCTATAGCGTTCGTCTGTAGTCCAGTGCCTAGTAACGAATGGACATAATAAAATCTATATAAGATAACTTGTGCCGCACCGACAAAAATAAACATTGGAGAAATGGGTAGTAAAACCATAAATTAACTAAATAGTTCCTAATCGCGTTTCTCTCAGCACAATCAAAAAATTCAGGAACTATAAAATATGTGATACTTTAAACATTGTATAAAAAAATATTTTCCTAAAAATTACATACATAAAAAAATAACCTAGAATATTTGGAAAAGATGATAACATTATTTAATAAGAAAAAAAGAAGAAAAAATAATCCCGCGACCCTGCCAGGATTCGAACCTGGAATCTTCTGATCCGTAGTCAGACGCGTTATCCGTTGCGCCACAGGGCCAGTTGACAGGATGTTCAAAATAGCGTACATATATTTTAACAAGGTAATTTTTAGTAATTAAATCTTTAGAAACAAATAATATTAAACAATCTACCAACACCTTAAGGACAGCCACAGAGATAGCTGAATTAGGGTTGCATCAGATTTCCTGTTAAAACAATCGGAAAGAAACATTGTGGGGAAAGTGTCGGCGCACAAGAAACATCTTCGACTTTCCTGTTCTTTTTTTAAAACAGTAAACATGAATACGAGTATGTACCTATTACAATTTCCCATTTTTTGGGAACTTGTACCTTGAATAAATAATCTGTGGTAGTGCACCAAGCGTACCTATATTACCTAGATATTTGTCATTCAAGGAGGTAAAAGGTGGTAGGTATAGCCGCCAATTTTTTAACAACGCGGTTTATAATGTAACATAAAAAAGTAAAACTATGAATGAATAGGTACAAATACTAACATGTGTGGTCTTGAACTGTTAGTAAATTGAAAGCAATAAAGAAATCCTAGGTAAAAGAGGTGGATGCCTATGAACTAGTGCGGGAATCACGAATATTTCGCACAATTTGTAAACATATAGGTACCTACCTACATCGAATTGATGATCTTCACAAAGGTTAAAAAAACATACATACAGTTAGGTACCTACTTACCTAACTTTGCTCAGTCTGACCACATTCAATGGACAAATATAGGTACCTAGCCGATTAGTACTTAGGTCTCAAAGTAGGTTATGACACTATGTCTTGAAAACCCAGAAATATTTAGAACGACCAGTCGCTGCGATCGTAAGAACCAGTGTAGGCTGGCCGCGCGCCGCTACTAGAAACGTGAACGTAGCCAGACCTGCTTATACTGGAAGTGTAACGGCCATCGTGCGGACGCGTATACCTACATAATATTCTTGTAAATAAACTGTGAAGAAACAGATTAATTGCTTTGAACCGGTCCCGGAGAGTCATATCGCTCGACGCAACTTATAAATTGCTTCTACCTATTGCCAGAGGCAAAGTAAAGATAGTTTCTATACGTACCTACCATCTTCTCGCCTCGAAAGCAAAATATACCGCAGCGGTCATGTGTGTTGTGAAAATATCATACTGTGAAAATACCTAGCTAAAGTAAACTAATATTGTAGTACCCTCATTAAACTGTTTGATTTTCCAGATCGGATCTGCAGAACTGAAGCTTAGAATCAAGTGTAACTCCCAAAAATAACATCGTACCTATACCTATCTACAAATTTAACTGTAGCCTCGTCAATTACAATAGGTTACAACCCATTAATTATTCTTATCGGTAAGAATAAAAAATGGTTAATAATAAGAATGGTAAGGCAAATATTTATGCTTTTTATTTTTGTCATTTTGTCATACTGGCTATGAATCAAAGCAACGCACGAAATAAACGGACAGCACTATATTCACTTTTATTCTATGGATCGAGTATTTCCGCAACCAGTGGCGAGGTATGAGCTCTCCGGGGTCTGGTTTCCTGACTGAAGCCAATATAGGTACGAAGAAAGACGCAAAGGCTAAAAACAATGGTCAAGGTTTTTTAGTTTTACTCCGTCTTATTGCTACAAACTTAGGGAAGCTTAGCTTAGGAGTAAGGAGGACGTGTCGTGATAGAAAATAAAAGTGACGTTACTAACGTAGTAACTATTAGGTCCTTACCTATGAAATTGGCGTTTTGTATGAAGAATTTCATTAAGACTGTTTTCTCCATACAAACATTTTTGATTTTTTTTGGGAACGGCAAATCCAAATTTACCTAAACTTTGTGTGTATTATCGGATAACATTAAGTTAAGTATAGGCAGTGTTAATTTTTAAAAGTAACCGCTTTATAAAAGTTTCAGCGAATCTAAGAAATGATTATGGGAAGCACATGAAAAGAGCTCTGTTCAAATTTTTTTTTTATTATGTGATTTAGCCCAGAAATTAAAAAATATTTCATGTGAAACCTTGAAATAATTTTCCATTTTCCAAATAAAAAACAAATTTGGATATAGCTTTGAAAATCGCAGGAATTGGTACATATAAGACCCAATATTAAGTAATCTGTGACGTTACTGGCATTATGTTGAAAGAAACGGTGATTTAAATAAATACAAATAATTTTAATATTTCAAATAGGGGGAGCTGAGTCTGTGATGCAAAATGTAGTCTTATCTACGTAGATATAAGTGCTCTTAGGCCTAGTTTACATAGCTGGCATACCCCTGGGACACCCGAGACTTGCGGCGGCCATATTTCATTATTCCCGCCATCCGGGAGTCATCCGCCATTTTTTTTATTTCTAACATCACGACGCGGGGCGTAATTTTTATGTATATTTTCCTTGTAATGTCATTGTTTTAGGGTTCTCTTTTGTAAGATGTAGACCCAAGTTAAATATATTCCAATTCAGCGGTTCAATATAAATTAGTACCTACGAAGCTACGTGTGCGCTAGGGTAGACTAATTGTTACTTACTTGTAGACTAATAATTTGTATTGTAGGTTCAGTTTATGACCAAAAATCAATTAAACAGATCTGTATCCGTAATTGAAACACTTTTACCATTTTTGCCCTAAATAGCGCATCACGCAAAATGTCATATTTTTTTTTGTGAATAAATTACGAAATATTCGAAGTAAACATCAAGGGTTGTCTCAACTTATGTCTCTTTTGCTTCAGTCTACCCAACGCATAAGTTTCGTAACACATTTTTAATTAAAATATGTATTATTATTTTAAATTAAAACAATAAAGTGGCTCTAGTCGATAATTACTAACACTTTTTCTTGCTTCACGCAATTTTTTTTATCCAGTACCTAACATTGGAATCTACAGCTTTACACTGTCTTGTTTTCTTATGCAAAAACATTACCCTCCCTTTTGGCACAGTCGGGTAAAAAAAGTTGCAATTCACATGCGAATAAACCCTATTTAACTAGTAAAAAAATGTGTAAAGGGTAGGTTACTTACCTAATCTATATACGATTTACGGAATCCTTCACTTCTCACAATTTCCGAAATACCAATGCAAGGGGTCCGCTAATGTCTGCTACAAGTGTATTATTTTTCTATGGGGTCGTGTTATTTATGCTTAGGGCTGCCACGCCCCGGTTCAAACTCCGAATCGGTTCCATTTTCGAAAGTAAACTGGAATATCCTGGACGACAACTTCCAATGACTTGGAAAATAACGATAAGTTTGCAACAAATTTTTCAAAGTTTAAGTTACTTTATTTCTTCATATAGCTATGGCAATGTCAGCGTTGAAATGTTACGATGTTATTTATTTTAAACCGAGCTAGCTATTTTGTGGCAACGCTATACCTACGTCTGTGAGACGCTTCGAACAATAGAACAGAAAATAAGAAAAACGAAAGCAGATCAAAATCGACTTCAAATTTGCAGTTACTTAGGTAATATACGTAAACCGTTGATTCCGCAATCATTAAAAGTACAGCTGAAATACGTGTTTGTGCACGTAACTACTGTACGTGCTGAGGTCAAGTCAAAGTTTAGGTTCAAAGTCATGGTTATTAGAAACATTTTGTTACCAGGTTTATTACAAAACGGTTTTAGATAAGATGCTGCAATTTATCTAACATATTCTCATATCATGTACCATCAAATTAATAAGAATACTTAAAATATAATTAAATGACTTACGGCTAAAACAAATAAATGTTTTCCATACATGGCAGCCCTATTTAGGGTTGAAGTGGCATACACAGACAGTTCCGGGGTTAGAGTGGGATATTTTTTATGTCCACAAGAGATTTAGAACTAACCTGATTCAGACGAGTGATATTTCGAATGCCACTGCTATTTATTTAAACATTTCGAATTTAGAATTAGAATGAAGTACCTACTCACGTACTTCAAGTAAGAATAACAATATAAAAATATGGGTGAAAAATAGCAGTGACAAATGTTTAACGGTCACAACTTCCGCAATGCAGTGTAGTGTCATGCAGACCCAAGGCTAGAAGACAACTAGAAGATTACCCTATTTTCTTTATGATTTATTTTCAGCGTAATAAAGTATATTCGTAGGTATAGCAATAAATCATAAAATAAACTCAATATCAATCAGAAAGTCAAAAATGTTTTTTGATGTTAAGTGAAGATGAGGTCGAAGGTGGAAACGTTCTGACCGGAAACCAGGGGGCCTGGCTATCTTATCTCTGACAAATGGAACACAACATTGCTATTAATATTGCTGTTTGTCGGCAGACTTATATAACACGGTGGTAGCTAGCCAAGCGGACATTTAAAATGTTCTACCACAAACCAAACCGAGTACTAAAGTTGTAACGCCGGTGATCGAACTCGCGACCTCCGATTCGTAAACCCTATGTAGTTTCACATTGAGCCACGGATTTATAACCAATTCAAAGTACAATTCTGCTGCAATTTTCAACAAAATCCACAGTTTATTAAAATCAAAATAATGAGGACTCATTTGTTCGCTCCACAGACAACACAATCTACTAATGTACACACAACCTGGATTCAGACGACGAAATCAAACAGCGACTAAGAGCGTACGTACACGGTACGACAGCTAAACAATATTACCAGTGCACACTCCCCAATGCACGGCTAGGAATAGACGGGGGAATTTAACACAGTATAAACATACCCAGAAGGAAATTTCATCTTCCTTTAAAGTTTTAAAGGCGCTATATTAAATTGTCGGGAGGGTTTTGTCTAAAGGGAAACTTCGCGCGGTTTTCAAATTAAAGTCTACTCCGCTATTGGGTTTCGAAACTACAGGCGGACTGCAATTTTGAAATTTAAAATCCTTTTCTAATTTACTTCCGACATATAGAGACATATTGAGGTCGCGGTTCAATCTCAATACAATTTTTTTGGATACTATTTTAATATGCAACCGATTCTCAAGCGTCAACTTAAGGTCATCTCAATCTTGAGAACGGTTTATTAATACGGGCCGTAGACAGCGTGTCTCTGGACACATATATAGCTTGAGTTTGAAAGATACTATATATGATAAATTTTTAGACGACTTTACCTTCTGTGTGCACCAATTGTAAACATTATAGATTTCTATCAATTGTTTGATGAGTACCCGATATGTTGATGCTATATCACTAACAGTCTTGACCGTGTACTTGAATAGGATAAACCCGACTTAGGAATCGAAGCGGCTCTCTAAGTTCTGCGATCGTCAACCCACCTGCCCAGCCAGCGTTGCGATTAGGGCAAACCCTTCCATGGAAACCTACACAATTCGTGCCGTGAAAGAGGCTCCACGTCCTTCAATGGACTTACTCATTGGTGATGTGATGTGATTTGAATTCTACTTATTTGAGTCATATTTGGATCGAAAATTTGCAACCGTCTGTATACCTAACATGTGCTTTGCATTCAAATTTTATTCTTTACTCATCAGTGTCAAATTACGATAATGAGGCAAACCCGACAGATTTTTTTTTTATCAACTGCGGGTTAGCACTTGACCTCAATCACACCTGATGTTAAGTGAAGATGAGGGAGAGGTGGTAGCGTACTGACCCGGAAACACCATTTTATTTGGGGGACTGGCTATTTTATCTCTGACAACCGGAACACAACAATGCTATCAACATTGCTGTTTGGCGGCAGATTTAGATAAGTAGGTGGTAGCTAGCCAGGCGGACATTTAAAATGCCCTACCACCAACCAAACCGAGTACTAAATATATACCCCGCTGGGGATCGAACCCGCGGCCTCTGAAACGTAAACCCAATGTTGTTTACATTGAGCCACGGAGGTTATATACATATACATACATAGATGAATGGTTAGATACATATAAGAGCAAAAGAAAATCCTGGTTTCCATATTTGAAGGTTATGTGGTATATTTTGACATATCTGTCTTATTACTCATATAATCAAATGACAAATTGTAACCCATAATATTATGTTTAAAAGCGCAACCCTAGAGTTTCTTGCTCGTTCTTCTCTGGGGAGTCAGCTTTGTGAATGAGCCGTAAATTTAAATGTAATATTAATAGTGACGTTATCAAGTGATAATTTTATCCTATGAAATAAAATATTTTGATTTGATTTGATTTGATTTCCGCCTCCGCCGCCTCCGTAGCTCAATGTAAACAACATAGGGATTACGAATCGGAGGTCGCGGGTTCGATCCCCAGCGGGGTACATGTTTAGTACTTTAGTAATCGGTTCAGGCATTTTAAATTAAAATTTAAATGTCCGCCTGGCTAGCTACCACCATCTTATCTAAATCTGCCGCCAAACAGCAATGTTAATAGCATTGTTGTGTTCCGTTTATCAGAACTAAGATAGCCAGTTCCCCAAATGTTTGGGTTTCCGGGTCATTCGCCTCATCTTCACTTAACATCAGGTGTGATTGAGGTCAAGTGCAAACCCGTTGTGCATAAAAAAAAATTGTGTGCGAATTTGCCGCTTTATAATTTACTGGAACTCTCGTCGATCCACATCCAACTACACGCGTATTTGACGAATAACAAAAACAATATAACTTTCATCACGTCCAACGCAAAACCTACGGCGTTTGTTTTCGCAGTTGGTAACACCGACGCGACCGCGGGCGCATTCTGGCTCCGTGCCAACGTTGCATGCATTGCATCAAGTGTAAACTTTACTGGGTTTCAGCAAAACACAAACCACGTATACCTACCAGCCTTTGACCGGACCGCCATGTTTAATAAAAAAAAGCACGATTTTATAACGGAATTCAAGTTTTATTAATTAAAACTGACGGACATAGTCCGCCCTCTCTACGACAAACATGAACAGTTTGCGAACTGAAAAGGTTTCTGTGTAGAAATTAAAATTACAAGTTCTCTGAGGCATACCGGAAAGCCCGCGAACAGTAAACAAAACAACTTTTTTAAATATATCGGTAAAATTCGATGTTAACTAAAAGCGAGGAAATTACGCACATCCATTTCGTACCTACTCTTAAATTATTAAGAGGAGTGGCTATCTTATCTCAAACAACCGTAAGTAGTCGAAACACCACCGTGGTTCAATGTAAACAACATTGGGCTTACGATTCGGAGGTCGCGGGTTCGACCCCCATCGGGGTACATGCTTAAGTACTCGGTCTGGTTGGTGGTAGGGCATTTTAAATGTCCGCCTGGCTATCTACCACCATCTATCTAAATCTGCCGCTAAGGAGCAATGTCAATATTGTTGTGTTCCGGTTGTGAGATAAGATTACCAGTTTCCTAAATGTAATGGGGTTTCCGGATCAGTACGGTTCCACCTTCGACCTCATCTTCACTTAACATCAGGTGTGATTGAGGTAAGTACCAACCCGTTGTGCATAAAAAAAACAATAATGCTAACTTAAGATGATTGGATGGAACTAAGGATGGCTTCGCAAGCGGACATTAAAAATGCTCTCCCACTCTACCACCACTCAACTCGAATTCTGAACGGCCCGTACTTTACCTACCCCTGAAGAGAGAAATGTATAACGGACTAATGATATAGAATAAAAATTTGATCATATGGAAAGTGCTCCGAGTAAATAGATACTACGCGACCTGTTAGAGACTCTGAGATGTTTGTGTGATGAATACGTACATGTGTACCCGAGTCATGGATGTTTTCATTTATAATAAGTATTTATTTACAAAAAAAATGTATTTATGTAGTATATCAACCATCTGGTATCCACAACACAAGCCTATAGTTGCTACTTACATATTTATTTATTTATACAAGATCCGTTTTCTCAAGATTCGGCCCAAAAAACCAAGTTTACCAAAACATAAGACCAATTCAAAATACACGTTTCCAAACCTACGTCAATGAATATTCTTTTCCTCAACGTTAATTGCCAGTTTTTATCAACACAGCGCACATCTGTTTCTGTTCCGTTTTACAAAACAAAGAAATCTGCACTAGTTTTGAGGCGTTTTAAATATGAAACCAGAACAAATTACATCACAGACGCATTGTATGTTAACAGTGAATACCTACATATTAATGTTGCTGTTACGTAAACACGAGTGATATCACTCCACAGAACACAGAAAGCGTGTCAATCCGAGTGTATGTCACGTATCGAGGGATCGAATTTACCCCGTTTTAAATTTAAAATAGCCGCTTTACATGCGAAATTGCTACGTTCGTCGTTGTACGCTAAAGCTCTAAAGTCTCATTTGCAATTTTACGTGTTAAAAGAACAATATACAGTTACGCCCGCGACTTCGTCCGGGTGGATCTCGAAATAAAATATAAATTATCACTTCTACTTTGCATATAAATCTTCCGGAAGGAATTCTCTAAATGATGAGCGAAATCGAATCAAAATTCGTTGCGTAGTTCCGAATAACTAAGCGCACAGATAAAGATAGCGACTTTCTTTTATACTACTTAGGGACAGAAATTCCCTCAAAATCATATAGAACGGTGTTTAATATAGTTTGCTAAGAAATATTTTCTTTATGGCAGCAAAGAGATTTTATGGGAATCATCCATCCAACAGAATAACTCATTTTATGTTAAAAATCCGGCCAGTCGACACTCCGGTAATGAAACCAGGGTTTATTTACCTGTTTATTTTTAAACCAAAATCAGCGTGAAGTAGGTACAAAGGAGTGTTTTATTTAGGTTTAGCTCTACCTATATTTAAAAAACCGGCTTTTAAGGAGCTAAACCAAATGGGTTTTGATCAATTAAGCGGATTTTTTGTGGTTACCGACGACGCCGTCTCTATCACTACCAGCTTCAAACGACGCCGACGCGTGCACTGTCTGCCTGGATTAAACCGGTTTATTAAGATTAAGATCAAAATCAAAATCAAAAAATGCTTTATTTTGTAGGTACACAGGGTAAACTTAAAATAGTCAGATTTTACATTTTTAAAGCGACTGCTTGTTCAAAAGGCAATTTTCCCCTGAGAAGAACAAGCAAGAAGCTCAAGAGGTCGCTCTTTTTAAAAAAAGGTTTTTATATTACAAAATTATTATTTTATATTATAATATTTCATTATTAATTGTGAAATAGCCTGGTTATGCGAACTGGTTATGTCCATGATTGTTTATCATCTAAATAATCTGATATTTTATAAATGCTTTCTTAATAAGTTTCTGTTTTATAGTATCTTAAAATTTATTGAATGGAAGATTTTGTATGTCAACAGGAACTTTATTGAAAAAGCGTATACATAACCCTTTGAATGAATTACTGACTTTGTGGAGGCGACTTATGTGACCTGCAAGTTTGTCTTTATTTCTTGTATTGACATCATGTTGATCACTATTTTCCCTAAATGATGCTATATTTATTAGATTTTCAAAAATGTACTGTGACGAAAAGGTTTAGAATATTATACTCTTTAAATCTGTGTCTAAGTGACACTGCAGGTCTCAATTGATAAATTCGCGAACGGTTCGTTTTTGTAAAACAAAGATTGTATTTATATCCGCGGCATTTACCCACAGCAAGATACCGTAAGACATCAGGCTATGGAAATAACTAAAATATACTAATCTAGCAGTATTTACGTCCGATATTTGTCTAATTTTTTTGACTGCCTACGCTGCAGAGCTGAGCTTCTTCGACAATTTATGGATATGAGGACCCCATTGTAATTTGGCGTCCAAAGTAATGCCCAAAAATACAGTGGACTCATTGTTGAGTCCACTGTATTTTTAAAAATGTAAAAATGTCACTCTAGACCTTGTGGTCTAGAGTGACATTTTTTATCATTATATTTGTGGGCACCTCCCTGACATTAGGCAGTACAAATTTAACACATTTAGTTTTTTTCTCATTCAGTAACAAATTATTTGCCGTAAACCATTCTACTATTTGAGAAATAGCGTTGTTCACGTCGTCATAATTTAATTTTAGTCTATTTACTTTAAACAATATAGAGGTATCGTCAGCAAACAATACTATTTCATGTTTATCCTTTACAAGGTTTGGCAAGTCATTTATATAGGCAGATAATATAGACAGTCCCCCAAATGTGTTGGGGTTTCCGGGTCAGTACGCTTCCCCCTTCGACCTCATCTTCACTTAACATCAGGTGTGATTGAGATCAAGTATCAAAGCGTTGGGCATAAAAAAAATTTTTAGGTAACGAAACCGTTTCTAAAATCCGGTAAAACCTTTATTTACCGGTATTTTCGAAACCGTTTACAAGCCCTGAACGCAACTTAGTACATTTTTTTGTATAAAGACAATGTAATACAATTTAAGAAAAACTTTCTATACAATGTTGCATATAATAGATACCCCACATAATTACCCTTAAAATTATTGCATTATATTTGGCCTACCATTTTTAACAAAAAGTAAAGTGTCCATGCCTAGCAGATTTTGTAAGAAATTCAGATTGCAGAACAAAAACCGAGACGGTTATATTTACAGTTACGTATTTAAACCTCTGTAAATTTTGACTCCTATTCATTTCGACACTCGCACTTTATGACCATTAAACAATTCGTCCACTGGACATTTTGTCACGTTGACGACTCAGTCCCGGAATGGTTCCTTTTTACCATTACCATTTTTGATACGGAACACTAAAAATGGTAAATAGACATCTAGTCTAGCCATCCTTTGCTACAGAATATTCGTGGCGGCATGTTAGGCACGCGCCCGGACAGCAGGAATCGAATATGTAAGTGTTAACACGCGTAAACTTCGTATAAACAAATCTATACAGTTATTATTATTATTAAATTCTTTATTGCACACAAAAATAAAATACAAAGACCATTTAACATAAATGATGAAATGTACAAAGGCGGTCTTATCGCTGATAGCGATTTCAGTTATGCACGTCCTCGCATACGCAGCAAATGACGCTGATCGGTAAACCCGAGCTCATATGGAAATCGTAAACACGCCTTTATTTCTGAAAGTGAACATAATAAGGTGACGGTAGACATTAGTTACATCCATTCATTACGAACACAGAGAATTTGAAACCCTCCACCTAACTTACCGTCCTGCCGTGTCTTTGGCAAGAACTCATAAAAGTTGCTGTCAAGAATACGTCTTCCCTAAGCACGGTATTTACGTCAAATACTGCCAAGATGCTCCCAAAAAGGGCGTAAGGTGTACGTGCGTACCTTAAAATACAACATAATACAATATAAATACTCTTTATTGCGCAAAATAATTTACAATATTTTTTGATAATAACAATAGAACACAATTAGGCGGTCTTATCACTAAAAGACAACCCACAGCTATGGAAAATTTGTAGATAGAAAAACAGGTAGGGTGCACGTTACTACCAACTAAAGAAATGATTATAGATAAGTATGCATAAATATAATAATAATAAATTACCTATTTTATTTAAATCTACCTTTAATAAATGTCAAATGATGTTTCCACATTAGGTTAGAGCGACCATACATCAGGATATATCTTGAGATGCCAAGATTCATGCTCTTCTCAGGGCTCAGGTCGGATGTTGGAACTAAAATCTCAGCGTTTTGTCAGGACTCCATTTTCCATTTGTCTATCTATCTAAATTAGGTATAGATAGACACGTCTAAAATTACTCAACTACTCAATCGACCGACCGCCCGCTACATGACGTCACAAAATAGGTTCCAGCTGCGAAGGATATAATAGCCTGTTTGACATTTAGACGTCTCGGTCAATAACTAAAATAGCTACATTTATATAATCGTTTACTAAGAAATGGAAATAATAGAGTATCGATTTCTCTAGAGTGAAAGGTGAAGGTTGTTTGAGCAATAGTACCTTTGCTTCATCGTACGTTATTAGCCTAGTTCACGCCGGGCTCCCCACGCCACGCCTGCTCTAATGCAGTTGATAACACGCCATTGAACATTCATGAATTGTTATTACAACTAATAACAACAATATTTACAAACACATTTATAAAAACCAAATAACGCGACTACATTTAATAAAGGATCTTTACACGTTATTTGCTTACTGGGATGTTTGGAATTAGACACCATTTTGACGACCGATTGGTGTAGTACATACACAGATTACCCCCAAAGTACATAGTGACCCTGCCTTCGCAACCAGCAGCTGCGGGTTCGAATCTCGCTAGGTAAATGCTTGTGTGATGAATACGAGCATTGATGTTTATTTAAATATAGCTAGCTGGCTAGCTACCACCATCTTATCTAAATCTGCCGCCAAACAGCAATGTTAATAGCATTGTTGTGTTCCGGTTGTCAGAGATAAGATAGCCAGTCCCCCAAATGTGTTGGGGTTTCCGGGTCAGTACGCTTCCACCTTTGACCTCATCTTCACTTAACATCAGGTGTGATTGAGGTCAAGTACAAACCCGTCGTGCATAAAAAAAAAAAAAAATTATGTATGTTTACAGATTAGCTAGTATCCATACTACAGACCTAGTTTGGGACTAGATAAGGATTAAGGGAATTTATGGTAAAAAATGTTTTATTATGTTTTTACCATAAAAAGTCTGGGGATCAAGACGAATTTAACGATACCATGGACTTCAAAATCGGTTAATCCGTTTGGGCTAAATGAGGTAACATATAAATCAACATACATACACCAGAAAAACATTACCGTGTTCCTGGGAGTCTTTAAAAAAAAAAAAAACGTAATGGAGATAAACTCCGTGAGATTCGCACAAGAAGAATTTTTTCCTAATATCTATTTCCTGGGCAACTAAGTCAACTCATGGAGCAGTCGCGTTTATTCGTTTTCGAATAAGAAGTTAAGCAATCTCTGGCGTGGTTAGCCATTCGATGGGTGACCACTAGTGGCATTTTAATACGAGTGTTTCCGTGCTTCGGACGGCATGTTAAACTGTCGGTCTCAACTGTTTTTAATTCAGTTGAAAAACACTTGACTGTCAGGTGGCCAGGTGGTCTGTGCACAAGTCAATCAGCACTGCACTCGCATGCTGGATTATGATCCACACCCTCACCCAGGCATTCTCTGCCTCAACAGTGAGGACGTATAAGGTTGTAGCGTGCCCTCCATACAGGCAGAAAGGCAGTGCCTACAGCAAGTTCTAAGATTTCCTCGAAATGCATTGTCAAGACAGCTGATTCATACTGATGCTGAACAGAAATATTCTTAACAGTTGCGAGGATTGCTACAAAGGTAAGTTATTATTTTGTAGTTGTATTTTTTCTCTTTTAATAGCAAATTGACAAAACGCTGTGGACGCCACAGTCTAGGATAGTCCGTGGAAAAAAATTATCTGCTCATAAACCGGCACCTCTATAAAACTGTGGTAATCGATTCTGAAAGCAGCCTTGATATTCTAAGTAGAGATACTCCTAAATTTAACATAAAATCGATAAATGATATCTAACTTGTGGCCCGACCCACTTTTCGGGGTCGGTTAACTTAACCGAACGAATTGTTTAATGAAATTGACCGCGTCCGCCGGATCGGATAGTTAGAGACACGTGTCGCTAACGTAAAGCTGGCGATAGATTAACTAACCCAGTTGTTACTAAACCCAGCTACCGCTAACTATGCGCCGAAATAGTTGAAAATCTTTATGTCATTTATGTAGGTATATCTGTGTAATACTTTTTACTACTAACGTTTTTTTTGCATAAAAAAACTGACCACCCCATTTGGGATAAAGGTGGTGACGTTACGAATGTATATATGTTTTTTGCATAACGGGTTAGCGCTTGAACTCAATCATATAACTGATGTTAAGAGAAGATGAGACCACTCGCCCTTCCAACTTGTTTTAGGGACTGGTTATCTTATCTTACCGCCATTTTCACTGCGTCTAAGCGCAGTCCGTTGTGTATACGAAAAAAGGGAACCGAGCTTCACTCGACCTCCTTCCCCATAGGTTTGGTCCTAATATGCCATTTTGTATTTCATTGGCTATACTCCTATTTGGCGAGTTGGGAGTCGGAAACCTCTTTTCCTACTTGCACACCCTATTTCTTTCTTAAATTAGTAAAGGGTTCAACGTAGCAATAGACTCACGTAGGGCACCGTCTACCTTCAGTAGGCGACGTGCAGTGTACCACACTTGATCCTACCTTATACTCGTAGGAGTTACAATGGGAGTGTGGAGGCGGGAATGGCAATCTTATCACAAACAGCTGGAATACAACAAATTGTTCCTATTCTAATTCTGTCGGGAACGGCCTTCCTGCGGGCTTTAACTAAACTTCAACAGAATTTATAGCATTATTGTGATCATGCATGGTCTATGAGTACGATATAAGAAATCTCTTCAAGAGACAACAAAGATGGCAGCAAAATACAAAATCTAAGTAAACATAACCATAAATAAGGGATAATGATATCTAATGAATCTGATTCACTTGCGAAGGGCACTAGGCCGTCGTCATTAAGGTTTACAGGCCACTCAAAGCAGAAGCTATACGACGATGCTAGAAATGTCGAATTGATTAAGAAATTACATAACTGATTAATTTTATAGATTTGAGATTCACCTCCGTGGCTCAATCTAAACAACTTAAGAGTTTACAGAAAGTTCGCGGGTTCAATTCCCACTCGGGTAAATCCTAGTTCATCCTCGGGTTTGGTTAGTGGCAACACATTTGTAAATGACCGTCAGGCTAGCTACCTAACCAACAAGCCGCAACGTTGATAGCATAGTTCTACTCGTATCCTGGGTGC
The DNA here is from genome assembly GCA_949316235.1 of Oegoconia quadripuncta. Lineage (NCBI taxonomy): Eukaryota > Metazoa > Arthropoda > Insecta > Lepidoptera > Autostichidae > Oegoconia > Oegoconia quadripuncta. The sequence continues at coordinate 12,769,163 of OX438758.1, forward strand.
TGAGAAAATATAGTCCAATCTTAATTCTTTTGGACCATGGATTTGGATTAGGGTGGAATATAAAAAGAAATGAAATCATTAGATAATCAATTAATGAATATTAAGAGTAGAATGTAAAAAGCAGTATAATTAATAAATTTTTTTTATGCAAGACGGGACCTGACCTCAATCACGCCTGATGTTTTTTTATGTATACACTGGACTGTACAGAGCTAGTTAGCACGACTGTAAGTAACATCGCTAAACATAGTATAGTATAGCTTGCAGAGCAATGCCGAGTTAAAGGCAAGCTACCCTAAGCTCCCTTAAATTGTCCGGTTAACTACCGGTAAATAATAATTAATAGTGGCGTTATCGTTGGGATACTGCAAATTAGTTGCCACGAGCTACCCCTAGAGCTGTCTCGCAGTACGATTGTACCAATAATCTGGTATAATTGAATTGGACCGTGAAAGTTTGGGAATTAATCTACATTTAATATCTGAATGTTAGGAGATATACCCTTTTCAACGGGAGATTCAAGAGGAACCCACAAGCTATTAAATTGTGTCTACAAGTAATATAGCTTCCCAACTTGTCACTGGAGTATTCGCTGGGTTGTTTTTGAACTACACAATCTGAATTGCGGAGAACTCTGAAATGTGGTGCTTGAGGAGAATGCAAATTAAGATTCCCTTTAACTTGATGCGGAAACCTTATGATGAGAAACACTGAATATTCTGAATTTCACAACTCGACAAGAGCGCTGCCGCCGTGAGACATACAAAATTCTCACCTACAAAACCTGCCTCTGCACGACATATTCAGGATGCAAGACATTACGATCGTTACGAGGACACCCTCAGCGAATACGCCCCACTCACGCCGATATCAATATCTATGTTTAAAAAGTAATGGGGACTCAAATAATGACTGTAAATAAACAATGTGAACTCTTCCAACATTACGACATTAATGATGCTAAGTGATATTAAGTTTTAAGTATGGTGAGGGCGAAAATAACCCATCATTATGTTATATAACAATACCAGATTAGAAACACTTGCGGTGCAGTCGCTTTCGCTAATCTAAAGCATGAAGGCATGGTAAAACAGTCGACCCCGTTCATTTTAATTGAAGATAAGTAGGCGTTAAATTCGGTCGCGAGCGGCTTATAATCACAATGACAGACAAGCACTGGGCCCGCATGGTGGCTTTTTCCTTTCCTAGTAATTAGAACCAGTGGGCAAGTAAACCTGTTAATGTACCAGAAAAATATCCCTCAATGGTTTATCATCATTGCTCTTACGCAATGGCTGACATGATCTCCATTCTATTGTCATTTGCTAAAAATTACTTCATTATAAACGCTGATGTATATACTAAGCCTCTCCCATGGCCCTGTCTGCATAGCATTTCGACTAGTGGTAGTGGAAGCATTTCAAGTAGTGTAACCTAATATCTATAGAAATGACGACCTGTTTTGTGTAGTGGTTAGAAACGCCGATTACTGTACCAAAAGGTCACGAGTTCGAATCCCGCTGGGGGCATATGTTTGTATATGATGGATGAATACGGACACTACCCGAGTTATGGGTATTTTCATTTTATAAGTATTTATTTACAAATAAAATATATTTGTGTAGTATATCAACTATAGAAGGAAGGAAGGCGGAGAGCAGAGAGATATGGAAAAATCTCCACCGACAAGAGCATGGCTCTTAAATCAGATAATGATGATGATGATGATATCAACTATCTGATATCCACAATACAAGCTTAGATGCCCTAGTGTAGAACAAGATGGCGTTGTGTGTTTACAACCAAGGATATATATTTATATATAAAAAGAATTATTTGTATTACTACGTTATGGTCGAAGTATTTACAAGTAGTAGTGCAGTAAAAGACCTATAACCAAACAAAAAATAAACTACCTAAACCCTTTTTTTTAATTGATTTAATCGTAGATACCACCAATGGAAGAAAAAGCATTTTCAAAAAGGCCAAACTCGCAGGCAATTTAATTATTTACGTTAATTATGAATATTCATTGTGAAACAGTATAAAGTACAAGGCATACTGTGGCAATAACGGTAGTCAACGATAGGATAAGATCTTAATAATATATAATCCTATTTCGTTGTTGTAGTCGGTCCAAATTGAGCATAATTACTTTTTGATTCGATTTTACTTCGTTTGGATTACATGTCTTGGAGTACATGTAACATTAGTTCTTAAAAGTTTTAGCTCCAATAATTACATTACACGTATAGACCAGCGGCCGAAAACCAAAACAGAATTCTGGCAAAGTTCCAATGTCTGTGTAATTACCGACAAACCCGCATTCTGCTCACATCACGGATAAATAAATTATGTCATTGCGTTACTGGTTTTATTTTAGCATTTAATCCAACTTAAAAATATACACATATTGACGACCTGTTTGGTATAGTGGTTAAAAATTACTGACTGCTATACCAAAAGGTCGCTGGTTCGAATCCCGCAAGGGGCATATGTTTGTGTGATGAATACAGATATGTGTTCCCGAGTTATGGATGTTTTTCATTTATTTATGTATTTATATACAAAAGAAAATGTATTTGTGTAGTTTATCAACCATCTGGTATCCATAATACAAGCCTAGTTGCTTAGTGTGGAACTAGATGGCGCTGTGTGTATGTGCAAAGATATTCATTATTTATATATTATATTATTATTATTTTCGCTCTATAATTAAGAAAGCATTATTTATATTAATCTATCCACACTAATTAAAAGATTAATATAAATAATTACACTAGTATTGTAAAATCTGCTATTTTGTACTTATGCTCCTAGACGCGCGCACGGGGACCTAGTATTGTTAACAGAATTACATATATTGGGTCTTTACCTATGAAGTTAGAGTTTTTTTTCTTCGTTAATCATATGTACCAATTCCTGCGATTTTCAAAGCTATAGCCAAATTAGTTTTTTATTTGGAAAATGGAATATTATTTCAAGGTATCACATGAAATATTTTTTCATTTCTGGGCTAAATCACATAATAAAAATAATTAACAGAGCTCTTTACATGTGCTTGCCATAATCATTTCTTAGATTCGTTGAAACTTTTATAAAGCGGTTACTTTTAAAAAATTAACGCTGCCTATACTTAACTTAATGTTATCCGATAATACACACAAAGTTTAACTAAATTTGGATTTGCCGTTCCCAAAAAAAAAATCAAAAATGTTTGTATGGAAAAAATAGTCTTAATGAAATTCTTCATACAAAACGCCAATTTCATATGTAAGGACCTAATACATACAAAGTTTCATTTTGATACGACAATTAGAAGTTTAAATTATCTTTCAAGATTTGATTACATAGTTATAAGTGAAGCTAATAAAAGCGTGTTAAAAAGTTTCAATATGTGAGTCTATCCATTCATTGCAATGGTTTTCAAGAAGATTTTAGTTAGCTGCACCAATTTCTAAAGTGGCTGTTACATATAGCAGTCTTATTCCATATACCCAAAGCTATGGCAAACACAGTCGCACTCCGCAGTCGCATTGCAATGCTATTCATAACCACGTTTGGTATCCCAAATAAAACAAAACGGTCCATTTTGCTGACAACACTGCACCCGTTCCCCGCGCTTCTATTGGTTGTCTCCCACCCTCGATGACGTCACAGACGGCGGACCACAGACCGACATCGGCCGCGGCCAACTGGGCCAAGGATCCCCCTCTTTAATTATTATCACTGTCCGCCGCAATTACAGACCTTCCGGGGAGAGCCGGAAAAACGACGGTCGGCACGTTTCGGGATATCCTTTCACATGGGTAACATTCTCACGTGTGTGAGGTGCAGCTGTGGGTATGTTTACTGTTATTGTTTTACATAACTCATAATAAGTACTAATTTATATTAAGCACGTGTAAGTTCTATAGTGGAGATCACGCACCGGCTGGTGAAGCGTGGGACATCCACTCACAAAGTGGACGGATGACGTAATAAAGGTCACAGAACTTATTGAGTGCAGGTCAGGTCATTTTCGATTTATACTGTATTTAACTAGAAATTTTAGTTTTATCAATTAAGGCGCCACGGGTTGGTATAAATCTTCTTTAAAAAAAAACCAGCCAAGTGTGTCTACGCGCAGGTAAATTCCGTAGTCAGAATAAAATTTTAAAATACAAAATTATGTTGACAGTTGATTTACCTGTCGTTTCGTTTTGTATGATGTTGCCATGCACCTTGTACTAAAGTTAAGTTGGTCGACTTATTTGCAAACTACTAAATTTTCTAACAATTTACTTATTAAGTATTGATGTCGTAAAAAAGTTTCAAAAATAGCGATAAGATGCATGCATTTATTTTTTCTCTGGAAACGGCACCTCCACAGATTAGGTAATGGTGAGAAATGAAATTATGTCTGTCAGAATGGCGTACTCATCCGATTCCTGATTACCTATGTACATGTAAAAGAGGTGAACTGAATTTGCGACGTCGTCCTTAAAAACGCACTTTAAATACTTTTCGCTTTACTTCAAAATGTCTGGTCTAATATTTAGAAAAGAATGTATTTAAACATATAACATTTTCTTTTGAGTCCTTCATTTTCTAATTGTAACAAAATTCTGTACAAATTATGCAGGTTTTTGGCTGATTTACCCAAACGAGCTTCAGTGAAAACATTTTCTACAGATCTCTTTCATTACTCTACCGACAGAAGCATAGCTCTTAAATTGAAAAAGAAGCATTTTTCGAATATCGTGTGGGGACAACGACGTTGTTTGCCACGTACTTTTCTTTTTTTTATATTTTTATTTTTATTTTATTTTATTTTCTTGGGAAAACCAACAGCTGTTTTACAAATTATCACTTAAACTAAGAAACTGAAAGCCAATTATACCCCCGTTAATGATTTTTGTTTGCCACGTACTTGCCTAGTTTTTTTAACGGTGTTGTCTCCAAAACCCAGACGAAGGCACTTACTCCGTGTTTCTGATTACTAGTCCTAATTTGCACATTTTCTACAACGACTAAGCAATTTGGAGGCATAAAATAATATTCTACAAAACATAATAACATGAGCTCGATAGGTACATTTAGCGGTTTCATACCACCATACAGTAAGAGCGCCGTGTGAGGTAGGGCTGTAATTACGCGCACGCGACAATAACTCGATCAATGTTAACGCAAAGGCGAGTGATAATAACCATTACGCAACTCATAATGAATAATTAGCGGAGAATATGAGGGACAAATAGTGTGAAACACTTGAAGCCCCATACTATAAGCAGATCAACCACGTATAGATGTCTTTACTAGGTATTTCACCCGTCTATGGCAAGCCAAAAAGAAAGGGTTTCAATTTTAGCTGTCTATGTAGTTATGTTTATACTATCGTATCGGTAAACGATAAAACTACTGGACCAATTTGGATAAATTATTTTACCTAACAGTCTATATAAAAGTCTACTACCGGATCACAGAATTAATATAGTATTAACGTAACCGGATATAAATAAGCATCTCTCATGGAACGATTTCCATCGCTTTCCATGACTCTGCCCTAATCGCTACAATGTTTGAAAGCTTCGCACTAATGACGCTGCTGCCAATCAGTATGGTGCGTTTCTCAAACATAAAATAATAACAATAATACATATAATTTACATGTCATAATTTATAGAACTACAGAATTATTTTAAAAAATAACAAAACGGGTAACCATTGGTCAAAATAGTTTGTATTATTTTTGTTGTAAAAGAAACGAAATATAAAACATGTCAGGGAATTATCAATATATTATATTCATAAATAATAAATGTAACGTTTAAATGTCAAATATTAGTACAATTTAAAATAAAACATATATTAAAATAGCAAATCTGCAGTTGCTCGTAGTACAGTCTGAAACAAATAAATCTTTATAAGCCTGCACAATACAAATTAAATTTTCCCAGGAACATCTTGAACGTTTTGGAATATTTTTTATTTAGTTATGGCAATTAGGTACTGGGTTCAACATCAAGTACTATCGACAAATATTCATTATTTGCTGCGAAAACTTAATTTGTATTGTGCAAGGTCTGTCTGTTCACACTGTACGTAGATCCTACCCTTACATTATGTAGCTTCATCGGTATAGTCATCGATTATGTTGACCAATGAGAAACTGTAAAATTGTTGAGCGAGCGATGAGCCAACCAATCACATGTCTAAACGTATCCGATGACGATAACGATGAAATTATGTAATAGAACCCCTGCTCGGAAAGGGGTTTTTTTATTGCGAGTGTCGTGCGCCGTGAGATTGAAATAGATTTTAAGTGACCTATGCTTCTGAATAAATGTCCCCCTCCTGGTAAATAGGACTTAAAGGTCGACGTACGAGTATCTACATTAATATTACACCAAACCATAATGTCTCCATTCCAGAAAAACAAGCGTCTTTTAGAAAGAAGCGTCGCTTATTGTGATTATTTTATTCACAGATATATTCACTTGAACCACCATATATTAGCACACTACTCTAGTAGGAACATGGCTATTTGTTACACTTTTATCCTGTTACGAGTTCCCCGAAGTGCGCTACTCCGATAGCTTGGTTCAATGACTACTGCGGTTTTTACTTTAGGAACTCGTGGCGTCAATCATCTATTTGCAGTCATTCTAAGTGAACTCTCGACGAGTTGAAATGGCGAGAAAAAAGCTCTTAAATTATTTTTCAAGATTAGTTACTGCTAAGTACGAACGTTATAGAAGTCAATGAAAAGACGGAATGTTGAGAAGTGTGGAACGGACTCCCACCGACAAGACCATAGCTCTTAAATTGAAAAGAGAGATGAACATTGTCCATATCGTGTCCACACCATTATCAGTTGGAAACTCTGTAGGAATCTTGTAGTGGACTGTGTAGGGCTGGTCACAATAAACGTTCAAGTAGAATTTCTGTAAGTCCTTTATTTTGCACTTAAGTTAGTTGACACTGTATAACGGAGAGCGTGTTCATACGCGAGAGACCATAGAGCAGAGAGCCCTCCTTGTTGCCATATAAAATAACATATATTTTAAATTGACTGTTGCCAGCAACAACTCCATTCTCGAAGTTGTAAGCGATATATATTTAGGACAAGAGATCAGACTAGACAGGTACTACTTCGAAAGAGAGGTCAATCGACGAATTCAACTTCAAACAACAAAATAAAAACTCTGTCATTTCATCCAAATGCAACATTTCAGGTCATCGTTTGTTTCTGCAAGTTTCGAATAATTCGGATATAAGCAGTCTATGTACACAAAATTTCAAATCAGGCTAAGGAACTCAGAGCCTCAACAACGTTAAAGAAATTAGAGTGTTCACTCATTTAGCCAGTAAACAAGCGATAAAACCGAACGGTGTCCAATCAAAAGCCTCTAGTACCTGTGTCAAAGGGGCGCAGCGTGTTCTAGTGCCTCTGCAGTGCGGCCAACAGGGCCAAACGGAGAGTCTAAAGCGCACTGCATTTATGTGCCCCAAGACAAGAGACAGCGCGGAGCAAAACTACTCCTCTCACAGTAAAATAAAACATCACAAGGTATTCTGATAAGTAGAGACTACGGCGCATTGCACATTTTGTACTCAAAGTAAGAGCGTCTAAGTACCTTGGAATTCAAAGTACGAGGACTGCGATTAAAATTACGTAGAACAGACTAAAGCTGTCTACAGTTCTGTGGCTTAAGTTATAAGAGAAAATATATTTCTTTCTTGCTTATATGAAAGTTCTACACCAATATGTGGATGGACTTTTAACAAACATGACAAAACAAATATCGTAGCCGCCTTAATGGTCAACCATATTCTATAATGTTGATACAAGTAGTACTCTACCTAAAAAATTATACGCCTTTTTCCATATTCAAGTAATAAAAGTTAAACTTGGTAGTCTAGTCGCCGTAAATGTAGAGATGTGTTAATTTTTAATTCCGTCATTTTTTTTATATATAAATATAAGTAATCCTCACAATAACTTATAACATATTTCATTCACGGCAACTAGATTCATAATAAGACTTGTCGTAATGTATGGATCGGAGTGTTGGCCATGAATAAGACGGATGACAGAGAATTGCATGCAGCAGAGATGAAAATGTTGAGATGGATGAGTGGAGTGACAAGGATGGATAAAATAAGGAATCAGTATGTAAGAGGGAGTTTCAAAGTGGCCCCGTGACAGAAAAGTTGAAAGGAGATCGTTTGGCTTGGTATGGACATGTTATGAGGAGGGATGAAACGCATGTTACTAAGAGAGTGATGAATATGGATGTCGATGGTTGGAAAGGAAGAGGAAGACCACGCAAAAGATGGATGGATTGTGTGAGGGGTGATATGAACGAAAAGGGCGTGAATGATGAGGTAACGGCTGATAGAGGAGATTGGAAGAAAAAGACATAGAGCGCCGATCCCAAATAAATTGGGACTTGAGCAGGAAGATGATGATGATTCACGGCAATTAGACTTTAACTTTTGTTACTTAAAATACATAAAATATCGCATACGTTTGTAGACATGGTCTATTATAGTTTGTAGGAAAATGAGTTACTATCGTTTACTGTCAACAACGGAAATAAAAACGCTTATAGTGTTTGAATCTGTTTTTCTGCCTACAAATGTCCCATAGCTGTGGGTTGTCTGGAAGAATGTCTGCTTTTATTGATAAGACCGCCTAATTGTGTTCTATTGTTATCATCAAAAATTATTGTAAATTATTTTGCGCAAAAAAGAGTATTTGTAATGTATTGTATTGAATTTGCGGGTTTGCGTTTAATAATTTCTAAAAATTACTAAACTTAAATCGCCCCTAACTCCTTATATGCAACGAGTCGTTAGCGTAGTTTTATTGGTGCACTATGTTTGAAATATGGAGAGAAGATGTGGAACGAACGTGCCCAGAATTTGTACTCCTAAGATAATGCGATTGGGAACAAATTCCTTTTGAGCACCGCCGCCTCGTAATAGAAAACGAATAAAACAATCCATATTTCATAAACTAGTGTATGTTTTCAGATACACTTCAATATTACAATACGAATCCGCTGATATAGTAATAAATATTTATTTATTATCTTCACACAAAGAGTAGTAACTTATATTCGATGTTTTTATGGTTATCTGGATAAGTGTTTGACAACATCTCACCTGATGGGAAGTGACGATGTGGCCGAAGATGAAGCACGCGATCTCAGTAGACGCCTATTCACCCTGCTCTTGAAGATCCCAAGGTTGTAGGATTCAGGAAAGACTTACGCCGGAAGGGAGTTCGACGCCTTGGCTGTTCGCATTATGAATGATGAGTCGAACCGCTTAGTGCGAATGTTCGGTATATTAACTACATACGGGTGGAATCCCTCCCCGCGCCTTCAATTCTTCATAATTAGCTTAAACATTTGAATTGCGGGAGAGTCACGCCTGTGATAGGTTAAAACCCCTGTGTTACAGGTCATCAGGCTCAGGCTCTACGGAGTGACTGATGGAGAATTTAAAATTCGGCTCAATATATAAAGTACCTTACCTACTATAGTAATTCTAAAATTCAAAACAAAAAGATTTATTTCGTAGGATAAAACTATTATTTGAAAACGTCACATTTTTAACTTAATATTAAAATTATCTAACATTACTGCTTATTCACAAGGCTGACTCCTCAGAGAAGAACGAGCAAGAAACTCAAGGGTTGCTCTTTTTAAATAGGTTTTGGGTTACAATGTATTGTATAATTAGACTGAATATCGCCGAGCGGTCTATATCCATCCAGATAGTCGGAAATTTTATAATAGCCTTTTGTAAATAATGTTTGTTTTATGATAGTTCTGAATTTATTAAGGTAATATTAAATGATAGTGCGTTTATGTCTATCTCCGTTAATAAATTAGTATGACAGGTATACTGATGTCATGACGGTGAAGAAACAGAAATTATGGATTCGCAATGAATAATCATCTTAAATGTAATATGTAAACGCTAGATAGAGGTTTTTGTGTGATCAATACTTCACTTTGGCCTCGACCCTGCTCACAAGAGCGACGAACTTGGTATTGAAACACCCAAAAGTTGCCTGGAAGAGATCGCTTTTAGTGATAAGGCCGCCTAATTGTACTCTTTTCAGTATTGTGCTTTGTAAAATGTATATTCTCATTTTGTACAATAAAGTTTATTTGTATTGTCGTATTGTATTGTATTGAAATTCTCAATAAGCCAGCTCAATACATAATCAAGATATAACACTTATCACAAAAAGGTACAGATCAGCCAGAAACTTCTTTTGCGACATGCTCAAAGCGATTGATAATGCCATCTGTGGATTTAAAGTAAAGGGAGCCGAACCAAAAGTACGGTTACAATTGAAAAAAAAATACTATTTCCGGATGGCGTACGGGTTGCGGAAGCCGGACGTCCGCTAGCCGGGCTCGGGAAGCGGTCTATCGGTGCCTAATGAGAGGGCCAGAGAGGAAAAGAAACCGCTTTTGGGGAATGAATAACGTAATAACATATTAGTGCTGTGGTAGCACAAATATCGTAATATGTTTTAGTCCATGCAAGTTTATGGTCTGTTCAAAATATATTTAATTTAGATAACATGCTCTTATACTAAAACAGAAATTGTACATCCTGAAGGTATTAGTTACCTACGATACAGGTTGTCCTAGTGTAAGTAATTAATGAATTATATTGGTATTACTGTATAGTTGCTTAAGTGTTATAAAATATCAATATGGTTGTGGAATAAAGGATTATATTATTAATAATAATAATTAACATAACATAGCTTCGGGCATTAATTCAAATCGAAGCCGGATATCAAAGCTCTGAATTATTACAAAGCATTCATATCAATTAAAAGGAAATCACTGAACAGCAGTAGGCTAGGTACTGGAAGTTCAATCCATGGATCCTATTTCAACACGTTCACAGATGATTGATTTTCATAGGCTTTATGCAATTTCGCAATGGCGGGTCTAGAGAATAACGAAATTGTGTATTTCAAAGGATTTTCGAACTTTAACTTCAAAAGACGACTGACGACCTATTTGGTGTAGTGGTTAGCAACTCTGGCCACTGTACCAAAAGGTTGCGGGTTCGAATCCCACTAGGGGCATATGTTTGTGTGATGAATACGGACATTTGTACCCGAGTTATGGATGTTTTCATTTATAACAAGTATTTATTTAAAAAAAATGTATTTATGTAGTATATCAACCATCTGGTATCCACAACACAAACCTATAGTTGCTGACTAGATGGCGCTGTGTGTATGTCTAAGGATATTAAAAAAAAAACTCTTACGTGAATTAAAAGAGACAGTCAAGTGCGAGTAGGACCATGCCCTGAGGGTTACGTACTTAGGCCCTTTTTTCAGAAACGAACCGCAGCCTATAATATTGAATACTAAGGTTTGCGACCTCATAGGTATCTACTGCTGTAAAGAAATCAACTTTCCAGTGTAGCTTAAAAAAATATACAGCTTTTCAAAGCCTATTGTCATACTAAAATTCCCACTTACTGACACATCATCATAACCTAATATAACCCCCAGCCGTTTCTGAGATGAAGACCCTTGACAAACGTACAGATAGACAAACAACAAAGTCATCCTTCGTTCATCAAATTCTGTTTTTTTCAAGTTTTATTTTGTGTTTATAGTTTTTTGTGATTCGATTTCATCTAAAAAGGATCGATCCACCACATCGTAATCTAATGTTTGTGCACTAATATCATCATTTTATTCTCATAATGCATATTGAAATAAAAAAACACAAAAATTAAAGCTGAATCTTCACACACGCACACAATGAAGCCTTTCCCCGATCTTGCAAATTTGATCGAGTGTTAAGTTTATGCAAAGATGTTCATGTTCGGCTCTATTTAAATATTTCCTCCTCCAGATTGGCAACCCTGCGAGATGTCACGTAGGGGAAACATTGGGATGATGAATTACTCAGCTGATTCAGGGGCAATTTGTGCCCTATGGCGACGACGTCTCGCCGCTTTCCTCGTGCCGCCATAAGTGGAAATGGGATGGCGTATCACCGCAATATACGTGAGATGCTGGATTGTGAGAAAAAATAACGTTATCTGAAATGCTAAAGGCGCAATTAGCTTGTCAGGAGGAAAACATAAGAGTAATAACTATAGGATTATTATGTGTCAGTGTAAGCTAACGGAACTGCATTTTCTGACGACGATCGTCAAGGGCAGGCGAGCTACCGATGTACATTTTGTACAAACTTGGCGGGTTTCTGTCCAGGAGTGGACTTTTATTGGCTATTGATGTAGAGTGGCGGGATTGGTGTCCTGGTCAGGATTAATCAAATAGTTTGTGCTTGTCAAAACATGCATACGTACATACATAAAGTCACGCCTGTTTCCCGTAGGGGTAGGCAGAGATCACTTGCTACGATCCTGACAGACCTCTTTTGCTTCATTCACTCTCATTACATTGTTCATACATGCTCGTCGGATTTTTTTTTTAATATCTTTCCACATACATACAGCGCCATCTAGTTCCACACTAAGCAACTAGGCTTGTATTATGGATACCAGATGGTTGATAAACTAAACAAATACATTTTTTTTTGTAAATAAATACATATATGTAGATATTAATGAAAAACATCCATAACTCGGGAACACATGTCTGTATTCATCATACAAACATATGCCCCTAGCGGGATTCGAACCCGCGACCTTTTGGCAGAGTTTCTAACCACTACACCAAACTGGTCGTTAACTGGTCTGGTTTAGGGTTTGTCAAAACATATTATTACAAAAAAACTTACTTATAATATCCGTTGAGTAACAAACTAATACGTTGAGTAAGGAATAAGGGAAACGTGATTGTCATATCTCGACTTAACGAAGAGATACATCGATTTTACTCCTAAATTATACAGTTATTTTCTTTCTAAAATACAATAAACGGGACACACATAACAGAGGTGAAAGAAGACCAGTGTCACTCACCACAATTTCGCAATCATCGCGCGATGGCTAATAGGCCACTTGTGCCGAGGGTCAGAGCCATCCACGTTCAATGCTGAGCTCCAGTGCCCTAGTTGGCGCCGCTCGCCGCCTCTCAAACACGACCACAGAATATCTATGTAACATCGCGCCAAATTTTAAACCACTTACATTGCAAAGGTCTTAGTGGCAAATAGTTAAAATTTGTAATACGACAATTCTACAACAATTAAAATTGTGCGTACCTGATGGGTATATAGATAGGTATATAGATAGGAGAAGGATGCCTCGACTATTTAAAGTACCAAGAGGCAATACAAATCTTTTAAATAAAGTGCCAATGACACGAGCACTACACACACTCAATGAGATAGCAGACAGAACAGATATTGTCATATGCAGTATGAGCGAACTTCAAAAAGTCGCGTTATTTGTATTATGTTATTTAGTATAGGTAGATATAGTTGGTATACGTAATTGTCATTAGTTAACTATCGCATTGGAGTAATCTGTAATGATAGTTATAAACTTGGTAAATAAATAAATAAAATAAAGTTTGATAGAAATATCTACGTATGTCCATTTTCTAATGGAAAGGTTAAACAAAACGAACTAGGAGCACACCTGCTGGAAAGAGATCCACTTGTCTATCATAAATAATTTTATTTATACCTATGCTATAATCTAACTAATGGTGTCGATTCGGATGTACACCAACTAAACTGAACTAAAACCAGTTTTGGAGTGGTGCCGTCGCATCGTACTGTTCCAGGGAGAAAGAGCCAGTACTACTTTAAAACTGGTTTTAGTTTAATTTGGTTGGTGTACATCCGAATCGACACCAATATTATAAAAGCGAAAGTTTGGATGTTTGTTTGTTCATTTGTTTTTGGGGCGAAAAGGTTCTTGAGTGGTGACCACGCACCGGAAGACGCAGCGTGGGCAGGCGCCCCACGAAGTGAACCGACGACGATTCGGTAAAGATCGCGGGAAGCCGCTGGATGCGGACAACGCAGGACCGGTCGTTGTGGAGATGATTGGGTGAGGCCTTAGTCCAGCAGTAGACGTCTTTCGGCTAATATGATGATGATGGTCACGCCTTTCGGCTAATATGATAGTGACATGGAGAGTTCAATCGTGAAAGAAATTACATTATGCGAGCCAGCTTTATATTTTTAGAAAGTACGTATAGACACCAGATTCCATTCTCAAAAACCTATAGAAATTCGTGTTCACCTAGCTCTTATTGCGAAGAAATGTATATTTTCGTCCTACCTACAGCGCCTATTAAAGAAGCGACAGATCTCTATTTATTTTAATGGATAGCGGATTGTATTACGCAGTACGGCTTTAAACGTAATGGCTGATAATGATCTAAAGAAGATTATTGATAATGCATTGTTTTAAATATAAACAGGAAAAGAGGATTATGCGTGGAATAAAATTGACTTCGGCTCTACCTTGTGTATATACAGTGTAACAAGATTCCCTCAACGTTTTATTTTATCAGTAGAAAGAAATGGAAGGAAATGTCTACGTTTTCCATAACGGGCTTTTGTTTCATCTTTACAGTATTTTCATGAGAGTCACATATCGCTCTTATTATCATAATATGTATTTAAAGGTAGATAACATAACAAGCTCGATACACATTGCCCGCATAACGACCTGCGCAGTCATCATCATCATCTACAGCCTAAAGCCCGTTGCTGGACGTCTCACATTTTCTTTCACATCTATGATTGCTTTTTGCATCTAGAACTGTCCGTTGATTTAGGCCCGTATAAATAAACCATTCTCAAGATTGAGATGACCTAAGTTGACGCTTGTGAAGCTGTTGCACATTACAACAGTATCAAAAAAAAATTATATTGAGACTGAGACGCGATATCAATCTCAAGATCGATTAATTAACACGGCCCTTAGACACGATATTTTGGCAGTATGTATATGTTTTGTCAAGACTCCGTCGAAATGTACAGCAGCAGTACAGTCGGCGCCATACAGGGCTGATTTGCATGAATAATGGTAGCGTATACCAACCGCAGTACTAAAACACCATATTGTCTGGACTTTTTTTTAATGCACAACGGGTTGGTACTTGACCTCAATCACATCTGATGTTAAGTGAAGATGAGGTCGAAGGTGGAAGCGTACTGACCCGGAAACCCCAACACATTTGGGGGACTGGCTATCTTATCTCTGACAACCGGACTATACTTTTATAGAACTGCAGACGGTAGGTATAACTTACATAGCCCGCAGTCTATATCATATAAAATAGCCTTGTATAATTAATTATGGACCCGACTGCACTTGCCTGCAAGGTGA
Organism: Oegoconia quadripuncta; assembly: GCA_949316235.1. Lineage (NCBI taxonomy): Eukaryota > Metazoa > Arthropoda > Insecta > Lepidoptera > Autostichidae > Oegoconia > Oegoconia quadripuncta. The sequence continues at coordinate 12,784,466 of OX438758.1, forward strand.
CCTACTTCTCATCTCCCAAGAGCCGTAAAATCCAAAACTTCCAAATCTCAACCCGTAACCGTCTAACGCGTAAAGTTCCAAACTCTTCAGCCACTTTCGAAGCCAAAAGTAGGGGTATTGTAAATATGGCGAACTTTTCTAACATTCACATATGCAACAGGGCCGAGGTTGGCGCGGTAGCAGGGGAGCATTAAAAATGGATGGATGCTGCCAACTGGCGCCTACTTGGCCTACTGAGCAAGTGGGTTGCGCGGAAGTTGTGGCCTGCTAAACAAAGTAACTGATTGGTCAGAACTGGGTAATGTTGGGACTGAATATAAATCTTAGTTTCTGTCTGTCTTTACCTAGATTTTGTAACTTGTAACAAAAAAAATAGAAACATTACGCTATCTATTGTAACTCTCAGACGCGTGATAGGGTAAATATGGAACTTATTGCTACTTTAGAAGAAGAAAAATTGTATATTGTACACAACTTACAAAATATACACAATGAAAAATTGTTAACAGGTGTACAAAGGCGGTCTTATCGCTTGTAGCGATCTTTTCCAGACAACCGTGGTTTTTTAGTTTGTCACAATGATTAGCACGTGTTATGTATTTATTTACAAAAAAAAATGTATTTGTGTAGTTTATCAACCATCTGCTATCTATAATACAAGCCTAGTTGCTTAGTGTGGAACTAGATGGCGCTGTGTATGTGCAAAGATAATAAGATAATATATATAGATATATATTTATAACTATCATTATTTTTTTCAACATTTTGATAACGCCCAAGCAACTAACCCAATAGTTGTCTTGTGCTGGGTATCGAACGCACGACCGCCATTTCAATCGAAACCTTCGCGCGAAAAATCACTTTAAAAGACTGACGTTATTTTACTTCGAGTAGATAGGTAAACAGATTGCAGTGGAAAATAACTAACCCAACCCTGAGGAAAGCTGGACGTAAGTCACTGCATTGCTGGCATCGCTGAATTATCATAACCGCTAAGGGCTGCCACTATTCGATGTCGTATCGCCAACATATTTAGTGTCAAAAATACGCACTAGTTTTCTTTGGACTATAGTTATTTGTACCCGACAGCCCCAAAAGGAGGGTAATGTTTTACGAGTGTGTGTAGATTTCTATGTTACCTCCTGTAGCCTAAACGGCTCGACCATTTTTGAAGTGCAAGGTGTCGTTCGATTCGTCTAGATCTCTAAAGTGTCATAGAGTGTCATAAAAATCCAACATGGCTAAGTTCTGGTCCAATAAAATTTGAAACTTGCCTCGACACGAAAAGAAGAAGAACATGGCGCCTGCAAAATATGCTGTCGGGTTTTTTTGTTATTAAATACTTAAATGGTTATTAACTGATTAAAATGGTAGAGTTTAGAATTAGGGGTAGCGGGAGGTGGTCACCTCCAGCTGGTAACATATTATGCCATCATCGTCATAAATTTCATTATCATTAAATAACTAGAAGGACTTCAACAGATTATGATGAATAACGCTAACGATAATTCATATTTATAAGTAGGTCAATACATACACTGCTGAATTCACCAGATTTCGTATAAGCTTTACACCTAATGTTCATTGAACCGAGGTCCAAAGGTAGGAACGCGTTCTCTTGGTAATCTTAACTAATGAGGTGTAGACAAAACCTTGATGTAAAAAAAAAATTGATCATCAAAGGTCATGTAATACTGCAGCAGGACAGACAGAATAACCAAAATACATCGAACTGAAGTGATATCAATTAAATAGTATGGTATTATACCCTATTGTTACAACCTCTAATCACTTTCAATAAATAAACAATTACAATTCGTAAGAACATTATTTTGTACAATATTTATAAACAATAATTATACAATTTATTATTAAAAAAAATCACAAATTAAAAACTAGCCCCAAGTCTCTGGTTGGGGGAATGGTACCCAGAAGGCTGGCCGCGTTGCCTCGCTGTATAGCAAGGCTGATTCTTTGACCAAAGTATTGGCCAGCCCTCCGATCGTGGGATGCATCAACCGGACGCTCAGATTATACCCTATATTATATTATACTCCCACTTCACTGTTTATATTTTTTCTTAGACATCCTAATTTTTGCACTTTCCAAAATGAACAAGACGATATTTTATAAAATCGAGTTGCACAGACTGCCGCTCATTGACCTATTTAAATGCGAATAAATGAAATACATCCCAAATGTCCTAATTAGAATGTATTTTAATCACCGGGCGCACGAGGCAGTGAAAATAATCTACCTATTTTTTATATATTAAATATCATTGACCAAAGACAATTCTGACTGACAACCCTACGGTTAACTGCGACAAACATAGATTCCCAACGACGCTATGAATTCATCCTGCAACTATAAAATAGCTTCATGAAAGAATGCTATGAAAGAAACCTCTTCCTTATGCCTTTGTTATCGCGCGGCTTACCAGGCGATTTTAATAACGAAGCCCCTCACTTTATTAAAGAACTAAATTCCCCGATGAAGTTTTTATCAGGATTATCGATGATTTATGTGCCCGAGGACATTAATAATATCGGGCCCATCCCGCATTATTAAAAGCGGCCTTGTGGACTACTAAGATGATAGCTTACGGAGATTATCCTCGCACAAGAAAACAATTTTTAGTGAAATATAATTTCTTTCAGTTTGCCCTTTCAACTATTATACATGTACACGTACAGTCGGCAACACAATTAATAGCAGCTCTTTATTTATAAATATATGTAGGAGAAAGTCTAAAGGAAAATGCTTATTCAAGTTTAACTGAAATTTGTCTCGTGTGACCTTCCAAACAATATATTAAAAATTAACCACCTTAATTGTGTTGCCGACTGTACATAGGTGGTTCATTTTAGAGAGATGAGTTCTTAACAAATATTAGTGGCATAGTCTGTAATTCCTCTATGTTTGACATACAGAGTATTTTCCATTCGTAAAACACACACACACACACACACACACACACACACACACACACACACACACACACACACACACACACACACACACACACACACACACACACACACACACACACACACACACACACACACAACGCTCACCTACAAAGAGGCGAGTCGTTAATTCATCATATTTAATGACAGACACATACAAATGGTAATTGCTTAACATCCGTTATTTGGAGTTAAAAAAAATTCGGCTAAGTGCGAGCTCAGGAGTCAGCCAAGGGAGTTCCGGACATAGTATCAGTGTATTAATGCAGTTCTAAAAATAATCGATATTGACGATTTCATTAATGAATACTGACTACTAATAACACAATATATATATATAACTGTAAAAGTGGCAATTGTAATTATTTTCACGTAACTCCGTATTTACCCTAAACCGCAAAACAAAGTGTTCTTCATATGTATAAATAAATGTTCAAGATAGGTAATAATTATATTTCAATCTATATTTATATTCTAAAGTAATTTTTCCAGAATTTCCTATTTAGAGATAAGCTAATTTGAAGTGTTTTCTCAAAGTAGTGTTAAAAGCAACCTTACACAAAGTATAACATACTTGTACGTCAATTTATATCTGTTAGACCTAATATATCAGATTATGCATGAGTGTGTCAGTCAGTACTTATGTTCGCTTCAGTAAGGGAAATCATCTGGGAGAATGGAAACCCTACGCTAGATACCCTTAACATAGGCATCCTATACGATACCCTTTTTACTAGATCCTTAAAACAAAGTCTTCAAATCCGCAATTTTACTTTTTCTACTGCACTTCGATTATGGCCCCAATTTTCTACATCACCAAATTAATATTATGTTACCATGTCCAAAGTGAAGACACGAAAATGCTCCAATTGTAGCATTTCGTCCTTACACATAAATTCGAAACGTTATTGTTTTCAAATAGCTATCTCTTTTACTCGTGTACTTTTCGTATCGTTGTTCCCGCTCATTACTATCTTAAGAACAAAAGTTGCAATTTTTAACCCCAGCCGCAAAAAGAGAGGTGTTATAAGTTTGACCGTTATGTGTGTGTGTCTGTCTGTGGCACCGTAGTTCTTAAACAGGTGAACCGGTTTGGAAGCGATTTGAAAGCAGGTTTTCTAGCGGTGGTTCTTAGAGATGTTTTATCAAAATCGGTTTGGCTGTTAACACAGTTGGTTTGGTCTATTTAAATGATATAATTATGTAGGTTTTGTAGCGCTCATGGATTACAACCCCGCCTTAACTAGAAATGTAACATTTCTATATTTTATAAGAATCTAACAACAGTTTATACAGCAATATGCAAATTAGGACAATAAATCATCTGAATGTCGAACTCCAACTTCACCAGGGAATTCCAACAGTCATAATTATAGATGGTTCTAACTTTGTAGCTAAATCCCGGGTTCGTGGAGGTAATGTTATGGTAGTTAATTGGTAAGCACGTAGGTCCCCCTCTTTAACCTAACCTCCCCCTTTAGTGTTAGACCGCTCATTAGCACATTCTGTACGACCAAGCTTTAATCATAAACACGTAACTAACATTACTTGCTGACGTTTAAAGGCAACGACAAGTTACTGGCCAGTTACTGCGCTTTGTGAGTTTTGTAACTTGATATTTGCAATAATCTTTAAGTACTTTGCCGACAAATTATAATTAATAACTTTATTTACTTTATTGTTTACGTGAACTATAATTATAGACAATGAAATTCTAAATGAAAAACTGTCATAATTGCTTCGATAATTTTTACTATTTCTTAACCTGAAATCCACTGAGCCCTATGACTGTTTTGCCCTCAGAACAATGACCTGAAATGTATATTTCGACCTTCCTTGACTTCATGACATGACCGATTAATGTAATTCATATTTTCCCTTTTATCAATTGACAATGGTGTCGATTCGGATGTTCACCAACTAAACTAAAGCAGTTTTGGAGTGGAGCCGTCGCATTGTACTGTTCCAGGTAGAAAGAGAGAGTACTACTGTAAAACTGGTTTTAGTTTAGTTTAGTAGGTGTATATCCGAATCGACACCATTAGCTATTTATTTTAGATAAAATGTTATGTAAGATTTCATCTTCATCGGCAACATTTGTTTGCCAATACTGGCTGATCACAGAGATCATCTAACTAATATTATAAATGCGAATGTTTGGATGTTTGTTTGTTCGTTGCTGAATCACGGCAAAACGGATGAACGGAATTGGATGAAATTTGGTATATAGGTAGTACATAGGTACCCTGGATTAAAATAGGATATATTTTATCCCGATAAAGTGAGTTGTTCCCGCGGGATACGCCAATTAAACATACCCACGATAAAGTTATTCCACGCGGGCGAACCCGCGGGCGGAGAGCTAGTATATAATAAAAACTGTGAATCACCTATATTATTATCTGTGTATTACAATAAAATTACTTCATTGATTGTTTGAATCAGGAGAAATATTTGATGATCTTGTACCGATTTTGAATAGACAAGTCTCTTAAGCTTTACAAAAATGGCGAAACGTTACCAAGCGCGCTATAAATATGTTATCTAAGATTTTGTAAAATACTAATGTTCAGAAAGAGTGAGCCAATTTAAGTAATCCAAGCTTGCTAGGAAACAAAAGGTTAAAAACGACCTCGACAAAAGCCTCTTCACGTATTAAGCGACATTTTTCTTGACAAACAACAATCCATCCTTCAAGTGCTCTGAACAGCAAATTGAAGCGGCTTTTAATCTCGTATCCTATGTAACAAAGGGAAACACTGACGGCTTAATTCCTCATTCCGCTGGATTCCTGGGAACTCCACGTGTATCTTGTTACTCTCTGGAGTTCCTCGTATATTTTATTTTATTTCCAGAATTAATTCCTAGAACAATGAAGCTTCAAAGAACAAGGAGTATCTACCTAAATATGTTTCAAGAGGAATTAGAAAGAAATGGATTTTTAAGTACGAAAGGAAATCGCAATTAGTTAAAGAAAAATAAATATTCAATAATATTAGGTCTTTACCTATGAACTTGAACACACCTCTGTTCATGACCTTCCCATATTATTTCTTAGATTCGCTGAAACTTTTATAAAGCGGTTACTTTTAAAAATTAACACTACCTATACTTAACCTAATGTTATCCGATAATACACACAAAGTTTAGCTACATTAGGGTTTGCGGTTCCCAAAAAAAATTCAAAAACGTTTGTATGGAGAAAACAGTCTTAATGAAATTCTTCATACAAGACGCCAATTTCATAGGTAAGGTCCTAATAATAAGTAATAATAAATTTACTGTTTGCTGCATATTAAACGTAGCGGGGTTAATAAAGTAGAAAATGGGAAAATATGGTAACAATAAAACCAGGACGAAAAACTATAAAAGCAAAAGTTAATATTTTGAATTTTGACATTCAAAACCTCTTTACGTAAACTATGTGCCAAAGACTAATATAATTAAAATTTCTGACTATCTATAGATGAAAGGAATGCATCGACATGACCCGTTCGGGGATATTTTGAATTTGAATTAGGTTTATAGAGAAAGAGCAGTATACAGCCGTGCAATGCAAGCAACATAAGGTTTACCAAACGAAGGTCGCAAGTTCGGTTGGTGATAGGGTATTTTTAAATGTTCGATTGTCTATCTACTAGCTAGCTAGCTGGGAAAGCAATTATTATGGCACGAGAAGTTCCAAGTTCGATCCTCAAGCTACTGTGGGTAGACAATTTCGACCTTAAATAAAGTAGTTCATCATTGTCAGCCCATCAACATCCCACTGCAGGGATATAGGCCTTCTCTTGTATGACCATAGTCCACCACGCTGGGCCAATGCGGGTTGGAGACTTCACATGCCTTAGAATTTTTAATTCTCAGGCATGCAGGTTTTCTCACGATGTTTTCTTTCATCGTTCAAGAGCAGTCGGGTAAATGCACATAAGTAATTAAATTAAGTTTAAAAACGCATTGGTACATGGCCTGCTTGGGAATCGAACCCGGACCTCCCAAATTGCCGCGTCCGCGTCTTAACCGCTGAGCCTCCGACGCATTTAATTTATAACAATACTAGCATTCTTAAAAAATATATTTTCAAATAAAAATCACAGTCACTGCCGAACGGAAATCTGTTCATCTTCCAAGAAACTCCTCACTAATGAATGACGCGTTTGATTCGTAGGCGGTAAGGGCTCAACGAATTTAATATACCGTCTTAAGAGGCCGATAATACCTAAATATGTGCGTAAAAAAGTTTTATCTAAACCGATATCTTCAACTATTGTAAGTAAATTATGTTATTTTTAAAACAATTTCATTAAACTTTAATAAAAAAATATTATTTTTTTCTTTTAGAAGAGACTTTACAAAGTCATATCTATTTGTATTCAAAATTCTAAAGAATATCATTAAAATTAACATAATCAATAACATTAACCACTCACACACACGCACACAACACGTACTTCGCATACACACATTCACAAACACAATACACACATACACCCACTCACACACACGCACACAACATATACCTCTATCTCTCTATTTTTATAATTTAATATCTAAAAATAATATTGTTAAAATAATAATTTACTTGTATACCTACTTACCTTCTTGTTTAAAGCATTTATGTAGTTGTAGAAGAGCAGAGCATCCTACTACAGGTAAACATTTTTACTTAAAAGGAGACCCCTAATACTGTTATAGATAATAAGTATAAGTTACTTAAATAAATATTTTTGATTTTTTTGATTTGATTTTGATTTGATTTAACATCAACAAAGTCTTAAATATCATTAATTATTTAAGACTTTGTTGCTTTTATTTTAGGATCATGAATATTTCAAGTACGGCACTTTTTATATTTATGTTATAGTTTGCGGGATGTATTACTGTTACTACATACGTTACTGGGGGATCATCAAGATCACGCACTTATAGAGATTAGGAAAGCTTAGTCGCAAAACCTGTCCGAACAAAAATTTTCCGACCATCCGACCGAATCTGTGGGACGACCCGACCTGCATTAAGATCCAAAAAAAAAGATTTACATATAAACTACAATTTTTGCAACTTTCCTCTAATCCTACATGGCGATCTAACTCGCTACCTCTCTTTCATTTCTATGTAATCTAACAGTGACAACAGGTCTTTACCAGTTATCAGCACCTTAACAAGTGTAACAATAGAAAAAGGACATGTACGGAATTCGATTCGGTTAGATTGCCCTCTCCTCTCTGCCGTCGACCTTCGTCGTGATTAAGGCCACATCCATGGGTTTCCGCCCAATGACGCCCGGTCCAACCGACCTATCTATCTACGCCCTTATTGTATTTGTAATTACTTTTTGATATAACGGCTCTGGCCTTCGGTAGTGTCTGTTGTTCTATTATTATAAACTTCAGGGTTGTTTTTTGTTAGCGGCCAAGACTTTGGACTTGTCGATTGTCGTAGGTAATATTATAATATAGTCCTTTTGTGTTTCGTACAATTGGCCAAACGGAACGGTTGGCGATGTTTGACAGAGACGTCAAAAACTAATTGACGTAGACAATTGCGGACTAGTTGTAGAAAATAGTGGCCCAAATACACACGTGAACTGCGATGGTGTCTGCATGGAAATTAAAGAAAAACAGGTGTATTTAAGCATCCTTGTGTGATATAATGTAAATGACAGATTGTTAATGCATGATCCCAAAAATTATATCATGTTACTTTGGTAAAGTTATTATAAAACGTTTTCAAAAAAAAAGGCAAAATGCTTGGTGTCCTCTGCTTTATCTCTATAAATATGGCTTAGGCAATTTTGAAAAAAAAATACATCGGAAATTGTATAGTTGTTTCTTTTAAATCTAAAGAGTTATACTGATAATCCCACACTCATTGCCCAAGTTCCGACCGTATTATTGTTAATTTTGTAAGAATTACAAATATACAAATAATAAGTTCATTGATAGTAAGCAACTATATCTATGGTTCATAATACCATAGACCGAGTTCTCTTCGGAAAAGACATAAAAATAGCGGCAGTAATAATTTAAATTTAATACTTATAATACATCGATTTATACTACTACTACTACCTACACTAGAAATACAGAATTAGTTGTTTGTGTGAAGATATGTCACGGCGGGAAAGGTATCAAAATTGTTATATTGTCATGTTATATCTCAAGTGGAATCGGGTTATGATATTTAAAATCATCTACACCTTACCGAATGACATAGTTTATTTCTTGAGTTGGTATCATTATGAAGTCGTGTACATTCATGAGTAACGTACGATACATCTTGAAATTGGAGTGGCTGTTTGAGGTCTTATAAATAGCATTGCAAAAGAAGTTAACATATTATATCAGATGTCAGTTAACCTTCATTCATTAACTAACTTTGTAGTTTCAATTAAAAATAGCGAGCTACAGGTTAATCAATTAACCTACAAACCAAGGTAAAAGGAAATTGATAAAAAGGGTAATAAATTGGTTGGTCACAGAAATTTGTTTCGTTGTTTCAGGTCCGTTACGAAATCTAAATTGCCATGGCGATAGGCCACCATGTTACAAAGAGAACGGTATGGCTTCAATAGGTAACCTAACAGTTTAACAGATCAATTTAATGAACTATTGAGAGCCATGCACAATTCTAGAAAACCCAGAGGTCACTGACAAAATAGTAAATATTGTTTTGTAACACTACAGTCGAAAGCTGAAGCACATGTCTTACGAAATCCCAAATCACTAGATAAAGATCATAAAATTCGACAAGATCCAGTGATTATGGTAAAATAAAAAAGTATGTAATCTTCCTTCCTAAAAACGCACGGGTCATTAATTCAAGATTCGGAGTTGGCTGCAAAATAAATGTTAATCTGACGACGAAACCAAACTAAGTGTATATTAATAAGATCAAGACTACTTTTTGTACGAAGACGGTTAAATTACTGAGTTTAGAATTCATGAATACGACGTGATAATTGCATCAAACTCCGTTCACCGTCTCCATGTAGTCAAATTTACATTGGTGTAGTTTAGGACTACTTATATCAGTAATGCCTTTTCGCCACGGTCCTCGTTCTAAGGCATCAGTTAGTTCACTAGCTTCACAGTCCTAAATATCGCGTGTTTCAAACTCAGCAGTTGCTCTATCGCCATGAACCTCTACTCTAGGACTTTAGTTCACCGGCTCTATAACCTGTGGCGTCGTTTACAACTATATCTGCTTTTACCTTTTCGCTATGAACCCACACTCTATAGCCTAATTCTAAACTTATGCCTAGTTCACCTGCTCCAGTCTCATGCGTTGTTTTATCGCCATGAGCTCCTGTTCTAGGATTTTAATTCACCGGATCCTGCCCCCTAATGTGGCTTTGTTTAGGACAAACTCCTTAATTGCCCTTTCGCCATACACCACTGTAATTGAGTACGGCAGCGGCGTTGCGGTTGATAACGTTTGAGATAAAACTGTCTATCTAATGCCAGAATTAATTATATTAGGGGAAGGAGTTTCTCACTCTTAAAGATAAAACGTAGAACAGATATTGCGTTATTTTGTTATACGCTTCAGTTTCTTTTTAACAAATGAGACCTCTACTCCTGGTTCACTACATTTTCATTTTACGTCAGGTAAAATCATTAATTGCAAAATAATTGAAGAAAAAAGGTCTCAAATAATGGAAGGTGCGAACACCCGTAATTCATAGGTAGTAACTTTGAGCCACCTCCATCTCCAAATTTATCCTCATTTAACGTATTAACGTCAAGCGTTATGTAGTGGAACAACTTATAATGAGAATTATCAATATATTTATATGTAATATCAACTTTAATCTAGTGGAACTAACAACTAGTCTGTCAGGATAGATATGTCGAAATTACTACCACTGATTAACTACATACATCCAAGTTACAACGTAGCTACTGCCGCTTCGGATATCGTCAAGAAGTACGCCAAGCGTATTTGTCATTCAGATAGTCACATTTTGTAATAACCATTTCGCTAATGTTTTCGGTCAATTTATTTTGTTTAATGATCAGGGCCAAATCTGCTTTTCTTTACAATCCAAGATCATTATTTTGCACAAGGAATGCTATTATTTTGCTGTATATAAAACAACTGTCATCGGAGCTTGGGTAGGCTGAAAATTCCTATGAAATTAAATGTACGAAATAACATCCGTCATATAAATTATCCCAAAAAACACTTTCGGCGTATACTGAGAACCAATAAAAAAGGTAAACAAAAACGTTACATTATCGTACTTATAACGTGCGAAATGTTTTGCTGTAAATTTAAAAGTGAGTGTTGAATGTGGATCATAAATTGGGAGCAAAATGTACCGTTCATAAAATATGTAGAACGCGCGTGCGTCGCTGCGACCACGTAGGTGTACATCACCGGTACTGCATTTAGAACAGAAGACGCACTTCGTGTTAATAAGATGATCTGTCGTCGATGACGTCACAAGTCAAGCAAGAAAGTACGCGCGTCTTCCTCGTACTCGTACTTCCTCCAATGTGAAAAGGAAAGGCGTTAAACTACCATTTCACCGCAACTGAACATGGCGATCTCAAGATCACAATACTATATGATTCCGGGAAAGCTGACGCCAAAGAGGACATCTTAGGAGTTAGGAATGAATGACTTAGGATGAAAACTTAGTGCAAAATTATGGTGATTTGATAAACCACGCTAATATGATGGTTAAATTAGATCATGCAATTCAAAGGCATCTGACCAATACGACAGCATTTCCATTCTGTGTAAAGCAAGATCGATATGAAGTCTAAATTGTCAATTAAATGCGGATTGCAATGCTCTGACAACATAATTTCTTCTTGAACAAATGCAATCTACATTCAGTAATGCAATATAATTCTAATCTACAGAGACGTGTGCTCGCTTACGTTAACCTCGCCTCAACTCTGCTAGAGTCGTGTTCTGTTACAAATTTCTTCAGTGCAATTGCTACTATTCAGTATAATTATGTTAGGTTTGTATTTATCTCACCGGGCCATTATTATATCTCAGTCATTACTACTAATAAGTCTTTTAGCTAAACGCCTTAAGGTGAATTTTTTTTATTTACCGGTTCGAATGATTAGTCTCACAAAGCCTATATTAACTGTCTCTCTTCTTTCCTACTTACATAACCTATTCTTTAATTAGTCTTGGGTTCAAGGTAGCAAGCAATAGAGTTAAGTCCATCTACCTTCAGTACCTACAAATATCCCATGGCTGTGGGTTGTCTGTCTTTTAGTGATAAGACCGCCTAATTGTGTTCTATATCAAAAATTATTGTAAATTATTTTGCACAATAAAGAGTATTTGTATTATATTGTATTGTATTGTATTGTATTGTAGACGCCGTGTTGAGTACCGCTGTTGATCCTAGCTTATAGGAATTACAGTGGGAGAAGTGTTGCTGCGGGATTGGCCGTACACTACGATCATGTACTGTCACACAACAGCACAGAAAGTCCTGCCAAAATACAAATTGTGGATTGAGGTATGTGTAATGACTTCCAGTAGCAATTACTTGCTTAAAATATAGGTTTAAATTTCAATCTTACTAATTGATTTGACACCAGGGGCTCAAGTGTCTATGGAAGAGTTTAAAGGCATTTGGTTTTCTGTTAGTTATTTTAGACCATTGCCTTTCCGTTGTCTTTCATCGGATAGCTTTGGTGTATTTCAAGAGCGCGTCAACTGGATAGTATTATTTCTTTCATATTCTATCAAAATCGTATTGAGACTGCAGACAGTGTTTGCAAAAAGTCAATTTGTCACAATAATAGAATCTCAAACAAAGAAATGGCAATTGTATCTGTCTTTATTTAAATTAACTTTACTATGGCCCCCTGAATCGAAACTCTATCTCCATCACGTGATAAAATAGTAGAACACAGATTAAGAACTATCGTAGTGATAGGCCTTATTCCGTTTTATGATAAACGGTATTATTACGTGACTAATTGCAATTAAGTTGCTAATGTCCGGAAAATTAGTAGGAGTTTCGCTAATCGAACGTTAATTAAGGTAATTACAATAGACAGCTGTAATTGATCGCATTTTTAGCTAAGTTTAGACGAACTATTTTAAAGAGAATCAGAAAGCTTGTAAGTTACTTAACACAATTGAAACGTTTAAACGTTTCCAAATATTTTCCAGGTGGTTGTTGTCCGGATAACAATATTTCCTGACTTTTTGACAGAATTGGTTGGAACCCTAACTATAACGTCTGGCAAATTTAGTTGACGTGTTATAAATTGTCGCAGGATTTGGTAGTAATTGGCAGCATTGTACCAAAATACAACTATCGCTATGTAACAGTGAAAAACTAAAAATTGGCAACCTTGATATCATAAAAAATTTGAATCCTGTGCCGAAAACTAATTTGTCCACGGATTTGGTTTATCATATTGTGTTTGGATTTATTGTTTGTTTTGCTAAAACATTGGCCATAGCAATCTAATTATAAAAAAATATATTAATTAAGTTAATTTGCCTAATTTTCTAAATTTTGATTGTGTTAATGAAAAATATGTACCTAAGTTTGGCTATTTATTAAAATCTACTATTTACCTTGTTGGCATTGTTTTGTTTGGTAGGTTTGGCAGTTTTTCAGCCCACGGATTACAGGATTCGTAATTTGAAAAATTTGAAGGTGTTTTTTACCCGGGATGTCGACTGCGACTATTTTCCATCAAGAATCAGTACCAGTATGAAGAATAAAGGATCAAATGAAATTACCGGGATAAACATTACTGGATCCTCAGAATGACAGACAATGCGCCTCCTGTAGGGTCACAAAATGTCATGAACGATAATGATCACTTTCAACGTAATGATTGCTCGTTTCCATAAAATAAAAAAAAACATAAAAATAACGTGGCGTTGCCTATTGATTATATGGCTGTATACAATATAGCTGCCTTTGTTAACTGTGTTGACGAATAAGTAGCGGTTCAACCTTTGTACATGCGCCGCCTTTCATGCCAGTTGTTATTACCTGAAACAAACAATGAGTAACACTATAACTGGCAATTAAAATTAACAGCACTCGTAACTGAGTAAAACAAAAATGAGTTTTGTCAAAACTAAAATTACTTGTTATTCTGTGTTAAAACGTGAAGTGCCACGAATTAAGTTCTAAGACAAAGCAAAAAGTCGGTTTATGTAAACGCAAAACGGTAAGACCACATACCGACGTTTGGGTTTGGAATCATTCAAATATTGTACATTTTTATGAATCATGATGAGTTTACAACGTTTTCTGCTGTACGCCTAGGATTATCTGGTTATATCCCATTACAGTGGGTATACAACGCAATAGATTCAAGAGTGCATTCAGTGCCGCAAGCAACTAAGAGAGCAAACTCCTTTATGCTAACAAAATACTCTTTTAGTAAACAACTTCACAGAGCCAATATTTTAAAACACCCATTCGAAATTCAATTCCCGCGCTCAATATTTGTAATGTCGTCAACGTTCGGAAACCGATCCGCGACCGATATGAAATTGAGACGTGAACGCAATACTTTACGCGAGCGAAACTGAACCCAGTTGAGAGTAATATACGTTTTTGAACGATACCCGATCTTATACGGAAACGTTCAGAAATATTAAAAGCATTTCATACGAGTTTGAAAATTAAAGTGGATGACGTGAAATTCGTGCTTTTACGACGTTGAAATATTTCAAAGATATAGAAGGATTGAGTATTTATATCGAATTTCTGATACGATTTACAAGTAATCAATTTTCCGTTGGTCACTATTAATGCATACTGTGAATGTGACGAATGGCGTTTGTGACCTGCAGCGTATAATCTAATAACACGAGAAATCACCTTGGTTCTTTGGTTCCGTAGCAAAATTCCGTAAAGTCGAGGCATTAGCTCTTTTTTACCTCGAATAAGCAACGAACAAGTATCGCACCCGTATCATGTAAGAAAGGGTTTGCTCCAAACCATAGCATAAATAGAGATCCCGCTGTGGAACCAGAAAGTCGAAATCAATTCTGAGCGAAGATAATGACATGGAGACAAAAGATAGAGTGGAGAACAAACTTGCGACAAAATCGCTTCATAAGGATCGCTAGGATGATGAGTTATACAATTAATACCTATAGATCCTACAACTAACAGTCAGTTCGAACTAGAAACACGCGCCGGAAGCGGCATTTACGTTGAAATGTGTATTAAATCAGGTTTCCGATTCACAGCCTGCAGACGACTAGACAACATTACAAATCAAATACATTTTCCGCTAAAACAGCAATGGAAACCTGAATCCGCAGTCATCGCATTTCAGCACTAGTCGAAGCAGACAAAGCCAGCCCGCCTGTTATTCATGCATAGATGCATAATGCAGATACGTGCGTTGTTTGTCCTAGTACTGCAGTTGCGAACGGCTCACACTCGTGCATAGAACGCGGATAAATGGGCCAACAAAATATGCATGTATTAAATTGCACGTGTGGTACTGCAAGGAATTCAGTGAGCACGTTAGCTGAGAGATCTTTGGCTGAGATTGACAATTTTAGACTGGGCACACTAAATGGCTTTCTAGAGGAGCACGGTAAAATGTGCGTATCTAATGTCATCATTCCAGGTTGACCGGTTGGAAGCGGCTTGCATCCAACGACATCCCGGCACCTTTCTTGCACCAACGGACAGTTCTTCGAGTTATATGCCCAACGACATCCCGCCACCTTTCTTGCATCAACGGACAGTACTTCGAGTTATGTGCCCAACGACATCCTGCCACCTTTCTTGCACCAACGAACAGTTCTTCGAGTTATGTGCCCACCCCCTGTGTACCTTACTAATCCGCTGGGCTATGTCGGTGACTTTCGTTTTTCTACGGCTTTCCTCATTCCTGATTTGATCTCGTAGTGAAACACCAAGCGTCGCCCTCTTCATACTTCGTTGTATGACCTTGAGCTTTCTTACGAGCCCTGAGCTTCACTCACTATCCATAATGAGTGAAGCTGAAACCTGCAGGTTTCAGTGCCATTTCAGTCAGCACTCGAAACATACATTGATTATAGTACTTTTGTCTTTAAGCACAGAGTTATATTCTGGAGTATCTATACACATTCTCTGAATACCAGAAAATACCTGTTGAGACTTGTAAAAAAGACGTCACATGGAAACTTATTTTGACTTTGGTAGTGGCATATAGTATAAATTGGATAGACGAATCCACATCTAACCCTGAGTTCAGCGTAGAGTCCAATGCAGTGGAGTAGTTCGGGTTCGTATGCGCTTCCAGCGGTCAGTGACGCCTGGTTTTAAGCGCTTTCCGTCTATGCTTGTCGCATGGTAAACAAATTTTATGTGAGTCGTAAGGATTGTAGGATTTATGATGAGCCAGCATAGAATATTTATCAGCTCAGATAACACAACACCGTTAAACACATAACACCCGTCGTTTTTCGTCGTGGGTTAAAAATGTCCCTCCACCCGCTTGCTCGGCGTGGCGGTTAGGGCAAGTCCTCCCGGAAAGTGATGCAAAACAAAACCAAGACTTGGAAAAGACTATTGCGTCCAGTCGTAGATTAGTATAACTAATATACCCTGATCTTAGATCTATCCTTTACTGTGCACTCATTACTTTGTTTATCGCTTGGCTTGTCTTGTGAGGAGCGTGCAGTTTGTGGTAAAAATGCTCACCACTCCGCTGGTCGAGCCGGTTCTTTGCCCAGGCTTTCGCAAGACTGTTGACGTAACTGCAATACTACTGCATAAATCCAATGTTCCTATAAATGAAGGTTCATACGCGAGGATAACCGCATACCAGTAATTGGGTCATTAAGTGCCAAACTGAGCACTAAAGATACATCCTTTTAGCTAAAGCATGTTGAGAAGGACTGGAGACTTAACAAATATTAATACGAACTGCAAAATGGTGGTCGAGTCCAATTGGACGCGTTCAAATCGGCTTTACCTTGTTCAATAGACCATTAGTGCAGTTTCTATTAGAAAACTCCAGGCCACTGCGAGCCCGAGTAACGGTAGCACTCCGCTCACCGTTAGATCTTCCAGTTCGGTCTAGATGGTATACATCGTGCGCAAAATTTTAAAATTTATTGCTACATACTCCTACGTCATCTTTACGTGTCGTCCTATGTCAGCATAACAAGAAATTAGTGAAAATACAGAACTTTTCCTAATGAGAGAAGTCTGTGGGGATTATAAGGCAATTGATGTGAAGAACACAAAAAAAACATCAAACAAGCATCTCTTATGATTGATATTATACTCAATCAAAAGTAAAAGTAATGCCTATTGCATGGACGGATCTTCGGACATAGTAAATCGAAAATTGGCATTTGGTAGAAAACTTGATTGGCAAATTTTTTTATATACACAATGGGATAAGTAGAAGCGTGTTAACTTTCACTTTATTTAACGAACTGGCCATCTTATCCCAACCAGTAAAGAAACAAAACAATGTTAACACGACTGTTTGACGGCAGAAGATGTTAAGTTCCATGAAGTGACAAGTTGGAAAACTCTGAAAAGAGGTCAACGAAAATATTAAACCGCTTCCAACGTTGCCTTGTGCCAAAACGTACGCGATTTCTGATACAGTGGTAACGGTGGGCATCGCCCATCGCAGTTAACTTTAACGATACTGATTCTGGGTGTAAAGATAGCCGCCTGCAGCCGTTAGCCTAGTTGGCTAAATAACTTATTTACGCTTGGACAAGGGACTCTGGGCATTAAATCTCGTCGCCAGCGCTAGATAAGGTAAACTTCCGCCCAACTATATTGCCTATTACAAACAATACTTTTATCTTGATCGATGAAGGTATGTACTAGCCCTTATTTATTATACCTGTTTAATGTCTACGTTACACAAAAAGAATAGGAGAAAGAATTTTTTATTCACCCTTTTGACGCATACCTAATTAGTAATGGGCAAATATCTATAACAGCATACAGCAGTGTGGACTGCACACGGGAGGATTTGTCTTGCCACATTAGAAAAGCGGTGGTAGTGGTGATCGCAAATTTCGAGGGTATCTAACCCATAAAGCTGCTGCCCGTCACTGGCCTATTATGGTGTTAATTCCTAATCCCTTAGTCGCCTTGAAGTGCTGTGTGGTTTAGGCATGTAAAAGAGCGGTGATTGGCTCACCCCCTGCCACGAGTGAATTTCTGTATATTTCAAAACGTGAACCGTAGATTTTGTTTCAAGTATTAGAACACCCAGAGGCTGTTTGAGAACTGGTGTGGCATTTGGGATAGAAGTCGTCGACGTATGTATGACACGGTTGCTTTATACAAGGTATATATTGATGGTATTCTACTCTGTGGGAAACCACACGGCAAATACTATTATATTGTATAATACATTATACAATATACTTAATATTTGCTGTCTGGTTCTTCTCTGTGGGCACACAGAGAAGTATTTTCTTTAGTACCCAGATATAAATACACATCGATGACAAAACCATAGTGCAATGTTAAAATTTAAAGCAAGGTTTTGTTGAGAGGTACGGTGGGCAAATTTTTAAAATTTCTCATAACGGAAAATGGAAGGAACACATTTGCTTTTTACCAAGCTTTAGCGACCAAAAAGAGTGAGGTATAAAACTCGGTTTAATTACTAGGATATTCTTCGGGAAATAAAAAGGGAGTATATTAAGAGCAGTCAACGTTTTATCTGCCTTCCTGCCATTAGGGATGCCTCATTCAGTGAGTATCTTTTACAATTTTGTAAGGCTCCTGTGATACATTTACACAGAATGACGCAGTGTGGCGACTTGAAGCCACTGGAGAAATTGGAACCATCAAAACATTAACGTAACGCTGGCCAACTTCTCATGCAGCTGTCAATTAGATTTGCAACATACATAAGACTTGAAATCAATTTCAAGTTTCAAAAACTTTTTCCGTGTTTTAAAAAAAAAACTAAATAAATTATCTACAGTAGTGAGGTTTTTATGTAGTTTCATGTTCTGCCGTGTGATTGCCTGGCTTATTGATCGCTGGGAAATTTGGCGTTTCCTCGTTGAACAACGTTTCAATCAAGTTACAATATATTGCCTCTGCTTATTTACCATGATATTTTCCATAAATCTTTTTTATCATTAATTCATCTATTTCGATTGAACTTGTCATTTTCAAACGAAACCAACCGGGTCGAAAAATATCAGCTCGATAAACGCAGCTTCGAGAAATTTTACATTGAAGACTGGTATCCATACTACCGTGTATGACCACATGTTTGTTTTTGGAGACTCGAGCTTACTTACGGTCCAACGGTTATACAAGCTATTTGCCCTGGCCATGGTCACTTTAACTTACGAATCTGCTGGCTCCATATGGTTCGAATTGTGTTCCAGAACCACCAGCTGATTTCAATGACTTTAATCAAAATGCTCATTTTCGCTCATTTTTGGCAACACGACGGGAAAAACTTAACTTTATAAAAGTTTTCCCGGAACGTATTCCAAGCCGAATTTAGTATCTATGTAATTTACGACGTGGTTTTTTTGTACAAATGTATTTTTTTTTTCATTTATTAAATAATAATAAAAAAAGTTTTTAAATAGCGTGGTTAAACATATTGTCTCGTGACAACCCTGTCTGTCTTTCGTCGTTACAGTTGATTAAAGAAATTAATTGTTTATCGCCAGCGCAGGCACGTGACTTGAATATCTTGAGACACCGTCCGCGAAAAACTTCCTACGAAGTATTCATTTCAGGAAAATTCCAACGTACAACTTTTGCAGGCTCAGTAATTTACATAAAGGAGTGTTCTCTGTACATATTTTGCTTATTTTATATACGAGTAGATAAGAACGGGCCATCTGATGGTAAGTGGTCACCGCCATGAACATTATTTTTATTGAGATAATGAAGTGAATGAAAATCGTAAAAAATGTTGAGTCGGAATAGGTAGAACTGTGGAAATGGTTTGGTAATTTTATAACATTTCGACGGTGTTGCAAATCTTATCTCCAGCGAAAACGCAAGATAATGGAGCGTCGCTAAGTGATGTGCGGGTTGAACTCAAAAAAGGTTAAGTAGTTCAACGAAGTTTTTCGAGTAGGTATGATCTAGATTCTAGAGTTTTAGGCAACGTACCGTTCAACTAACTAAATGCGTTTTGTCAAAGCATTGTTTGCTTTAAGGAAGACATTATAGACGTGAAGAATGATCTGCTATATTTGTTGTGATTTACAACATATGCACATGACGTATCAACAGCATACAGAAATCTACGAATGGATATATAATAAATATATATTACGGACACTTGCATCAATTATCCTGTTCCAAACTAGGCAAAACCTGTGCTATACTTATTCATAAATCACTTATGGGACTCCAAACCGCCACCGTTGGTTTCGAAATAAAAAAAAAAATAACAGTAAATATTTGGTACACTTACACCAATCATCTAGTTCCAAACTAAGCAAAGTTTTACTATGGATACTTGATAACGGATAAACATACATAAATATTTATATAAACATCCATGACTCCGGAATAAATGTTCGTATTCATCACCCGTTTCCGTAACATTCAACACCAGTCATCATCATCATTTACCCGTCGCGGGATTCGAACCCGCAACCGTTGGTTTCGCTGACAGGATCGCTATCCACGACACCAATCGGTCGTCCAACTACCTACTACAACTACCCACTATAACAATCGATCGTCAACAAATATAAGCATCATTACTCTCCATGGGAGGATTTGCCCTAATCGCAACTGGCCTGGCCGATTGATGATCGCAGATTTTTTGGGAGCTCCGTACTATTGGCACTGCTATTCATCACTGAGATATGCTACTATGCTTACATTCGCCAAGCCATCTTATACGACACTCAGGTGAAACCAAACGGGGCGTCCTATTCAATTCGACCGGTAACCACCATATAAGGATTACCATGTGTCATGTCAAACCAGAATCGACAAATTAAACCAGCCTTCAAGGAAGGATTGCCCTATTCGAGACGTTCGCAACAATGACGCTGCAGTCTAGTATGCGGTCCTATCAGTGAATCCCGTAGGAGACCTTTATTGTAAACAGATTCCATATTTTGCCCGGAACCCACACAGAACCCCTGATCACTTAAACAGGTACCAAATTGTTCTAGTACTCATGGAATATGAGTTATACATGTCTTCGAACTATTTACGAGATAGTGCTGTCGAAACTAGGATTCGAATTCATTTACTGTCGCTGGCTTGAACCATCCCTACTAGAGACAGGAATAAGATGCTGAAAAGACTGTCACAGGTTCACATTGTTTCCAAAACAAAAGAACTTTATTTTTAAACATTGTCTTTTGGTAGTACATTTTACTCCCCGTTGCTTTTTTAGCCCATTCAGCTCGAAAGCCGCTTTAACCGGATTTATTATTAGACGGTGAATCGCAACTTTTTTATAAAGCGTTTATAGGGGCGATGTCATTCAGCGCTTAGCTAAAGGCAGCTAAATATGGATAGGGAACTCCGCTTCGTCCCCTCTGTCGCTTCCCTCCATTTTTATGTGGTCGTAACTCCTGTCCCTTACCAACTGAACAGACTGGCTTTATTCACGTATTTGCCTCAAGCCGAGTCAAGCCCTTATTGTTCTTTTTTCATATCTTTGTTATTTCCATCCGACATTTATATACATCGTGCCTGTACATTTTTGCAAAGTACCGGTGCAAATTATGCGACTTGACAAAAAATTACTGTCGGTTTACACGACCATGTTACATACTGATTTGTTTTTGAAATATTCCCAAGGTAACAATGAACGAGCCCTTATACAAATCATAATAAATCAATTGAAAATCAGTTTTCTCTTTGTTCTATTCATTCAACTACGTCGGTAAACGAATGTGGTAAACACCAACTAACACAAACAGTTTGATTTTTGAGATCTATTGTGACGTAATAAGTTCCATTGTCGATCGCACCTGGTTAGCAAAACCGTGCTCTCTGGGTGCCATGAATACGATTGGGAGCGAGGAATTCTATCTGAACAATTTACATCCAAAATCACTTCAATTCTACATTTGGAGGTAATAATTTTTCCGGCGTGTTCTATATCCAATTTGGCGGCATAAGAGCTCGCTTCCTTTTGTTTCTCATACATTATTCAAATGCTTTCGGGTGAGTAATGTCTGCGTGTCTGCTTGTTTGCGGTTTCCCGCAAATTTGTAGGTCACATTAAATTTATTTGGAATTTAAGGAAAACAATGAAGCTAAACAATGTTTTTGCTCTTTTTCTTTTTGTAAAAGGGACGTGTTGATCTGTATCCGTATTTTAAACGTAATGTTACTCGTAATTTCTTTTTTAATTCTTTTTTGAAATGAAAGATAGAACTAGCCATAGTTGTTTTTCAATTACTGTGAAATAAGGCCTACTTTTCGAAAACCATAACACCAAGTAAAATAATTGTGCGGTCGAATATTTTTGTATTTGTTTCTGTAATATGCAACAACGTGTTATCTATACTTCGCCAAACTACTAAACGTACCTATACACGTTGCGTACCTACCACACTGCTGGGAAATCGAATCCGCGACTTCGATATCTTAACCCAACTGTGTCTGAAGGAGGGTAAATGTATTACCCACACGGTTTAAATATTTCATGTTGCTACAACATAAACCATGGCTTGTTTTGCCTGACATGACATAATTATTGCAATAGAGATAGCGCGCTATAGGGAACAATGAGTTATACTTTTGGCTGCAGGCGACAGTACCTAGGTATAGTATATAAGTATTAAGTAGGTACTACATTCTGTAGTCCGAGTGAATGGCTTAATGGATTTCAATAAATAAAGTGTTGTTAGATTCCTCGTGGGAGTGCTATATGGAAGGGTTGTCCAAATCCCTTTATGAATTTATTCGTCAAGTTCCTCGTTGCTAAGATGTACAGTCTTAGCACGTAAAAGCATACCCTCATGTTCTAGCGCGCTAGATCTATTGTACTAATAACATTAAATATGTCTTGCAAAGAAAATCAAACACAGTGCACTCTGCATGAGCAGTGTCGTCAGGACATGAAATTTCGATAATTACCCATGACTTGCTTTGCCTTGCACGACATAACCCAATAGATATTTTTAGCTTCAGGTGACTTATGTAGCATGCAACTATTTTATAGGGAAGTGTAGTCTGGACATCTCACAACCGAACAAAGAATTAATTATGTATGTACATCTATTCTCCCGTGGTCCAACAGCACATACTAGGTACTCGGTTGAATGCGCTGATCGATGTACGCTCGCTCGCTATCTGGCCAGCCCTCTTGAATTGATGAAGAGATATACTTTTAGCGATGTAGTGTAGTTTATCGTGCGGCATAGCAACGGCAAGGATTACATATACAGAGTTTTTTGTATCTATCACTTGTATATCCCGCCCTTTGATCATCATCCGTTCACATCCGAATCCCAACTAACAATATAAATGCGGAAGTTTGTGTGTGTGTTCATTTTATTTTATTTATTTACTACTTTTTATCCCGGAAAAGTGACTGGTTCCTATAGGATAGGTATTATTGGGATTGCTTTTGAGTCATAGAGTGACGCATTTGGTAGTAAAACGAAATCTACGCGAACGAAGTCGTGGGTAACATCTAGTAATTTTATATTCTTCAAAGAACCTGAACATGACCGCTGGCGCAGTTACAAGATGAGATAACCTATGTTTTTAGTTAGGGTCACTTTATCTCCTTTAGATGGAATTTGTTTCAATAAATAATAAAAAATATAACACACTAGCTGTCAGCCCGCGGTTTCGCCTGCGTGGAATAACTTTATCGCGTGAAGTACTCACTTTATCGGGATATAAAATATCCTATGTCTTAATTCAGGTTATAATCTACCTATATACCAAATTTCTTCCAAATCCGTTCATTCGTTTCGCCGCGATTGAGCAACAAACAAACAAACATCCAAACTTTCACATTTATAATATTAGTTAGATACAACGCATATTAAAAATAGATTA
The DNA here is from genome assembly GCA_949316235.1 of Oegoconia quadripuncta. Classification (NCBI taxonomy): domain Eukaryota; kingdom Metazoa; phylum Arthropoda; class Insecta; order Lepidoptera; family Autostichidae; genus Oegoconia; species Oegoconia quadripuncta. The sequence goes on from OX438758.1 coordinate 12,808,403, forward strand.
AATGGATTTAACTAATGATTCTGGACAAGTAGGTAAGTAGTTTCTACTTTCTAGTCAATTCTGTTATGTACCTACCTATATGTTATATAGCATGTCTTAAATGAATGAGAGTTTGGAGAATATTAATCACACCTCACGCTACAATCTGATTTCAGGACATCGCAACTCGATTTATTCAGTTGTCCAAGTCAGCTCTCGCTATTACACCAACATAAACAGCCCACAGTTTTAGAATGCGTGATTCGTGAATCCAAAAACCTCTCTTGAGGTCGTCTCCGAGATACTAGAAGACGAGCAAAAACGCCACAGATGTCGAACATTACCTCTCTCCCACAGACGCTCATTTTACACCTTTGAAAAGGATTGTAGTTGAAATTGGATCATATATCTTGAATAGTGAAATTTCGAGAGGAAAAACTTAGGTAAGTGCTAGTAAATGTGAAAGGATTTCTGCATTCTTCTACCTGACGTTGTTCAGGGGAAAGCAGGAATGCAATATCATTCCGATCACAGATTTTTATGTAACATTAGAAGTCCAAACAGGAACCGCAATCACGTTTTACATTTATTAAAACTTTAATGGTATTTAATTAATATTGGATATATACCACTTCCGTGATTCAACGTAATCCATATAAGGTTTACCAAATGGTTCGGATATACAGGTGGACGAAAGTAAATAAAACCCCGATGACTGTTACAGATAAATCTATTATATGGATACACACACATGTTCAATAGCTTAACACTAGTATATTTATGTCTGTATAGACACTACACGGATAAGTCTGCCGCCAAGCGTGGTATGTTGAATAGTTTAAGATAAGCCAGATAGTGCTAGGTGAGCGCGCTTACCTACACCTTCAGGTCTCATCTTCACTTAATATCTTGTGTGACTTAGATCAAGCAGTAACCTGTGGTGTATGAAATAAAAACTTAAGTTTTCAACTTTTTAAACTAAATGAAATCTGATAGATGGCGATTGACAGATTTGTAGAAATCAGAGACGTCACCACTCAATAAATTTAAAACCACCATTAAACGGAAACTATGTGCCAAAGGCTATTATAACATTTCTGACTATCTGGTTGATAAGAATGCGTGGACATGAACCGCTCGGCAATATCCAGTATATTTTATTCTTATTTTTCTTTGTCGAATCATAAATTTAACAATTATTCCAAATTGTATTTGTATTGACTTATTTTAAAAGAGCAACCCCTGAGTTTCTTGCTCGTTCTTCTCTGGGGAAACTGCCTAGTGAATGAGCGATAACTGTATGTCATGACGATTTCAAATGTTATTCTTATAACTTACGAACTTTACGAAATAAAACATTTTTTGATTTGATTTGAATACTCCCAACAAAACCTAACCTGACAGATACAACACAAAAAACTCACGTAACAAAGTCCATAAATAACCCTGCGACAAATTTCAGTCACGGCGGGTCCCAAAGGCCCGGTGGGGCGATTAATTCTTTAATTAACCTTACAGCGCCCGCGCCGCATCCCGCGCCGTGTGGGGCGCGAATTAGAAGGAATGGCGACAAGATAACTCGCCCTACTTCATTTGTCTCTATTTCGCAAAAGAACAGTCGAATACGAAAGTTCAGTTTTGGATAAACGATTCTCTTAAAGTAAGTAAATATAATATTGTATTGAAAGTACAATAAAGGTTAAAGTTTATAGAGCACTAGCCGTTGCCCGCGACTTCGTTCGCATAGAATTCGTTCTACTACCAAATGCGCCACTCTGTGACCCAAAAGTATTCAGATTAATAATACCTATGGTTATCCCATAGGAACCAGTCACTTTCTGTTATAAAAAGTAGCCTATGTGTTTATCCAGGTCGTAATCAAGAGTGGTGACACCAGTTAATGGGAATTACACCAATTCAAATTCACACTGTGTAGGGAAGTCTTTATAAACTAAAAAAACCGATAGCACATTTGGTATATTTTGCAGGCGCCACGAAAACTTATCCCGCGACATTTTGGATATCATGACGAATCTAACGACACCTTGCAGTTCTTAATCGGTCAAATCGGCTTCAGGAGGTAACAAAGAAATCTAAACATACACCTGTAAAACACTCCTTCCAGGTAGTCGAGTAAAAATAACCGATAATGTAAATATGATGTTTTTTTTTTTTAGACTGGATTCGCGTTTGGCTACAATCTCACCTGATGGAAAGTGACGATGTAGCCGAAGATGTATCACGCGCACCCAGTAAATGCCTATTCACTCTAGACTTGAAGATCCCAATATGTCTCTAATTATCTCTTCGGACCTGTTCAAATGAAGCAATAACCTTGTTACTTACTGTAACAAGCTAACGTATTGTTATTATAACAACATATACCATTATTGGCGTAACATTTAATTAACATTCAGTATTATATTCCCCGTGGGGTTGTTTTACAGAATTATAATTAATAGACACCCATCAAAGGGTTCTCGCCGCTATTTCCTGATACATATTTGGAAAACGTGCCCGTTTAATATTTCGTCCCTTCATCGGTTAGTAGGGAAGGCGTACTAATAAAAGGGTAGGTATTAAGGAGACTCGAATGGGAGTACTTATTGGCGAGTATAAATCATATTATAATAGTTACACCAATTCAGTGTATTTAATATTATCCGCTGTTGTATATGATAATACGATATTTGACGACCTGTTTGTTATAGTGGTTAGAAACTCTGCTGTTATACCAAAAGGTCGCGGGTTCGAATCCCGCTAGGGGCATATGTTTGTATGATGAATACGGACATGTGTACCTTAGTTATGGATGTTTTTCATTTATTTCCAAAAAAAATGTATTTATTTAGTATATCGACCATCTGGTATCCACAACACAAGCCTATAGTTGCTTACTGTGGAACTAGATGGCGCTGTGTGTATGTCTAAGGATATTTATTCATTTACTACTAATGAAAAGTCACCATGTATACAGATTCATCATCATCATCAGCCCGTTAACATCCCACTGCAGGGATATAGGCCTTCCCTCGTATAATGAGGGAGTATGGGCCATAGTCCACCACGCTGCCCCAATGCGGGTTGGGGAATTCACATGCCTTCGATTTTCATATCTCAGGCATGCAGATTTGCTCACGATGTTTTCCTTCACCGTTTAAGAGCAGTCGGATAAATGCACACAAGTAATTAAATTAAATTGAAAAACTCATTGGTAAGCCTGCCCAGGCCTGCCTGGGAATCGAAGCCGGACCTCCCAAATTGGGAGACGGCGTCTTAACCGCTGAGCCATCGACGCTCCACAGATACACGGATGTATACAGATTACAGGTATGTAAACGTACCTATCGTTTACCATTAAGTCTGAAGTGTCTGCGCTTCTGTTAGATATATCTTAGTTCATCCTTGGGTATTAGTTCCCAGCTTTGTGGTACGTGATATGATTTAATACAATCTGCAGTGATGCGTCACATGCATCCAACATAAATCATCAATACCTACCCACACGGTTTATCAGAGCTTGTATTATATAGTTCCCTTTAATTCTAGTACAGTCGAACCAACTGGATCATGACGCATTCAGCTGATAATTTGTTCGCAAATATGGCTTTTAGGACTCTTTGAATATTAAGAACACTACCCAAAAATGGGTGAGAGATCTGTGCAATTTTTACAGTTATATTTAATTTAATTAAAAATAGATAATGCCGGATTTGTTTTGAATTTCGAATGTCGCTGCGCATGGTTAAGACAAAAATCTACTTTTTATCAAAAAAAACATATATTAACTTACATCTGTGTGGTACGGTCAACCACCAACCGACGAGCATGTATTCATACATGCTCAAATGCTTCAGCATTTGATGAGAGTGGAAGAAGCAAAAGTAGTGTGTCAGGATCGTTGCAAGTGCTTAAACCACCTCCGTGGCTCAATGTAAACAACATTGGGTTTACGATTCGGAGGTCGCGGGTTCGATCCCCAGCGAGGTACATGTTTAAGTACTCTGTTTGGTTGGTGGTAGGGCATTTTAAATGTCCGCCTGGCTAGCTACCACCATCTTATCTAAATCTGCCGCCAAGCAGCAGTGTTGATAGCATTGTTGTGTTCCGGTTGTCAGAGATAAGATAGCCGTCCCCCAAATGTGTTGGGGTTTCCGGGTCAGTACGCTTCCACCTTCGACCTCATCTTCACTTAACATCAGGTGTGATTGAGGTCAAGTACCAACCCGTTGTGCATTAACAAAAAAAAAAAAAAAAGTGCAATGGAATAATCTCTGCCTACCTCGGTACCTATGTATGAGCTCTACAGAATTATATAATACTAGCTTTCCTCCCGCGACTTCGTCCGCGTGGAAGATTTTATCAAAATACAAACAACAAACTTTCATCCCCTATTTTATCCCCTTGGGGGTAGAATTTATCAAAATCCTTTCTTAGCGGATGCCTACGTCATAACATCTACCTGCATGCCAAATTTCAGCCCGATCCGTCCAGTGGTTTGGGCTGGGCGTTGATAGATCACTATGTCAGTCACCTTTGAGTTATATATATTTAGATTTAACAGAAGGAGACGGCAATAGATGAACTAACTATCACTGTTCAAGCAAATAAATAAGAAGTGGCCAAGCAAAGGGAATAAATTCCATTTGTTTGGGTGTACAGTCAACTGCAGAGAAATGTGACCATATAATTACGGGGGGTCATGTTTCTCTGCAGTTGACTGTACAAATGTGCAAGTATGTCGTTTGCAAAAGAAGATATGCAAATGTAAGCTACAGTATATAATAATATTTATGCTAGGACTCCCACTTTTCCACGGAGGACAGTGTTGTTAAACAATACTCAGAGGACTTAGAACGGATCCACTATCTTCGCAACGGTGCGTGGTGGATCGTTTAACCACAGCTGTAAACAACACGCGATTCCTAAAATAGCTTTATTTTATATTCGGTTTTAATCGATGTCTTAACGGTACGTGCGTGTTTTACACTGAGAAAAATGAATGTCGTTATTCCCAATGAAAGTTAAGGAATTCCGCAACTTTCAACTATATTCCTAACAAAAACGGACCAAGAGTAATTACGAACACTATGTGGGTAAATCATACTTAATTGTCATGAAAACCCGTCATGACAAAACATGGGTAACCGACGCGGTGATGTTACGTGCTGAGTTACCGACACAATGTGGTGACGGGCCGACTTAGCTTATTCGTGAAGCGTCATGAGCAGTGACTATTATCATCACGGCGAGTTGTCGTGATTGTCGCGGCGTTATACCCTGATGTCATTAATGCATTGTCAGTAATGTAAGTGTCTTAATTCATGATGCACTGAATAATTTTGAGTTTGATCATAGTAATAGTTATATACTTCCCGATATATCGTCGTTACCATCATGAAAGGTTTATCGACTTTCTTAATAATATATTAGTATTAATCCTTGTTTACATGGGTATCGTCATGTCACATCTAAGGAGTTATCTCAATAAGTTATGGGTAATTACCGATCTTATTTTGGGATCGTCTTGTTAAGTATTGGGTAATTTACCAATTTTATGTAGTGATAGTAATGTCATAATCTGTGAAGCGTCCTGATATATTGTGAGTAATTCACTACACCATTTTAGGATTTATCACGATAGTTACATCTATTGTCACCCACATTTCACCAGTAACGGAATGACTTTAGTAGGCTATGCTTACCAAATAGTTCGCCAAATAAAACTGCATGTCGAGCTCCAATTATATTTGGTGAACTATTTGATAAGTATGCCTACTAAGATCAATTCATTACTAGTGAAGTGTATGTGAAAATAGGTGTAAAAATCGTGACAAATCTTAAAATAGAAACATATAACATACAAATTTCTTTAATAAAGTTTAAAGCAAACTTAAATTTATTAAAATAAAAGTCATTCTATTAATTTAAGAAGCCAGATAATGACATACTATCCTATATTTATATAGGGTTATTATCACGTTTCAATTAAAAAATACAATATAATAACTTAAATAAATATTTTATTGTTCTGATATATTTCCACACAATCGCAAATAGTAAATGTTCTTACACGTTTGCAAAAAATTGTACCCTTATAAGCTAAATTCAAATCCAAGCATTTCTAAGCGAATTTAATTAAAAAAAACTGTTTTATACAAAATTTTAAAGCAAATTCACTTACAAATGCTTGGGCTAATGCAAGATACGCAAAGTGCTAGAAATCTCAATGCCAGACACCGCAGCATATTGTGTCAAATTAGATTTAAAATAATAAAAATATATATTATGTGTATGGAATGGGTATGGGTATGGAATAACTGAAATGTGACGTAGCTGCACTTTTCAAACTACGGAACTCATATAAATGATCTTCACATACTGCATAAGCTTTAGTAGATCCAGTTAAATTGTCATCACAATAAATAACAAAAGGTTGTTTCGTAGTTCGGTAAGCAGAGGTCGGACTTCTGCTTCCCTTGCTACGTTATAATAGTCACAAATCCATCTCGAAATTCAGCTCGCGATGATCCAAGCTCCTATTCAACGAACCAGTGGTATGTTTAACAGAAGTAACTCAAGACAGGTATCCACTTCATTATTTTCTGGAAAAAATAAATTAAATATAGTGTGCTTGATTATTTCAAACAATGATTTATGTACCTAGTGATAGAGGAAAAAATGGGAATGGTTATCCCAATGACAAATGGGAAAAATATTCAGTTGACACAGCTCATGGGGGTGACAGTCCTATATGGGACATCTGGAATTATATGAACATTAATTTGTAGTGATACACTGGCTGAGAATGAATCGGACTGGTTTGCAGCTGAACTTTGACTTTATCTGAGTCTGTGGTGGCCCAGCATTTTAAGATACGTCATTAAAATGCTGTATACGCCTAATACAAAACAAATCTATCACATTATAATTTAATACAATATATAATAAATAAATATTACAGTGTTTTCCTTCACCGTTTGTTTAAGATCAGTCAGATAAATGCACATAAGTAATTAAATTTAAAAACTCATTGGTACATGGCCTGCCTGGGGATCGAACCAGGGCCTCTCAAATTGGGAGACTGTATCTCTACCACTGAGCCACCGACACTCCACATAATTTTATTATTTACTTGTATTTTTTATATATTGATCTCATTAATGATGTTTATTAAATTTATTAATGTTTATTCAATGTATGATTACTTATGTTTATTGAATTCTTATATTAAGTTGATTTTAATGAATTTAATAAATTCCTCCGACCCAGACTGAGCCAGCCTGGTTGACTATCACCTACACACTCCCTCATTAAATATGGATGAAGTTGATAAATTAAAATTAATACAGATATTTTATTTCTTAATAAATAATAGCATTTCATGAATATTTTTTGTGTATAGTATGGAGAAATTCTAAACTATAAGATCAAGAGAATGCCCAAAAGAATTATGAGCTCAATTTCAGTGTAAATAAAGTTTGGAGAAAATGAGAGTTGCATTAACTTCTTGCGTGGCAGAAAGTTGTAAGTTGGCTTCTGTCCTAATAAGACAAATATAAATATCAAATATGACAGCACACTACATTAACCTCAACTACACGTCTTTACTTAAAATCGTCTAAATTGTTAATTTTCCGAACTAGATTGAAACCATTTTTACTGGGAGTTGAGCAGTTAAGAAATTATATGTATAAATAGGTATAAATAACTTGTAGCATCTTTAGATCTATAGTAAGGTGATATAGAAATTAATCATTAAGGAATCATTCAAAAAAATTTTATATCTCTTATAGGTACTTACTCGTAGTTAAAATTTCCACATACTGGACACAAAAAGTAATCGCCTTGTAATAAATTACACAAATAATGCATTACTGTACATGAATATCTACCATAGAAGTAAGTGTGGCACCAAGACGGAATGATGAAAATCCATTTTTCTAATAAGAACATATAAAATACTTACTGAATCATCAGCTTTTTCAACTGGTAATTCTGCTTGCTTCTCTTTACTCAACTTCATAGTTTAAATCTCTTGGCATTTGAAGATCATGGAGTATATGTATATGTTACAAAACTAGAATTAACTTCCGATATGTCTTGAAGTGAAATCTATAAACATTAAAAATTGCTTGATAAGAGTGTTTATCTTTTTCATAGTGCATTACATAATTTCATATATGAAAACATGTCATTTCTTATGGAATCCTAAAGACCTTATGGTCTTTAGACTTTTTAACTGGCAAGGCCCCAAACTTCTATTAAAAATACTCACATATTCCAGGAGAACCCATTTTACCAATAGGTATGATGTTTACTGGTCCATTCTTTCGTCAATGAATCAAAGGTGTTTTCAGGTCATAATTAACACATCCAACAGACTATAATACTATATAGGTATAAACCCGCCCCGAAGGCTACATTATGACTAAAACCAAAACTTTATCATTTAAATAATAACAGTAGAAAATAACCAAACCGGCCGACACCACATCATTCAAAATGATTGGAAGTGTTGCAAGCATACCACAATTTATTTCCTACCATAATTTTATTTACCTTACTAGAGTAAAAGTGATGATGTATTCATAAAGTGTGCTAATTTTTATTATCTTACTGCGACAGATAGTAGGTACTTTTAGATTCTTTTATAAACTGCAATGGAAGTGCTTTTTTGAATAGGTGCATTTAGTTTATTCCATAACTGTGCTGTGAATTTGACGTTGGATGTAGGATAAAGTGTCTTGGATACGCAGGGGCATGGGGAACCGCCTCCGTGGCTCAATGTAAACAACATTGGGTTTACGTTTCGGAGGTCGCGGGTTCGATCCCCAGCGGGGTACATATTTAGTACCTGGTTTGGTTGGTGGTAGGGCATATTAAATGTCCGCCTGGCTAGCTACCACCATCTTATCTAAATCTGCCGCCAATCAGCAATGTTAATAGCATTGTTGTGTTCCGGTTGTCAGAGATAAGATAGCCAGTCCTCCAAATAAGATGGGGTTTCTGGGTCAGTACGCTACCACCTTCGGCCTCATCTTCACTTAACATCAGGTGTGATTGAGGTCAAGTGCTAACCCGTTGTGGATAAAAAAAAACGGGAAGAGGGTGGCACCTAAAGGTGGAAAAGCAAGCGTAGGTACGTAGGGCAGGAGCCGAGGGATCGCCAAGGATTTATTTCTTGTTTATTGTATGTAAAAGTTTACATGTCATTTGAATCTTCTGTCACTTCAAAAGATGTTATGGTTACACAGAAGAAGTAGGTAACAAGAAACAACACATCTTTTAAAATTGGTTTACATTATGAGTTAATGAACAATGCGATATTTTTATAAAATACGAAAATAATAACCTGAATATCTATCTGCCTATCACAGCAAACAAGACGCAGTAAAGAGACATCAGAATCCTTGATGAGTATATACTCCAAAAACGAGCAATGTGCCAGTGACAAGAGCAGGCCAGTTCACACAACCCTTCACGAGTATAACGCAAGAGTCAGCCATATAAGTTTCATCAAAATCTAAATCTACCATCGAGAAGCACTATTTTTGTGGCAACACTCATTATCTGTTATTTTTAGTAATTTCCCGTGTTTTCGCCGTGACGGAACTACAAACTCTCGTGACGGAACTACAAACTGTTGTGACGTTCCGAACAAAAAATATATTCTTCCTGACGAAAACATGGGAATGGAACGGACTTCTATCGTGATGCGGCACTACAAACTATCATGACGTTCTGACCAATTCCCGATAAAAATATATAAGTTGGAACGAGCTTTTGTCGTGACGGCACTCATAAACTATCGTGTTTAATTATAACAGAAATTGCTCGTGATTTTCATAATGAAATTTAAACCTTTCTTCGCATTTTAATGGGAAGAAACAAAACTTAAACGTGATAAACGGTCACGGGAAAATATCGTTTGGTTCCCGTAAACTTATCAGTATAAATGATGATAATCATCAGTCAGAACTGCACGCTGTCATGCCTCCGATACTTTCATAGTTATCACAAAACAAAGCCATGATTCCCGTTAAAGTTTTCGGCAGTATGGAACTCATTTTTCTCAGTGTAGATACTGATAAATTTTTAGCGAGATTGTAAAGATGTGTTGACGGATATTTTATTGTTTGTTATACTAAAATCAACTAAACATTTACACAATATTAATTTCTTCATATCAGATACAGTGGACGTCACTGCCAAACAAAGGCCTCCTCCAAAGATTTAAAAGGGAAGATCGACCTATAATGAAGATCGCGGGAAGTCGCTGTTTGCTGGCTGCTTCCAACCGGCCGCTCTGGAAATCTATGGGTCCCATGTTCAGCAGTGGACATCCTGTGGGTGATATGATGCTGAAACATATTGAATTCCATTTAAAGTTACATATGTAAAGCATATGTATACTGACACAAGTAACGTGGTTCGTTATAGTTATTAGAAAATGAATAACTCACACTGAACTATACTAACAAACAAACTGCATTTACACGAACGAAATAAAATGCTTACGTTCAAAAAACTAGGTCATCATAAAATTGTGTTTACGTGGAGTCTATTTTCATGAGCTTGGATTATAGGGAACTGACAGCACTCCATCATTGCATCATACACTAGAAAATCATCAAAACAAAGCTATACAAACCTATACAAACCTATACAAATCAGGGATCTAATAATTTTTAATAGCGATGATATTTTTATGACAATCAATGACCCTTGCACATTGTTGTATCTTACTATGGGTCACTTATAATAGAATATTTCGTGGATCCAAATTTTTTAAAGCATAATAACCACTGTGTGGTCCCAGCTTATCAGGCGCATAACGTATCTCTCTCCTCTTATATCTGTTAGATCGCGCCGTCTCGCTTTACCTCTATTTCCCTTTGCCCAAGAGACCGGTAAGATGTGAGTACCACTCCTACCACCTTTTATCTATTTCTGTTCAAAGCCGGAAGAATGACAGAGTTAGTGAAATTACAGGCTTAAGCTGCATAGCATCTTAATCCTGAAGGACAACGACGACTCCTGCATTGGCATTGGCGGTATTGGCATTGGAGGCGACTCATGCATATTTATCCATCTTTCTTGATTTTTCCGGCCGAATCGGGAGAGACGTGCGCAGTATCCACCAGGTTCACTGCAGATTGTGGATTTGCTTTCAAGCCGTCGGTATAGGCTATCGACTCGGCTTGACGACTTCAATTAAAAACAACCGGCACCAACAACTTATAACACTTTGTGTTGCTTTTGCAGGGAAACACTCGTAAGAAAGAGACACTGGTAGTCACCATACCTAAGGACATAACTTCGCTAATCGAAAACGAATAGCGACTGCACAGTCAATCACCTTCCGCCATTACGCTGAGAACTAACTCTTAGATTTAATCTCGTTCATTTTCATAATTCAAGCTTATAATACCTCCTGCCATCTCCCAACCGTTTATTTTACAAAATGTCTGTAAACCAAGCCGTCCCAATTTGCCCAGAGCGTCATTTCTAATTCATGCGACGCTCATATCCCCCGGCAAGTTATACGATACGGTAACAGATGGCGGCTGCATGCAATCTGAATGCACTGGTACTACTAATGATGTTTGGAATGGAAGATTGGCTTAACGAAAGACTACGACAGAAAAGCTTAGTAAATCCGACGTTTGACATGTGTAAACTTTGCGCAAATACTCGTAGACCTATGTAACATTGCAAATTTTCTAGCAAATATTTGAGTATGTTTAGTTACAAATCACTCAGGGAACGCTATTGCTGGTCAAAGGTTTCACAAGTCGCTACATCTACTGGGGCCGGTTTAGGATCTATTTACATACATACTTATATCATGTTAAATGCGGTGGTCAGAGACATACCAAACATGAGTGTTTGTGTGTTCCAATATTAAAAATTTAATGCTTCAAACCAAACCCCACGACTCACCTTTCGAAATACATAGAAAAGACCATCGCCGTTGAAACGTGAAATCTATAGATAGTTGTAGATGTAAGTCCCTTAGTCGTCTATTACGACACATAGGAGAAGAAACGGGTTGGTTCTATTTACTTACTTATATAAATATTAATAAAATACTTTTATACGTGCCACAACTACATAGTATACGTGTATACGAATATATATTTACTCCAACCATCTCACCACAAAATTTTCACTAAACATGATTCTTATTTAAGCAGAGTAAAAGTTTATCATATTACTTATACGGCAGTTAAATTAAAAACAATTGATTTAACAATTGTTTTAGGCAAGTTATTGTGGAAAGGCTGATTATATTTTATTTCGAGTCCTGTTTATTTTGGAATGGTTGAAGTCAGTAAATGGTGATGTACTGACACTAAGGCCCGTATTAATAAACCGTTCTTGATATTGAGATCGCGTCTCGGTCTCAAGACCATTTTTTCTGATGCTGTTTTAATATGCAACAGATTCTCAAGCGTCAACTTGAGGCCATGTCAATCTTGAGAACGGTTTATTAATACCTACGGGCCTTAGTATTTATTCTTTTGTCCTTTCATCGCTAGTCGGCTTGGTGATAGCTGAAATTACTGATGCCATTTAAGATGCTTTCTTTGTAATAATAGTAGCAAGTCATTAAAGAACCGACTATGAAACTGAGACACCCACCCCCCGATCCTGTCATGTCAGGCCAGCGTAATTATCCGTATCGCAGTCCCCCCTTATGCAAATCGTACACACTGCCCCACCCCCTCCGCAGCACCAAACGGCTTGACATGCACGGTCAATCAATCCCAATACACGAAGTGGGTCGTTTGCCCGCAAATAGAGATTGACTCGCGCATTGGCGGGTTGGGGGTCTATCGGCGATTACATACAGCAAATAGGTGTGCACAAACAGATAGCATGGTCAGGTGGACACCGCATTGGCAATTGGAGATGAATAATAGCGAAATGTAAACTGTTTTTGATAGAATTGAAGGATTTTGAAATGAAAGCTAGACGAAGAATTGGGTAAAAAGTTTGTTAGGAACTGGCATATTTTACGTTCCAATTAGAGGGGATATTCTATTACAAATATCGTATTTATCTTTGTATTACATAAATCGAAAATTTACAAAACCTTCGACAAACAAACGCAATAATATAATTTATCTACTATTAAATATCTTCGATACGGCTGAACCGATTTTCGTAAAACATGACTAAGCATCAATTAAAAAAACCATTTTCAAATCATGTTCAACCTTTTTGGCGATACAATACCAAAGACAGACATAGGTTTTAAACTCTAACTAAGAAGAAGAAGCTGTATGCGAAGGGAGAAAGTTCTATGTATAAGGTTGGAGTGATAATCACATATACACACATTACACAAACAATAATTAGGTATATGTTAATCTGTGAAGTAAGATTTTGTAATTGGTTTAAAATTAAAAATATAATATAGTATGAATGTTTTTGTAATAATACTGTTGATTCTGTTTTTTGTTTTTTTTTTTATGCACAACGGGTTTGTACTTGACTTCAATCACACCTGATGTTAAGTGAAGATGAAGTCAAAGGTGGAAGCGTACTGACCCGGAAACCCCAACACATTTGGGGGACTGGCTATCTTATCTTTGACAACCGGAACACAACAATGCTATTGACATTGCTGCTTGGCGGCAGATTTAGATAAGGTGGTGGTAGCTAGCCAGGCGGACATTTAAAATACCCTACCACCAACCAAACCGAGTACTTAAATATATACCCCGCTGGGGATCGAACCCGCGACCTCCGAATCGTAAACCCAATGTTGTTTACATTGAGCCACGGAGGCGGTTAACAAGATAAATCATTCCCGCAAACCCATTGTATATTTGAGGGTGCATTTAAAGTGCGAGCTGGTAACGTCGCATTTTCAAATGTATTCTCCATTTCTTTAATACCGGTATAAAACAGATAGACATAACTTTAAAACTTATATCACCTTGTATATACCTGATCATCCATATCAGCTACAAGACGTCTGCCTAAACATAGGCCACCCCTTGTATGCACAAGTAAAGGAAATAACTTTGGACCGAATATGAAATTGTTTCCCATTCATCATGAAGTTATCCGAAAAAGTATAACCCTACAGCACCGTAACGACGACATTCGACGACAAACAGAAGATTGCACAGATTTTAGCTCGGGATAGCAGTAAAATTCAGCATCGCATAACGACTGTACTTCTGTAGCCATTTTACAAGTTAAACAAATTGAATCCCAGCCATCACCGCAAACGGCTGGCTTTGGCGTAAAATCGCGAGGGAAATAAAAACGGTATCGAAGAACATTGTGCGTCCTTCGCGGAGGACACAGGGACGTCGGAAGGGTTTGCGTGAACATTCTCAAATGGATTGCATATAAAGTGGAGAATTTTGAGAACATTAGAGGTACCACGGTACAATCGATGGGGTGTCTACAATAATAAATTAATAATAAATTTATTCCGATAACATTATTAACAGTATTAGATCGTGAGATTGGTCGCCCCACAGAACGCTAGCAGGATTCGTAGTATGCAGCCGTCTGCCAAATATGTTGGTAAGTATGAGGACCCTTTGAAAGCAATACGGGCCTGTGTATACTGTCTGTGGTTGTTCTTGATCATATTCACTTGAGATTTTATTATCCAAAACTTTAGACACAACAAAACTTTAGGGGGCTGGCCTGTCCCATCCGGGTCCGCCCCGGGCCAGGCCGGGCCACAACTAACATAACGACAGATAAGAACGGTGAATCGCCAAAGGGTTCCAGTTTAGCTAGACAAGACGTTTTATGAGGAATATAAAAAAGGGCATGTGAAACAATCTGAATAAAGGCTTGACATTGACAGAAGCGAAGAAAAACTGCTACATTTACCTACTTATTGGGAACATGCCAAGATAAGTTTGTGCTGTTTTGAAACTAGAGACTTAATCTAAAACTGACGTAACGTCAGTTAATTTAACGAATAGGTAAGTAGGCGGGGGATATGTGTTCATTTATTAAGAAGAAAGGAGCCTTGAAGCTATTGTAACAGGTATTTATTTCTTTTCGATGGGTATACAGGGCGTCCCAAAGTTATGGGACATGAAGGGGAAGTACCTTAAATATCGTAGATAGTGAATTTTGCTCAAAGAAGACTTTATGTTATTTTTAAAAGTTAGTAATTCTGCATTCATAGATTTTCTAAAAATTATTTGCTTCGGCTGGGAATCGAACCGACTCAAATGTGAAAAAAAAAACACCCTACTTTTATGATGCCAATCGAAAGAATAGCTAAAAAATAATAACTCTGCCTAAGTAACATAGTATTTTAAAAGAAAGGAACAACGTGAAATTAATCATTTTAATCAAATAAAAAACATACATGAAACTGCCGTAGTCAATTAAGTAGGTATTTTTTTGTAAATTAATTAATTAAATGCTCAAAATGTGATCCCTCTTGTTTTACGCAAATCGCCAATCTTTTAATGAGCCCGCTGCCTGTTGATTTTATGAAGTGGGTACTTATTTACGAATAATCAATGCTATCTTTGGAATGATAATATCGCTACTTTTCGAACGTCGTCGGCAATAAATAACTTTCTTGAAATTTGACTCAATCATTTTATGTTGTTCCTTTCTTTTAAAATAGTATGTTACTTAGGCAGAGTTATTATTTTTTAGCTATTCTTTCGATTGGCATCATAAAAGTAGGGTGTTTTTTTTTTCACATTTAAGTCGGTTCGATTCCCAGCCGAAGCAAGTAATTTTTAGAAAATCTATGAATGCAGAATTACTAACTTTTAAAAATAACATAAAGTCTTCTTTGAGCAAAATTCACTATCTACAATATTTAAGGTACTTCCCCTTCATGTCCCATAACTTTGGGACGCCCTGTATAGGTACCGGTAGATGGTAAATTATTGAACATACATATTTGTTTATTGGAAATTCGTTTTTTTTTTATGCACGACGGGTTCGTACTTGACCTCAATCAGACCTGATGTTAAGTGAAGGTGGGAAGCGGACTGACCCGGAAACTTAAAAAACAACCAAGTCAGGAATCAAGATTGCTAGAAAATTTGGTTATGTCTTTATCTTGTGAGTCAATAATAGATTATACACATCAACTGCCTATAGAAAGTCCACAGTTGGATAATAGCCACTCTTTTTTGATTCGCCTTCCATGGGAAAATTTGCCCTAATCGCTACGCTTGGTAATAAGTACTAATACGCCATGAATTAAATTGTTGTCATAACTAAACTTTTGGTGTTATTTTTTCTTATATAATAATACCTAATACACATGTACAATATTATCTGTAATACATAAGCTATGTAATAATTTTGTGTGCGTGGTTGGTTAAAAATTGTGATCACATCCTCTTACCAAAACTTGTAAAATTACCACGGTTTCTATGGAACCTCGGCGATCATACCTGGAAACAAAAAACATATCTCATGAATAACTATACGAAATGAGCAAAAAATTAAACATGAGTGAAATACATAGGTAGCCGAAGATTGCGTAGATATAGGTTCGCGTGAGTTACTAAATAAAATATAAACGAGTACATATTAATATATGTACTTGAGTACTAAAGACAGAATGTTATAATTATCGATCAAGTATTTATTCATAATACGAACAGCCAAGGAATGGAAGGCCCTTCAGGCGTCAGACTTTACTGAATCCTACAATGTTGGGATCTGCAAGGGCAGAGTGAATAGGCATCTGCTAAGATCATCTCCGTCCACATCGTCACTTTCCATCAGATGAGATTATGGTCAAAAGATTATTCAGTTATCCTTAAAAAATGTCTTAAAATTCATTTTCTCAGTCTATGATTTTTCAAAATCGGAATATAAACAATCCCTGTATTTTACGTTAGCTGCGGCTGCTTCCAACAGTTTATAAATCCTATTTCGAACACTTTTCATGAGCTTTATTTGAAAGATTTGATATCAAAATTGAGTTTGAGCAAATAAGTCAATGTCTTGTGTTTCACCACTTACAAACTTCAACTCAATTCAATTGGTTCAAGTGGTTCAATAGGTAATAATATTATAAATGGGAAAGTATTATGTTTGCTAGTTTATCCTTTAATCACGTAGAAAAGGATAATGTTGTGGTGTGAATTTTTGTAAGGAGATAACTGAAAGAAAGAAGAGCAACATATAGGCTCTTTTTAAATGGAAAAAAAAATTTGCATTACAGCTTGTCTTGAATAAGAAATAAAAACATATTTCACGATTACTACAGGATTCCACAAGAAGCAGAACATAAGAATAATTATAATGACGAAGTCAAGAAGCTACATCTCGGACGAGACGGTGACGATGACCCTAGACACCTCGCACCCTCCGGAGAGGGTTGGGTGTGGCGCTCGACAATCACCCGGTGACCCAAATACGGACGCCCCAACGCCTCATAGTGAGACACTCACTAAGAAATTAGGTCTAAATAAAGAAATACGAGACACCATAAATATAAATAAAGACGATGTAGATTGCCAGACTACTTGGTGCGGACAGACGGAAGTCACAAGGGAAGAAGGATCATTGCCAAATTGAATAAGTTTGGAGATAAATGAAAATAATTTAGTTACTTCTTAAAACAATTCCATAAAACAGGCAATGTGCGAGTTGAGACTATGGGAAATAATTTAGAAAAAGAATAGTTTATTATGAACGCCACAACACGATACAATTTTTTTTTTGTATTGAATCTTAATTATGAATGTATGTCGTTGTCTCAATCTTTTGTAAACTAATTCGTATATTTATTTACTTATTAATTCCAATCTACCGACAGTGTATCTGTATCTATTTGAGTACCTATACTGCATTTGAATACACATATACCTACGTGACATTATTCACTGATGCGCACAGTAAAATATGCCTGTCTGGTTGTTCTCTTTTGTACCAGTGTCTCCTCGTGGGTAATAGCTGAAAATCAGTGTTTTGCTCTCTGAGCAATTATATACACTGAGCTATGACCCATTTGTACGGCTGTAGCACACACATACTCTAGTGTATCCTGATGTTACCTTTATGAATTGTTATAAAATATGTTTATCCAATTGCTTTGGAACTCATGGTATGTGTGTGACTGGAGATACAAATAAACGATCTATCTATCTATCATACAAAAATAAAGAAGTAGTAAATTATAGCTAAAATAGAAATACAATTATGAAGAAGATCCCGACAATGCTGTCACGTGTTGCGGCGTACACAAATGGGTTAGCACTCAGCTCATGCTGCGACGAATCACAGCGCTGGCAATTTCGTAGTTATAGTTGGTTCCATAATCAACCATGCAGTGAGGTTTTACATGATTAATGCCAGCATCTTGGCTATGGATACTCTACCATCCGCAGTTCTTTAAAATGATAAGAGGGTTATTTTTAAAAACTGCTGTTGGAATAGCTTGAATAGGCAGGTTAATCATATACAACAGCCCTGTTTTCTATAACTTTAGCAAACTTCAATTGTCCATATGAAATAATTTCTGAAATAAATGGCGGTGATAGACAGATATACCGAAGCATTTGTAATGGCAACCGTGCATACCGCAGACTATGTGGAGAGCGCCGAGGTCGATTTGGTGGCCTATCACTGGCCACTTATTATCCGCAGATATTTTTAGGGTACCTCAAAAGGTAAATATGGTACCTACTCACGGAACTCACAGGTTCACTCCTAGCACGGGGTCCAGCTGGGGGCGGATTTGTGTCGGAGCGGCTTGTGGAACCTGTCTTTGTGTATATAATGTAAACTTCTTTGGCTTGTCAATAAACTATTTTTATTTATTATTTATTTATAATTAGAATCTTCGTCCTCATACTGCTGTAAAAAAAACAAGTTTCAAGGGTAACGTAATAAAAAGATGCGGCCTTTCGAAGCGTATTGTAATACTACACTAACGAGTATCATCAAAACCTCGCGTACTTCGCGATCACCTTCTTGAATCACCGCGATCTTGAAGTTTGGCACAAGCGCAGGAATAAATCAGTAAATCGTTAATTTCAAATCCGTCGTGGAATTATTACGAGTCAAACAGTATCTGCGGTTACTTTCATAGATCGTCAATGAAACGAACTACATACATGGTGACGTTGGTACGGAACACCCAGGGCACGAATCCTACTCGTGCTTGACCGTTTTTTTGATGAGACGAGAAAATTTTAAATTACAAAAGTTGTTTTCGTTTCTTTTTTTATACTTTCGGTTACATAATTTCTTCCTTTTATGAATGTTATATAAACACGAGAAAGAGTTTTATTTTCTCTATCTGCACTGCTCAAGTTATTAACGACACTTTCTATATATCGTCTGCTTTTTAGCTAATTCAGGACCACAAAATTAAATAAATTTCTTAAATGATCCTTCTTTTACTGTTGCCTTGGTATTTTATAAGTTAAAGGTGTTAGTTAAATGAAAAAAGAGTACCAGCTTAAAACTGTAAAGAAAAAATCAAGCTTTAGAATATAGAATTCTGTTTGAGCAACTTTGAATGCACTATGAAATGTTTTGTAACTACACAGCTTGAATGACGAACAAAGAAAAGTTAACAACCTCGGTTGTTTATTGTTAACAAAGTCTCTCTCAAAGCAAACTTGTCTGTATATCTGTAGAACTATACAGCGAAACTCAATCACCTGATCAGGGTATTCTCGGACACTCCAGACAGTTTTAGATAAAGAATCGATAATACCAATAAAATTCATTTTAAAGGCCCCGGCTACCTTTAACCATCGGATTACTTGTCAAGACAAAGCAAACGAGCTCAAATTCGATGGAGTTGCATTGTTTTATGGCTACATTCCGGCTGAATCATCAGAATAGCTCAGTTACACCATAATATGTATGACATTGGTATCAAACGCATTGCAACTCAATTAATCACAGGTTCAAAAACTCGTAAAGTTTCACCCGAACATATATACAAGTACAGCCAAACGAATAAACAAAACAATTAAATCAAAGCTTGTAATAACTATTTAAGTAAAAAACCAAAAAGCCCGACAGCATATTTTGCGAACGCCATGTTAGATTTTTTACCAAAAAATGTATCCTATGATATTCCAGGTATCAAGACGAATCTAGCGACACCTTACACTTCGAAACTAGTCAAGCCGTTTAGGCTTAAGGTTGCGGCAAAGGAACGGACATACATACACTCGAAATACATTAACCTCCTTCCTTGGGCGGTCGGGTAAAAATGACTTTTCATCCCAGTAATCAGTGTTCTCACGAATATTTTATATAAAATATACATGTGAATAATAACCCCCAAGGATTGAGATTAATAATACGCATCGCATATGTGGTCGTTGGGTTAGAACAGACGCGTCTAATCAGGGTTGACCTGGATAACCTTTGTTCTGCGCTGAATGAGGGTATATAGCCTGCTCCAGAGACGCGGTCTAATTGTGCGGCTCGTGACAAGCACGCTGTGTCACAGGGGTAAGAGGGGAACTATATTTTGTAAACAATAGCAAGGAGACTTTGATTTAATTCAAATGCGTTTAATGGAGTTATGGGGCTACTCACCCTCTGTAGAGCTCACCAATGAGTGAGTGTCTACCTTTTTCATTTAAATAAATATTTTTGGACATACGCATAGCGCCACCTAATTCCACACTAAGTATTAGGCTTGTATTATGAATACCAGATGGTTGATATACTATACAATTTTTTTGTTGTAAATATTAGGTCCTAAACCTATGAAATTGGCGTTTTGTATGAAGAATTTCATTAAGCCTGTTTTCTCCATACAAACATTTTTGAATTTTTTTTTTGGGAACGGCAAATCCAAATTTAGCTAAACTTTGTGAGTATTATCGGATAACATTAAGTTAAGTATAGGCAGCGTTAATTTTTAAAAGTAACCGCTTCATAAAAGTTTCAGCGAATCTAAGAAATGATTATGGGAAGCACACGAAAACAGCTCTGTTCAAATTTTTTTTATTATGTGATTTAGCCAATAAACTAAAAAATATTTCATGTGAAACCTTGAAATAATATTACATTTTCCAAATAAAAAACAAATTTGGGTATAGCTTTGAAAACCACAGGAATTGGTATATGTGATTAACGAAGAAAAAAAACTCCAATTTCATAGGTAAAGACCCAATATATACATATTAAAGAAAACATCTATGACTCGGGTTATATATCACGCGCCCATATCATCATGATATCAGCCAAAGGACTGCTGAACATAGGACTCCCTCGTAAAATTGAGTGACCGGTTGGAAGCGGCCTGCATCCAGCGATTTCCCGCCATATTCATCATACAAACATATGGCCCTAGGATTCGAACACGCGACCTTTCGGTATAGCAGTCATAGTTTCTAACCACTATACCAAACAGGTCGTCAAATTATGACGACGATGACCTGTTTGGTGTAGTGGTTAGCAACTCTAACCACTATACCAAAAGGTTGCGGGTTCGAATCCCGCTAGGGGCATATGTTTGTGTGATGAATACGGACATGTGTACCCGAGTTATGGATGTTTTCATTTATAATAAGTATTTACAAAAGAAAAATTGTATTTATGTAGTATATCAACCATCTGGTATCCACAACACAAGCCTATAGTTGCTTAGTTTGGAACTAGATGACGCTGTCTGTATGTATATTTATTATTTATTATTATTATTATTAATTATGGTCATCTTATCCAAGAGTTTAACAAGAATGAGAGACAGAGTTATTTTCGCATTTACACAAGTGTAGATCAACATCCATCGTCCTTCACTATTCATCACCCCTCATAGTTTGACCCGTCACTCCACCTGTAGACACAATAGGTACTTCATTATAATGATAAATGAAACACCTATTAATTAATTCAATGGACACTTCAAATGTGAACCCTATTTCAAAGTGTTACCAGCTAATTCTGTTGGACCTGACGCGCATACTATAATGTTACTACCGAGCTGAGGCAACAACAATGCCTATAATAAATATAGAAAACTTTTATTAATTGGTTAGTTCGAAACACGCAATATTTGCCTGGATTTATTTTGTAAATTATTCATAAATCCTGTCATCGTTCATTTTAATGAAAATGGTTAAGTGTTAAGTTGTTAATAAATTATGGGTACCATCAGTGTGTTGCCACCGAAAAAATATAAATTTTTGCGGGTAGTTTTATGACAGTTTACCTATTAAACTAGTCACTACCACATACGTAGCCACTTACCTACACCAGCACTAGTAGCACGACAGGTGCGATAAACGTTTATGTCGCGCCAGGTAATATTTGTCCTGCTCATTCGCTTGGACGAAATATACAACTATCCTACTCTCACTCCTACGTCGCGCGCGACATACGATATCATGCTACGGGGGCAGCACGACTATAATAGTAGATACAACCAATGCGACTCGAGTGTCGTATGCGCGAGAAAAGGTCGCATGTACACATACCTAAAGAGAATGGAATGAAACATGGCTAAGAACCTGTCCCTGAGTTTATCCTTAAATATATAAAAAAAAAACATTGATAAGATACGATATCATCCAAGTACACCAAAAGACTGTGTTAAAAGCTATATCCTCAAAACGTCTCAACCCATTTTAATCAAACATTGCTAAGAACCTGTCAAATTGGATTACGCAACGCAATTCAATGAATTAGTTGAAATTATCGTTACCGTAGGTTAATTAGGATTGTCTATGCACATCACGAGGTGGACTGAGGATTTGGTAAAGATCGCGGGAAGCCGTGGGCTGTGTGCGGCGCAGGACCGATCGTTGTGGAAAAACAATTTTTTTTCCCAATATCTTTACTGTCGGACAATTCTCATGGTCAACGTTTTTAAACTATTCAGTGGTGGTCTCTATCCTATTTAAAACCTAGGCTCTTGACGAAATACCTAATTAACATTCTTCCTTATCCTTCTCCAAAGATTCTGCTTCTGTATACTGCGATGTGGAGACCTGGGAGAGCATAAAGAAACACACAGATTGATGATACGAGTGTAATCCGTGCCGAATACACCGTACAGACACTTATATACTACGCTTAACTTAGTTACGAGTAAGAAGGGTAGAGGTGCGCCATATATACATGCGACATATAATCATACGACATATAGGTACTACAATACGACACACCTTTAACTTTTTCCTTTATATAATCCTATATAATAATTACACCTCGATCTACTATTCGGTGAACGTATGGAGATATAATATCATCGCTTTAGAGGTTTCCGTTTGGACGGAATCCTACAAACTGCCAGTTTAAAATGAGAAATATCAAATTGAACGGTAATCCCGCGACCCACTGCGCTGATGAGAAAATTTCCAACTGACCTGTGACGGATGAAAGGGATAGATAATATGAAACAAATGGATAATAAGGAATTGAGACAGACGGTACGATAGAAGATGATTCATCCTGCCAAAAGTCCAGTATTGAACTTCAGTCAAGGCGATAGTCTGTAGTAATATCGCTGACATGGAGGGAGGATTTGATTAAATCACCATTTCACCGATGATCACCGATTCTTGGTAGTTTCAGACAAAATTAACACTTCTATCCATCGATTGCCCAAATCACAGTTATTTCCTCACGGTGAAGCTCTTTAACACCCACCTTAGAGCTGTATTGGTCATACTTTTCTTTGTCGGAAACAATGTGTTGTCAATCGTAGAAATAATCTGAAAAATACCGAAATTTTTATTACAATTTATACAATTTGTAGAATTAAAGGATTATATTTTCTATTTAATCAACTCTTTCAACGTCGTCATTTTACTCAAGTTGGTTGCAATATTTGGGACAGAAAACCAAAGTGTAAAAATAGAGACAGTTCGTAAACAGCCTCCTCTCACTGGGAGAGGGTATGGGCTATATTCCACCACGCGGGCCCAGAGTGGATGGTGGATTTGTGGCACACTAGTAGCTACCTAACAGTCAGTGGCTTTAAGCCGGCCCCGCAAGCCACCGACTTGGCTTAATGACTGCTTTCAATTGGAACAACCGGGACCGACTATTTAACGTTGCCTCTGAAGCACGGAAACTCTCGTATTAAAATGCCACTAGTGATCACCCATCCAAAGACTGACCGCGCCAAACATTGCTTAGCTTCGCTAATCGAAAACGAAAGCGAATGTGAATGCGCCAAGTTAGTTCTGCGAAGCATCAATTTTAATAAACCAGACTAGAAGTACAGAAACTACAAGTCGGGAGAATTTGTGCACGCGGTCAGACAATTCTAGTTAGACATAATGAACCATACAAACCTCTACCCTAAGGTACCTACTACTTACTAGACAAAGACGTAACCTATAATATGACCATCGTAAATTCTGGATCTGGCGTCCACTGTGCGACCTTCGGCCATAAATCTGCAAAAGTACGGGATACCGCATTTCCGATGTCGATAATAGAGGCGAAATTGTCCAGTTCTTTTTTGGTGAAGAAATTGGAAATATTCTCTCACACACTTTACGTATTCAGCATTGCAAATTGAACCCGGGAAAAAAATATATTCTAAAGGTTATATGAATTGAAATTAAAACTTTAAATAGTGATTTATCTAAAAAGATAATAAAAATATTGAATCGACTGACATTAGGACTACAATCTTTAACGACAGCAGCTTAATTGAAAATAGAACTAAAAGATATTTTATTCATTACAAAATTAATTTACATTCAAGGTAAGTAAAGCAAATCTTATACCTAGAACAAAATAAAGGTGAAAGGGTAGGCACTCAACAAAGTTGCTGATTTTCAGGTTCCAGCTACTTTGAGTTGTTGCCACCAAAGAATGTAGGAACCTATATAAATGAAAATTATAATTCATATCAGCCACAAGACTTCCATTGCTGAAGATAGACCTCCCCCATCCAGAGCCACCGATTTGAAGCGGCCTGCATCCAGCGACTTCTGGTGTGGAATTACTTAACTTTAATAAACATAACAATTGCAATTAAATTTTCTAACACTCTCTATGTAATTATTTATCATACAATGGATTCCTTTTTCACAGCATCCACGTAATGATATGGATTCTATATATTTAATTAACTTCAGTGAACAGAATAGTATCCCTTATAAACCGGAATAAAGAGGACAGTTTTACGGCATCACGTAAACCATCATTAGCGGAGTCCACTGCGCGCTCTGAATGGGGAGGAAAAACTTCATCACCTTTTAATGCAGTCCTGCGGATTTTCATGGAAATTTTAGGTAGTCTTTGTAAATTCGTTAGTCTGTAAAATGGATGGAATAAAGTGGCTTTTTGGTCGATGTCACGATCCCGAATATTAAGTATTAATTTAGAAGTTATTCTCACGGCATCCGACAAAGTAAAGTTAAAATCTTCTAAATGAATAAATGGAGTCTAAATCAAACTAATATTATAAATGAGAAAGTTTCGAATGTTAGTTGTTCCATCACGGCGATACGCCTGAATCGATTTAGCTATACAAATTTGGCACATGCAGGTGAGATACATTCCTATGTACTGTTATGAAATGTTCCATAGATATCCCGATTCTCTAATAGGCCCTAGAAGTTATTGTTACTTATTGTTCTTTTTCACACTATAATTTGTTAAGTTTTATTTCATCATCATCATCAGCCCGTAAACATCCCACTGTAGGGATATAGGCCTTCATTAGTATACATATAAGGGAGTATGGACCATAGTCCACCACGTTAGCCCAATTTAAGAAGAGTTATTAAAATTAAAAACCGTGTTTTCTTCTGCAGCTAAATTGTTTTTTTTTTTTGGGGTTAGGGGTTCGCTATTCTCGGGCAACTTCAACAGGGGTAGGCGGGGCCATAAGTAATTTACAAAGAGTATTCCAGGATGAAGTAATTACATAGCATGTGTATTTTTTTATGAATGACGGATACGCGTTTGAACACAATCTCACCTGATGGAAAGTGACAATGTAGTCCAATGAAGCGATACCAGTATAGATTCATTCTGCTCTTGGATATTCCAAGATTGAAGAGTGTTGACTATTTAGGTCTAGATACGAATGAATGAATATGTTAATGTAGGAAATCTAGGTCTAGATAATAGCAAGCAACAAATATTTGTTTTCTGGTTAAAAAATCTTGACTGGCAAATGATGATTACCGAAATATAAGTTTATGATTGCCTAAACCTTTCCATTTTCAACGATTATTCATGCCAAAGATGTTTTGGTATAAGTTTTTAATGCTAGATAAAGAAGCTGTCAATATAGCAAATCCCTTTATAGCTATGATTATCATTAATGTTTTTCTATATAAATGGATTAGGATTCATTTTTGTATAACGCTATTATTTAATAAGGATGAATTGATGAATTCATTTTGAACTTTTTAGAAGCTGAGATCATGTTAATGTTTAGAATATTTACTTTGTCATCTCCGGCCATCTTTGCCGGCGCATTACGTACGAGTACCAACTGATTGTGTGATTTTCTGGAATACGTAGCTGTGTAAGGTTGAGTTCTAAGAATTCGCTCGTTACTGTGTGATTGTTGATAACATTACAGCATACACACTACATATATACCTACCTAAGGTATTTGCTACTATTATCTAGCTATGAATACTTCTTTATTTATTGGAAAATGGCTCATACAAATGTGTCACACCACTTTATTACATTTAATTCAGAAAAATCATACCCATATCACAGCGGTTAACATTTTGAAGTAAATTTGCAAGGATAGTCTGCATTGCATTTTGCATGATTGTGAAATCTGAATGTATGAAACTAATTATTTAGGGAACATCTTTTGCAACTACATTTAAAGCAAATAAATTATCTCATCTTAACCTTTATTTTTTAGATAAAGCATCGATACGGATCCTCACCAATAATACGTACGTACTCAATACATCAACAATAAGCTTTACATGTCCCCACTGTTGGGGCACAGCCTCATCTGACTGGTAGATGGTATGGGTCATAATTCACCACGCGGGCCCAGTGTGGATTGGTGTATTTGTGTCAGGACTAGTGGCTGACAGCCAGTGTTAAGCCGCGCCCCTGTAGGCCACCGCCTTAGCTTAACTCCAGTCTTCAATTGAAAGCACAGAAACGCTCGTATAAAAATTCGACTAGTGGTCACCCATCCAAGGACTTCTTAAGCCCCTATTCTTAATACGTATCTATTAAACAAACACTAACGGTACCTGTTCGAGGGCGAGGATACTTTATATCGATTTATGTGACAATGTTGTGTTAACCTAGACGTTGTCGATGCGTAAGTTAATTTCCTTTGATATAAAGAAAATAAAGAAAATTCTAGTAGGACAGAAATACAGTTCCATGTTAACTACCTATTTTATAAACTACAGTATCATGTCATACGTGTACTTGTTTGCTAAAAACATTTTCCCCATATATTTCCTTTCCGAGTAAAACCGTGTGAAAAATGAGCCAACGGCACAGCGGACAAACTATAAAAAAAAATGCCACGTCCAACTCACGCATCGAGGGGTCCAGGCGCCTGAAATTGAAATCTACACATATTGGGAACGTATGGCTTTAAAAGGCTTTTGACAGATGGAAAGAGCAGTATCGCATTGGACTGCGGGATATTGAGCGAGCTGTAGCTAGCTTTTAGACATACATTCAGTGTACTAAGTATCGGGAATTTGTCAATAAAACAAAAAATACAAATTATTCATCTAAATTTATTTTATCGCCTTCAAAGTAGGCCCCATCGCTTGCAATACAACATCTCCACCGCTTCACCCAGTCTTCCATACATTTTTCATAGGCTATTTGCGGTATGGCCTTTAGCTCATTCAGCGAATTTTCTTTTATGGCTTCTATCGACTCAAAACGTTTTCCTCGAAGTGGTAATTTTAACTTGGGAAATAAAAAAAAGTCAGACGGAGCCATATCAGGTGAATACGGTGCTTGGTCGAGAACTTTTGTTGAATTTTTCGCTAAAAACTCTTTCACTATAATGGCTGTGTGTGATGGTGCATTATCATGGTGCAGCATCCATGAGTTGTGTTGCCACAAATCTGGACGTTTTCGGCGGATACTCTCACGCAAACGCTTCATGACGCCTAAATAATATTCTTTATTCACTGTTTCTCCCTCTGGAAGGAATTCGGAGTGAACCACACCACGGTAGTCAAAAAAAACTGTCAGCATCACCTTGATTTTGGAGCGACTTTGCCGCGGTTTTTTGGGTTTCGGCTCGTTTTCGAGACGCCATTCTGAAGACTGTTGGCTTGTTTGCATGTCGTACTCATAAACCCATGTCTCGTCGCCAGTTATTATACGTTTCATAAAGGTCGGATCCGTAGAAGCTCGGGAAACCATGTCTTCAGCGACATGCTTTCGCTGCGCTTTTTGAACAAAATTGAGCTCTTTTGGAACTAGTCGAGCGGCGACGCGTTTCATGCCTAAAATGTCAATGAGAATGTTGTGGACGGACTTAAAAGATATGTTCACCTCACTAGCCAACTCTCTCAGACTCATACGTCGATTTTCGAGCACTAGCTTCTTGATTCTGTCGATGTTTTCTTTGGTCGTAGCGGTTGAAGGTCTACCAGAACGAGGCAAGTCTACTACTACTTCTCGGCCTTCTTTAAAAGCCTTATACCATTCACAAGCCCTTGTTTTCGATATACACGATTCGCCGTAGGTATTTCGCAACATTTTTAGTGATTCACCACATGAAATATCATTTGAAACACAAAATTTAAGGCACACTCTTTGTTCAACAATATTTTCCATTGTAAAAATCGCCGAGGACTCAAAACTATGACCAACAAAAAGTGTAGTTTAAAACAAATTAAATGACAGATCCCGCTCAAATTTTGCGCGCTAAATCAGTACAGTGCTACCAACATGCAGTAAAAAAATTAGAACGACCTCTTTTACGCGGGTCTTTTTATTGACATATTCCCGATACTTTTTACACAGAGTAGTATATGTATGTTCGTTTGAAGACTAATAAAGGATATCTTAGGCATAACTTTAATATTGAATAATTATGCATGTATATAAAACCCACTGTATCAAACAAACAAAATATTGTACAACAATAAGAAACATAACAATGATAAATAAGAAAAATGGGATAGTCCAATTTGGCGGCCTTATCACTAAAAGCGATCTCTTCCAGGCAACCTATCTGTATCAGCTCACTATATGGCCCATTTTATTTAAGTTACTGCGGCATCAACTATAATATTTTTTTCTACATTCATCATCGTAAAATCTTTGTTAAGACACCGCATACCGTTAGAATTGTCCCACTTTGGTTTTCATTACACATATTCAGATACCGCCCATAACGGTTTTTGGTATAAACTCAAAAATAAAACCGGCCAAGTGTGTGTCGCGCCACGCGCAGGATAGGGTTTCATACTTGCCCTTAGAAATGGGCGTTTTCTTGTTAGATAAATAATTTTAAGGGAAAGTACATTTTATAAGTTTCGACCATTACTCATTACCTTGAATATCCTACTTAGCTGTGATAGTTTTCCTTTTAACTTCATTATTACTACTGTCGTGGATTTTTTGACGTATGCAAAACCAACCGTTAAGCTGGCAGGGAACGGAGTATGGGAGGACACTAACAAGAATTAGCTTTAAAAAAAATATTTAATCTCAATATTTTGCTAATGGGTCCCTGTTTTGAGATAACCTCTAATATTTCTTAATTACCTATTTAAAAGACATCCCCACAAGTGGGGATACAAAAATAAAAAAAAAACATCCCATTTTGAACCCTAAAAACAATTATTTTCAAGATTTTATTTTACCACGTTGTCGGCGCGAGTAATATGTATACCCATGCCAAATTATAGCTTTCCAGTACTAAGAGCCTTTGAGCAAAACTGCAAACAGACAGACAGACGGGCATACCAACGTTGGTATTCACGTGTCTTTGACAGAAGAATCAGAGTGCAATCAGCTGAGAGGACTATCCCTAAATGATTCGAAGTTTCGATTATCCGTGATGTGTTGACAGATGACCATCGTCTTTTATTAGGAGTATATGGGCTGTGGTCGATGCTACCTACTTATGTCTTTTGGACTATCTTCACTAATAAAATTTATACTATGTTTATCGCATTTCCCCGCCCCTTTTTCCTACAAATCTGTAATTTTCCTCATTACATGGAAAGTATTAATGACGCAGTTTGGAAGAAAAATAGCGTCATTACCTTTAAGCGCAACAATATGACGTAACGATCGTTCATTTGTGAACAAAGTTAAGGCTCGGTCGAGTTATTTCCTGCCTCCCGCTGAGGTTACTGACTAATTCAGCGGTTGAACTGATGTTACCATAAACTTAGGTAAAACTAGTTATTGTTTGTTTGTTTGCTATATTTGTGAATTTTTAGCATTTCAATTTCGCATCTTGTCTGACGGTGAGAATAGTCCATAAGTTCAAAGGCTTAACCTATTGTTTGCTTCGTAATTTAAAGCTTAACACGTAAATAAGTTAAGTGTAGTTACTTAACAATATCACGAGTGTTATACTTAATATTTAAATGTCCGCCTGGCTAGCTACCACCATCTTATCTAAATCTGCCGCCAAGCAGCAATGTTAATAGCATTGTTGTGTTCCGGTTGTCAGAGATAAGATAGCCAGTCCCCCAAATGTGTTGGGGTTTTCGGGTCAGTACGCTTCCACCTTCGACCTCATCTTCACTTAACATCAGGTGTGATTGAGGTCAAGTACCGACCCGTTGTGCATAAAAAAGATGTGAAACATTTTTTTTTTTAAGAATATTACTACGCTGGGATGATTTATGTATGAATTTTGTATATACACTCTGTATAGGAAAAATATTCGTATCAAGACGAATACACCATAAAACATAGTATTAAAGTGGATTCTAGAACCTGACGTAACATTATGTAAGATCGAGTGAGACAAAGCGATGGAGGACTAGAGCCACCTATTCTTAATACCTTTAGGTATACGAAGTAATACCGAGACAATGTTTGTCTTAAACTCAAAACAGCGTTTCAAGTGTCGGCATTCTGCCGTAGGTGAGACAGACCATTTGTCAGAGCAACTTACCCCTTCCAAGTTTACGCCTCCTCATTTGTTTGTACGTTATCCTTTACAAAATAAGGTTATTTGTAAAGGATTATTGTAAGGTTATTTGTAAGAAATAAATAATAGTATAAAGAGGTTAAGGCGAGAGTTCTTCAATATTTGTTGTGTAATCGAACCGGCTTTTTTTATTACTAGCTTTCCGCCCGCGGCTTCGCCTGCGTGGAATAACTTTATAGCGGATATGTTTAATTTCTTTCTCCCGCGGAAACTACTCACTTTACAGGGATAAAAAATATCCTATATCTTAATCCAGGGTATATTCTACCTATATACCAAAATTTTACCCAAATACGTTCATCCGGTACGCCGTGATTTTTTAGAATTTAAATCGGTATAGGTACCTATATCGATTTAAATTCTAAAAAATATATGGAACCGTTACATTTCATTCATTCTATGTAACTTATTTATGTTATTGAAAAATACACAAAAATAGTTGTCATTGAATTGATGTAACACATTCATAAGTTGAATTGAAAGGGAAAATATTCTGTGTTCCCCGAACCTTACAATTTTGGGATCTTCAAGTTCAGGGTGAATAAGTATTTACTGGGATCGCATATGTATTTTTGTTGGATATATCGATAATTACAGGTAAGGTTATAATCTATGCATCTATAATCTATAATCAAATGCATCTCATGACATTTAAAAAAAGTCACTAAAACGTTTGGTGTGAAACCCTCCAAGAGGGTTGCCAATTGCAAAGTCACGCTTGTAAAAGCGGGCGGCATTACAATGGGGTACGGCGCCTTAATATTATTGAATATTAGTCACTTTGAAGTAATTAAAAAATAATTGAGCGATGCGATCTCCTGAATCCGTTATTGTGTATCTTACAAGATCAGATTTCTGTACAAATCTACTGCTGGACTTAAATTGTCCCAAAATATTGTTCATATACGAAATATCAGTTGGTTTTGACGGAGTTACTTAATTTCTCGTCTCGTCGTAATTTTCTGTGCATCGGTGGCTTTGGGAGGCCCGGGGTCGATTCCCAGGCATGCCATGTACCAATCATTTTTAAAATTTAATTTAAAAACCTTTACTTATGTTCATTTATCCGACTGCTCTAAAACGGTGAAGGAAAACATCGTGATGAAACCTGCATGCCTGAGAAATAAAAATTCTAAGGCATGTGACGTCCCCAATCCGCATTGGGCCAGCATGGTGGACTATTAGCCCAGGGAAAATACGGTTTGACCTCGGAAAAACGAATAATAATAATAAATATTATCTCACCACAAAGAAATAGGTACATTGATTAAATAGTAATGTTAGGTAAATACAAACAAACAATATTTCAAACGACTTTAGCAGTTTAGTTACAACTTGGAACACGAATATTTAAAAAGTATTTCTAAATGGAACTTCCCTGGCGTTCACAGCCTTTAGCACTTAGCACAAGACATAATTTCAGAAACCGGGTATTAGGTAACTTTCATGACTCCTCTGTATAGAACCATACCTATACTTTTTCCTTCAACTTAAAGTATACATTTTGCAAATATTACTATCGTTCTTAGGGTGTATACTCACTATCAAATTAATCATCAAGAAAGACTGTTATTTGCACCTCCATAATTTAGGTTAGACTTCATAGTCGTACCTACCTACTTATACTCGCTTAATAAAATTTCAGTAAGTTTTGTATACCCCCGAAGCAAAATAGAGGGATGTTATAAGTTTTACCACCTATGTCTGCCTGAATGTCAGTTTGTGTGTCTATCTAAGAATTTAAAAGCAAAAACCCGACAGCATATTTCGTATTGTGCGGACGCCATGTTGGATTTTTTACAATAGATAAAAGGTATTCCATTAATAACTTCTACTAACTAACAAAACCAATTTAGTACACTTTGCACTTCAAAATCGATCAAGCTGTTTAGGCTATCTAAATACATATATTTACATACCTATGTAACATACATACACCTCTTACCAGGAGCAGTCGGTTAAAAATATTATCTACTTTAATAGACAAATTTCCAGTAGCTCAAGTCCCGAATCCAATGATCAATTCTTAAAATTGCTACCAAAATTCGTTAGCTCCAAAATTATCATTTCCCAAAACTACATTGTAGCTTGTCAATAAAATTTCCGATAAAGTCGGTCTACATAGCCATGGTGTTCCGTGTAATAATATGGTATGTACCCTCGTTCGCTTGTCAATTATTGGAAGGGAGAGGAGTGGAAGGGAGAGAAGAGGGGTTCTAAGTCAGGTGACGTGGGTCCCGGCTCAATCCACAAAGGAAAAGGTATAGGCTACGAGTGATGAAGGAAATTTTGACATCAAAAGTGTAAAATTAGGCCTCGAGGTGACCGCACCCAATGTTATTAGAGATTTTGATCTTATTAGTATCCGAACTAGAAGCACTCGTGGCGCAGTCGCATTCGTTTTCTATGAGTCCGTCAACCCTTGGACGACTGATCACTATAGTAGGATTTCAAGACGAGTGTTTCCGTGTCCTTCACAGAGTAAACAGTCGGAAAGCCTGATCGGTGGCTTGCACGAGCGGTTTAAAAACATTGACTGCTACTCTGACTTCAACTTCAAACAACATATACAACAAATTAAATACAAACTATCTAGTTTTACTTATGCCCTTCGAGAAATAAAGAAATCGACAGATACGTCCACTGCTCTAACGGCCTACTACACTTATACACACTCAAGACTTAGCTACGGTGTGATATTATGGGGAAACAGCACAGACACACAAGAACTTTTCATAATGCAAAAAAAGTGTATACGTATGATTGCAAATTTAAAAAGAACAGATAGTTGCCGACCATATTTCAAACAATTGCAAATCTTAACATTGACAGGTATATACATCCTGGAAATGTGTAAATTTGTAAGGAAATACTCCCATCTATATATTAGCTTAAAAGAAATTCCCTGCCATTACACACTGAGATCCAGAAGAGCTGATATACTTGTCCGCCCGCTCTCAAAACTAAAAATGCATAGTACAGTCCATATGCGATGTCAACCAAAATTTATAATAA
Source organism: Oegoconia quadripuncta (assembly GCA_949316235.1). Lineage (NCBI taxonomy): Eukaryota > Metazoa > Arthropoda > Insecta > Lepidoptera > Autostichidae > Oegoconia > Oegoconia quadripuncta. Next base: position 12,842,454 of record OX438758.1, read on the forward strand.
AATTCCATCATATCTACAAAAAGAAAATAATGACTTAAAATTTATAAAACAAGTAAAATCATTTTTAATAGAAAAATCCTATTATAATTTAAATGAGTTCCTAAATGATAAAAATTTATAGCTCGACATATTTCGTATAATTTAATCTATTCTAATAATCTAATAATATTCTAATAATATATTAATAATAAAAATAGATAAATATCTATTTAACTTAATAAATATTGAATTGATTGATAATAATATAATTTATTCGTCGACCATGACAAAATAAAAATTATCATGCAACAATGAAGCCTCGGTCTCTCTCTATTGCTACACCCTAAAGGGTACACATGTGATACTAATATTACGTAAACCTAAGACCTTAAAACCCATGTGAAAGCAATAAATTGATTGATTGACTGAGTAAAAGTAGGACTTAAATCACCAATCAGCACTGGGCCCGTGTAGTGGATTCTAGCCCATACCCTCTCAGTAACAGGAAGGAAGGGATGACTACGAACTCGGTGTTAATTATCTTATAAACGACTGAACCGATTTACATCAAAATGGCTAAGAACTCGCAAATCCTTGCTTTCTGCTACCCGAAACATACAGTACTAAACACTAGTAATTGTATTTTGGGTGATATTTAATATCAAGTATATTGCAAGCTACACATTTTACTGAGTAATTTATAAAATGCATTTAGGCTTTGACGTACCAGGACACATCTAGAAATTGATTGATATCTCTCTCGTATAGTAATTGCTAAATAAATAAATAGCAATACATCATGTATCGCTGCATAGTGACGACCGTGGTGTAGCGGATAGTAATCCTGTCTGCGAAACCAACAATTGCGGGTTTGAATTCCGCGAGGGGCAAATGTATGTGTGATGAATACGAACATTTATTTCCGAGTCAGTTTATGTATGTTTATCCATTATTTAGTATCCATAGTACAAGCTTTGCTTAGTTTGGGAGGTGAATGTAAACGCCATTACGTATGAATTATAATGTAACATACTTTAAAAAACATGTCTCTCACCACACAAAACGTCACCGATGAAGAGAAAGCGGGTGCGTATTTAAAAAAAAACAATTGACTCATACATTGAGAAACCCCCACTATAGGTACACGTGGTCGATAGGTACGTAACGAATTTCACGTAAACATTTCATTTGAAATTGCAAACCGCAAACACCTTTTTTGTGTTTTATTTGACACAAAACAATGCGAGAAACATTCGAAAGTTTGCACTGTACTAGTACAATACAACATTTCTTTATTGTCATGACTTACAGTTGAAAATAGTTACTTGTATACAGCAACCATATAGGCTTTCAGAATTATAAGTCTTGTTTGGAGAAGAAGACTTCGGTAAGAGCTTAATTTTAGTCTTCTTAATTTTATAAAAAATATAAGTGGTCTGAGAATACCCCTGGACATATCAGATATTATCACAAAATATAAGTGGTCTGAGAATACCCCTGGACATATCAGATATTATCACAAAATATAAGTGGTCTGAGAATACCTCTGGACATATCAGCTATTATCACAAAATATAAGTGGTCTGAGAATACCCCTGGACATATCAGATATTATCACAAAATATAAGTGGTCTGAGAATACCCCTGGACATATCAGATATTATCACAAAATATAAGTGGTCTGAGAATACCTCTGGACATATCAGCTATTATCACAAAATATAAGTGGTCTGAGAATACCCCTGGACATATCAGATATTATCACAAAATATAAGTGGTCTGAGAATACCTCTGGACATATTATCACAAAATATAAGTGGCCTGAGAATACCTCCGGACATATCACACATTGGTATGGTATATGATTGAGCTGAAATTTGGCATATTTACATACATCATCATCATCAGCCGAAATACGTGCACTGCTGGACAAAGGCCTACATACAGGGTGAAATTTAATTCGTGTAATTCCTAATTACGTACAACTTTCCACTAGGAACCATAGCCGAATTCAGCCGAAAATACTAAAGATAGGTATTTAGTATTCCATACTAAGGGTGCGGTGGTTTCAGAATGGTTTACTTTGTATGGGTAATCGAAATTTTTTTGATTTATTTCGACTATAGTTCTTTGGGAAAAGTTGATCGTAATCAAGAGTGACGTCACCAGTTGTAGAGAATTACACGAATTCAAATTCAATGGTGATCTGATGATGGAGCAGGGATGTAGGGATTGGAACTCCTTGGTGGACTTTATGTTACCTCGTCTTTGTACTAGAATTTTTAATTTTTAAAAGTATTTTTAAGGTTGAACATATTGCGAACGGTATCCTAAGTTGTTCCGCTGATAATTTTTTTACACTGTTCTTCGTTACGTCACTTCATATGACATTCATGTAAAAAGAAACAAAACAACCTACAAATTGTTATCAGATATACTTGTACGACTAAATGTAGATAGATACTTGTTGGCAACAAGCTATCGTCCAGTCAAAACAAAGCTATCTGTCCCACCCCCGCTACAATTGCTACAACGGATTTATCATTTCCATTTATGTTGTTTTGTAATGACCTGATAAATATGCTATAAATATAGTGAAACCTACTGACTTTGCATATTAGCAGAGTAACTAGGCATATAGGTACCATGCAGATAAGATGGTGGTAGCTAGCCAGGCGGGCATTTAAAATGGCCTACTACCAACTAGTTGTTGGATTTGTGTTAGACAAGTGACCATTTGACAGTATTTTTAAAAACTTCTTGAAAACAACTGGGATCGACTGTTTAACATGCCCTCCGAGAAACATTCGAATAAAAATTTTTAGAGATTCTACTGAAAATAATCTTTTTACATTGACATTTATGATCGTCTGTTGTTTGTCTGTCCGTCAGCCATGACTTTTAGCCCAGCGCGCTTCCAAGAACTACATACCCTAAGAATCAGCCATTAAATATAAAAAGTACATATCTATACCTCATATATTTTATAACAGCATCTGACTGGATCTAACCGGATTAGCAATTAAGTAATCACTAAATCACCATGCAGTTTTTACTATCATATCAGCTGATTAACAAACAACCAGTCTCTGTTTGGAGGGACAAGTATTAGCGCAACTGGCAAGTGCACTGGCGACTAGCGTCTATAGGTACTTATAGTAAAGTAGGAAGCAAAGTGGGTACTCAATAAACAGTGAGTAAAACAACTTCTTACAATAACTTATTTTTTGAGTAGGTCATATCAGATAGCTGGGCGTTTCGCCGAAGCTTTCCTCTTAGTCAACTCTTTTTAACTTCATACATGCATGCAAAGAATGGTGTTATAAGTCTGAAGCCTATGTAAATCTGTAGCATTGTACTACAAAAATTACTATACATTCTTTACCTATGAAATTGTTTCTTCGTTAATCATAATGTACCAACTCCTACGATTCTATAGCTATTTCCAAATTTGTTTTTTATTTGGAAAATAGAATATATTTTCAAGATTTCACATGAAATATGGTTTAATGTCTGAGCTAAATCACATAATAAAAAAACTTGAACACAGCTCTTTTCATGAGCGGCCCATATTATTTCTTAGATTGGCAGAAACTTTGTTTTTTTTTTTATTTTATTTTTTTATTTATTTAGGAGAAGCCAACGGGGATACATTGTTGGTAAAACAAAGCATTGAGTAGATGTATGTACAGCTATTACAGGCTTCTACATATTAACAAAAAAAAATAAAAACTAAGTAACAGATATGCTTCCATATTGCATGTATGGTGGTATGATGTGTGTATATGTGTGGGTGTGGGTGTGTGTGTGTGTGTGTGTGTGTGTGTGTGTGTGTGAAGGGAGTGTATGATACGTGTTTGAATGACCAGAAAGATTTACACTATAAATAGCATATTACATGTTATAATAAAAGGGTAAGGTATGAAGACATATTAGAGTAATTATAATATTATAATAATTATTAATATTATCTATATGTATATATATATCCAATGAATATGTCATTAACATTAGCACTTAGTAATTGGATACAAAGAGTTTATTAATAATATATAATATATAAAACGGTTACTTTTAAAAATTAACACTGCCTATATTTAACTTAATGTTATCCGATAATACACACAAAGTTTAGCAATATTTGGATTTGCCGTTCCTAAAAAAATTTCCAAAAAACCTATGTATGGAGAAAACAGTCTTAATGAAATTCTTCAGACAAAACGCCAATTTCATAGGTAAGGTATATTAGGTATATGAAATATTTTCATAGATTTTCGGGACTTCCTTAAATTTTCTATTTATCAGTTGCAGTTTTTAATAAGTAGTAAAATAAAAAGCATTTATTAACACATAAGGCATTATCAATGGATTTTTTTTTAACCACTAGCTATCACCTGTTTTGAAGTAACTACTACTGCAGTTTATCGTCATCATCGTTTTATGTATAATATAAAATTTTCACCTGAAATCAAGATAATAAAAATAATTTTCAATTGTTGTGTACACTATTTTCTGCCCAATCTAGTAAACACTATGTATCTCTAAGGTTTGCTGGTAGAAAACTCTATCGGAGTTAAGCTCGCCTTTGAACATTTTATATACAATGCATATTTCTGTAACAATTTTGTGCACAATAAAGATATTAAGATATTAAAAAATATTTCGGACACTTACTCTACCTACTCCTCTAGCACTAGTCTACCTTCGTTGTCTGAGCTTAAACCACTGTTAGCTCGGTCTGCGTCTGCGCCGACAGTCTGACAAGAGTGCCCACGATTCCTACCACTAGGAATTCGACCACAATGGTTTATTTCGAGTTACTGTTTCCATATAATGCTCTATGCACGAGTGAAATGGGAACGGTTTGACTACCTCACAACCGAAGTAGGTGGATACCGGTTTTAATAGGCCACACATACATTCATGCCGTCGGAATTTAAAGTCTGAGCCGCTCGCCCGATATAACATCATAGGCGCGCCATACCATACACCACACCACCCAAGACCGGCTTTCAAGGTGGATACAATGTCCAATATCCATGCTTCGAACAATGTTCTAATGTAATGGTGAAAACTTAAGAAGTTCTTTATTACGTGGAAAGTCAGAGCCACAGTTAAACTCTTACAATAGTACATTATTGCAAAGGCCGGGAGATAGGCAATTGCAGGTCGATTATGAGTTTGAAGGCCGAGCCATAGGCGAGGACTTCACTAATACGAGACAGGCAATTGCCATTTCCGCCGAGGCATATAAAGAATGCAGGGAAATAATAAATATTTAAATAACAAATCAAGACGAATTTTCAGCTTTGCCGCCGATTTTCTATTTATCATCTGTGCCGAAAAGCAAACGCATTTACGCATACAGCCACGTGAACGCAATTTGTACTAAGCAAAGAGATTTTGGTATGCCAAGAATGATAAAAGAGATATTGGAAAAGAGTATATAATAACCCCAGCACGCCGTTTCATACAACATTGCTGGAGCGTTGTAATGTTCCAAATTCAAAAACCGCTCCTGCAATGGATTTATTTTTCGCTGTCCGTAAATTAGATACTTCGCGTGTTCTTTTTTCAAAAGTAATGACAATATTTCCATGCATGTTTGAGAAAAAACATTTTTCGACATCACAGAAAGTCTTTAGTCAGCTAATAAACCTGTTCCAATCGTCCCAGACGCCTTGAGTGCGCGAGAGGCGAGAGAGCATGTCACGTGTGATATTGCTCGCGTGCCTGCGCCGACGCAGCGTGCAGGTAGTGTGCGTGAGTCAGGCACAGAGCGCGTTGACCCATAGCGCGCGCCGGACGTACTCGCCCGATTGATATACATATCAGATAATATTATACAATTGTAATTTACCTATTAACAGATTAGAGATTATTAGTTTTCAACACAAGTCTTACCAATATAATTAGATATCAAACGAAACAAAATGTTTTCTATTATCTAATGCCCGCTCTATGCACTCGCGTGGAGCCTACTTTGACGTGTTTGTTTTAAAAATACAAATTGTTGCCCTCGTCAAAGACTTAATGTAAAGAATGTATGTAAAGGGCATATAGAAGAGCAAAATTCGTACCAATTTAATCGTTCATGAATTTGTCAGTTTTTAGTCTTAACTTCATATAACAACTTATACAAAAGTTAAAATTTGAATAACTTTCAATTTCAACTTTACCAAAGGCGTGATTGAAAAACTAAGTAGGCAATAAGAATTGGAGGTGGTTGAAGTTTAACGTTTTATGATCTCATCAAGGGTACGTAATACGGTAATTGACATGCGCACACGCAAGGTAGTTTAACTGGCGGTAATTGAAGCGATTACCACGATAACGGTAATACCTTCCGATAGACGTAAATCAATATTTGCAGTTGCTATCTGGACAACACTTGTTATAACCATTTAGATATCACATTTGTAAACAAACGCACACTTTACAAGAGATATGCTTGACTTCAATATTTAGATTGATGACGATTCGTGGTATCATGTAAATAAGCCTGTGAAAAGAACATTATATTGCAGTCATAATAGTCTTCGGGTACGTGTAGGTAGTAGCAAGCTTTACGTAATAGAGTCTTGTGGAAAAAATGCAGAATAAAAAGCCAATCAAAAATTGAAGATCTTACTAAAGCTATTATTGATTAGTGCTTTTAAATTACTAGTGCTTTAAGTACAACAGGTACTCATAAATAATCTAGATATGCATGAATAAATACAGCCGAATGAAAAAATGGGTTCATTCATTAATAATATAGAACAAAATTGTTCCGCTGTCTATGCCTGTGTTGAGATTGAATACTGCCATAGAGGAAAGAGGACATAATATTCTATTGGCCTATATCTTATGAATCTATATAAAGTTATGAGTTCAGATAAAAACTAACACAGATTATCTTGAGGAATCGAGGCTGTGTGGTTCACAGCAGAGCAGAATAGGACTAAGTCTCTTCCCGTGCGTGTCGAGCGTAACAGTCTACTAGTTAAGGGCAACAGTGCCATTGGTCAACATTCTGCAATCGCTAATTCGCTTGCCCAAAGGGAGATTAGGGAAAATCCTCCCACGGAAACCGACACTAATTGAGCTATAGGAGAGACTTCACGTTCAGCAATGGAACTAGGCTGTTGGTACATAACAATAGAAATATTCTATTGTATCTGTTAATGTTGTCCAATATGAGCATGAGTTTTTTTACCGTAAGGAAAAAAATACGGCATATTAGGGAAGTGAAATAGAAGGTATTGGCATATAGAAATGGAAGGTAGTATATTTTTTTTTTCAAAACTATATTCGAATAAAGCGTTAATTGTGTCATTTGACAGTCGCGTTTGTAGCCTATTCCACATAATTACATAATTAAATAAAATAAATAAAGAACACTCGGAAAAATATGAGTTTGCTTGCTTAGTTTGGGACTAGATGACTGGAATAAGTGTCCCAAATATGTATGTATGTATTAATCAACTTTTTTGAAAAAAACGAATTAAACTACCTATGCCAAACTTCTACTTCACTTGCCTAATATGCCCTATTTTTTCCTTACGGTGAAAAAAATCATCCGGTATAGAAATTGATCAAACAACACCATCCGTCCGAAATGAACAAAACGCCGGAAATTAAAAATCGTAAAATTGCATAACAATTAATTTTACGTATCGCTATGATCGTAGCTGTATCTACGCTTTATCTAATTAATGAAGAAGCGGCCATAAAAGAATTTAATGAATAATTGTGTCAAAAAGAAAGTTACTCGTACTGCGACTGTCCAAGTTCCTGTAACCTTCCGAACTCGTTAAAGTTTTTATACGAGAGTTGAGAGCTGTCCGGAGCGGACATGGAACTATTTTTAAACGACTTCTAGATCGCCATTAAAATTTCCAAGTAGATCTACCTATATAGATCGGTACTGAGGCTACGATAAAAATATTTAAAAAGATCCACGTTTCACTGTTCATTTAGCACATTTACGAAATATTCCGCAATATCGGACCCTTCAAAGACATCTGTTTTGGTCCCCACTTCGAATTTACTTGCTGTCATAAGATACATGTAATTTATTACTCCTCTATATCTTAGATTTATTGCGGGATCCAGTTTACTATGTAGTAAACCAGCACTGTATGTTTCTTGGTGTCAAGTTAACCATATTTTAAAAGTAATGTCTACCTACGTCTTTCAGAAAACGAAGAATTTGTGTAGTAAAAATTCAGTTAGTCGTATAAATACATAAAGTCATGGTGGTTAGATATATCCCCAAACATAATTAAAACCGCATAATTTTGAACGCCTCCGTGGCTCAATGTAAACAACATAGGGTTTACGAATCGGAGGTCGCGGGTTCAATCCCCAGCGTGGTACATTTAGTACTCGATTTGGTTGGTGGTAGGACATTATAAATGTCCACCTGACTAGCTACCACCATCTTATCTAAATCTGCCTCAAACAGCATTGTTGTGTTCCGCTTGTCAGAGATAAGATAGTCAGTCCCCACAATAAGATGGGGTTTCCGGATAGTACGCCTCATCGGCCTCATCTTCACTTAACATCAGGTGTGATGGAGGTCAAATGCTAGTACCGTTGTGCATAAAAAAACTTTAATGCTTGAAATAACATCCACCTTTAACAGAAATGTGACAAGGGCTAGGCTCATCGCCATTAAATTTTGCAGGTCTATAGATGTTTCATCGCCTTTTAAGTCACCCACATGAAGAAAGTTGGTTCTATGTTTTACGTACCGGTAATAATACGACGTTAGAAATGGTGTCAATTCGGATGTACACCAACTAGACTAAACTAAAACCAGTTTTAAAGTAGTACTGTCTCTTTCTCCCTGGAACAGTACGATGCGACGGCACCTCTCCAAAACTGGTTTTAGTTTAGTTGGTGTACATCCGAATCGACACCAATGTATGAATAATACGTATCGTTTTGGTGAGTGGGTAATAAGCGACATAAGATATTCTATTCCAGATATTGTAATTTCACATGTGGCGTGATGGACCACAATTTTATTATTCGACGGGACTTGCCTTAATTGTCGCATGAAGCATTTGATTTGATTTTAGCTCTATTACATCCATAGACGAAGCTCCACGATCGTGGACTGGCCGGTCGGATTCCTCAGCTGACCTCGCCTGACCCCGCACGGCCGTCCACTGACTCAGAGATCGGGCGCTATGTTGATCTCACGACAAAGAGATTTCTTTCGCAACGCACTTAATTAATAAGTTCGATGGACCCTTCTTTATTCAGATACGAGTACCTTTTATTTCTACACAGAATAGATGGCGTGTTATATGTTGCTGTCTGCGTTTAAAAGAGATTCATAAACTTACTATATGATTTGGTTAACACTTCGGTAAGGTTCGATGTTAGAATTATCATTTTCCTGCCCTTATCCCACTTTATTATAGGTGGGGTCGATACAACATGTCTTCCTCTTGCGCTCTCCTCTATCTGCCATCATCTCCGTACTCACCCCTTTCACACACATATCATTCCTAACGGAATCTACCCACACCTTCTTCCGAAGAAGAAGACTGAAAAAGTTCTTCGGTCTACCTCTGTATCCCTCCACATTCATACTTAGCACACGTCTCGTTACGTGCCCTTCAACCCTCCTCATATTATGCTAACCTATTACTCCTCTGTTATTGGTGCCACTTTCTGACGAATGATATTTAATATTTTAAAGTTATTATTTTAACAGCCTACACACAATAAAGACTTTTGGCCCACATATCATTTTAAAATATCTAAGTAGGTATAATTTTTTTTTTTTTATATGAGAGGGCGGCAAACGAGCATGCGGATCACCTGATGGAAAGCAATCACCGCCGCCCATGGACCCCCGCAACACCAAAAGGGTCACAGATGCGTTGCGGGCCTTTGAGGAAGGTGTAGGCTCGTTTCTTGAAGGTTCCAATGTCGTACTCGTTCGGGAATATCGCTGCCGGAAGTCCGTCCCACAGGGTGGTCGTACGTGGTAAGAAGTTTCTTGAGAAACGTACAGTGGTAGACTTCCACTCATCCAGGTGATGTGGATGGAAATTTAATTTTCGGCGAAAAGTGTATCGGTTACTTTAGTAACTTATTAGTAATCTGTGGTATCGGTTAAATTGAGCAGCAGTAAAATTGAGAAATCTAAAACAAATCTGTAATGAACATCAAACGCCTATCAGTCATTGCTGGACACACATTTCCCCAAAGGCGCGATTTACATAATTCTTCATTTTGACGAACACCGATTTTAGAGAATAAATTTTAATATTTAAACCAATTAAAATAATTTTGTTTTAAATAAATATTCATAGTACAGTGATAGTCAACCCATTCTTCATAGTAACGCAAACCTGATAAATTTTCTTCCGTCTCCATCTTACTACCTACGCATCCATAGAAGGAAGAGGTTTAGTGTTACTCTTTTTCTGTGTCGAGTAACACACGACAACACCGACTATACGCTTACAATTAATTTTTTTACCTTTTCAAGTATTTCTGTGTATATTACCAATTCGCCATAGTTACCTGAAACAAAAATATTATTGTAATTAATATAAAGAACAATCACTCCATTTAGAAACTTACAGCTCTATAAGTCTAATGATTGATGCACTATACCGAACCAGTGTTGACAACTAGTTGAGGCATGAGGGAGGGGGTTGTAGCATATTCCGATTGGTCCTATCGTGGTTGCTATTTAATGATTCTTGACATAGCCATTCAGAGTCCAATGAGCTGACAATATTAGCTAATAAGTGATTCGAAGTTTTTGGGCGTGGTGAGCGTCAATAAACATTAGCAAGAAGTGCCTATATTATAGGGTAGTCCTCACCCATCTACTTTTTTTTTGTTTTACTCTGTGATGAAATTTATTTATTTAAAAACAGTAACAAATAAAGAGATGGAAAATATAAACTAGAGCAAATGTAAAAAATTGGGGCCGCGAGGCAAGGTACCCAAAACGTTGGCAGCGTTTCCTCGTTGTATGCAGATACTTAAGCGTTGGGCGAGGAAACAACCAGCTCTCGGGTCATCAGTGACATCGACTAAGCGCTTTGAAATATTAAAGAAAAATTTAAGAGCGCCCGACCCCCAAGGACCTAAAGTTTCGACTCCGAAAGCAAGGAAAATGTATTCGGAACCGATGTCTCTATATTTGTTAATTTAAATATCTACTTTTAAAGTACTAGTGATACACTTCGACATGGTAAGAGTACGACAAGTACAGAATCACGTCTAAAATATATGTACACTGGTAATAAACCAAATTAAAATATAAAATTATTTTAAAAATAATATACATAAGTTACACGTACGAGAACGCCAACCTGTGCGTGCGTGTGAACACCCACATGTCCAGTCTTTGTTCAGATGTACATATCTATCAATGTAGAGTTTACGACTAGAGTGGTCTCAAATTAATTTGCTTTTTTTTTTGAAATCTGATGATAATAAAGAATGGAACATTACTGAAGTCGGTTGTTTTGCCTGTTTTTGGTGTTTCAGTTATTGATTTCCAACACGAGTTGCAAGTTGTCATGGAACATTATTGTTAGATGAGAATACTCAGCCCAAAGAATACCAACTAAATGGATACAGTACTGTTAACAGTAGCTGAGTGTGGAGGCGCGCCGCCGGTTGGGACACTATCTTGCAAGTCCATCTATCCAGTTGTGTCCGACCACTGCGAACATTGTACTGTATACTGTGTATTCATTACGTACAGTTGTCAGCAACTTGCGCGGCCATGTTCTCGTGTCTCTTTTGTATTATTGCTCGTTGAACTAATGTTTAGACTTAGACCACCAATTTTATTATTTTGAGTTTCTACCACTCGCCAACTTCGCTTGCAACTCATAAAACATTCTAAAAGTAATATTTTTGAAACTGCGAGTGACAGTTCTAATGAGTGGCTCTGACAGTCAAGCGTGAAGCTCAAAATACGGAAATAATAACAATTTTATATCGCGTACTTTTGAGCTGCGAATTGTAAAAACTCAGAAATCTGTGCCTGGCTCCTAACTAGGTATACTGTTTGCTGAGTGGACATTCTACGATCATCGTAGTCAGTGGCGGGCCTAGGGTTTCAAGTAAGGTAAGCCGGAGATATGTTTGATGAATGATTTGCGGATTTCCTATGCTGTTTAAATAGAGATCGATAAAGTTTGAAGTTGATATCCAAATCGAGTACCTACTGTAAGGCATGCCAGGCTTCTGGGCTTATATGGTACCGTCACAGATCGTGGTATGTTGTAAAATAACAGCTTATTAAAAAAATCAGTCATTATTGCACAATGTATATTTGATTCCATAGCAAACTTTGCTGCCCGCACCTAATATCACAATAGACGAAGAAAGGCATTTGTCTGAAAATTTAGCTGACTGTACTTTAACTATTATACATCTCTGAATGCACACGAATGCCCGCCGACTATCTCGTTGAACACACAGCTGATAACGGTGGACTCTGGCAATGGATTTGTTTATACTAGATGTAGGACGTTCAAAATTTGCATGTCTGTCTGTTAGCTTATCAGATCTGTCTAAAAATCTATTAGTTAACGGAAGTAATGCCTTGATAACATACTTTCATAAAAACTACTTGATAACTTACGAGTATATTACGAGTATATGTGACATACATACGAATAATTTCAAATAATATTGTATACGAAAAAATAGTTTCATACATTGTGTTTTCCGCTATAAGTAGGATCAAATCATATCTACCCATAGGCAATGTAAAAGACGACTAAGGCTTATGATTAGGGCATAAGGTATGAGTATAGATATGCTGAGAATGCTTAAATTTAATACTAAGCGAAATACACCTTCGCACACAATAGAGCTCTGATAGTTCGGTATTTCCTCTAGTGACAAACTTGGTTAATTCAATCAATGAAGCGAGTCACATCTGATCCCACATTCGAAACAGTTTGACCTCCTTCGAACTAGTACCTACACCAATCTAGACTGTTGTCCAAATGTGTATCTTAAAAATTTGCGCATAACGTCACTCGAGAATAGTCTTGCTTTCTGTTAGTAATAGACTTTTCAGAATTGGATTAATAGTTCCAGAGACTATTTCTAAAACAAACAACCTTTACCTCTTCAGGTATAATATTAGTGTAGGTTGGCGAAAATTATTCTCGTCTAAAAAATAGAGACCAGAGATTCTTTGGACCGATTCTTTGAACAATGAAATGAATGTTCTATAGAGATAATTAGTATTTAATATCAAAATATAGAGTTTGGTTGGAATGAGGATTTCAGGCGTCCTACAAAAACCAATATGATTGTGAACATTACCAAATTTAGAATAAAACCGTCAGACCCTGTTTATCCCTACAGGAAGAAGTACTTACGTTCATTTTTATCTTTTACCATCAGACATGATGACTAACATTGTATAGTTGCAGGTATGCTACAAATTCAAATAGTTCCCGGCCATTGGTTGGCTTTGTGATAACACCCCGCTACAATGGGCTGGCTGCTGAATTTAATTACGTCACAGCGGGCGATAAATCGCTCCGAGCGTGAACACTCGCCGGTGTTTGGGCACAGTATATCAAGTGATTTCGGTGAGCTAACGTTGTGGGAGGTGCCGTGACCAGGATTACCACATAAAATAATGTAGATATTGTTTACATTGTGCTTACAGTCATAAAATGCATTATTCAACCCACAGACCACCCACCCCCTAGACATGAAATGCGCAGAGAGAGCTGTTAGCCAAAACATCGAGAAATTACTCATCTTACTACCGCGTCTGGACCCCGATTCTCGAGCACCTTTCACTGTCGATAGACATCAATAGGTTTGTCATTTTTGTACTCGCATATAAGTGTGACAGAGATAGACATGCTAATATCTATCGAAAGTGAAATGTCGAATGCGCGAGAATTGAGCCCCTGGTCGCGTCGTGTCATCGGACACGAACATTATTAATAAACTCATAATATTCGAATTCAAATCGTGTTTTAATATGAAACTACAGCGAACCAATTTGAACGTCTCCATAGATTATCGTTGTATACGTGACGTGTGATCATTTGTAGATGGTAGTAAAAGTTTTTTGATAAAATATTAACTACATTCATCGTATATTCATCTCATTAGATAAAGCCATTCTTTGCCCGTTCACGACGTATCATACTTCTTAATTTGACAATTTTTAAAGAAAATGTATCACATTACACGTCTATTGGGGGTTTGTGATTCGACCATCAACCAATTATGTCAACGGTATTAATATGTGACTACTGTATATACATAATCAATCCCAAATTTACTCCAACATCTACTACTCCTCATTTAAGCAGTGTGAATGAAGACGTAGTGACAGAGATTGAAAAAGGTATGCTGAGATGGTTTGGACATGTGGAGAGGATGAATGAAAGAAGACTTACGAAAGAGATTTACGAAGCGAATGTGGACGGTAGTGTTCGTAGGGGAAGACCAAGGCGAACGTACCATAATCAAATCGCTGACGTCTTAAAGAAAGGCCGTCAACCAACAAGCATGTATGAACAACCTTATGAGGGTGAATGAAGCAAAAGAGGTGAGTCAAGATCGTAACAAGCGGAAGTCTGTGGTCTCTGCCTACCCCTACGGGAAACAGGGGTGGCATTATGTATGTATGTATCTATCTCGGATGACAAGATCTAAGTTATAGCAAGCTGACCAAAGAAATTTAAACTGTGTTTTCGCAGTGACCGGCGCCCGCTATGTCTAGGGAATTGATTCACTCAAAATCTTCACGATGGAGTTAAGGGATTGATAGTTCAAATATGAGATGTATATAATATCTGTCTATCAAACAAAATGTCATAAATACTACAGAGACAAATGGAACGGGACACTGGTCAGCATTAATAATAATGGCTCAATAAATGTTACCGCCTCCGTGGCTCAAGGTAAACAACATTGGGTTTACGATTCGGAGGTCGCGGGTTCGATCCCCAGCGGGGTACATATTTAGTACTCGGTTTGGTTGGTGGTAGGGCATATTAAATGTGCGCCTGGCTAACTACCACCATCTAAATCTGCCGCCAAACAGCAATGTTAATAGCATTGTTGTGTTCCGGTTGTCAGAGATAAGATAGCCGATCCCCCAAATAAGATGGGGTTTCTGGGTCAGTACGCTATTACCTTCAGCCTCATCTTCACTTAACATCAGGTGTGATTGAGGTCAGGAGCTAACCCGTTGTGCATAAAAAAAATGTCAAAGTACAGTGAAAGAAATATTGAGAAAATTGTAACAAAAATTTTATTTACATTATTTTATTTATTCGTATATACAATCAATAACAATATAGAAATGTGACATCCGAACTCTTAGGCAACCGTAACACTTTTATTTGATGTATGTATTAATTGCTGTAAAGTTTCATAAACTATGAACAAAGTCAGTCTTAACCAAGTTAGTTCGGTATATGCATAAATTTTTCTATGTGATTCAGACCATCAAACTGAAAAACTTTTTTATCGAAATGGTAAAATAAAATCAGAAAAAAACAAACATTAAATATTTGGGATATTCTATTTTCGGGCTCCAAAGTAAAATTTATGCTGTTTAACAGTCTGACGACTGAGACTGAACTACCTTGCAAAATAACATACTCTCATTTACACGGTGTACATAAATAAGTAATTTATATTACTCATTTTTATTGTGTGTTTAATACAATGGGCCCTACAATTCGGCACATTACGCAGTCGCAGCCCTACTCTACTATAATGCATTCAATTCTCATTTAACCAGATTAAACGGCCTAACCAATGGGCGCCAGGATACAATAGCCAGCTCACCGATGTGGCCATTAGCCAGGCATATTTTGCGCATCATCGATTTATAGGTTTTTGAGGTGATAACGCGTCTATAAATGATGTAGGAGTATATATTATGAGCGTCGATGTAAAGCCTTAAGAAGTGAAGTTGAAATTAAACCAAATCTATTTTAATACAAAGACATACGGTTCTCGAGAAATTCAGGTTTCTCTTTCTATACCTTAGCCCAGGGAAAATACGGTTTGACCTAGGAAAAACGAATAACCGCGATTTTCTTGAAACATTTAATAAAGTGTTGTAAATGTAGTAACAATTGCTAAAAATTACGCATTTGTAAGAAACGCAAGTATTAAGTAAGTAACTAAATAAGCTAAAGTTGAAAAATGTGTTTCTTTAAAAAAATGCTCAATTGATGGGTATTTCTTTAAATTTACAACATTTAGGGGAATTATCGCTACGAAATATTAGTTCTCACTTTTATTTCTTAAGCAATGCAGCTCGACGACATTAAAATTTGACTAAGCGCTCGTCTTTTTAGGCTTAATTATTCAAAATTACATCTCTAATATACCTCTATAAGATAGCAATTATATAAGTCGGTTCTGAATTATGTCTAGCTAAGCTAATTTTTTGCGGTATTTTCCCTGGGCGTTAGATTTATTTAGCTAATTTTTTTACAATGTCGTAAAATACATACATTTTCGAAAATTAATTAAGTCTAAAATAAAAGTGATAAATAAGATAACACACATAACATTATGTTATCCTAAATAAATAAAAATATTAGTATTGGAAACAGTTTGTTAGTAGATTATATCTACATACAAACAATATTGAAATCTTATTATAAATAAATATTTCAGACACTTACACCAATCGTCTAGTCCCAAACTAAGCAAAGCTTGTGCTATGGATACTAGATAACGGATAAACATACATAAACATTTATAAAAACATCCATGACTCGCGAATAAATGTTCGTATTCATCACACAAACCCCCCTCGCGGGATTCGAACCTGCAACCGTTGGTTTCGCTGTCACTATCCACCACACCAAGCGGTCGTCAATTATTACCTGTCACCATGTATGGATCTGAATGTAGGGCAATGAAAGTGACGGATGAAAGTAGAATGCATGTGGCAGAGATGAGAATGCTAAGATGGATGTGTGGTGTGACTAGAATGGATAAAATCAGGAATGAGTATATCAGAGGAAGTCTGGAAGTGGTGGTGCCACTGGTAACAGAATAGTTGAGTAGTAATAAGTCAGCATGGCTTGGGCACATTATGAGGGAGGGATGAAAGGCACGTAACGAGACGCGTGCTAAGTATGAATGTGGAGGGATACAGAGGTAGAGGAAGACCGAAGAAGGTCAAAGTCAAAGTCAAAGTCAAAAAATATTTATTTCGTAGGATAAAGATTATCACTTGAAAACGTCACATTTTTTATCTTAATATTAAAATTATTGACATTTTTGCTCATTCGCAAAGCAGATTCCCCAGAGAAGAACGAGCAAGAAACTCAAGGGTTGCTCTTTTAAATAAGTTTGGGTTACAATTATATTATATTGTATAATTAGGCTGAATATCGCCGAGCGGCCTATGTCCATGCTTGCTTATCATCCAGATAGTCAGAAATTTTATAATAGCCTTTGGTAAATAATGTCTGTTTTATGATGGTTTTGAATTTATTTAAAGGTAAATTTTGAATGTCCACTGGAACCTTATTATAAAAGCGTATACATTGCCCCTTAAATGACTTAGTGACTTTGTGTAAACGGCTGGCATGAACAGCAAGTTTATTTTTATATCTGGTATTAACATTATGTATATCACTATTTTTCTTAAACGATTCTATATTTTTTCTTACATACATTAAGTTTTCGTAAATATATTGCGATGCTAATGTTAATATATTAATTTCTTTAAATTTATTCCTAAGAGACACTCTGGGGCCCAGTTTGTAAATCGCGCGAACCGCTCGTTTCTGCAGAACAAAGATACAATTTATGTCCGCGGCATTTCCCCACAACAGAATGCCGTAGGTCAGTATACTATGGAAATAACTGAAATAGACCAACCTCGCGGTATCCACATCGGTTAAATAACGTATTTTTTTAATCGCAAACACTGCAGAACTGAGGCGCTTCGCTAACTTATCGATGTGTGGACCCCACTGCAGTCCTTTATCCAATGTAATACCTAGGAATAAAGTAGTGTCCACAAGCTCCAACTCTTCGTTTTTTACTAACACTTTAGTGGCTACCTGTTTGACATTTGGTAGTGAAAACTTTATACATTTGGTTTTTTTCTCATTAAGGAGTAGATTATTTGTTGTGAACCACTCAACCACCTTAGAGATAGCATTATTTACGTCGTCAAGAGATGTCTGTTTTCTTTTAACTTTGAATAGTAAAGAAGTGTCATCAGCAAATATTGTTATCTCATGGTTGCCGTCTATGCAATTTGGTAAGTCATTAATATAAACAAGAAACAGGAACGGCCCGAGAATTGAGCCCTGTGGAACACCTATGCAAACGGCAGACCCTGACGATCTCTCACCATTCACATCCACCCTCTGAACTCGATTACACAAGTACGATTCTAAGAGTTCGAGGGCACGGCCCGCAATACCATAATGGCGTAATTTCCTGACCAGACCATCATGATGTACACAATCAAAAGCCTTTGACAGGTCACAGAAAATACCAATCGCATCTTGAGAATCTTCCCATGCTTCAAAGATATGCTCAATAAGCTCAACACCAGCATCGGTTGTTGAGAGACCCCGTGTGAATCCAAATTGCTTTGAAGTCATTAAGTTATTGATATTGAAATAAGACAGCAATTGATTTAGAATTAGTTTTTCGAAAATTTTACTAAAAGTCGGTAGGATTGATATGGGTCTAAAATTAGTGGGGTCTGATGTACTACCGGCTTTGAATAATGGAATTACTTTACTCTGTTTCATCAGGTCAGGAAACACACCACTTTCCACACATTTATTAAAAATACAGGCTAAATGTGGTGCAACGCAATCAATGATAGAGCTAACTATTTTAACAGAAAGACCATAGAAGTCAGCGGTTTTTTTAATTTGCAAAGATTTAAATGCTTTCATAATATCACTGGGACTAACGTGTCTAAATATATTTAATTCCACACTTGGAGTATCGCTTCGCATTTTAAGTAAAGATTCAGCTACGGTGGGAGATGAATTAAGTGATTTGGTGGTTAAAATTGGAATCTCTGTGAAAAATTTTTCAAATGCCTCTGCAACTTCTAAGTCCGTATTAAGAACATAATTATTAATTTTTAATTGAATATTAGGATTACAAGCCTTGATTTTTCCAGCTTCGCTGTTTATAACTTTCCATGTAGTTTTCACAATATTTGCACTATTTTTAATTTTAATTTTAATAAAATTTGCCTTCGCTACGGCACAAACACGTTTAAATATTTTTGAATAATTTCGAACATAATCAACAAAACCCGGATTAGAGTTATATGTTCTTTCGTTATAAAGTTCATATAACTTTCGGCGACTTCTATGAATTCCCACAGTCGCCCAATCAGTGAACATCAGACAACTGTTTATTTTTATACTTTTTGCTTTGAAAACATTCTCGCACTCCTTTCTTACCAATGTGAACAATGAATTATACATCTCATCGGGATTGTCACAAATAATATGTGTCAATTTATATAATTTTTCTTTAACATTATTTCGAAATTGGTCTAACCGAGCGTCATTTACAGGTACACATGTAATATTTTTTACCAATGTCTTGTTAAAGGGAACTTTAATCGTAACTAACTGTCCACAGTGATCTGAGGGTAATTTATTTATAATTGATTTTCCACTGGGATCGAAGTTTGCGAAAATATTATCAATGCAAGTGGCCGTAGTCGATGTTATTCTGGTAGGAGCCGAAAAATTGTGAACAAGATTGTAACTTAGAAACAAAGATTTAAGTCTACTGCTTAGACTACTGCCTTCTAATAAATTAATATTAAAGTCACCGCAAACTACAATAAGTTTGTTATTATTACTAATTTTATGCAACGCTTCATCCATAATTTCTTCAAATAATTCATAAGATGAAGAAGGGGGTTTGTATACGCTTATTACAATAAGCCGCTCAAGCTCTATACAGGCCAATTCAGTTGTTCGCTCAACAGAAAGACTCACAATATCTAAGCGCTCTTTGTACTTTAATTTATTATTTGCAATAATTAAAGAACCGCCACGTATTGCTTTTTTCCTACTGTATGAACTCGCAACCTGGTGATTTTTGAAGCTAAACATGAATTGATTCTGTTTTAACCAGTGTTCAGTAATACATAAAATATCAACATTGTGACAATTCATGAATAGCTCAACCTCCAGCTCTTTGCCCATTAGGTGTGGGTAGACTGCGTGAGGAATGATATCTGTGTGAAAGGGGTGAGTACGGAAATGACGGGTGACAGAGGAGAGTGGAAGAGGACATGTTGTGCCGATCCCACCTAGAGTGGGATAAGGCCAGGAAATTGTTGATTGTTAAATATAATATTTAAGTTAAGATTTTGTGTCTAATAATTAATTCGTAAGAATTATTTTGAATAATTATTCAAAAATATTATAAATAAAACGATTAAATATAACTTGGCTTAAAATGTCTCAAACGACTTCAACTATCACCCCATAAGGCTTTGCATCCACCTAACACGCTGTATACATTTAGGTACGAACCATGCGGTAATTCGCTTAGCATGTAACCAATTAGTTGAGGTAATATGTGAGACTAGAGTGCTGTAATACTAAATTGAATAGTCATTTAGTTCAAGGTAGATGGTAGACTTCCGAGTGATTTACAAATTTGTATAGTTTCTAATGGGCACTAACTGTACATACAGGATGAATTCGAATTTGTGTAATTCCCATTAACTGGTGACGTCAAGGAACCATAGCTGAATTCAGCCGAAAATTGATGAACTTCCATACATAGGTGGTTTCAGAATAGTTTACTTGATATGGGTACCTAATCGACATTTGTTTGATGGAATTCGGCTATGTTTCCTCGGGGAAAGTTTATCGTAATCAGGAGTGGTGGTCACCATTAAACAGGAATTTCATCCTGTATACGAGTATCACACACGCACGTCTTTAGTAGTGATAAGTATAGACATATTTACGCAACAATCAATTCCGTGTTTCTAAGATAACGTCTAAGTGCACTTAGAATAAGTAATGACAAGCCGACACTAGCGCTGGCTAATCCATTAAGGCTCAAAAATTAATACGACTAACAACGATTTTCGCCCAAACACTGAAATTATGTGTCAGTGTGAACACAACTGACCATTTGTTCTACTCCTGCGGACTGTGTTCTGCGCTATTCATTATACAAAATATAGCCTCCAACGGGTTTACATCGAGATTTAAAAGACCTATACGTTATTGAATGAAGAGATAGAGTAGCTAGTGAAATTGTAAATTTTAATATTATGATATTAGAATAAACAAATTATATAATAATAATAATAAAATGTTGAGCTTTTTTGCTAGTCCTATTTCATTGGCAATTGATAGAAAAATTAGATAAACTCGAAAACATGTGAAGTCCCCAACCCGCACTGGGCCAGCGTGGCAGACTATGGCCCATACTCCCTCAATATGAGGGAAGGTCTATATCCCTCCAGTGGGATGTTTACGGACTGATTATCATGATGATAGAAAAATTCGACTTTGTAATAAAATTCTATGACGACACATATACAAAAGTGAAAGTAAAATAAACCTCCAGCACGGTTGGATGGAAAAGATTTGCTCTTCCATCTACATCTCTTGATAAGCTCACCTTTGTACACATTTTCTGTCTGTATTTCTTGTGCAATAAAGAATTCATAAATCCCACTATCTTTGGCGTCTCAATTCCGGTTCGCGCTCTGATGAGCAGGCAACCTTAGACGCGGCCGTGATCGCAAACCTTTGAAAACTGCAGCTCTATCTCATCTTGATGCTTAATAAATGAAAATGCATTCTATCGCAAAGTAATCACACATAACATCAATGATGCGCTTTGGACACTGTATACATATATATATATATATATATATATATTAGTAATATAGACAAACCAAAACTGGGCAGGCATCATGGGCAGGTCGCAGAATTTTTGGGAGCTCCGCACCGATTGCGGATTACCTTTGACTTCTGCGTCTTTCAACCAAAGTGAGTCAATTTTGAGTAATATATGGCCTTATGCTGTATGCTGAGATGGTTTGGACATGTGGAGAGGATGAATGAAAGAAGACTTACGAAAGAGATATACAAAGCGAATGTGGATGGTAGTGTTGGTAGGGGAAGACCACGGCGAACGTACCATGATCAAATCGGGGACGTCTTAAAGAAAGGCCAAGTCAAGAGTACCCTAAACCGACGAGCATGTATGAACAACCTTATGAGAGTGAAGGAAGCAGAAGAGGTGTGTCAGGATCGTAGCAAGTGGAAGTCTGTGGTCTCTGCCTACCCCAACGGGAAATAGGCGTGACATTATGTATGTATGTATGTATATGGCCTTAAATCAATCAATCAAGTACACTTTATTGCACAAAAATTTAAGAATGCACTTGATAATTACAGCTTCAAAATTGTACAACTAGGCGGTCTTATCGCTATGAAGCGATTAAGGTTAAAATTAAAATAAGTAATTGTGGTCAATAAATTAAAACTAAAAACATTTAAAGTAAATAACAAATTCATCGGCCGAATTCCTTCTGGGAGCAGTACAGGACGGGCCTAAAGCAATCTAAATTCTTGACGTAGTTGATACGGACATGGGATGGAGCAGGCCCAATTTATAGATACGTCACTTCATATAGGTACTGACGGGATTGAAATTGCTGACATACCCGAATTTGTCAAATTTTACTATAAAACACGCGTGTTTGATACTGAAGAGACTTCTAAATTGTATCAGTAATAAATTCTGCTAAATTATTTTCTCTCGTTGCGGAATTTTTTTAGAACCTTTTCATCGTATCAGCCATAATATGTCCACTGCTGAACATAGAAGAAGAAGAAAGAAAAATTTATTTAAACCCATCTCATGACACAAACGATCAGGTACAAATATTACACAGTCGAGACACATCCAAAAAATAACATTGTGTTTGCCATCTAATTGTCGGTGTCGCAAGGTGGAGTCAAAAAGGTCTCCAACTCAGCATGGGTTGTTAGCCGTTCACTACAACGCTAGTTTTCAGTGGAGCCCGGATGCACGGACACTGGTCAACAAATGTACATAGGCCTCCCCCATAGATTTTCAGAATGGCCGGTTGGAAGCGGCCTGCCAAACACATCAAATTCTTGAGGACTATAGAATGCGGCCACGCGTACAGCATTGTCTGTGGCATCGTAGAGATACCAAGAGGATTAAAGGAAGCGCACGGTCTATGTTGTACCTATCTGTTCGTGTTTCGCTGTCCGTTTACACTTAGGTTGGGTGACATACGATCTTATATAGGCTAAGATGATTTGATCAATATTATTGTATCCTGACTTTGCCTTGACTATAGTGGCCACCTGACAGTCCGTGCTTAGAAACAACGGTACTGATTGTTTAATATACACTCGAATAATATTTACATTATATTTACTAGGAAACTAGAGTATTTTCCTTATTTTCCTCATAACATATTGAAACCACTAAGCAGATATTAATTACATTATCCTCTACTGAGTAATTAATATGAGGGACCTTATGAGGTGAACTTACATAGACTTTAATGAAAATCAGGTAGCTGGTCCTAGAAAAAACTATGTATAATTTAATGGATAAAGTCTATTTAAGGTTTTGGGCATTTTAGAAAGTTTTAAGTGATTGTCAATTGAAAGAGGTGGACGCTTACTGACCCGGAAACCCCAACACATTTGGGGGACTGGCTATCTTATCTCTAACAACCGGAACACAACAATGCTATTAACATTGCTGCTTGGCGGCAGATTTAGATAAGATGGTGGTAGCTAGCCAGGCGGACATTTAAAATGCTCTACCACCAACCAAACCGAGTACTTAAACATGTACAGTTTGGGACTAAGTGTTCGAAATATAAAAAAAAAGATAATTTGCATTCGAATGTTTAAAACATTTTCGTAGATTGAAATTCAGTCCTCATCGCTTTTACTGGAAAGTACTGTTAAACGGCTAATACTCCAGTACATTAAGCGTAATGGTGTAAATTCTTAAGTTTATCTACAGCAATGCGGAAGATGGCACTATATAACATCAGAGTAGCCGCGACGAATGATAATAATAAAATAAGTAGGTACTAATGTGTTTCACAACACACAGGAAATAGAGATATTGCACATTAGGTATTACAGATAATATTACATTACCTCATTACGCGAACAATACACAGCAAGCATGATAACTGGAAAAACCAGCAGGAGGATTCAGCTGGGTTTTGCAAAAGTTACGCCACCTCTTCTCGTCGCTAATTCCACAAAGTGTAAAGGCGAAAATCTTCAGCCAGTAATGACTTACGGGGCGAAACGTGGATGTTGACATTCGACTAGTACAAAAGCTTAAGTTTGACCAGCGTGCTGTGGCAAGAGTGTTCGGGTGTGATCCGCCCGAGAACCAAGGTCTTCAACACGTCTCTCAAAAGGTTAGCAGACTGAAGTGGCAATGGCAGGTCATACCAATCACAACTAATAATCGCTGGAGCAAAAAACGAGTTCTAGAGTGGACACCAGGGCCTGCAGTCTCGACATAGATAGCGATCGTTATGTTATCGAATTCTACGATTCAATGGAAACCGATATTTTGATACTAAAGACTCTAATTCTCCAATTAAAATAACATTGTCAGGACTTAACGACCGAAATCGGTAGTGTAGCGATCGCTAGGGAAAAACTAAAACTAAACTAAACTTCCTACACTTTTCTCAAAAAAATTTCATGTACATGCCCATTGTAAGCTGAATAAATGTTTTTCTTTCTTCTTTCTTTTTTCTATCTATGTCGAGACTGCGGGGGCAGGGCTGGATAAATGGAGTTTGGAACGCCCTCCATCGGGTTACGGTTGCGTGCAGCTGGCGTGAGGCCGAAGATCTCTGTGGCATGCCTTGAGAAAAGCCATGTGTAGCAATGGACTATATATGTGTAGGCTAAGGATGATGATGAACAGAATAAAACGTTTTCCCATCACTTTAGCAGTAACAATACATCAGATCCAGCAAAATAAATGAAATGCAACACATCCGCGCAATTCGAGCTTAGCTCGGCATACAAACAACTGAATTTTATTGTTTGTCAGGTGTTATTCATATCAACTGCCTATCCGGTAGTTCGAGTGTGAGCTTAGATAGCTGTTGGTAGGGTTATAGCATGTTATAGGTGTTATTGTCGTGCTCTGTACGAGTAGGTATACCTTCCTATGATTACGGATGGTCGATTGGTCAACCCTGTGTTCGAAACCAATGGTGGCCGATTCGAATACTCCTAGGAGTAAATGCTAGTAAGAAGAATACGAACATGAGTTTAAGTGTCCCAGATATTTATCTCATAATATATATAATAACACATACTAACTGAACAATTGGTGGCGCAATAACATTCGTTTTCGATGACTTTAAGAACGTCAACGAAGGCAGTCGTGAAGCTAAGTTGGTGTGGCACACGAAGACAGTACAATCTGGTAGTCACCAGTCTGACACAAATCCACAAACCCGCGCTAGACCTGCGTGGTGTATCAGGGCTTATATCCTCTCCTATAATCATGAGAGGTGGTACCCCAGCAGTGAAGACTTAAAGCTATTGATGTGAACCTATATCAACTACTCACATCCTTATGTACTCCATTTAATTCCCTTGGCCCTTATGGAACACCATGGCGGTCAAGAGGTTTGTCACTATTCAAGCCCATGAAATGCACAATGGGAAATCAATCATTGGAAAAGTAACAACAAGAATCAAGTATATGTGAGACAATTTAAGATATTTACATGTTAATGATAAGTTCCCACATGTAAGTTATTAGATAAATAAGTTTCTTAGACTTATCTGGTAATTACATAAATGAGATAATTTTGACAGAAAGCTAGGTAAAGTAGGTAACATAAAAACAAAGAACACAAATCGTTGAGAGCCAGAACAGTAAGTAATATTTAGAACAGTGTCGTTTTACAGCTTATCAAAGTAGTGTCTAGTCAGCATACGTTTGACTGTTGATGTACTTGTACAAAACAAATCTACGTCCAGATCTCTACGAATATTGTTGAAGTTGCTACAAGCACGAAGTAGGAAAGCGTTTTGCCTATAGTTTGTTTTTGCGAACGGAAGGTGCAATGGCGGGCCCTCGCGAAGACCCATCTGATTAGTTCGAAGTTAGATTTTAGATAGCAATCATAAGGGCAAAAGAAGTTGGTTTAGACGAGAAATGAGCAGAAAATCGAAGTTGAGTAATGGTTGAAAGGGCTAGAGTGGAAGCAGCGGCGATGGTGTAGTAGTAGCATTATGGAGGAGAAGAATGCAGACATGAAATTATGTATAGGTACTCGTAATGTATACCTATATGTATGGTTTGCCATAGTCATCTATGGTTATCGGTTAAAAAAAAATGGGGGAGTATAGACATTAAACCCACCACACTATTGTTGCTCAATCACGTCGAAACGGATGAACGGATTTTGATGAAATTTGGTATATAGGTA
Source organism: Oegoconia quadripuncta (assembly GCA_949316235.1). NCBI lineage: Eukaryota > Metazoa > Arthropoda > Insecta > Lepidoptera > Autostichidae > Oegoconia > Oegoconia quadripuncta. The sequence continues at coordinate 12,868,933 of OX438758.1, forward strand.
TATAGGTATAGGTACAAACCCTGGATGGAAAGATAAAGTGAGTAGTTCCCGAGGGATAAACAAATTTCCGCGATAAAGTTATCCCACGCAGGCGAAGCCGCGGGTGGAAAGCTAGTAGTATTATAAAAAGCAAGAACAATCACAAAGCAACTAGGACAATAGCGAGATAAATTTACTTTACTTTCAACTGTCCACAATTCTTTTATTACCATTATAGTCGTAACGACATTGGATTTCAAATGACACCAGGAGGCTTCGCTGGAAAACAATGGCCCAACTGAAATATGAATACGTTTATTGTAAAAAGAACTCCACGTATCGCTCACAACGCAGCGCACCGCCGCGGCATTGTTGTGGGTACAGACGACTGCATGTCATGTTGACATTTTGACCTGCTTAAATCGACAAAACATACCGAACGAACAAATTACTACATCTTCCAATAATTACTGGCCTCGCTTATGGGCAGGGTGCGGGGGAGCACCAACACCATCCTGAAGACCATCAGCGATAAGCTCGACTGCCCTATCTGGCGACACTGGGTAAGAGCACATGTGAGCGTGCCCGGTGTCCCAGATAGTGGCAGATATATGAACTAGATATTTATGTGGGTATTACTAACATAGTTTTAAGTCATTTATGTACTAACATCACTATGGACTCCGGTCCGAAATAAACAAATTTTATTTTATTTTTATTTATTTTATTTATAAACCTTGTAGAATCAGCAGCGGATACAGAGGTAATGGGTAGAAATGCCCTCCCACTGATCTGTCCTTAGATTATATAACTTCATCAGTATCACCATCGACTACGTTGACCAATGAGAAACCGTCAAATTACCGTGCCAGCAATGAGCCAACCAATCACATGTCTAAACGTAACCGATGTCGATAACGATGAAATTATGTAATATAACCCCTGAACTGAACCGCTTTAAATTTAAATCGGCATACTACCCATTTACAAAAATATTCTGAATTAAATAAATTTCTTCATTTCATCATATACAAAGACAGACAAAGTGAGCATCATTTAAATGACAAACCAATACGAATTGAACAAAACAAAGCCTGGCGTATTGAGGACTATTAATTCGAACCTAAATAATATACACTAGCTTAATTGATAAGCTTAATTGATATGTGTGAATTGCAATTGTGCAATTCACACATAAATTGGCAAAACCCTTAAATCCTTGCCTGTGAAGATGCTTACAATAATGTAAATATAAATCTACAGCATTCGAAATAGGGTAAACCAGAGGTCGGAACCTCCTATTACTCCTCGACGACCTGTTTGGTGTAGTGGTTAGCAACTCTGGCCACTATACCAAAAGGTTGCGGGTTCGAATCCCGCTAGGGGCATATGTTTGTGTGATGAATACGGACATTTTGATTTTGATTTTTTGATTTTACAAAAAAAAAATGTATTTATGTAGTATATCAACCATCTGGTATCGACAACGCAAGCCTATAGTCGCTTACTGTGGAACTAGATGGCGCTGTGTGTACTATATCTAAGGATATTTTTTTATTATTACCTATCTGTCGAGACTGATTTCGACCCATTAAAAATTTGGTACCTACACTTGATGAGGCAGACTCGAGGGATAGGTAATGAGGCTCCGACCTCTGATTTACCACAACAAAAATAAAAACAGCTTACGTCAACGCCGTTGCTACTAATGGATTCCAACATTGCCAACTTTCTCGCACCAAACGCTATAAGAGAAAGGGACTGCAAAAACTACACTCCAGTTCCTGATGCTTCCGATATGGAAATGGTGGACGTAATGATAGCCTTATGTATAGTTTAAACATAATATTTATATACAGGGTATAATTGAATTCGTGCATTTCGTATTGTCAGGTGAACTCACTAAGGGTTACCAAAATTATCCCCGCCTCCGTGGCTCAATGTAAACAACATTGGGTTTGCGATTCGGAGGTCGCGGGTTCGATCCCCAGCGGGGTACATTTTTTTTTTTTTTTTTTATGCATAACGGGTTGGTACTTGACCTCAATCACACCTGATGTTAAGTGAAGATGAGGTCGAAGATGGAAGCGTACTGACCCGGAAACCCCAACACGTTTGGGGGACTGGCTATCTTATCTCTGACAACCGGAACACGACAATGCTATTAACATTGCTGCTTGGCGGCAGATTTAGATAAGATGGTGGTAGCTAGCCAGGCGGACATTTAAAATGCCCTACCACCAACCAAACCGAGTACTTAAACATGTACCCCGCTGGGGATCGAACCCGCGACCTCCGAATCGTAAACTCAATGTTGTTTTACATTGAGCCACGGAGGCGGTTAAACATGTTTAAGTACTCGGATTAGTTGGTGGTAGGGCATTTTAAACGTCCGCCTGACTAGCTACCACCATCTTATCTAAATTTTCCGCTAAGCAGCAATGTTGATAGCATTGTTGTGTTCCGGTTGTCAGAGATAAGATAGCCAGTCCTACAAATGTGCTGGGGTTTCCGGGTCAGTACGCTTCCACCTTCGACCCCATAATCACTTAACATCAGGTGTGATTGAGGCTAAGTACAAACCCGTCGCGCATAAATAATAAAAAAAAAACCCCCTCAAGAACAATAGACGAACTTCCAATATTAAGTAGTCAGAGAACCATGTAGGTGTAGTCGAAAATCTTCTGTGCAATTTGACTATGGTTCCTCGGGAAAAGGTGTTGGCATACATGAACAAATATACGTGTTACACCCAGTATTGTTCATTTGATCGCTTATTTTGAGATAAGGCACACTTATTTACCTACTCATATGCAAATCAACTGAGCTAACAATCTGAGATCCCCAACTCGCCAGCCTAGGGTGGCAAATAGATCAATTACCTACTTCAATCTTAAAGCATTACGAGACGAAAACGTTACGCGTTAGAAGAGGTCCACCCCCAATAGTGAACTTTTACCTTTTTACTTTTTTATTTCACTTTGCAACATTCGAATTTAACGAGCCTTATCTGATATACAATATGGATCTATATATCCATATTATCCATAAAATACAGTAGGTACATACAGTTTATTTTAATGCTAAATCTTCAGAGATAAAATGGATATTATATGGCCGGACTGAAATCTGTTTCGACAGCTGTCGCTGTTTTCCCATACATAAGAAATATGGGAAAACCACAAAAGACACAAGGAGTAAAATGTATCTACAGAAAAGTAATGTTTGCACTATTATGCTATTACACAGAAGTAGTTACTACATTGATTCAATTTATGTCTTCTGGTCATCTGGTGACCTGTAATAATTCTTTCTTTTCAGGCACACGTCTACCCATGAATGTATTTTATGTATACGCTTTTATAATAAGGTTTCAGTAGACATTCAAAATTTGCCTTTAAATAAATTTAAAGCAATCATAAAACAGAAATTATTAGCAAAAGGCTATTATAAAACACTGACTATTTGAATGATAAGCAATCATGGACATAGCTGTCTTATTATTCATATAATTATCAAATCACAAATTGAAACCCATAATCTGTTTGTTAATTCAAAATTAACATGTGGCAACACTGCTGTCACTTGCCCCCGTGCTCGCGCGTGAAAAACATGGCCGCGCATACGCATTTTTAATTTATCAATTTTCAATGTAGAAATTTCATACACGGCTTCAATTACGTAAAGTTTATCGCAATTATACTACATTCAGAAGAATATCACGTTTCATTGTTGCTCCGACCACTTCTATTCAACGCATACGAACCCGCGCAATCATCGGGGTAGCAACGACGGCTGAGCTTTGAGGGGAGCTCCACGCTGCCCGTCTCCGAGTGCCGCGACGTCCAAGGAGGGCTGCAGCTTCGGAGCACTACTCCACTAACGCACATCCAAACATCAAGCATCAACCCACCCATCTTCATCACTGTTTAAAAGAGCAACCCTAGAGTTTCTTGCTCGTTCTTCTCTGGGGAGTCAGCTTTGTGAATGAGCAGGAAATTTCAATGTAATATTAATAGTGACGTTTTCAGGTGACAATTTTATCCTATGAAATAAAATGTTTTGATTTGATTTGATTACTCGTACCTAGCTTTACCTAAAGTCACTTTGTAAAGCATCATTTGTGGTCAGAAAAATAAACATTTTTTTTAATATCATATGAGATAACGTCCTGAATAGCACGTGACTGGCCAATACCTACTTGAGTTTTTGTTACAAGCCAAAAGTTGAACGAAATAGAAAATTGTATGTACATTATAATTTTTTTTAAATTCAAACAGCTTATGTGTATTTTTAAGACAAGTATCTGCAAAACAAACATTATGAGTAGATACATACCTATCTAATAACTATATTAATTCAATTAGCACATTAACGATAACGAGTGGGTACTGTAGGTATTACTTACATGAATGCTGCGCTCAATGTACTTATATCACGAGTCTAAGATATCTGTTTAATTAACATTACATTCTAACGTTCAGGCAATAAGTCATAATATAGCCTACTGGTAGATATAGGAATGAGAACGAAAGTTATGATGCGTGAACTGCTTTTAAACATCCAATTTGCAAGTTAAATGTTGAATCAGTGGTTCCGTTCGGTGTTCCTTCCTGTAATTAAGTATGCAGCCGGTATAACTAACAAAAAGTATTATTCGTGATACAGGATGTCAGTTTTGGTAACTATTAAAAAACTAAGGTGGTGGCCGTAGAACATCCGGGTCTAAATACGTATGTTTTTATTTACTACTAGCTGTTATCCGCGACTTCGTTCGCGTAGTATTCGTTCTATTACCAAATGCGTCACTCTATGACTCAAAAGCAATTCCACTAATAGTAGCTATCCTCCCGGACCAGTCACTTTTCCGGGATAAAAAGTAGCCTATCTGTTACTCCAGGTCCTGGCCTGTGTACCAACCAAATATCAACCAAATTTGTGCAGCCATTTAGGCGTGAAGGGGTAACAAACATACACACAAACTTTCGCATTTATAATATTAGTTTGGATATAGTGTTCTATAAAATTTTCGCTCGTACTTAGAAGTACTTATTAGAGGTTCAGAAGTACTTACTAGCGCACTGATAGCCGCGCATAGCTGATTACACTTGGGTTAAATGACGAACCCAGCATCGCAGAGATCCCTTAAGAACCACGTAGTTCTCGTAATAGGAGGCAGACGTCTAGAACCAGACTCATAGAGACTGCAAAGAACGTTGGCGGATTTAGAAATCAGCTGAACCGATTTTGTCCATATATAGCATAAATCCTTCCTGCATATTATGGCCTTATAAACAATATTAAGGGTAAACGATAGTAACTATAGGTATCATATAATCACACATAACATATAGGGGTTCTATTACATAATTTCATCGATATCGTCATCGGTTACGTTCTGACATGTGATTGGTTGGCTCATCGCTCGCTCGGTAATTTGACGGTTTCTCATTGGTCAACGTAAGCGATGACGATACCGATGAAGTTACATAATCGAAGGGCAGAGTTGGTATAGGTTCTGGTTGACGTGATGAACACTATATGTTGTGCTTAAATTTATATTTTATTATGGTTATTGGGATATATTAATTTTTTCTCTTAAAAAATACAAATGACGATAAATCCCCGAAATAATTTATATATTTAAACCCTATTTCATTCAAGCACGTGCACAGCGTTTTTATAGGCAGAATGATAAAATTTGCTATTAAATGAGAAAAAATACTTACGAAATTATAACTTATTAGCAATCTTCGCAACTGTTTAGAATATTTTTCTGTTTATATAGTATGAATTAGTTGTCTTAACAATGCTATTCGAGGAAAACTTACAATTGGAGGCACTTGCTTTTCTGCCTTGGTGGAGGGCACCATTGCACTGATTTCATTGACAGTAACCATACCCTACCTTTAACTAACTACTAACCTAACTTTAACTTTTATTGCTAAAATAAAGAAAATGTACCGTAATTCTTAACATGTTGTCACCCGCTTGTCTGTTGTAATGGTTAGAAACTGACTCGTTATGTACTAAAAGGTCGCGGGTTCGAATCCCCATATGATTGTAGATGAACACGGAAACATGTATATACCCGAGTTATGGTTAGTTTCATTTATATTACAAATACAAATGTATTTGTGTAATATATCAACCACCTGGTACGGTAATACAAGCCTAGTTGCTTAATGTGGAATTAGATGGCGCTGTGTGTATATCCAAGGACATTTATAGTTCGTACTTAGTTACTATGGTATACCCCTTAATCTGAAATTGAAATGTACCCATACCATATATCCCATATACCCAATAAAAAATACCCAAGATCCTACAGACACAAGCACGTGCATCACAATTACCCCTTCAAAAAATTATTGTACAGGATATGCTGATTCTTTACGACTAAACATAGTAATGTTTAGTAAAACAAATTAATTAATCTACCAGCAATCCCAACCGTATTTTGGAACACGTCTATTCTCGTCCTGTCATGAAGTTTACGTGTCGTCTCCTTCCCACGTCGTCTACGTGACGTATACGTGACATGATGACACCGGCCTCTTTGATGCTGTTAGACCTTTTGGTCTGAAGATTTAATTAATCCTTCGAGACATCTGAAATTGTATTTGACTGGTATAATACATGACGACAGACGTCTTTAGAATGGAATTAATGTGAGTGTGTGTTGAACTCAAAGAGATTTACATTTAATACGCCACAAAAAAGCATGTTTTAATGTAACAGATTTGTCATAATAAATAGCCTGATGCATGTGTGCCAAGACATACATAAGAGTCAATTATTAACTATTATTTCCTCGCCAAGGTAGACCTTCGCTAGAGGCCATACCTGATGATGATGTTTTCCGATTGATTTAGAGCATGACGAGCCGCCTCAGACTCTATTAATCAGTCAGTAGTTAGGTGAGGACGAGTGTGTACCTGGTTTGTGGGTACACTGGTGCACCTGCGTTTGAGAATCTCCTGGTGATTCGTGATGAAACAGGGAAACTTCTTTTCCTACTTATACTCTTTTCAGCTTCCAAGGTAGAAATAGAGTCACGTAAGTCACCGTCTGTCTTCAGTAGGCGTCGTGTCGAATACCACTGTTGATCCTAGATTTATAGGAGGTACAGGGTTACGAATGTGGACGCGGGATTGTCATAGTATCAAGTTATGTAAAGAAACAAATTTGATAGCCAAATAAAATCACTTGTTGTATAGAACTGATAAGTTCACCCGTTAATTAGATCTGCAAACTGTATTTACACGACTAGAGGTTTATTTTATGCACAACGGTTTAGCAGTGACATCAATCACAACTGACGTTAAGTTAAGATGAGACCGAAGGTGGAAGCGTTCTGACCCGGAAACCCCATCTTATTTAGGGAACTGGCTATCTTATCTGTGACAACCGGAACACAACAATGCTTTTAACAATGTTGTTTGGCGGCAGATTTAGATGAGATGGTGGTAGCTAACCAGGCGGACATTTAAAATTGCCTACCAACAACAAAATATAGATAGATCACGAGAAAGTTTTGGTGGAAATTCAAAGAATGAAAATGGCAGCAATATCGGTCACCATGCATCAGCTTCTCGGGCACTTATAATCCCAAAGGCAATAAAATATAACCACAAAACAAAACGCAGAATTGTTAAAAACCATTGTCCACTGATTGGTCGCGTATATCTCACTTGCCAAATCAACCAATCAAGCGTTCAGCACCGACCCTGGCGCTCATTAAAAATAGATATCAATTGCTTACCACTCAATACATCATCATCAATTTGAATAGTCGAAAGCAAATAGCACGGCCCGCACTCACTAGGGAGTTGATTTCGGTGTCATGTTTGTATGGAATATTAATGGTGATCTGAACGATGTAGTGTTGCGTAACGAGCCTAGGGTTATAACTGTTATGTTACACTTTAGAGAGTTGTATTACGAGTAATTATTAGCATACTCTATTTTGTACTAGGTATGCTATTACGTTGTTGTGCAATGGCCGTAAGTAGTATATTAGGTCCTTACCTATGAAATTGGCGTTTTGTATGAAGAATTTCATTAAGACTGTTTTCTCCATACAAACATTTTTGAATTTTTTTTGGGAACGGCAAATCCAAATTTAACTAAACTTTGTGTGTATTATCGGATAACATTAAGTTAAATATAGGCAGTGTTAATTTTTAAAAGTAACCGCTTTGGGAAGTTATGGGAAGCTCATGAAGAGAGCTGTGTTCAAGTTTTTTTTATTATGTGATTTAGCTCAGACATAAAAAATATTTCATGTGAAACCTTGAAAATATATTCTATTTTCCAAATAAAAAACAAATTTGAAAATAGCTATAGAATCGTAGGAGTTGGTACATTTGACTAACGAAGAAAAAAATCTCCAATTTCATAGGTAACGACCATACTTACATGTAGATTTTAAACTTTTAATTACCTACACCACTCAAGGACAATAAATTGGTTGTTTCTCAAGAAATCTCCCAGCATCAGTGGAATCATTATGAGGATAACTAGCTTATGCTTCCAGTTAGCTATCGCGAGACAGTTCTAACCTTGTGGATTTACCTATGTGTAACCTTATGTCATGTATATTATAGTATTAGTACTATAATATACATCACTAGGTTAGAGCTGTCTAGCGTATCCTATAGTTCATTGATGTAAGCTAAGAAATTCATATAGAGCAACTTTTAACTCTACCAAAGTCTTATTTATTTACTTGCAAAGTTTATTCATTCAAACATAACTAATTATGTTTGAATTATTATATACATAGTTATAATTATAATTAGTTATGTTTGAATAAATAAACTTTGAAAGGAAATAAAGAAGATTTTGGTACAGTTAAAAGTTGTTCTATTTGAATTTCTTAGCTTACATCAATGAATAAATAGGATATTGAAGTAACTAGCGGTTTAAATTCCCTTGGAAATCGGAAGCAAATTTAAAAACAATAAAGCAATATCAGAAACAGATAAATCAGATCTCACCAAGTTCATCATCACATCAGCCACAGCCGTCGTTTCCAGAGCCGCTTGCATCCAGCGACTACCAGGTGCAGTTAAGGTCGTTGCACATGCGCCTTAAGTATACCCCACAGAATACAAATCAAAGCGTGAAACGTCAGTGAAGCGAACAGTTATAGTGCGTTGCCACCAACCGGGTGTTAGACTCAAACGAGAGCAATGACCGTGAACCCCTACGCGGGCCATGCAAATAAAATCCGGTAAATATCGGTTGGTATCAGTTCCAATCGGAGTCCCCATCGCATCACCGATTGATCCCTGGCCTTACTCAATTGATGGCAGCACGACGCCCTCGAGAATAGAACCAGAGCGATTCACGATCAATTAAAATCATTATCGATACTCCGTGATTCTCATTCGTATGGCTATGTTTATTGTGTGTAATTGTAGTTCCTGGACTGCTGCTTCCGCATCCACCTCAGGTGGTACCGTCTTTCTAATATTACAAAACATACATAATATCACGACCTTTATCCCAAATGGTCAGAGATATCCCAAAGACAAGTGTTAAAGTTTAATGCTTGAAACGACATCGACGAAATATACAGAAATGGCGGTAAACCTAACGCCGTTGGACCGTGCAAGTTATATATATATATATATATATATATATATATGTTTTTTGGTGGAAAGTTCTATAGTCGCCTTCTAGGAGACCCACGGGAAGAGACGGTTGGTTCTGTTCTTTTTACGTGCCGAAACCTCAAAGCACTCATACTATTTCTAGATACCAAAAAATTCAGTAAAGTCGTATTAATCTTCAACAAACCGGTTTACATGTGAAAACTTACGGTCGTAATTAAATAATCAGCTGGAGAAAAGAAGGTCACAGTAACAGGGGTGAGCTAGTATGTGGATCGATGTCCTAGATAAAATAGGTGCGTAAACATAACACTGAACAAAGAAAGATAGAACAAGTGCAGACCCAGGCCCTACTGAAAGAATCCTTTCATACTTTGCTAGTTATATGTCCAGTTAATTAGATTTCGCTTAAAGATCTTATAAAAGTTGTAAATCGACATTACGAAGAGAGAGATTCAGCAAGTGTTCGCAGAAATTAAAACGATGACAGTAAAAAAGTTTAATCTAAAAGAAGAGGGGAGAAATGTACTTGTTTACGGTAAGCAAACAGAATTCTGCGGGTGAAGCCGCAATCTCGGTTAGTAATTAAAACTAGCCCCCAGGTCAGAAATAGATATTTATACTGTTCATCTCCACAGTAAACAATCTACTGCAAGAGGAGTACGCCAGGCTATTCGGTAAATGTACCCACACATAGAACTAAGGATAAATAGAGTACAGAGATAGCTTTTATAAAAGTTACCAATGCCACGAAGAATATTAGAACATGTAAATGTAACAAGCAGCAATGAGTATACATACTTACAAGCGTGCGTGCGGACACCGAAAATTTATACAACTAACATTACAGCATTTATTACTTTAAATAGTTATTGTATTATAGCGACCATTGGGTATATCGGGTTCCATTACTCTAATTCCAAAGCTACGGAAATTATTGATGTACCAAATTTCAGTCAAAGGAGAATTTATTTGAAGATAGCATTGCAGATTTCAATTAAAGAAGATTTCATTTTGACGAAAGTGTTCATTTCATATGAAGATAGCAAATTTTAGTCAGAGATTTTATTTATAGACATTATGAACTCATGAGCACTTTCCCCCCAGTTCCATCGATATACACCCGACATATGCTGGTGAACTTTAAAGAACCTTAGAATGTGCAATTTAAAATGGAAGTAAATGCAGACACAACAAAATGTCAAAGGTACGAGTAGGTGGAGCGGAAGCTTTCAGCAAACTAGACAACTAAAAATATCACTAACGACTGGAATGGAAAGGACTGAAATATTGCTAATAAGTGAAATTGTTTTTTTTTTTATGAACTAAGTGTTGGTACTTGACCTCAATCACACCTGATGTTAAGTGAAGATGAGTTCGATGGTGGAATCGTACTGACCCGGAAACCACAAAAAATTTGGGGTATTGGCTATTTATCTCTGACCACCGGAACACAACAATGCTATTAACATTGCTGCTTGGCGGCAGATTTAGATAAGATGGTGGTAGCTAGCCAGGCGGACATTTAAAATGCCCTTCGCAAACCAAACCGAGTACTTAAACATGTACCCCGCTGGGGATCGAACCCGCGACTTCTGAACCGTTAACCCACAGAGACGGTTAATAAGTAAAGAGTTGAAATGTGATAGTTAAAAAGTCTGTTTGATATGAAAACTGACGACAGGTGAACAGAGCGTTAGAGTTTATGCGCCCGTATTTAGCCTGAAAAGTTTATTCACATTTTTAATTCTGTTCACTAACTTTTTAGACACTTTTGTCGTTTTGAAAGGAAATTGGTTCCATAAATTACTATCCATCGCCGACGGCGACGTGCCTAGCTTAAATGTCATTTATATTCGCAAAGACGAACTTCGACAACAAGTAGACTAACATCGAAACTTCGGCCACGTTCATTCTTTACCTGCAACAAACAAAACAAGTCGTTAATATGGATACATCTTGGAAAAACAATCATTGATATGGCCACCTTAACAAGAACTACCGCCCCATCCTAAGGATGCTAAAGTTTGTTCTCGGCACAAAGGCCAGGATATAGAGGTAATGGACGTGATTTCCTTTACCGTAGTAAATTGAATAGTTTTCTAATACTAATAGCAATACATTCTCTCTCGCATAATGGTCACTGTTTCAGTGAAAGTAAATAAATATGTAGGTACTTAATGTCTTTGTTTTCTCCTGTAAGAATATTACTTAGGTAACAAAATGACGTCATGAGTTCCGTAGTACTATTATGTATTTTTGTTATGTATGTAGTATCCATTTATACGTATATATATAGCTATTTATGTAATGTATGGTTTTAATTTTTGTTTATTAAATAAGTAATTAATTATGTAGGTATTTCATATCTGCATCCGTATTTTGCACAACCTGCCTGTTCTATAAAGTTATACTGCTACACGCAAAGGTTGCCTGGAAGAGATCGCTCTCAGTGATAAGGCCGCCTAATTGTACTCTTTTCAGTATTGTGCTTTGTAAAATGTATATTCTCCTTTTGTGCAATAAAGTGTATTGTATTGAATGTATTCTCCATTTATTTATGTAAGATTAGTGAGGAGTAGTATGATAGGACAAATGAATAAAATATGAGTGGCAAGATCCATAAAGATCTGCGTTAACAAATGCAAGAAAAAACTTTTCATACCACGGTGTCGTTGCCCTTAATAATAATTAAAACGATACCTGTTTTATCTGTTATTATGTTACACACCCACAGATAAGACAGATATCGTAGTAAAATAGAAATAACATAGTAAAAGTTCTATTTCCATTCCGTGGATGGTAAACCATTCCCAAAACTTTTCAAATCTTACACAATCTACCAAGTATCGAAGAACAACCCTAAACTTGGCAGGCTGATTGACCTAATGACCTAGATCGTATAGGTACCATACCATTATGCGACCAGTAACATCCACTTACACTAGGTCGGTAGGCTACATGATTATAATTATTCTCGATGAAGGAAACATTTTGGTAGAAATCTATGCTACAATTTTGCGAGGTCATGTAGCGACCTAGAAAACGAAATCAGCTATTCTATCCAGAGCTAGCAACTATTTGACGTGTACTTACAACATTTTATGTCACAGAAGAGACATGACAGCAATAAGCTTTTGACTAGAATTAAAATTGTCACTAATCACTCACAATTTATTACACATAAAAACACATATCCGGAATCGTTACAATTTTGATATTTTTGCCTGTAATTTATTTATTCATTGATATGTAAATAAGTAAGAACGGATAACTGGGTGATAAATCATTATACATAACAACAATAATTGGAGAAAAAAAATGGCGAGGACATTACACGAAAAGCAATCAAAACTACCAACAGATCCAATTCTGAAATGGCGTTGTTTTCGAGCGAAATCGCTTCGGGCCTCCATTCGACAGCTTCGTGGACGAAAGAAAATGGACCCGTGACCAGAGAGTATTAATAATATTAGGTCCTTACCTATAAAATTGGCGTTTTGTATGAAGAATTTCATTAAGACTGTTTTCTCCATACAAACATATTTGATTTTTTTTTGGGAAAGGCAAATCCAAATTAGCTAAACTTTGTGTGTATTATCGGATAACATTAAGTTAAGTATAGGCAGCGTTAATTTTTAAAACTAACCGGTTTATAAAAGTTTCAGCGAATCTAAGAAATGATTATGGGAAGCACCTGAAAAAAGCTCTGTCCAATTTTTTTTTATTATGTGATTTAGCCCAGAAATTAAAGAATATTTCATGTGAAACCTTGAAATAATATTCCATTTTCCAAATAAAAAACAAATTTGGATATAGCTTTTGAATATAAAATTGGTACATATGATTAACGAAGAAAAAAAACTCCAATTTCATAGGTAAAGACCCAATATACTGGCTGAGTCGATTATATTTAGTCGAAATCCAGGCACCAATTTTCCAAGTAATTTTGGTTTGTTACAAAACTTTTATCAAAATGAGCGTACCATGTTTATAGTGGTATATATAGTTATATAAAATTACAAAAAATATATATTTATTTCATCAACTTAAGCCTAATACATAAACTTTCAGCTGAGGAGCTCTTTTTTTATCGATCGCATGTCGTATGTAATACACTAGACTTTGTACCTTTCTTATCCCAAGCTACAATTATTGTCACGTGAATTGCGGTCGATGGATAACAATGTTAAACTTTGTATAATTCTAAGTACCTACAACCTATTAGTGCCTTATAGTTGTATGTTCTAAAATGTTCTAAAATTTCAGACTATAAATATCGACTACTATTCAAACGTCCACATTCCACGTCTAGACCCTCCGGCCGCGATTGCAACCGAGTTTCGTAACCAGTTGCCAAAAAGTATTGAATATTCTTGTTAGACAACCAGTTGCCAAAGACGAATGATGGATACTAGATAACGGATACATTTTTTTTATTTAAATATACCTAACATGGGAATAAAAACTTCATATTTATGACGCAAACATTTACCCCGAATAATTTGAAATCTATTTCAAACTCGCTACCGTTGGTGTCGATAGCAGGGTCGTACTACACCAATCGTTCGACCACAAACACTAAATACCATTATCACTTTACTAAATACTAAGATTTTTTTTCGAAATCGAGCTGTGGAGGTGCCATGTTTCTCCTATAGTATGTTCCCAGTCCTAGGTTACAAGTTCCCTGTAATTTCCGCTCACTAGCAAGTATTGAGGATGGTATTGTTCCTGTTCTTCTTTTTCGAAATGTAACAGTTTCTCTCAACGGCTGGATGACTCCGAACGCTTCTTTCGAAATTAAAAATCGGTATAACTCGACCAAAACCTTAAGGACCTCACTCAGTATCCTGATGTAGGGCAACAGGTCCACAGAAATTTTGGTCGTGTTGTACGTATTGGAATCACCGCTGTAACTTGAGAGGAATGATAATATTGAAGGCACCGAATATTTCTTTTGTTATTTAATTTTCTTAGCATTGTTCGAAATATTGAATTACCTGTCAGTTCTCGAGTTATCCAATCAGCAGTTCGTTTGAAGGAACAAGAACGCGAATCTGTTATCTTGTTTCTCGTCACAAAAAAATGGTCGTAGCAGGTTTTCATGAAATTCGACGAATATCTTATGACGTAAAAGGTAAAAGTACGATTACTTACTCCAATTATATTGATATTTCTCTTGGGAATATATTTATTCCAATCGAAATCAGAACATGTGGGAGAGAATACAACAAAGAACGGTTAAATACAATACTTGTCCATATTCTCATTATTGGGCACGTTCTTTTCCTTTAGATTTTCGAAATCAGAACCATCGGTGACCGAAACTCGAGCAGCGAAGGGCGTAAGCATATATGGATCATACAGACTCGACGGTATAAATCGGGCGACCAGTCTGTTCATCAGTTTCTATGTCGCAGGTCAAGGCGATTTTGGATTTCGCACCACGATGCCTACATTTGTACATTATATTTTGCAAACACACACTACACCTTCGCCTAGGCGATTATTGACTATGCTTACATTTTGTGTAGAAATTGCCACTTCACTTCAATTTTGAGCTGTTTATAAGTAGGTTATAATCTGAGACATAGAGGTTATAGTTTTTTATTGGCATATCTGTTTACTAGTTTAAGAAAACACTGGAGTAATGATATGTGCCAGTGAACGTTTGGCGGTGATTTTTCATATAAAATAATAATTATATACCAAGTATAATAGTGTTAGTATAAAATGATATTGATTGTAAAGGGCTTCAGACATATATGAAAGCGTGAAATGACTATTGGTCACTTAACCGAGCTGAGGACCATTTTAGATATTTGTACATGACTGTAAGCACTTACTGGCGAAGATATGTGTTAACGTATAGGCCTCATGCGTGGCACTGTATATTTCGCTCACACTTTCTTGCAAAGTGGTATGTCTCCTTGTGCTAATTTACTTAATTAGAATGTAGGTTCTGCTACACCTCGATGGATGCCGGTCTAAACAGTGGTGATCGGGCCTCAAATAAACTGAGTGGATTTTTATTGATCACTGTAAAAGAATAGTCTAGGAATGGAGAGCAGACATATGATTCAGGACCTTCATAGTACTTATTGTAAGAATGTTAAAAATTTGCACCAAGAGTTACAGACCGGAAGAGCTCCGAGTACGCTGGCAGCATCCCGCTAACTAGCTAGGTTTATTCTTTGTGCTAGTAGAGACCGGCCTTCCGGTCAAGTGAGGTTTCCATATAGCCACTCCTGTAACTTACGGAAAAGGCTAAGAGCGCGTATTTTTACAAGCTTTTATTTAACTTACTTCGTATGATTGTCCGTTCAAAATTTGCAAGTCAAATTGGAACGGTTTCGTGTTTACCTATGGGCCTGTAATTTTGCATGCTCGTTCAGTTCTGATGACGGTACATTTATATGATAGACATGAACCGATGCTGTAGCCAGGTTCGTCCCCTAACGAGGTGAACTCCTTAACGGTTAATAGCACAGATACAACATTTTGCATATACAGTAAGTTGAAATGAAATGAAATGAAATGAAAATCATTTATTCATGTAGGCAATACAATATGCACTTATGAACGTCATTTGTTCTTTAAACTACCACTAGCTCGGAACGCGACCACTACTGAGAAGAGCTAGCGAGAAACTCAGAGGGTTTGTCTCTTTTCAATAAATCATGTACAATCAAGAAAGGTTACAACAATTTTATATATCGTGTAGAGGAGCCGTTTAATCCCATGGATTACTTTCATTAATATAGTCTGAAATTTTGTAATATCCCTTTTTACATAATTTTTGTTTTATAATAAGTTTAAATTTATTAAGCGGAAGATTCCGTATATCCATGGGAACCTTGTTGTAGAAGCGCACACATTGACCTCTGAATGACTTATTAACTTTACTAAGTCTACTAAAAGGTACAGCTAATTGATTTTTGCTCCTTGTATTGACATTATGTCGGTCACAATGTTTCTCGAATGAATATATATTTCTCTTAACATATACAAGATTTTCATATATATATTGTGACGAAAATGTTAAAATATTAATTTCTTTAAATATTTGTCTTAATGTATCTCTTGACCTTAATTTATAAATTGCACGAATAGCTCGTTTCTGTAAGAGAAATATGCTATCTGTATCAGCAGCGTTTCCCCACAGCAAGATACCATATGACATCAAGCTGTGAAAGTAGCTGAAGTAGACTAAGCGCGCTGTTTCAATATCACAGATATTTCGAATTTTCTTAACAGCATATGCGGCAGAACTGAGTCTTTTCATTAGTTTTTTAATATGGGGTCCCCACTGTAACCGAGAATCTAAAGTCATACCAAGGAATACAGTTGTGTCCACAAGTTCCAACTGTTCATGTTTAATTCTTATTTTGGTGGCAACCTGTTCAACATTAGGTAATGAAAATCTAAGGACATTTCGTTTTGTTCTCATTAAGGAGCAAGTTATTGACTGTGAACCATTCGACTATTTTTGAGACAGCATTATTCACTTCGTCATATGCTAATTGATATCTGTCAACTTTAAATATTAAAGAAGTGTCATCAGCAAACAATACGATCTCGTGTCTTTCCTTAGCGAGGTGAGGTAAATCGTTGATATAAACTAAAAATAGGAATGGTCCCAGTATTGAACCCTGCGGTACGCCCATGCTAACTGCAGATCCTGATGATCTCTCTCCATTGATATCAACCCTCTGAATTCGATCACGTTCAGTTTAAATAGTTAAACATAATTTTCGTAATGACCGCATGTAATGTTTATTTATTTATTAAGACTTTATTGTACAACACTATAATAACAATAACAGTATAATTGGAATGCACAAATTCAGCAGGACTAAATGAAGATGGATGAATATAGAAGATTTTAAAATCCAATTCAATGATATTGCTGCAGTCAAGCAATTGGATGAAAATCAAAAGAAATTCGAGAGAACTGCATGAAAACGTAAAAAAAGTAGATATGGAATAAATTTAAAGATACTGCCGAATGACCACCGACTTGGCTTAACGACTGCCTTCAATTGAAACACCCGGGACCGACTATTTAACTAGTAAAATGCGACTAGTGATCCCCTATCCAAGGAATGACCATGTCAGAAATTGCTTACTGCGTTACTAGTGTTTTTATCTTACCAAAATTGAAATACAATGCTTGAAGTTTGAAGCTTTGAACATACAGTTCGAGAGTTGAATCCGTGAATTCAGAATGAAAAACATATCGCAGAAACGATTTCGGTACAATTAATAGCGGCATAAATACATACGTAACGCGGAAGAAAAAAACATGCCGTAGCAAAAATGGGCATCCGATCGGTGGACTAATCTAGAGATCGACTCCAAGATAATCTTTACAAGGGTACTGGTCTGATCGTGACAGCGATCTGCGTTTAGATTTATTGTTGAGAATTGGGAAAATCCGGCGTTTATTTTTCTGCAAAAATGTATTATAATATATTTTTTCTCATTTCTTTCTCTATTTAGATAAGGATGTTATTACACCTGCATGATTCTACATCGCATCCATGTAACGCAAGGATGATCGACGATTGAGCCTCATTAAACACATCGAGCGAAAAGAGACCCCTTGTGGTGCATGTCGATCGATCTCGATCACCTTAGATCGACATATGGTTTATAATCGACGATGATCAATGCCCCGATTAATGTCATCGCTCCATGCTCGTTGACCGAAGCCCACCGGCGTTATGCACATTCGGCCCTGATGTACTCGGCAGGGCTCACCGAAGAACAGCGCCATGGTTCACGTGACGACAAAGCTAAGTGTAGTCATTTGCTCGCCGGCCCGGTGTCCATGCCATACACGCTTAGAATAAGTATATATGTTATGGTGGTGTATAGTTTAATTTTAGTTAGTTTATTTTTGTTTTCAAAACCAATATATTCATATACATTTATTTCTTTGTGATACACAGGTACAATAATGATTGTATAAGGATATAAAAATAGGTGGATCACTGTCATCTACCAAATGGCATACAAAAAGAAAAATAAACAATACAACAATACAACATATACATGGATTGTTAGTTTTGTTATGTAGATATCACACAATTTACAACAATTACAATTTACCTGGCGATGCTGAGATGAGATATAATTAGAAATAGACAAGTATTAGTTATTGTTACGTATCGTTGTTTGCGTGTTTAATAAATGTGTTTTATTCTATAATATTTAGAAAAATACACAGACAACATACAATAACCAACTTCCTGTGTAGTTCAACGTTAAACAGCATATATTTACAGACCGGAGGGCACGGATTCGATTCCTCGCGGGGTATACAAATTTAGTATTTACTTGGTTAGTTACTTAGGTAAGTCTGCTGCAAAGCTGCTGCTAGAAGTTCCAAAACCAAATTATACAATTATTGTTTCTATTCTTAACGTATTTACAATGGTTCAGCTGTTTGTCACATATTTAATTTAGCTTTTGATACAGTTACTTTCTTCACCTAGACGACATTTTGATTTTCAATTTATTTTAAACTACAGTCTTTAGCCGACGACTATACATATATATATAAACCTTCCAGAAGAAATTCTTTAAGTGACAGTAAAAACCGTACCAAAATGCGTAATTTGGTAATTTAACGAAGCGCACTGACAGACAGACAGACACGGATAGGGACTTCGTTTTATACTATTTAGAGAATAGAGAGCTCTTTGCCACACAAAGTATTTGAAAAACAAAACTATCATCTATGAGCTATATATTATCTTCAAAAACAAATAGTATCTACAGAACTCTGAACGACAGACTAGCGTCGAATGTTTTCCGACCATAATAACAAAATTTAATATCAAAATGTTGAAGCGCAAGCCATCAATTTCGGGGATACTCTAAAACTCGTTTTAACTCCATGGGATTTCGACAAAGCGTGCAACAAATACCTCGACGTCGGGTAAACTGGTCGGACCGATCGTCGGATCGATCCGGGTCGGAGCGTAGATGACATTGTGACCCAATTTCGGGACGGGCACGGAGTAGGTATTGCTATACCTACATTTCCGTGTAAGTAGTATAACATGTCTTAGCTCGCTATAAAATAGTGAGTTTTATTGCGACTTTCGCAATCCGCCTTTTAGTACTGTAATACCGGGGTCAGAACATCAAAATGCTAGCTCCGCTTCCTCATTATTGAGACCAACGACTTTAGTCGACTTGATTTTTAACTCCTCCACTCCACACGTAAACATTTAAATGTGACAAGTATAAAGAACAATTTCCTTCAATAATGAAGACCAAAGATCAGATGAGATGCATAATATGACCAACACGCATGGCTAGTTTTGAAAACGTTCGATTAATTTACATTACCTGAATACATACATAAACGTAAATTTTAGTTTAGTCATACATTTTTGGCAATAAATGGAAGAAATACAGAACAGACCCACTTATTTACTGGACTAACTGTCATTCGCAAGAAAAGTGTCTGTGCAATATAGCATCTTGACACGACACCGCTTAAATAATGGAGTTTCCCTCCCAATAGCAAATGAAAAGCCGGGAATAGAATGTTTCGATTTGCAACATTTGAGTTAGAGTTAGACACGACAAGTGGATAGAAATAGATTGGAGGCAAATGATATGAAACAGTTGGTAGCGGCATTAGAATTGAAAAACTTCAAGTCAATTAATATAAAATTATATATTAAATATATTCGTAAACTTAATGGAAAAACCTTTATCATGTATTTACTGTGAGTTACGCAAAACAATAAGAACATAGATATATAAAACACACTTGAGTTAGACACAAAGTAGGTATACCTATTGTATTTGATATAGTAATACTATGGTATTTTGCTAAACTAAATTAGCATGGCTTATTAACTTTATTAACATACAAACAAAGGTTTAAATTAAGGAAGCAATAACCGAAGAATGAGGAAATCCTTGACCTAGGCGACGTCACTTCAAGGCTGTAACAAGCGAACAGCATAACTGAAACAACCGATTCAGTTGTACATAGAGGTATCACTGTACGCGATGGTAATAAAGTCTATATTGGAGTGAATGATTTGCCTTTAGCGTAGGGGCACCTATACCTACATCTATACCTGCACCTACAATCAGCGGAGGTAAACCGAGTACTTATCCAAACTTGAAACTGTTCCAAACAAGGCTCAATATAACCTTATTTCCGAGCTACTCATATAGGTATAAGTATACATATACGACACCGCTTTGTATGTAGCAAGGACGAACGCTTCGCTAAGGTACCTAACTCAATTTGGAAAAATATCCATATTTATTCTTATCAAATTCGTTTTCCCAGAAGCCTTATTAAAGCTAGAAACGGCGGACGAATCAATCAACCGTGCGGAAAAATGTTTGATGATACCGAGAAAAAGAGCTTGAGGTTTATTTAGGAACGATTCAAATGACATCGCCAATTAGGGGTTATACCACGACAACGGATTCTACAGAAGGAGAAAACAGCCAAACTAGTCCGATTTCAATCGAATCGGTTGTGCTCCTACAAGTTCTCCCACTCCATTTAAAAACTTTGTAAAACATGACAAACACAAAATTCAATGCTCTTTAAAAGTATGTGTGTGTGTGTCAAAATTTGTTATTCGACAAAATAAAAAAAATCTTAAAGAATATTAAAAAGACTTGTACGTCGCAGAGCGGTCCATGATTGATTGATTATCATCTAAATAGTATGAATTTTTATTTTTTGCTTTTCGTAGGTACATACTTTCTGTTTTATGTCTACCGGAACCTTAGTATAAAATCTGAGAAAACAATGCGAAGGCGGCGACAACGGCGCGTTCGGAATTTTATGATTGGCGTCCGAATACGTTTCTTAACGTTTTTTTTAACAAATATTTGGGTACACTTACATCATCTAGTCCCAAACTAAGCAAAGCTTGTACTATATGGATACTAGATAACTTTAAAATTCCCTTAACCATAATTCCAAGGGATATAATCACTACGTTTAGAGAATATAATTTTTAATAAATAAATAAATGATATAATGTTAAAATTAAGAAATTCGGGCGACTTGCTATCGAATCCGTCCCCCTACAAAACATTGCCATTTTTCACACAGAAAATTAATTGGAAAACATAATTGAAATGGCAATTCGCTTCGCAAAATTTCCCATCGACATTCTATCGCCGGGTCTATGTTATACATTATCGATTTGCCCAAACTTCGCGGGGCCATTCCGTACATAACCTCAAATAATTGCGCGGGAACACAATACATCGTAACGGTAACAAAATTACGTTTGCTCGGAATTTAATATTTTATGGAGAGTAATTTGTTGCTTGTTTGTAGGCGCGCCGGTTGTTGGAATTAATTTTCAATTTCAATTACTTAAGTTAACTTTCATATAGATACCTAGTATCGGCACACAAAGCTTTAAATTTATGACTTATGTACATAGGTGCTAATAGGCACAGAGTATATACAAGTCGTCATCATTAACCACGCATGTCGTCAACTACTTAACAAAGGCCTCCTCCATATATTTCCAGAGGTCGGTTGGAAACGGCCTGCATCCAGGTACTTCCCGTGACTTACTCCACTCTGGAACTTACGTGCCCCAACAGCCATCAAGCACTAAGTACAATGGTACTTAGTTATACACTGTTAGTATGAATTTAATAACCAATGTCGTTTAGTTAACTTCATTCTTCACGTTCACATACATTTGATCATCGTGAATACATTAATACTGTAACTACCTACCTGTATACATTGTGAATTTTAATTAGTTCATTTAGCACTTGACTTTAATCACACCTGATGTTACGTGAACATAAAAAAATAATTTAAACTTTTTTAAATTTGTATTATGAGCATATTTACAGGAAATATAAAATTAAAAAAAAAAATTTGGAAAAGTTGTTTATAGTGATGAGATGCATATCTTTTAGTAACAAGAATTGATTAAAAGTCACCCTATAAACAAAGAAATCAAATAAAGAAAGCATTGTATAATTTTAGCCTAGGTAAGTATGAACTACATCAGGTTTTTCAGGCACGCACGCCACAGTGAGCTCCAGAGGCGCTCGTCGGTACGGGGCGGCGACATTCGCGACCTTGCGCCGCCAATCGATACTGCGACACTACTCTACTGGGATAAGTACGGTGTTGTTATTAGACCTAAATGGAGCTCCCTCAGTTGTCCATAGTCTTAGACTTCCTAATGTCCTAACCTTAGCGTGTAAATACGCCAAAATAAAATATCGACACAGAGTGTCGGCCTGGTTGTAACTCGAGATTCGGAAGATATATTTCTACATATCCGCAAAGAAAGAGTTAGGCTAAATATTTTGCTGAACCGATTTTGATGAATTATTCCACGCGAACGAAGTCGCAGGCAACTGCTAGTGATGAATAAATTGCAGTTAATTTTCAATTTTTATGACAAGGGCTTGTAAAAAACTATACAAAAACTAACATTATTTCTGTTAGATGCCAAAATATAATACCTGCAACGACGACCTACCTAATATACGAGTACAACTTATAACAAAATTGAATAATAATTTATGTCAGTAATGTCCATTATTATTTAGAAGAACAAATACTGAGAACAAATAAACCATAACTTTGTTACCTATACGGCTTCATCAAAATTAATAACACTACCAATTACCATTGCCCTTTCATAAACAATTTGCCGAACATTTTTCCTCCAAAAATTGTTTTCCGAGAAAGGAGGTGATACGTTTTTAATTTTCATCGCGACCGTGAGACAGGGTGTTGCCATAGTGACTAATATTTGTATCGGGTGGGTCTGCCTTTATCTTGCTTTATTGTTTATAATCAGCATACTTATTATGTGAAAGTTTCTCTGTCTGCCCGGCTTTAAGTTAATATATGTAAAAAAAATATTGCATAATTTAAGAAAAATAGTGATAAACATGATGTTATTACAAGAAATAAAGATAAACTTGCAAGTCACATAATTATGTAATAAAAATTATTTTGACATATATTAAATTTTCAAGAATGTACTGTGAAGAGAAGGTTAGAATAATATACTGTTTAAATTTCCCTCTAATGTCGCCTCCGCGAAGTCAGTAATTCATTCAAGGGGCTATGTAGCAAGCAATAAATTCTTTGACTTGACTTGAATACGTTTTTTTTCAATAATGTTGATATACAAAATCTTCCCTTCAATAAATTTAAAGATACTATAAAACAGAAACTTATTAAGAAAACATATTATAAAATATCAGACTATTTATAGATGATATTCATACAATGCATGGCTCGTTAACATGCCAGGCTATTTCACAATTAATAATTATTGTGCCTTTTTAAAAGCGCAACCCCTCGAGTTTTTTGCTTGTTCTCCTCAGGGGAAAATTGCCATTTGAATAAGAAGTAGCTTAAAAAATGTAAAATCTGACTACCCTGCTGTACCTACTGCTGTATTTTTGACTGTCACTATAAGTAACTTGTGCTTATTTTCCTTTTCTTTTTACCTACTAATAGCAACCGTGAACCTATAGACATTTCTGCCATGTGACTGCAATAATATTTTCACTATTTTTTTTTTTTATATGAGAGGGCGGCAAACGAGCATGCAAACGGCAAACGGTCACCTGATGGAAAGCAATCACCGCCGCCCATGGACACCCGCAACACCAAAAGCAAATTTAGTTATGATTTATTGATCTTCTATAAGATAATAGATATTTAGACCGTATTAATAAACCGTTCTCAAGTTTGAGATAACCTTAAGTTGACGCTTGAGAATCTGTTACATATTAATACGTCTTGGGGCGGAGCGACTAAAACAACATTACTAACCCGAGAGAGAGCGATTCTAGAGGTCTCTACTCTTCGTTCATTTCTCTACCCCACTGATCTTCTCTATAAATCTTGTAAAGTATTAACAATCCGACAATTATTTATAATAAACATCGCACTTTAAATAAAAAGTCTTCCATACAGCACTGAACACTGATGAGACAATTAAAGCTGAGTCAATACGCTGTAGGTTTAACTCAATCAGTTTTGGGTAGACCTGGATCAATAGCGGCCAGATGTTTGTATCATCTCATCAGTGAATCTTGGTCAGGGTACGATGGGACTGTCATGTCTAGAAGGACTCAAGTCCCTAAATTAAATAAAGATTAAAAAAAAGCAGCATTGAAATTACTAACAAGAGACGAAACGATATAGTTTGCCCTAACAACACAGGTACAAAACATGCATTTTTATCTAGGTTTTACGTGTTCCTGGGACCACTTTTTTATAATAGATTTAATGCGAAAACGGCCTTGTACCACCTTACCTACAGTCACAATAAGAAACTACAACAAGAATTTCTTCAAAATTTGTCCTAAGAGGATACAGAGAAGTTATTGACTGTCTTGAAGTAGTCATTAAGCATATATTTATTCTGTAAACCTACTTCATTTATAGATCTTTTGTTTGTACCTATATGATTATATTATTTTAAGTCATAGAAGCCCTAGCTTCGCCTGAAACACAGGATTTTCTTAGTTCAGGCACAGTATGTTCAGGCACTAGTGTTACAGTTGCAATTAAGTATTAGGTATTATGTAGATTTTTATATTTCAATGTACCGTAAGAATTAATAAAAATATATTTGATTTGATTATTTGATTTGAAAACAGTATCAAAAAATAGAGTTGAGACTGAGACATATTCTAAATCTCAAGATTGATTTATTAATACGGCTCTTTGGAGCCTTTACGGAAGTTTTTGACTGTCTCTCGTGGACACGAAAGCTGAGTCATGCACTGCTTAATTTCCACCTTACTTTATTTAGAAAAACTGCATTCATGTTTAAAAAAAATGTGTAAGAACACGAATCAACAAACAGTTGAAACAAATTGTCTGTATTTGTATGACATTAATCGATATGAAATATAATCTCTTTGATATTGTCTTAAAAATACCAGTAAATGTAATATTATCTTAAGTTCGAATTGTATGCAACAACCAAAACAAAGTCTGGCTTTACATGATGTTTCTTGGTTAGGTAAGAGAGGTGTTTCGGTCTATGGTCGTATGAACGAACCTAATAGGATTGCGGCGGCGACCACGATGCGGTTCGCTAATTCGTGCCATATTCTGGGAAAGCTCGTTCCATCGTAGACCTTATCTCGACATTAATCCAGATTAAGGTCAAGAGCGATCCCATTTTAACTAAAAAAAAAAAAAAATTATAACCTACGAGAAAGTTTGGTTTTTATTATATTATATTTGATGGAAGACCATGAGTCATCCTGGAACTCATTAATAAATAGGTCATGTATGAATTTATAAAAGTTATTATGGATTTATAAAACCGCGAAAGAACTCGCGGTCCCTTCCCACAAATTGAGGCCTCGCGCGTTTTCCAAAGCTGCCCTCTGGGTGTCATAAAGAAAATTCCTCAGCTTGGCTAAGATAAATGAGATATCTCGGATAGCACCTCTTTATAAGGGACGTGAATTAATTTAGCAGCAGCGAGTTCAGAGGAGAAAAAAAGAGCTTTCCAGAACATGTGAGAATCAGTATGGTTAAAAAATAAAACGTCACGAAAGATTATGAAAAAGAGTATTAAATTATTTTTAATATAAAACTTAAAGACGTTGTTCGTACAACACTATCAACGAAAAAGGTCAATACAAAAATGCAATGCTTTTCTCTTGAAATCTCTTACCGTCTAGTCTCACCGTTGTTCGTTTGGGGACCGATATGGAGGAGGGGGGGAAGCGTGTCAAACGAACACGATGTTCCATTTTCAATTTTGAACGATGTAGGTTTTGTTTCATGATTTATTGGGCTTTGTTTGTTACTCATTAATTAGCTCTGTTTGAATTCGATTATCGAATTCATCATCATTGCGATCCACTGCTGGACATTTATAGGCATTCACACTTACCTACTAAGTAATAAGTATTGTAAGTAACAATCAATGTAACATTTTGTACTTAGGTAAAGTGGGAACGAAAAAGTGAGTAAGTTTGGAAGCTAAGGCATTAGGACGATCTGAAATATTACGAACTATAGCTTCCGCCCGCGGCTTCGTTCGCGTAGAAATTTCTTTAACGCGGACACTTGCCCTCTTGTCTCGTGTCTTGTCTTATCATAAAGTAGCCTATGTCCATCTCCGCCTCAGGCCTTAATGCCTACCTCTGCCAAAATACAATACGATAGATTCAGAGTTTAGTCGAAACATATCTTATCTTATTTAACGTAGTCTAATAATGTTCTTCTCCAGGTTCCAGGCTACCTTTCTGTCAAATTTCAATTCGATCGATTCAAAGATTAGTCCTGAAGGAGTAATAAAAAACAGACAGCATTTCGCATTTATACCATTGGTGTAGACAATGTCAAAAAAAGATAAATAAATATTTCGGAAACTTAAATCATCTAGTCCCAAACTAAGCATAGCTCATACTATGGATACTAGATAAGGATAAACATACATAAATTTTATAAAACATGCACGACTCGGGAATAAATGTTCGTATACATCACATTTAACATTTACCTTTCGCGGAATTCGAATCCGCAACCGTTGGTTTCGCAAACAGCGTCATTACTACACCAATCGCTCGTCTTCAGATGTGTTAGTATCCCGCATTTTGATTTCCAAAAGTAGTACTAAAGTAGTAGTAAAGTACTAAAAGGAACTAGCTAACACTGATTTACGGGAGTGAATGCTGGGTATGGCAAAAGAAGAATGAAAGTATACAATAAATGCAGTGGAAATGAGATCATTGAGAAGTATGAATGGGGTGACTTTGAAAGATAGAATCAGGAATAATGTAATTAGGGAGTTAAGCAATGTGAATGAAGACGTAGTGACAAAGATTGAAAAAGGTATGCTGAGATGGTTCGGACATGTGGAGAGGATGAATGAAAGAAGACTTACGAAAGAGATATACGAAGTGAATGTGGATGGTAGTATTGGTAGAGGGAGACCATGGCGAACGTACCATGATCAAATCGGGGACGTCTTAAAGAAAGGCCAAGTCAAGAGTACCCTAAACCGACGAGCATGTATGAACAACCTTATGAGAATGAAGGAAGCAGAAGAGCTGTGTCAGGATCGTAGCAAGTGGAAGTCTGTGGTCTTTGCCTATGGGAAACAGGCGTGACATTATGTATGTATGTAAAAGGAACTAAAGGAATTGACAAAGCAATGAAAAGCGAGAACATCGCGTACATAACCGATGTGTAACAGATTCGAAGTGCAAACGTCGTACTCGTAGCGTGCAAACAGGATCGGCGTTGCACCATAGAGAGCTATGTCCACAGACGCGGCACCGGCACGTAAATGGATCTCCGACAGGGCAAACACGTGCAGCTACCCAGGTACCCGGTTGTGTGTACTACGATGTACTTTAAACCTTATGTCTACCTATACTCCAAGCTACCACCAAGCTATAGCAACAATAAATTGATTAATTGGTGGTAGAGCGATTAAATGTCCGCCTGGCTAGGTTAGCTACCACCATTTTATCTAAATCTGCCATCAAACAGCAATGTTGTGATCCGATTGTCAGAGATAAGATAGCCAGTTCCCTAAATAAGATGGGGTTTCCAGGTCAATACGCTTCCACCTTCGGCTTGATCTTCACTTAACATAAGGTGTGATTGAGGTCAAGTACCAACCCGTTATGCATAAAAAAAATCTACTTGTACACATTATTGTGAAGTTTGACTAGCTACAGCTAATCTGTGATAAATCTGTGTATCAATAATGAGCTAAATGTGTGTGACTGAGAAACAAGTATAGGATTTACTATCTACTCGTACCTCTATAGTTCTCTCTGGTATAGTAGATTAAACACGAAAAGTATTTAAAGTAATAAAGAACGAATAATGGAACAAACCGGATCTTCCACTTTTTTCGTGTTGAGCAAAGTACCGCTGCCTTTTTTTTACCAATAAACCTAAAACCTCGTTTTTCGCATTTCACAGTTTCACACATAGCTTTACATGTGTGAAGCATCACAAATTGGAATAAATCAACTTAACGCAATTGTCCCATCTTTGGTTCTTCGTATGAATTACTGTTAAAAATATCTATGTAGGTACTGTCCTGTCCAGTCTATTGAGATTATGTATTCCTGAAGTAAGGGTTCACATTTCTTAATTCATTCTGACTTCCATGTACCTACTGTCGTGATGTACAGGCCCTACACTAAGGCCCGAATTAACAAACCGTTTTCAAGATTGAGATGACCTTAAGTTGACGCTTGAGAATCTGTTGTATATTAAATCAATATCAAAAAAAAAATGTATTGACACGGTGACGCAATCTCAAGATCGATTTCTTAATACGACGGTTATCATTTCTAAAGTACCAAAGAGAATCCTCCAGGTGCCACGATATACCGTGTGGGGCCATAGCGAAAAACATCATTCAGAAGCTGATACGAACCAAACTCAATAAAAAAATTTAACCTTATTTTTTGTAAAATGACGTCCATTTTAAATTCATTATAAACTTAAAAATTACGTAGCTCCCCAAGCTGATTGATCGTAGCGTGCGTGCGCGCTCACATAGCTAGGGTCGCCAACCGTGTGATTTAATTTACTTTCGCGGTAAATAAACTACGTCACAAATATTTTATGACAATTAAATTTTGTTAGTGCTGATATTTCTAAATTTGATAAAATGATTACTTCCTTTTTTATGGACCCTGGGATTCTATTACACAATTTCATTGTTATCGTCATCGGTTATGTTCTGTGATTGGTTGGATCATCGCTCGTTCGGCAATTTGACGGTTTCTCATTGGTCAACGTAATCCAAACGATATCGATGAAGTTACGTAATCTCAGGCAGGGCATTAATTAACATAACATTTCTCAATAGTTATCGTACCTACCTACTTTATCAAGATTGAGTCAGTCTGCAAAAGGCCGCTATCCAACTTTATCCTGAACTAACTTCAAAAAGACCGCGGAGGAACTCGAGGCATCGGCACCATAATATCAGACAATGAATAGAAATGGGACGAGCCAAGTTGCAGGCTTAACGCTAAGTAGAGAGTGGAGTTCTGGCCGGGCTGTTAGATGCGGCTTGTTGTGTGGAATTCTCAATGAAATCCTGTTTACCGAGTACTGAGTATTGAAGCCGTACGCTTCTATAAAGATCTTTGATAAAGATGGATTTTATAAAGGACTAGCTTTCCACTCGTGGCTCCGCACTGCTTGGAATAACTTTGTCGCGGTTATGCTTAATTTGTTTATACCGCGGAAACTACTCACTTTAACGGGTTAATAAATATCCTATGTTTTAATTCGAAGCATGTTCTAAATATATGCCCATCCGTTCATCAAATTTCATACAAATTCGTTCATCTGTTTCGCCGTGATTGAGTAACAAACAAACATCCAAACTTTCGCACTTATAGAGTTTACTTATGAGACTTATTTATGTTTTTCTAGGGTGTCATTAATGGACAACCAATTGGTGTAGTGGGATGTAGTTAACATACCGAACATTCACACTAAGCTGTTCGACTCTTCATTCATAATGCGAACAGCCATGGCATGGAACTCCTTTCCAGCGTCAGTATTTCCTGAATCCTACAACCTTGGGACCTTCAAGCGCAGGGTGAATAAGCATCTACTGAGATCGCGCGCTTCATCTTCGGCCACATCGTCACTTCCCATCATGTGAGATTGTGGTCAAACGCGTATCCAGTTAATAATAAAAAAAGGGAATTGACCCTGGCTGCAAAACCAATGGTTGCAGATTCCAATCCCGCTAAGGGTAATTGTGTGTGATGAATACCAACATTTATAATCGAGTCATGGATTTATCCGTTAACTAAATATTTATTATTATTATGTATCACAAAAGCTTACATCAAACTGTTATTATAAATGCGAAAATTTTGTAGACGTTTGTTACTCAATCTGCTGCGGCTGAACTTGATCTTAATGAAATTTGACAAACAATATGTAGATTAAAGTAGGTACTATGTCCTGTAATAATACATGGATACTTTTATTCACAATATCCGCAAGGATCGCTGCCGGCGGCCAGTAAAAATATAAAAGACAACCAAATAAAAATTAGATAAAAGTACGCTGTCAAAGGGTGTTGTAAAATATTCATAAGGAATTATGTCAAAGAAGTGTAATTTGAGGCGTTAGACAAAAATTTCTTTAAAAAAAAAATGTTATCTATATTTTTAGAACCCTAAATCAATACTTAATAAGAGAACCTCCCTTACAACGTACTAACTCTACGTACCTTGCAACCCTACTCATCAGTATGCTTGCTGATCAGTCAGATCAAAGTGACTCATAGTAATGAATGATTCAAAATAAAACTCTCAGATCCAGAATATACTATAACTTGAATTACTTACGACTTTTCGTGTAATATATAACGTTTCAAATGCGTTCCAGACTAAATACGTCAAATTTTAATGTGGTCATAAAGAAGTCATGGGTGGAGTTTCGTTACTTTTGGTTTGAAATACCGGTAACTTCAGAAACCAGTACAACTGAACCGGTATGATATTTAACTATTTTAAATTACATGCCCGTGTCCAAATACATTTTACAAAATTTTATACACACACAAATCTACGTATACTTGATTCGAGTGGAAACGCATTCCTAACTGAGAGCAAACACGGACTAATCCGAAACTACTTGCAACCAGATCGGCGTAATGGAGGACTACAGTCATGTCATGAATACTGAACACAGTCCGATTCCAACCCTCCGAGAGAGCACCTTTAATTGTGACTTAGCAGTTTTGGTGCGGCAAACATTAGCTGTGATTGCAAAGTTATCGAATTTATACCTTAGTAGGTATATCTATCATCTCATTGGAATAAGGATCATTGGGATTTTGGGGGTCGATTTTTGGTTGCTGGACATTATCTCACGGGAAATGTTTGGGGAGAACTCTGATGAATGAAAAGTAGTTTTTGGTTTTATGGATCAGTTGCAGTTGCAGCATTCTCTGTGTGCCGAAAGTACAAAAATGATTTAGTGTCATGTGATGATGATGAATGGCCGGTAATCGTCCATCAGTCGTGAATGTCAATCTAAAGGTATTTCTCGTAGGATTAATAAATATAATAAAATATGTATATACTATCTGTGGAGACTATTTTTGTCTATGCAATGACTATTTTGTTCTACTTTACATTATAATGTAACGACTGTCAGTTTCCCGAAAAATAAATAAATGTATTCAAGTACCAGGCGTACATAAACAAACAAGACATTAGCTATGGATATGCCGGGGATGCCAATTGGGCCGATCATCGGCTTGGTGATGTCGCTCGGCGGTTCTGTGAGTATATGTGTGTGTGTGTGTATGTTTATTAGGTATGTACGGTAGTATTTAAAAACCAAAAACCCGACAGCATATTTTGTATTTTGCGGGCGTCATGTGGGATTCTTTATCATAAAACGTATCCTATGATACTCCAGAAATCAAGACGAATCGAATGACACCTAGCATTTCAAAATCCGTGGAGCCGTTTAGGCTACAGGAGGTAACATAGAAAGCTACACACACTCGAAAAACATTACCCGCCTTTTTGGGGTTGTCTCTGGAATAACGACATTGACTTTGTCACACTTTCGTTGTATGCCCTTTGAGTCCGCACGGTAATCTCCGGACACATTTTAAGCAAGATTTTGCGAATAAGCCCCATGAGTTGAGCCGTCGGGATTACGCGTCACGCGCGAAAGCCGATCAATATTCATGATCCGGTGTCGTCTACGATGAATAGTCGATGAGTGTCGACGTGGCATGCCGTGTCGATATGTCGACTCGCTTTCCAACATCACTAGTTTTTACTCGAGATGCTGACAAGATCGTAATACCTCTATTTGAATATGTATTGTGAATATCAGGGAACTCTTTGGTATATAAGTTCGGGAAGTATGAACTTTGCTCCTGTTTGCTAACCTATACAGGGTGTATTGACATGAATTTGAATTCGTGTAATTCCCATTAAGTGGTGACGCCACTTTTGATTACGAACAACATTCCCCAAGGGACCATAGTCGAATTCGATTACAAAAAATCGATTGCCCGTGACTAATCTATCTGTCCACTTATACACTCACCGACTTAAAATATTGCCTACGTTCCGAAATACCATACAAAAAAGATGTTTCAGAAAAGCTTGCAGAGGGTGTCATGTTCTTTCTCTCTTTATTGCACAAGAAATACAAACAGTTTACAGTTAGAAAATGTGTACAAAGGTGAGCTTATCTCTAAAGAGATCTCTTCCACCCACTGGAGGTTAGAGACGTTACACGGGAGGGGGAACAAATAAAAATGTGGAACTGAAAAATTGTATACGCACTTAATAATAATAAAATGTTCCCTTTCCATAAGGTCTTAAAATTTTGAATTACAAATCTTTCTAAATTGTCCGTTCTAATTATTATACGATAAAACCTACACGGGGATGTTAACAGTACACTTGACTTTCTAGCTTCTAAACGATAGATATCTAATGCATGCAGAAATTATGAACGATTGCCGTTAGGTACTCATATTCTGTTACATGTTAATTTAAACCTGTTTCATTTAGATGTATGTAAAGCAAGTGAAATCTATTACGCAACGCAGCGGCTACACTAATAAATAGCAATCTCAAAACATTACCAAGACATATATTGGGTCTTTACCTATGAAATTAGAACTTTTTTTCTTCGTTAATCAGATGCACCAATTCCTGCGATTTTCCAAGCTATATCCAAATTTGTTTTTTATTTGGAAAATGGAATATTATTTCAAGGTTTCACATGAAATATTTTCTAATTTCTGGGCTAAATCACATTAAAAAAAAATTTGAACAGAGCTCTTTTCATGTGCTTCCCATAATCATTTCTTAGATTCGCTGAAACTTTTATAAAGCGGTTAATTTTAAAAATTAACGCTGCCTATAGTTAACTTAATGTTATCCGATCATACACACAAAGTTTAGTTAAATTTGAATTTGCCGTTCCCAAAAAAAAAAACAAAAATGTTTGTATGGAGAAAACAGTCTTAATGAAATTCTTCATACAAAACGCCAATTTGATAAGTAAGGACCTAATATCATACCTACTAACTATTCATCGCTACCATCCTCCAAACCTCGAAGCCCTCCAAGACACAAGGTCATATATTTAAAAATACCAAACGATTGGCAAAAAACCCAACCTGTTTCCATTATGAAAGTTATTTCGGAACTTGTTGTTATGTATTTAAACATTAGTATGCAAATTCGTATCATACCCTTTGGCGGGTGGCCGTACTATCAATAAAGACGGCCCAGGTGTCAACCGTTGTCATGGCAACCGGTTCCCTACCGTGCTTGTGAATGGCGTAACCTGATTTAGGGATGGAGAGGCTGGGTTCTCGTTATTCTGGTCTGGTGGATAAAGCGAAACGATCGAATGCATTCCCTGCGCTACGCGCTTTGTGTGTGTTCCAGATGTTAGCAGTTCGTTTATTGCATGACTGCAATCACTAATTTGAGCGTTCACCTGCGCGCATTTAGCTTTACGTTCTATGAGGCTTCAAAGAAAAAATAATACGAACTCATTTCTTCCAGTGTGTGTCACCAAATACTTATTTCCTATTACTAATGTAAGGTGTAACAAAAGGTTATACAGAGTCAATTTGAATTCGTTTAATTCCCATTAACTGCGATGACGCCACCATTGATTACAAATAACTTTCCCCAAGGTACCATAGTCAATTGAACAATCAATCAAATACGCTTTATTGTTTAAATAAGGAAGGTACATTTAAATATCTTATAGAAACTACAAATTAGGCGGCCATATCGCTTACAGCCTACAGCATACAGCAGCTTACAGCATAGTCGTTGTATTCGATCAAAAAAATTTCGATTACCGATACAAACAATACCATTCTGAAACCACATTTCGTATAGATGTCCAACAATTTTCGGCTGGTGACCCCACTCATGATTACGAACAACTATCCACTAAGAACTAAAGCCGAAAATTGTTGGACTTCCATACTAAATTCCATACTGCTGGAGAATCCCTCATCGCTCAGGCTGCCCCACTTATTCTGGGGTGGACACCTTCCTCAAAGGCCGGCAACGCATCTGTGACCCTTTTGGTGTTGCGGGTGCCCATGGGCGGCGGTGATTGCTTTCCATCAGGTGACCCGCATGCTCGTTTGCCGCCCTCTCATATAAAAAAAAAAAAAAAAAAAAAAAAACTAAAGGCGGTTTCAGAATAGTTTACTGTGTATGGGTAATCGAAAAATTCTTGATCGAACTCAGATATGGTTCCCTAGTGGATAGTTGTCGGTAATCAGGAGTGAAGTCATCAGTAAACAGGAATTACAAGAATTAACGAAACTTAATCTGCAATAAAAAACTTTAAATTGGTTTTTCCTTCCGAGGGTTTGCCGGAAGAAATCTCTTACAGAGATAAGCTCGCCTTTCGTGTATTGTAATTTCTGTCCTATGTTTGTTCAATTTATGTTTGTATACTTATAAGCAATAAAGCGTTAAGTTAAATTAATTAGATCTACGAGTAATCCTTACTGATTAACATAACTTAGAAATATTTTGCTACACATACAGGAGAGCGGGATCTTCTAATACAAGCAAATATTTGCTTAAAAGGAAGCCGAAAACCCTGTGAATGTTTACCTTTAGTTGAGGAAATAAACTCTTCACTTTATTCCTCCATCGTTATCTATTACTGTTTGCTTTTTACAGGAAAAACAAAGAACCTGCGAGCTACTTGCGCCGGTTCTTTTCACACAAGTTTTTCACTAACAGAAGCGGTAGTAGTTTTGACATAAGTAGGTACCTAGTTACTATCTCATAAGAAACGTACCAGTCCTGTTATTAGACAATACATTTATATACCTACTTTGACATTCAATAAGTGATATTAATCTAATAACACATGTGTACATGATTTGGATAGGTATTACTCTAGAACGAAGCTTTTAGATATCTATTGTTAAAGATGTAAAGAGTGACACCTGTTGTGTATGCCTTTAAATAAATAAATACTTGAAGTTTAAGTTTAAGTTCAGTTGCTGAACATACATATTCGTCAATTTTTAAAATATGCTTTAGGTATTATACGTAGAGATCTATTAAAGAGATAAGTTCACCTTTGTCCGCGACCTATCGTTTATACTCTGTTATATGTAATATTTTGGTGCAATAAAGAATATATAATTAATGTTCTACAAACTATCAGTGATATCTTCCACGCAAACCTATCAGTCCAGGATACAAACAAGTCTTCCTTGTATTTTTACTACAAAAATTAAAATGTATTTAAAATATATGGAATGGAAATCTGAAATATCTGATTATGTACTTACCCTGAGTAAACTATATAATATAGGTGCAAACAAGTAATGAGTAAACTTCCTTGTATTTTTACTATAAAAATTAAAATGTATTTAAATTATATGGAATGGAAATTTGAAATATCTGATTATGTACTTACCCTGAGTAAACTATATAGGTGTACGTCACTTTGATCAAATAATTTTTTTAAATATATCAGTCCAGGATACAAACAAGTAATCTTCCTTGTATTTTTACTACAAAAATTAAATTGTATTTAAATTACATGGAATGGAAATCTGAAATATCTGATTATGTACTTACCCTGAGTAAACTATATAATATAGGTGCAAACAAGTAATGAGTAAACTTCCTTGTATTTTTACTATAAAAATTAAAATGTATTTAAATTATATGGAATGGAAATTTGAAATATCTGATTATGTATTTACCCTGAGTAAACTTATATAGGTATACGTCACTTTGATCAAATAATTTTTAAATAGTTAAACCATCCGCACTCAAATAGAATAGAACCAACCCCTCTCTTCCCGGTGGGTGTCGTAAAAAGCGACTAAGGGACTTTCCACCAAAAACATCCATTTTTTGCACGTTGGAACGGCGATGGGCTCATTTCTGTATTATTTCTTAAGGTGAACCGTGGATGTTGTTTCAATCATTAAACTCCAAACATTATTGTTTTGGTATATCTCTGGCCACCCCCTTTGGGATAAAGGTTGTGACATTATGTATGTATGTAAGTAAATCATTAGAACCCATTAAGGTGGCTATGTTATCATCGTTTATAATCTACTTACCCATTATAAATAAAGTTAATGGACTGAGACATTGAAAAGTTAAGTGTGTCTGTGATCAATTTTCAAAATAGTTTGTCCATTTTCTAATTTTAGACGATAAAAATAAACATAGTTACCTATTTGTATATAGGTATACCTTCACAGTAGGTACAGTCAGCTTCATAGTTTTTAATTCAGGACTATTTTAAATGATTAATAGTAGTAAGCTGCTTGTTTAAGCTGTATCATCCGCAGTTCTCTAAAATGGTAGTCAAGGCAAGAGTGTCACATTAGACCTGCATTTGTCATCAATATCCCCACTGTTGGGCCACAGCCTACGCTCACTGGGAGAGGGTATATGGGTCATAATCCACCACGCGGGCCCAGTGCGGATTGGTGGGATTTATGTCAGACAGGTGGCCATCTGACAGTCAGTGTTATGTCGGCCACCGACTTGGCTAAACGACTGTTTTCAATTGAAAACAAACGGGACCGACTATTTAACGTGTTCTCCGAAAACACGCGAATAAAAATTCTACTAGTCGTCACCCAAGCTGATGATGAAAACGAATGCTGTGGTTGGTTAAACTTGAATAGCAACCTCGCAACAATTAATTATGTTGTAATGTAACAACATTCATCAACTGGCTAGCTACCACCATCTTATCTAAATCTGCCGCCAAACAGCAATGTTAATGGCATTGTTGTGTTCCGGTTGTCAGGATAAGATAGCCAGTCCCCCAAATGTGTTGGGGTTTCCGGGTCAGTACGCTTTCATCTTCGACTTCATCTTCACTTAATATTAGGTGTGATTGAGGTCAAGTACCAACCCGTTGTGCATAAAAAAAAAATGTAGAACATGACGCCGACTGTACTATCGGGGTGCTGAGGGAAATAGTATGGAGGAGTGAGGAGTGGGGTGGGAAGGAGACAAACAATGGTAAAGGACAGATTGTGGGCGAGATAAACGACGTTAGAAACTCGACCCCAAGTAATACTGAAAGACAAGGCACCTAGACCTACTTGCTAAGCGTTTCCCTTCTTCGGTCCGGACTACTAACATACGGAACTCCCTGCCAGCATGTCTGAGTTTCGCGAATCGTACAATCTTAGGATCGTCAAGTCAAGGGTGAACAGGCATTTACTGGAATCGCGTGCTTCACCTTCAGCTACAATGTCACTTTCCACCAGCATGAGATTATGGTCAATGTATGTTGTCTTTCTTAAAACGTAACTTGATAAGTATACTTAATATTAGTTACAAAATGTAATTGGATACTGGGTTATTTTTTGTTTTACAGTTATTCAATTCAACTTCATAATATTGTTTTTATCTGTTTTGTTTTATTGTTTTATCCACAACGAGTTAGCACTTGACTTGAATTACACCTGATGTTAAGTGAAGATGAAGCCGAAGGTGGTAGCTTATTGACCCGGAAACCCCAACTTATTTGGGGGACTGGCTATCTTATCTCTGACAACCGGAACATAACAATGCTATTAACATTGCTGTTTGGCGGTATTTAGATAAGATGGTGGTAGCTAGCCAGGCGGACATGTAATATGCCCTACCACCAACCAAACCGAGTACTTAAACATGTACCCCGCTGGGGATCGAACCCGCGACCTCCGAAACGTAAACCCAATGTTGTTTACATTGAGCCACGGAGGCGGTTAAGAGCCTTGTCCCCAAGTGTTTACATAAAATTTTGCAATTCGAGTTTGACCCATTTCTCGAGGGATTAGGTAAACTGAAATCTTTTACTTATTACTCGTATGTAAGTAAGTACCTAAGCAAATGAGTCGATTCGACAACAATTAGTGTCCAATGATGACCGAAAGGCAATTCTTATTTGATCTCAGAGATGAGATCTTTTAACATACTGTTTTCGAAACTCGTTTCTTTTATAGGTATTTTAATTACTTATCTGTTTTCTAGTCAGTCTCTAAA
Organism: Oegoconia quadripuncta; assembly: GCA_949316235.1. Lineage (NCBI taxonomy): Eukaryota > Metazoa > Arthropoda > Insecta > Lepidoptera > Autostichidae > Oegoconia > Oegoconia quadripuncta. The sequence goes on from OX438758.1 coordinate 12,907,605, forward strand.
ATCTAAGCTGATAGATCATGGAGGCGGCTACATCAAAATAACCGTTTTCTATCGAAAGAGAGAATTTAACACATTTACCATTTGAATTAGCATTCGAATAACTCAACACCCACAGAGAATATCTATATAAAACAGACGTCAGCGTGGCGCTGCGCATGTCGGCAATTAAATTAAAACTGTCCATCCGTCGGACCACTCGTTAAGCCCCTCAAAACCCAGCACAGCTGGAATACTGACCTTTAAATAGACAACCAGGTCAAACAGTAATGTTTCGGATTTTATATAAATCGACCTAGATATCAGATTTATGAAAACTTATTATCGGTGCCAATGTCGTCTTGTGTTTGGGCAAGTATTTCACAGGAAATAAACAATTTTATTTTTTAGAATCATTACTTGAGTGTTAGATAAAACAAGATTTAAATGGAAAGACCATACTAATATCTCGATACAACTGTCTGCTTTTTAATAACTCGAAAGCATCGAAAGGTATATTTAACCGTTAACTAGTAACCACAGAGAGTACTAAACTTCGAATCTTAGTCGGTTTGGCGCTGGTGCGCTCGAAGATGGCTAACAGAGCCGCAACAACACCGCAATGTGGGTCTCCCGTGTGCAATGTGGGCACGTAAGCACACCTTCCACGTAGTGATAAAAATGGCTGCGGGTGGACGGGTTTTTGGCTCGTCGAGGTCAGCTTTATTTGTCGAGATTGTCTACTCGCCTATGCGTATAAGCGAGAAGACAATGAAAGAAACAAATTGTATATTGTCACAAAACACATTGTTTACTACTTTTCAAACACTCGATACGTTTATCGATAACTCGTCGATATCGATGCCGCGCACACGAAGTGTGTCGGGCCTCTTGCATTTTCCACACGATTAGCGCTGATCGGATGCGATGAAAAATTGCCATCGGAGGCGGGTCACGTCTTAGACATGCTCTTAGGGGATCGATATTGATTCCATTATGGCGTCGTATATATTAAACTAGTGGATGGCGTGTGTCAAAGAAAGTTACATCATAAGAGAAAGATTTCTTTAACGATATTTTTTTAAATAACAGCTTATTTAGCAAATGACTCCATGGTACAGAGTTATTGGTAAAGGGGGTACAGATCTGTTACGGTGCGATAGTAGATTTTTGAATACTTATTGACTAAATAAAGATAAAGTACGTGAATCTGTAGTTTTTCCAATGCCCATTCAAAAGCTAACGACTCAAAATTGCACCCCTGACTTGCACCTTCGACTCCGGCCAAAATCAATTATTTCGTTATTTTTGATTTAGATTTAGTAGGTACTAATGTAATTATACCTCATTTGTTCAAATGGGCTGAGGTGTTTAGGCTGTAGGTGTTAATATACAGAAGGTACTGTATATATCGGACGCGTTTGAATACAGTACCTTTCTTTTGCCATCGCCGTACTCGGGTATAAAAAGGATTTTCTTTAAGGATTCGAATTGCGGATAACTAATTTTTTCGTCGTTCATTAAAAAGTACACAGACAATGAGTTACGCGTTTTAAAATGCCTAGAACGAAATACTGTCAACATTAAAAACAAAAAAAAAACGAAACAAGGGAATGACGAAAGTAGCATTACAGATGTAATGGCAAGGAACAATAGAAAAACGACCAGTCGCAAAGTAGGCGACGCGACTAAACGCGCGTCCACGTGGTCGTTAGCCACGCTCGGATTGGGCTGCATCGGTAGAAAACGTTGACAACTAACTGTAATTTTTCACGCTACGCCTAATCGTGCGACTTTCTAATCGTCGGCCCTCGCATTTCTATTTATAGTTTGGAAATCATTTGAATGGTAGGTGGTAAATGCAAAATGTATTGTATGCATCATCAATTGGTGAATTACTGCGGTTAAAAGATGCTCGCTCGCTTTAATCTTATTCAGACGGGTTATGATGTCAAGTGACAAGCATTATTCCGGTTATTTATTACTTTTATCAATATTTCCTTTGGATTAATCGTTTCCCGGAACTTTCGTATTTAGAAAATTTGTTGAAACATTGACTTTGAAACTTCCCTTAATCACCATCGAAACATCATAGCACAGAATGACTATATCGGAATGCGTAAACTCACTCCTGTTTCCCGTACTGGTAGTCAGATACAGACTTCAATTTGCTACAATCCTGACACACCTCTTTCACTCACCCTCAGAACATTGCTCATGCACACTCGTCGCCCAGGATACTCTTGATTAGATTTGATCGTGGCACGTTCGCCGTGGTCTTCCTCTTCCAAATACTACTATCTTCATTCGTCTCGTTAATCTCTTTCGACGGTCTTCTTCAATTCATCTCCTCCACATGCCCAAACCATCTAAGAATACCCATTTCATTTGTTACTACACCGTATAACTCCCGAGTTACCTTGTACACAGAATACAATGATAGCTTTGGAGTATGGGCCATAGTCCGCCACGCTGGCACAGTACGGGTTGGAGACTTCACCGAAGTTTTTAATTTCTGAGACATGTACCTAGGTATCCTCACGATGTTTTCCTTCACCGTTTAAGATCAGTCTGATAAATGCACATAAGTAATTAAATTTAAAAACTCGTTGGTACATAGCCTGCCTGGGGATGGAACCCGGATCTCCTAAATTGGGAGACTATGTCTCCTCCACTGAGCCACCGACGCTGAACGACCGATAGTAATGTATAACATGGTATAACTTAAACATGAGCAAGATTTGACTGCGTTTTTCTAGTCATCGGTTTAAAATTGATACAGATTTTTAAATGCTTTAAAAACTTCAATAAAATGATAAAAGATTCCGGGCTAAGTCCTGAAACAAATTTGGTAATATTTAACAAGGAGCTTCAGAGAACAATAATTATTTGGTTCTTATAAGTGGGAGTTCCGTACGTTTCGGGAGTGTCAGTAATTTAATAATCAATCTCTCTGTTTCCGAAGCGAAGCCGACATTGATAGATCATGGATAATACTTCAAGCCAGACAGGGCTAATTGTATGATTGATTTGTTAACTTATGTGCCATTTTTCCATTTTCTTTATCAGTCAGTACCTTTTGATAACAAATTTTCTTATTGAAATACTATCTGAGGCGCGAAGTGTTCTACTTGAAATATCAGAAGTCACGACCTCCATATTGATGTGAAAAAGGCGGGATAGGGTTGGGTTATCAAAAGGCAAAATTCAATTCACGAGTCATCTGGAATTTTAAGCCCATGTTCCCAGAATCGGGCAAACACGGGTATATTACTACAAGGGGCTCGGAATTGGCTACTCACGCTTTGAACCTGAGGTACAGTCTGAAACAGAATATACCTTTACAGGCTTGCATAATAACGAATTGAGTTTTCTACGGAAACCATGAACATTTTTGGACAAATTTTTAGAAATACATACAGCAATTAATAAGTTCAACAGTTGTAACGTTGCGTCTAGCGCCGTTACGATTATACCTTTAAAGTTACTTATTATTTCACATACTACTTCAACCTAATAGTAAAAGTTTCCTACGGAACCCTCAAATTATTATTTCATTTAAAAAGGGTCTCGCCACGGTATTGCGGTACGCTAATCTGTCCAGTTGCGATGACGTCGTTAAGACGATTTCTAATTAGAGTGGGGGAACACGAATCGTCCTCGGTTTGACCGCGACCTTGCTACCGGGAGAACACTGCTTCGGTTGCCACCTGAACCCTCTTAACTAAACTACGGAAGATCCCTCTAGGGATCAAGGTCCTGAGTGACGACTTGTCGGCGTCGACATCCAGGTCTGCACCTGGGAGACATTCGGGGTAGATCTACCCTCCCCCGAAAACCGCTGATCCAGCCTTGACCTCGTCGTGTCGTCTACGAGAGGACTCGAGGGCTACGTCCACTGCAGCTCCAAGATCTTCGGGCCAGTGACCGTACGGGGAGATTTGCCGAGGGGTGCAGGGGAGTGAGCTGTTTGTAGAATAAACCCACTAAATTCAAATCAAATTGGTATTCTTTTCTTCTATACCTACCTGCTGGCGGCTAAACGGCGCTAAAAGCCCTAAGAACAACCCTAACCGCCACACAGTATACTAAAAAGTACTATTGAAAAACATTAATGAAATCTCAATATGTATTATGCATGCTTGTAAAGGTTTATCTGTAGACTGTACAATTTCGACCGGCGACAGCAACGAACCGCAGCGACACTACCGATCCAGTTTGTATTTATTAGATACATTCAACAGTGTCGCCGTGCCATGTCGCGGTAGACTAGTCGTGACGCCGACCGCAGAGCGATAACACAAACATAATCACGTATTTCAACATCCTATCTCACGCAACGTGTCAAAGCAACTGATTCACCAAACCGCTGCGGGCGAAGCGTCTGTGCAGGCGTATTCGGAATCATACCTCTATACCGTCGCCTTAGGTAGCAATAGAATCACGTAGGGCACCGTCTACCTTCAGTAGGCGTCGTGTCGACTACCACTGTTGATCCTAGCTTACAGGAGTTACAGTGGGAGGAGTGTGGAGGCGGGATCTGTCGCCTTAGCTGCTGCCATCGCTGGTCTCACAATTATACTTTTTACACAGTATTTTTTAAATTAGTGTAACATCTTAACTACTGTCTACTTTGAGTATGTGTAAATGTTGTTTCGACGTAGTCCAATGACCAAAGGAAAACATTTTGGACTAACTGCGATGTACTAATTAAAACGTTACCCACTCAATTACAACGACAATTATTGTCAGTAACATAATAAGAATCACTATTGGCATAAGTTTGGAATTAGTTTACTATAATATTTTGACGACCTTTTTGGTGTATAGTGGTTGAAAAATTCTGACTGCTATACCAAAAGGTCGCGGGTTCGAATCCCGCTAGGGGCATATGTTTGTATGATGAATACAGACATGTATTCACGAGTTATGGATGTTTTTCATTTATTTATGAATATATTTACAAAAAAAATGTATTTGTGTAGTTTATCACCCATTTGGTATCCATAATACAAGCCTAGTTGCTTAGTGTGGAACTAGATGGCGCTGTGTGTATGTGCAAAGATATTTATTATTAATATAATTTCTACAATAATGCTGTTGATTCTATGTAAATAAGTAAATAAATAAATAAATAAATACTGCTGAGTCGAATACAACCGTAGATCCTAGCTTATAAAAGTTACACTGGGAAGTGTACAATCGCGAGTGGCACTGTAACATTGTGCCAAAATGACTAGACCCGTATGGCGGACCATTTTTTCGTACGTCGTTATTGTGATCCCACATGCCCCCCACAACTAGGGTTACCATACCGAATGACAGGAACCTTCCTGATATATTTCGAATGTTGGCTTCTGTCAGAAATCGGGGGATATTTGGATTAGCAAGAATTTTTAGAGGATGAATCAAAATTCATTGTTTTTGTGAAAATACAACTGACTAACCGACAAAACCAAAGATTGTTTTTTTTTCGTTTAAATTTGCTTCCTCCATATATTTATTCATTTCATATATACGGTTACAAATTACCTATGTATAATAAAACTGCCAACCCTACAGGAAGAGTCCATATTTCCTCACTTACCTCACTCACACCGACAGGAGGAAAGTTATTATGTCAGATGTTTGGCTTAACGTGTGTTTAGCCAACATTTTGTTTACCTTTATCTCTCTTTAAAAAGTGAACGTTACTTTTACTGGATACCAACATCCTTGTGTTTGTGTTGTTAACTGTCGTTTAAATAAATCTGCCGCCAAGCAGCAATATTTATAGCATTGTTGTGTCTCGGTTGTCAGAGATAAGATAGCCAGTCCCCCAAATGTGTTGGGGTTTCCGGGTCAGTACGCTTCCACCTTCGACCTCATCTTTACTTAACATCAGGTGTAATTGAGGTTAAGTACCAACCCGTTGTGCATAAAAAAAATGGTAAGTAAATATTGTTACTACAAATAGTATCTCTACACGAAGTAAATAAAAACCCAAACAGAATTGAAGAAGCACCTATACATCATCATCAGAAGAACCGTTATCGCCTTGCAGGCTAGCAACGCATCTGTGACCCTTTTGGTGTTGCGGGTGTCCATGGGCGGCGGTGATTGCTTTCCATCAGGTGACCCGCATGCTCGTTTGCCGCCCTCTCATATAAAAAAAAAAATAGCAAATTGAAGTGTCAGTGGGCCGCGAAGAGATAAACCACAAACCAGCAAGCGCAATGTGGGCCGTCCACGGCAGGATGCGGGAACTCTCTGTATGCAGGCCGTTTCCAACCGCTCGCTCTGGAAATCTATGGGGAAGTCTAGGTTCAACAGTGGACGTCCTGCACCTGAGATAATGCTCACAACAAATCGTAACAACATGTTTTTTTTTATTTTTTTTTATGCACAATGGGTTGGTACTTGACCTCAATCACACCTGATGGTAAGTGAAGGTGATGTCGAAGCTGGAAGCGTACTGACCCGGAAACCCCAACACATTTGGAGGACTGGCGATCTTATCTCTGACAACCGGAACACAACAATGCTATTAACATTGCTGCTTGGCATGGTGGTAGCTAGCCAGGCGGGCATTTAAAATGCCCTACCACCAACCAAACATATTTAAACATATACCCCGCTGGGGATCGAACCCGCGACCTCCGAATCGTAGACCCAATGTTGCTTAAAATTTACTTTACCTAATGTTAAACAAATGCCTATTGACATATTTGTACGAGGCGAAAAATTAGACCTTGTAGACACTACTGTCTTTTTAGGACTGACATTGGATGCTAAGCTTCAGTGGGGGCCTCATATTGAGAAACTAGCGAAAAAGCTTGCTTCTGCTGCGTATGCAGTCAAAAAAATCAGAAATTTAACAGACGTTCATACCGCAAGACTGGTTTACTTTAGCTATTTCCACAGTTTGATGTCATATGGCATATTGTTGTGGGGAAACGCTGCTGACATACATATGATTTTTGTTCTGCAGAAGCGTGCTATTCGTGCCATTTATAAATTAGGACCTAGAGAGTCTCTTAGAGATAAGTTTAAGGAAATTAATATCTTAACAATGGCATCTCAATACATTTATGAGAATTTGTTATATGCAAAAAAAAATATAACCTTATTCGCTAAAAATAGTGATAGGCACAATGTTAATACAAGGAATAAGAACCAGTTATCTATTTATGTTAGCCGACTTCACAAAGTTAGTAAATCCTTCAAAGGGCAATGTATACGCTTTTATAATAAGGTTCCAGTAGACTTTCAAAATATGCCTTTAAATAAATTTAAAGCAATCATAAAACAGAAATTATTAACAAAAGGCTATTATAAAATCACTGACTATTTGAATGATAAGCAAGCATGGACATAGCTGTCTAATCATATAATTATCAAATCGCAACCTATAATCTGTTTAAAAGAGCAACCCTAGAGTTTCTTGCTCGTTCTTCTCTGGGGAGTCAGCTTTGTGAATGAGCAGTAAATTTAAACTATAATGTAATATTAATATTAATAGTGACGTTTTCAAGTGATAATTTTATCCTATGAAATAAAAATATTTTGATTTTGATTTTGATCTTACATTGAGCCGCGGAGGCAGTTAAATGTGTTTATACTATTCGACGACCTGCCTGCGAAACCGACGCTTGCGGGTTCGAATCAGGGGTGATGTGTTTGTGTAATGAATATGAACATTTATTCCCGAGTCAACGCCAACCTACATACGAACTATGCACAAAATTCTGTTTTGCTGCGGTGCATGCAAGAATACAATATCTTGGAAGTTGATATTTTTAATGTTAAGTTCAGTAAATATAAGAGAGTGAGAGTTTTCGTTTTGTTTCAATAGTAGTTGTTTATTACACTACAACCACATTCTACACTCTCCCACTCACACATATCTACACAGAAATGCTGTAGAGCAATGTCTAAGTTTTTTTTTTATGATTAACTGGATACACGTTTGACCACAATCTCACCTGATGGGAAGTGACGATTGGCCAAAGAGGAAGCACGCGATCTCAGTAGATGTCTATTCACCCTGCTCTTGAAGATCCCAAGGTTGTAGGATTCAGGAAAGACTGACGCCGGAAGGGAGTTCCATGCCTTGGCTGTTCGCATTATGAATGAAGAGTCGAACCGCTTATTAGTGCTTCCGTATGTTAACTACATACGGGTGGGATCCCCACGCCTAATAGTTTTTAGCTTCGTTTCAATTATTTTAGGAATGATTTTTTTTTTTATTGTCTATATATCTCTATATCTTTCTAGTTATATATATCAAAGTTAGCTGACTAAATTAAAAATTAGAAATCTCCATAAATTTGGCTTTCAAAATTTTAAGAAATGTTTTATAAATGTAATTAAATAAATGCTGTGTGATGTCCGAAATATTTGTTATGTATTATATAGATACGTATTTTTAGAATTTTAATAGACATCAAACGCCCTAATCAGATTTGTCACACGCCCAAACTCGCACATTCGAACGAATCACAAAATCAATTACCACAGATGCCATCACAGACGATAAAGAAAAATGTTCTCTGTTACACGCCACATTGAGTTGTTACTCGTATGCGAGAGTCGGTGAGTTGACGGGTGCGACGTGAAACATCGTTAGCCCTGATTGCTAAGGGCGCCAACAGACGTGATCAATCAAACGCAAAAGAAAATGATGGCATGTTCACATTTTATACAATTCCACAGATCGGAAACTGGTTATTCCAAGATTAGGTTCAGTTCGATTCAAATGGCATATCCAGTCTCAATTCGAGTTATACTCCCAAATAAGCCTCTAAATCTGCGGTCAAGCAGCAATGTTAATAGCATTGTTGTGTTCCGGTTGTCAGAGATATTATAGCCAGTCCCCCAATTGTGTTGGGGTTTCCGGGTCAGTACGCTTCCACCTTCGACCTCATCTTCACTTAACATCAGGTGTGATTGAGGTCAAGTACCAACCCGTTGTGCATAAAAAAAATAAGAACGAATATTTGTTTCGATGTGAAATAGGCAATACTTATCCGAAACTAATATCCGCGATTGATTTTGTAGGTAACGATAAAAAAATCAGGGGGTCGATCGCGCTAAGTTTGAACGATAATACCAAAGCTAAAACATAACCAAAAAAGTTTACTTTAAGTGCATTTCGTATAGCGCTAATCATTTGAACGGAAATTAAACTAGTTTTTTTTTAATACTCGTGGTTAGCTCTAAACAGTTTTGGTTTGGTTTTACTTTGGTAGCGTCAATGATATAATCGTTCACAAAAAAAAATTCTTTACTTCAGCTAAACTAAAGCTAAACCAAAACTTTGAACGTTCCCTTCGAACGGTAAGACCGTTGTAAAATAGCGCGATTGGTCCCCAGGATAAGAAACGAAAAATAATTTGTTATTTTTTTTCAAAATTATTGGAATATGAAATACTTTAAACGTTCCGTTCGAACGGTAAAACCGTTGTAAAATAGCGCGATTGGTCCCCAGGATAAGAAACGAAAAATATTTTGTTATTTTTTTTCAAAATTATTGGAATATGAAATATTTTAAACGTTCCGTTCGAACGGTAAAACCGTTGTAAAATAGCGCGATTGGTCCCCAGGATAAGAAACGAAAAATATTTTGTTATTTTTTTTCAAAATTATTGGAAAATGAAATACTATATACGTTCCGTTCGAACGGTAAAACCGTTGTAAAATAGCGCGATTGGTCCCCAGGATAAGAAACGAAAAATATTTTGTTATTTTTTTTCAAAATTATTGGAATATGAAATACTTTAAACGTTCCGTTCGAACGGTAAAACCGTTGTAAAATAGCGCGATTGGTCCCCCAGGAAAAGAAACGAAAAATATTTTGTTATTTTCTTTTCAAAATTATTGGAATATGAAATTGCGTTCAGTATAGATAGGAGTAGAATATAGGAGTTCCTCACAAGCTAAATTCAGTCGTATTTCTTATATGATAGCTAAGAAAGTTAATCAAAAATTTTTATCCGACCTTTTTCGAACTGATGAAAAAAAAATTACTCAAGAACATATGATTTTAAATTTGAATTCTGCTCTTTGCCACATAATAAATACCGGTAAAATTGTTGATTGTAAGGAAAATCGATCTACCTACTCCGATCTACAACAAAGTTCAAAAATTCTTTATTTTGAAGGTACGCACGGTTCACTTAGAATACTCAGATTGGTTTTTTAAGCTACCGCTTCTTTCTGAGAAGAACGAGGAAGAAACTCGAAGGGTTGCGATGTTTAAAAATAGATATTTACATTACAAAAGGAACAATTTGTTTCTTTATTAAATGTGGCTTAACTACTGTAACACGTGTGTCAATGATAAAGGCTGTGATGCATATATTAACTTCTATTTATTCAATCTTTTTAACACGGATCACATTACTTATTGAAAATAGGTCGATCGGATACCGCTCTGGAGCGGCGCGGGCGGTGCGAGCTCTCTCCCCCGAATCAATATATATTCCACATTTAAATGCATTTCTTTTTAAAACAACGCTCCGTCTACCACGGCCAGCATCACACCACACCATCCCAAGCGTTCTCCTTGGACCGTCGCCACAGTATCTACCTACTAATAAGTCGGTTGTGCCCATGAATGATTATCATTCTAGTCTGATATTTTATAAAATGTTTTCTGTTTTGTAGTATCTTTAATATTCTTTACTTTGCAGTTGCATAAACTACTATAACAATACAAGAATGTACGACCTCATACCGTGAGATCGTCTTACGCTTAATTACAAATTCGAGTTTCACAACGAGTAATTCTATTCGCGACTCATTTGGGACTATTTCATCGCCACATTACGTAACGCGGGCAAATAAAAATGTACATACTTACGAATGCAAATCAAACCATATACATGGTCAGTAACGTTTTTATGACTCATTATGTGATTGTAATACAACCTCGTGTTATTTAACATTTTGCCAACATACTCAAAGACAACGTAGGTAAACTACCTTTTATTTTAACCCCCGACGAAACACGATAGGTGTAGTGTTTGACGGCTTTGTGTGTGTGTGAATCCACCCTAATTTGTTATTATCAATTTACTGAAATCATTATTTCCTTGTAGCTTTTTTTCTAGTCGCATTTTTCTCCGAAAGTGTTGTTTATTAAAGCAAATTAACTGATCGCCTTTATTTAATTTTTAACATTAATTAGGATATTCAAAGTCCATGAAATTATCCCTTCATATTTTATCTTTTAGAATTTAAAAAAAACACTAAAAATTAAATAAAACTACCTTTTATGGTAAAATTAGTTATAGTTATTTACTTGTGAAGAACATAACCCTTGGCTATTTATAAATAACTCTTACTAATAGTATTACCCAAACACGCACCGACCCCGAATACTAATCGTCCAATTTCTGTTCGATCCCCAATATAAAATAGTCATTAAACATTCATCGGGATATGTAATATATTCACGTCCCGGGCAAGACGTGCCGTCGCTAATTTGCGTGGAATTAATGTTTAACCACGGACAAGTCCCACGGGAGTGCCCCGGGACCGGGCGATCCACCAATAACGAACCCCGGCTTAATAAATTGCAATTTGTGTGCGTGAATATGGATAAAAACATCATTAACTTTTAAAAGAGTTTTTAAAGCCATCGAAATAATGTAAATTTTTCACATTATGTATATAATGAAACGTTAGTAGGCACTTAGGTTATTCGGCCTTTAGTCATTTTTGTGTTATAGTACTTAAGGTATTACAATAGGCTTGCGCAAACAAGTACCTAAGCCTCATTGGTAATCTCAGTAACTTCAATAAGAAACTGATTAGGTACCTACTTAAGGCTCGCATTGTTCACCAAACCAATAGTTTAGTCCTTAATGGCCAAATTCGAGTGACCAAACTTAACTTGTCATTCCTATCGCTTTTCTGTTTTGCTGTAGATACTATATGAAAGAGGGTCTATAGGAATAAAAGCGAATTTTTTTTAAAGTGTATCTACAAGGAAAGTGTACCTAAGAGGAATAATTCCCAGTATCAGATCCACATTATATTTTTTTATGCACAACGGGTTACAGCTTGGCCTCAATCACAGTTAACGTTCCGGCCGAAGGAGGCCGAAGGTGGAGGCGAGCGCACCCGGAGACCGCAGCTTATTTGTGGGACTGGCTACCTTATCTCAAGCAGACAGCTATAACATTGCTGCATGGCGGTAGACTTAGATAAGATGGGCGGCCAGGTGGGATATTTAAGTAAGTGAAAATGAGTGTACCCGCTGTGAATCGACCAAGCGATCACCGTTTTGTAATCTTATGTTGTTTACAAATTATAGTTACTAAAGCATGTCATTGGTGTCGATTCGATTGGCACATAAAACTATATTTTAGCTATCTATCCTTTTCTGATTAGGAACACACAAAAAGGACTACATGACAATTTAATCCTGCCTTACTTCTTTCAAAACAGCATCATCGATTTTAGCATCGATTGCCGTTATTTCTGAACGAAGTGACAGGACTCGGCCTTTTTGTGTGCTTGTAGTCCAAAAAGGGTAGACTGACAAGTCTACCCTAACTAAATTTAGACATAAATTTAGTTTAAGCAAGTGCCAAGCAGATCGATACCACTATGTTACTATATTTAGTGGTAGGTACTTTCAGGTAGAGATGGTGTGAAAAAGTTTTAGGTGGAGTCTCAGCCAATTAAAATCTCACCCATGGGTGAGTTTTTACCCTTACAGGTTAGTAGTAGGAGTAATCTCAAGTGGTAGCGATGACGCACATGTGTGAGGCTCCTATGAAAATCAGCGTTGTGTGTAACTACAACTCTTGGTGAGATGAAGACTTTTTGCCAACACTTTGCGACACCGAAATAAATAGGTCTGCTTTTGTTCCTCGTTTTTGTTTACAATACAATTAATATTCTTTATTGTCCACCATAGTAGTTACAGTATACAATGGAACTTAAAATTATGGACTTTCAGTGATTTCTTCCAGGTAACCACTAGGTAAAAAGAATAGATAATAGCAATTGCAGGTTAGGCAAACAAAATTTAAACTTATGACTCTTTTTAAAGAAAATTAGAAAACTGATTATTATTTACATCGAATTGAATTATTTTGATATGGTATGAATTACTTGAAATATTAATAGATAAAAATAAGTTGTAGGTACTTAGTGGTTTTTTTTTATGGTTAATTGGATACGCATTTGACCACAATCTCACCTGATGGGAAGTGACGATGTGTGTCGTTTATTTGGTCAAATAAATATTTTATATTCGATTGTAAGCAGAGGCGTTCAGCTTCAGAGTGGGAGACATGTTTGAGATTACCACTAAACAAGTGTGGAAACTCCCCTATAGGTGAGATTTTTTTGGACAAGTCTCCACCCAAGCCGAAACAGAAATTTAGGATAACAGCCAGTGGTTTATTATCACAATTGTAAGAGAATTTAAAGTTTCACATTAAATTCACAATTACTTATTGTGAAGAAACAACATAAAGACTAGCAGATTTTATTATTATTAAGAGCCCATAGTGTCTCACTGCTGGGCAAAGGCCTCCCTCATCTGTTTCCGGTCGTTTCTGTTCTTGGCGAGCATAAACCATCCCTTATTAAAACTGTCAAGCTCGTCTCTCCACTGTTTTCGCGGTCTGCCACGTTTGCGTCTGGCGGTTGTAGAAGTCCAAATAGTGGACGCATTTGCCCACAACTCGCACGGCATGCGGCCCACGTGACCCGCCCAGTCCCACTTCATAAGTTGCCGCTTTTTTCCCTACGTCAAAGATCCGAGTCCGTGAGCGTAGTGTAGCATTTCTGACGCGGTCGAACAGTTTGACTTCCAATATGCTACGTTCCATGCTCCTACACTAGCAGATACATTAGGGAAAATTATGACCCAATTTAATGTGCGGCAAAAACTAAATCAATGTACCTTTATTTTATAGGTCAACGCGTGCTCTGATGAACTCCGATTATAACTGGAAAAGTTTTTGTGATTTACAACGGCCCAGTAACCACCATTACAGTAGCGCCACCGGTTTTTAATTGCCAAATTATGCAAAAACATCGACTGCTTTACATAAAAGGTGGTATTTATGTCCTAAAATATGTTTCGGTGCTATTGTACCCTTTTTCCTAAGTAACTGTGTTGCTTCTTGGCCATAAATAAGAGCTGGAATTGGCGCATCTACTAGTGATCTATGAAAACCAAAAAACTTATTTCGTAAGATAAGATAATTTATTTGCTTGAAATGTAGTTACAAAAGTTTTCTTATTTTTGTTCTTATATTTTAGAGGGATTTTTACTACGGGAAAATGCCACCCTCATAGGACCTCCCCTCTTCCACAGAGCAAAAAGTGGTACCTATCTTATAAAACGCAGATGTATATATACTATCTACGCTTTATCCCCATAACAACCATTTGATATAGTGCCCTTAATGTTGTTGTTCCCTTCCCTCCCTTAATAATTAATAATAATAATAATTAAAAATAAGATGTTCCTTTAATAATTAGTTTCCCACATTCAGATTTCACAATAATGCAAATTTTGAATTTGCGAAAAATGTATCATGCGGATTTTGTTGGACATTATACCTTATAGTGTATCCTACAGGAGGTACCTAATATAGGAATCTATACAGGGTGTCCCTGGAAGTATGGATCAAATCGAACAGGGGCATGGGGAAGGTCATTCCCAAACTTTTTAACCCTATGAATGTCGGTGCCATTTTTGACGGTTCAAAAGTTATGATCAATTTTTTACATTTTCATATTATCGAATAGTGCTTATACAAAAAATTTTTTAAAAGAAAACTAGCAAAGCTATCAGCTTAATTTTTTAATTAAAAATAATTAATATTTTTTTTTTTTTCAGCTTAAGTTTGGGAATGACCTTCCCCATGCCCCTGTTCGATTTGATCCATACTTCCAGGGACACCCTGTATACATACATACACTCGAAGAACATAACTCTTTCTGTGACAGCCGAGTAAAAAGGTTATCGACACAACTGCGACAAGCTGACAAGGATAGGTTTCGGTAGTATTAATAATAAAAAAAAATTGTAGTAGTTAGTAGCGAAAGAATTACTTGACCGATTTTGTTGAAGTCTTACTAGTAGTGTTATATAAATATTCACATTCCAAACCGACAAAGTGTGGGTAGGGACTCAGGCAGCGAGTGTTCCGTACCGTTTTTGATGTAATAAAAACCATCCACGATATACAAACCTGATAATTTTCAGGCTTCGAATTAAATGGCTGGGACAAACGGACGGACATACGCAGAGGCGATTCCATATGTGTTCTGTTTTCCCAATTTTCATACTATGTTTGACTTTGTGATCTTCTCTTCTTATATTAATAACTTGAATCTTAACACTATTTTTCAACACAACAGTATCTCAAGTGTCAACTTAAGTCGATTTCAATCTTAAAACCGTTTCATTAGTGCAAGCTCAAGATACCATGTGTCCTACTTGAAACAAATGAATTCAATTTGAATCCGATCTTTCTTTTCAGATTCCATTGGCTATAACATAGAGGAATAACACTACGCTATAAGAATGATGTGATGATATTGCCGTAGGATCTCCCACGGTACCTACAACTAATAATTAGTATGCGTAGAACGACAGACATGTTGTAAAATATTGTCCATAGTTGTTTACTATCGTAGTACCCATTGGTAAGAGAAAATTACTAGCGCGTTGTTATGAATATTCGATTGTCAAATTGAATAGAAACCTATCGTAAACAGAGTTGTCGTACAATAACTATTCATGTAGGTATTTACAGTGGATAATTATTTTAATATATTTGCAGGGCTAGCCCAACTTACATGAGGAGACAAATTGCGGCTTAACAAATTTTCTCTCATCTTGTCACTTAGGCCCGTATTGATAAACCGTCCTCAAGATTGAGATGACCTTAAGTTGACGCTTAAGAATCTGATAAAAATAGTATTGAGACCGAGACGCGATCTCAATCTCAAGGTCGATTTATTAATACGGCCCGTAGACATAAGTTTAAAGTAAAGAGTATAATATTCTAACCTTTTCGTCGTAGTACATTTTTGAAATTGCATCATTTAAAAAAAGTAATGATAAGCATGATGTAAATACAAGAAATAAAGATAATCTTGCAATTCACATAAGTCGCTTCGTTACGTTTTTCAATAACGTCCCCGTTGATATACAAAATCTTTCTTTCTATAAATTTAAAGATACTAAAAACAGAAACTTATTGAGAAAGCATATTATAAAGTATCAGACATCTAGCTGATAATCATCCTTGAACATAACCAGCTCGTTCGCATGCCAGGCTATTTCACAATTAATAATTAAATTTGTGGCTTGTAATACAAAAACCTGGTTTTAAAAAGCAACCCTTCGTGTTTCTTGCTTGTTCTTCTCACGGGAAATTTCGTTTTGAACAAGCGGTAGCTTAAAATAAGTACAATCTGACTATTTTAAGTGTACCCTGTTTCCTACAACATAAAACATCTTTGACTTTGTCTATTCGTAGCACAACTTGACAGATTAGCGTCACATGATTGATTCCAGGCTCAAGGTCACATACATAGCTATCTCAACGGCGATATAATACGTAAGTCTATCATTTCATGGGCAGTGGCGTGCCCTGTATATAGGCAGAAAGGCAGTGCCTACCCTAGAACATTGTAAGCTTTCCTCGAAATGCATTGTCAAAACAGATTATTCATACTGATACGAATAGAAAATATTCTAAACAGTTGCGAAGATTGTTGAATGAGTATGTTATTACTTTGTAGTTCTTTGTATATTTTCCCATTTAATAGCAAATTTTATCATTCTGCTTACTGAATTGGGCTAAGTTGTGCTGCTAGTGTGCTGGTTTTGATTAAGCCCCAAATCAAAAAGGGTGTTAAAGTTTGAAGCCTATGTTTGTCTAGGTATACCTATGTATATGACATGGACTTGGCCGATTATTTTAAACTGTTGACTAAGTCTATTCACCTACCTTCTTTTACTCTCTTGATAATTTGTCACGTTGCAATTGCAATGCTCTTAGGATGATTAGAAGAAATCTCTAAATGCGATAAGAGGGCCTTTTTACCAAATTGTGTATATCAATTATATTGTTATTTGTGCTGTACAATAAAGTGTTTACAAATAAACAACTGACTGACCATGTTGAATTTCGCTACACGACTTCCCGTTAATATAAAAAAAAAACTTCCCGCACCCAACTTGTTTTACGGCACATTTATATTGTCGTCTACCAAACCAAAGCACAAACAAAAATTCCACGTCCAGGCTAATATCACAAATATTTTCAGCCCAATCTTTCCCGTCTCATATAAATACTTCACATAAAATATGACTTTTGCCGCCATCTTTAGTGACGAAATTGCCCTGGCGAATACAATTTCCTTTAATACGTCAAATCTATGCAAATATGGCCGCTAACAGAGTTAGACGCGCGGTAAAGGATGCTAATTCCTCACAACTTTCGCCAACTTACATATTCATCGCATCACAGTGTCAAGTTGGAATTAAAAATATATCCATATTTTAAGTACTTAATAACTTAGTTCTTATAATGATGGCAGTTTTATACAAAACAAATAGGTACAAAATACGTACAAACTCATCTAGAATGAAAACTATGTGATCGATATGATTGCATTGGTCCACGAAAAATATTTAACAAGAATTAGATCTATAAAGGATGTACTCGCAGGTGTGTCAGGATCGTGGCAAGTAGAATTTCTGTATGTAATTAGATTTATAGGTATATTATTACAAGGTAAGGAGTAGGTTCGTCTGTATGTATTTTTTTTATGTATGTTCAACCCTATTTTTTTGATGATTGATTTTTTGTTGATAAGGCTTATCATCCCATATAATGCACGAATAGGTCGAACCTTATACAGAAGTCGGTTGTTTTGCCAATGTTTTAGTTTAGATCCTTTGTGTGGATTCATAAAAAGATTTATAATTTAAAATAGGTCGCCTATTTGTCCAACTTCAATAATTGTCATTTATGGGGTTGACTCGTCATTTAAACTAAGCAGACAATAGATATATAATAACATCTGTCAACGTTCAATAGATCGACAACGGTCGCAGTGATACAGGTCTCCGAGACCTGCAACAGCCACAAATACAACCAATACCAACTCAGGTTACGTGATAAGAAAAGACCTTTTAATTCCGACAAGCCAAAGTGAACATTGGTAGATTCAGTTGGTGAACTCTGTTTGCGGTCGCAGTCGTATACATACATACAAAGCTAAATTAACTAATTATGACATAAAACTAACCATCAAGTCAACCGCACAACCACAATCCACTATCTTATCTTAAACAACTAGAACAAATATGGTATTACCACTGCTGCTTAGCCGCAAACATTGCTAAGCAGGTGGACATTTAAAAATGCCCAATCAACTAAATTGAGTAAGCTAAAAATCACCCCTCACTGTGAAACAAAAATTTTGTGTCGAAAGCGCACGTAAGTGATTGGCTGCAGAAGCTGAGCCCCGGACGGTTGCCATGGCAACGTCGATTATAAGCCACACACTCGATCCCGGCACATCGGCAATATACAAAAACATTTTAACTATTACAATATACTACCTATATACCTACTAGTTTACTGGAAGCCGACTTAAAATTATATATAAAATCAAGGTGATATTACTTTATTATATCCACGTTGATCTCTTTCGTTATTTTTACTTGACTGAACCAGACAGGACGGTAATGTTTTTCGAGTGTATGTATGTACCTCCTGTAGCCTAAACGGACTGACCGATTTTGGAGTTCGATTCGTCTTCATCCCCAGAGTGTCGGACAATAACAAATGCGCCGCAAAATAAAAAATGTGCAATTAGGTTTTTTGGTTTAAATACTTAAACAGCTATTTATTTACAGTACTATGCCTACTTATACCCCTAGTGAGAGAAAGCTGCTCCTGAATAGTAGAAATATAAAGGTTGATTTATACAACTTACTAGGTATTAGGTAGCCTTGAGAACCCTTGAAATGCTGCTGTCAATTACCTGTAAAGAAAAAACAACACGATTAATTAAGGGCATTACAAAGGAAGTAGGACAATCGATATATAGCGAATGCACTTAGTGAAGCAGTCGCACGTGTTCCGAATGCCACGTTAAATAATCGTTCCTGGAGTCAGACCGTTCGGTATTGTTTATGAAGTCGATGGACTGTCCTGCGTCCTTGTCATATCGTAACACAATGACCAGGACCGACAGCGCATTTGACCATGGCTTTGGGTTAGGTGGTAGAGCCCCCAGTTGTTGGTGTATACAAGAGTGGGTTAAAAACACTGACTGTCAGGTGGCCACAGTCGAAGACAAATCCATCAATCCCCAACAGTGGGGATATATAAGGACGATGATAGTACTTAACGATTGTTTAGGTTTTTTTTTATGCACAACGGGTTTGTACTTGACCTCAATCACACCTAATGTTAAGTGAAAGTTATGTTAAGTGAAGTTACGTTGACATAGACACAATCTAAACATCAATTAAATATAAGCCAATTAAGTAGCTTATTATAAAACTAAACAATGCAATTACTATTTCATTAAAACGAGAAATCCTTAGAAAAATTTATTTTATTAACTGTAATTTTCAACAATACCGGAAAAAAATTGACAATGTTGACCTTACACACTAAAGTAGTGTGTGAAAGCAATTTCAGATAACGCACCTATAGATAGGCAATGTATATAAATATATGTAGCAAGCAGATGGCTAAATTGGTCGATGAATTGAATGTCTGTGGATCATTATATGTGGCCAACCACATAAGTAAGGATAAAGGGATAAACGTGTAATGCAAATCTGGCCAATAGATTTTCTAGAAGGGTAAAATTTCTCAGACTGTGGTGGCGCCAGGCCACAACTTTTAAAGGCAAAACTACTACCATATTCACAAGGTTATACACAAAAAAAAAGAGAAAATAAGCTTTAATTAATTGACTTAATTTGTGAATGAAATGAAATAACTATTGTGTTTATTTAAGCTATGAAGAGCTTATCCGCGTGCGCCAGCCGGCTGACTGTAGGCGGGTAAGTATTTCGTGGCCCGCTTGCCTGGGTTTGGCCGCCATTGGTCTAATGGACAGACATATCGAGTCACCATTACTTCTAGGGCACTTATGTGGTACCAAAATTAGCGATCGAACGCAATTTTTTTTATGTGGTACGGCTGCAGATCTGCAACGTTTCTTTAGTTTGTGTTAGATTCTTTTGCATTCTGTGGGCAGCACAGTTTCCTATAATGAGTGAATACTACATAAAAATTATTTAATTTTATTCCTATTAACTGATGACGCCGCTCTTGATTACGAACAACTTTCCCCAAAGAACCCATGGTCGAATACGATCAAAAAATTTTCGATTACCCATATAAAATAAACCACTCTGAAACCACGTTTAGTATGGAAGTCCAACAATTTTCGGCTATGGATCCTAGTGGAAAATTGTCACCAGTAACCAGGAATTATACGAATTAAATTTCACCCTGTATACATGTTCTACATTCATTATATTTTTTGGAATTTTCTAAGCTTTTAGAGATAATCTGGAGGCCAGAACTTTAGAAGCGTTTCCACGATATATACTAAAAATGGTACGATTTAGTTAGAGAGATAATTTCGTATTTAAGCTATGAAATTTGACTTCATAATAGTAGCACCTCCCTATTAATAACTGCACAGCAGTGGTCGTAGCAAAAACAATAAAATGTCCGTTTTACTAACGAACTCCATCCGTCGGGAGATGCAATTAATTCTGACGCCATGCTCTTTAGAATATGTCCAGTTTAGTTGGAATAAATGGCTGTATCTATTAATCTATCTAGATAGTTCAAAGTTCAAAAAACTGGGCATAGTTTAACGTCAAAGTTTGTTGTCATAGATGGCAAAGGCAAATCAAGCTCAAATAATTATACAAATACACTTTATTGCACAACAGAAAAGAAAATACAGTTTCAGAAAAGTGGTACTTAAGAGATAAAAAGAACACCAACTTAACTAAAATGAGAAATACCAAAGCAACGAATTGACTAATAGAAATCACAATCTAGAAATTACCCGACTGAATAGAGAGCAAAAACTGAATACTTAGTTACAAAAACAGCCGTATCTAATACAAAAGTTTCGAAAACCGGAAGATAAAGACGGTTGACGGCGCAACAAAAAATGAATCCAATAAAATTGAATGGTGAAAACGTATTATCTAACTAGGAGTGACTGCAGTGCGATACCGACTTAGAGCGAGTCGTGATTATGAACGGTTGGTTTAAATTACGCACTAAAACACATATATACCGACAAACATAAAATTAAATAAGATACGTAGGTAATAATTTAATAGGCCCTTAAAATTATATTGTATGAAGTTTTTATATTATTAGAATTAGGTATTTTAGCACTATGTTACACAGACGTAAAAAGTGTGCTTAGTGGCTAATTCACATATGAATTTTTTATTTTTAAGATCTTTTTCTTTTCGTTATCGCACTCTCAAGTAGGTAACAGCAGTTTTTTTCTTTTTTTCCTGTTTTTTTTTCTCACACATAAGTGTATGTGGGAACGCGCCTGACTGCTGTTTTATTTTGAAAACCTAAGTGAGAGAGGGGTTGCGCTGAAAACCAGCGCTGTCAATTGCCATAAGACATATTGGCAGCAAATGCTGACGCCCAATCCCTTTGCCACAAATACATTTAATTATGCAAAATGTTATACCTTACGAAATTTTCTGTATTGGTTGGCAATAAATACTTTTCTTTCTTTCAAAATTCAGTTTTGAAGTAGGCTTAATAATGATTGAACCGCCAAAATTGGCAAAACAACCGATCTCATTAAGATTCCACTCTATCTGTGGAGTGCATCATGAGATCTTAACCAAATGTATATGGAACCACCCTGGATCACCAGGATGTTCCCATATATCCAGAGTTTACCAAACTCTATCAAAAAAAAAAACAATCATAAAAATCGGTTCATTATTGACGAAGATATGGGTACCTCCTCTTTTTTGGGAGTCGTTTTAAAAGGGTCGTTAGGCTTCCATGTATATTTATTTATTCCATGCATCTATTAAATATTTTCGCTGCATTATCAACTCGTTTATTACCGATACTACTTTATAGTCTCACATCTCAACTTTAGAGTTTAAAAAAAATTGCCCATTTGAAGCAGGTTGAAGACGAAAGTAAGTTTTATGAGTAGTTAAGAAATATAAGTAGTTAGACGAAAACTATAAAGTTACCAAACTTTTTAGTTTTTGACGAATTTAGTCATTTTTTTTCGTCAAATCAAAAAGTCCATTTTTTTATGCATAACGGGTTCGTACTTGACCTCAATCACACCTGATATTAAGTGAATAATTTGTATGTACTTCAATAAAAAAAAAGGTTTGACATACATTCTGCAGTCAGAAATCTTCATTGAAGTATGAAATAGGTTTTCCAGATAGATTCGAATAAAGTAGAGACAATGTATATAATCGATTAAGTTTTAACTCAAATATTTCCTAGGTAATAAAATAAAATCTAAATTCGATTAAAACTAGGAAGTTAGTTACTTAATTACGATTATGAAAAATTTGTGTTTTATGTAATCTAAGTAATTAGTGCCTCGTAATGTTAAATAAGTAATGTAATCTAAGTAATGTTAAATAACACCTGTTAGTTTATTTTGTGGCATTATGTGTTCAATGGGGTTGTGTGTATGTGTCTTGGTCCGGTCGCAGCTGAGTAATAATAATAATAATAAATAAATATTTCGGACACTTACACCAGTCATCTAGTCCCAAACTAAGCAAAGCTTGTGCTATGGATACTAGATAACGGATAAACATACTTAAATATTTATATAAACATCCATGACTTGGGAATAAATGTTCATATTCATCACACAAACATTTACCCCTCGTAGGATTCGAACCCGCAACCGTTGGTTTCGCTGACAGGATCATTATCCACTACACCAACCGGTCGTCGTACCGTAATGCGTGGCCTGGCCACTTTTGCGTGCAGTTTTTTTTTATTTTAAAGACTAATGAGAGGTTAGGTTCTTAGCCATGTTTATAGAAATCGGTTTAAACTGTTCCGAAGATATATTTAGCATTAAACATAGTTTGTTTCGTGTATCTGGATAATATAATCATTTGTTTTTCCCGGCGTTTTCTAAATGTTCAATTTATAGCTTTCTGATATGTCAGTTTACAATCCCGTCTGTCTGTTTATGGCATGGGATCACATCGACAGTTACTGGACATAAGCCTCTCCCATGGAGCGATTTGCATTGCTGTTCACGGGCGAATTAGCCGTAATCGGAACGCTGCGCTGGGCAGACGGGTTGGCGATCGCAATTTTCTCCGCAGATGGCAGCTCCGCACTAGGCTCCCGACACTCCATACGGCCACCAGCGCGGAATAGACTACTACTACTACATAAAACACATAACGTGTGTTCACGTGCCAAATGTGTGCGTGAACTATGTAGGGCACGGCGTTTACTGCCTGATTGACTGCCTCGTCACAGACAATAAATTAGCGGTTGAGTGTCGCTTTTTTACGTAGTATAGTAAGTATTCTTTTTCCGCACTAATGAGACTGCTGCCCATCACTGGTCTACTCTGTAAAACTCACGATCGTTTAGTCGCCTTCTACGATACTCACGGGAAGGATAGTAGCTCTAATTAACATTAAAGGATCCATGAACATTCTATGAAACGATGAACGTGTGATCCCTCGATTGATAGATCTATATGAGGCAATAAACGTGATGATTACAAAAATTGTGACTATAGATACCTATTCAATTCAATAACAAGAACGCTTGGTGTACTTCTACAATCACTCAAAAATTGCGCTTAAGATGAACATGGATAAAAAGAAACCAAACCCTCATAACCATACGAGTCAATAAATGATATGATATGAAAGTTATGGCGACATCCTGACTACACCAATACCAGTTGGGAACTTCATTCTCGAAGTTGTAAGCGAGTATGTATATTTAGGACAAGAGATCCGACTAGACAGGTCCAAATTCGAGAGAGAGACCAATCAATGAATCCATCTCAGATGGTCAGCGTTCGGGCAACTGCTCCACGTCGTGTCGTTCAAAATCGAATCAGAAATGAAGAAATCTGTAGGGGAACGAAGGTCACTGATATTGCCCAGCGAATTAGCAAGTTGAAGTGGTAGTGACCAGGGCACATAGCTTGAAGAACTGATGAGCGGTGGTGCATAAAGTTCTCGAGTGGAGACCACGAAGGTGGATAGACGACCTGACAAAGGTCACGAGAAGTCGCTGGAAGCAGTCCGCTTCCAACCGGTTACCCTGGAATTCTACGAAGGAGGCCTATGTTCAGCTGTGGAAGTCCTGTGGCTGATATGACGATGAAAGAATATATATATGTATATATATAAATTTGTGTGTGTTATGTAGTCAATAATATATTATATGTTTAAGTGCAGTTAAATTATCTAGTTATAGTTGGTAGGCTTAGTTTATGTATTTTTATCTTTACGTTATATTTTTTACCAACTATAAAATATACCCGTATTGCTACTATTTGTGCAAACCTCACCTACTGGTAGCTTGTATCTTTACCCTAAGGTTTGCCTGGAAGAGATCGCTGTTAGCGATAAGGCCGCCTTTTTGTGCGATTAATGATGTACGCTGTATTCTTCATGTAGCTTTTGTTAATTGTGCAATAAAGAGTATTTGATTGATTGATTGATTGATTGAAAGAAATCCTACCTGCTTTCTACACAGGATAATTTCTACAAGCCGTGGGTAGTTTGTATGATGGACCTGCCTGTACTAGGTAAATGATAGATAAACACCATCGCTAAAACAAACATGATTCAATAACCTACATTGCCAAATGATTAATATAGGAAATTACCATTAGGTAACTAATTCATAACGCATAAGCTCTAACTCGGTATAGTTTAATTAAATAAATTAGTCATTATTTATTTACTGATTTATTGTCAGTCATGTTGCGTCAGCAAATGGGTAATGGATGAATAGCCGTACCCCTACATAACTCGAAGTTACTGTGAAATGTCAGTTTGATTTGAATTTATCACATACATTAATCCTCCATTGGGATCTTTACGGGTATACAGAACATAAATAAAGCGATTGAATAAAAAAAATTATCGTTCAAGCGCCAAATCGCCTTCTGTTCTGAGGTAACAGTTTCAGTGGACGCATGAGACTGACGCGACAGCTGACAGCCTGACTTGCGCAATGGCACCTACTCGCCGCAATTACTCTGTTAAAATAAAGTGGAGCGCGTTTCATGATTGGCGTAATCTTGTTTTGACACTATCGATCACCCAATTGGTTAATTTTTAATCTCGAAAGCCAGTCGCGTCTTAAACCAACTTTAAAAATTAACTCTTGATTGCGTTTTGGTAAGCAACGCTTAAAAAGTTCTTGGAGATAGTCTATGCTTTGGTAAGTCGGTCACGCCAAGTCGGAAGCCTATACAGCCTAGGTTAATGTGACACGATCTGCGTGTGAGCTCAACAGTGTCACAATCATGCCTCATGTTAGGTGAGGATGAGATTGAAGGCGGCAGTAACTTATGGAAATCTGGTAAAAAAATAAAAGTGCATACACATATGATATATTTAAGTACATGATACGTTACGTTTGTCTATCGATCTATGTAATTATATTTACATGTAAGTTTATGAAATGTTATTCACGTAGTTCGTATCTATATTTAGTACGGCACAACCTGCCTATTTCAAATATAATTGTCGTTATCCCCGGTTGTCTGGAAAAGTGATAAAGTCCTTCGATTGTATCCATGTTCTACTCTTACCAACGTTCTGTAAAATGTATTTTGTAATACATATTATGTAAGTAAGTAATGTAAGTGTATATGTATTGTAAGCATAGACTTAGCAGTTACAATTTACACTAGGTAATGTTCTACGTCCAAATTATAAATAAATAACCTACAAAGGTATAGGTAGTCAGTTTCCCTACCGTTTGTTGTGCTTAGGACAACACATTCTAGTAATTAAACAATATGTGCAATAAAGTTACCTGCTTTATATTGAAATCATAAATAAATATCCTTGTACATGCACCCATGCCATCTAGTTCCACATTAAGCAACTAAAGGCTTGTGTTGTGTATACCAGATGGTTGATATACTACATAAATACTTATTTTATTTTTATTACATATTTAAAAAATCCATATTCATCATACAAACATATGCCCTTAGCGGGATTAGAACCCGCGACCTTCTGGTATAGTGGTCAGAGTTTCTAACCACTACACCAAACAGGTCGTCAAAATATATATGAATAAATATATAAAATACTTTATGAATTTATCATCTTAGCTCATCCAGCAGCAAAGTAACTTCTAAGTAAATGTGAACTTTCATTAAGTATTTTATCAGGTAGCGACAGAGCCCAACGACTCAGTTCAATGACTCTGGCCGCAAAGTTGCGAGCGTGGGCTCAGTCCTATCTGATGCCTATCAGAGCATTCGAGCGAAAGAATGCGGGTACTTCTGAGAACACACCTCGTGAGTAGGTAATTACCTATTCTTTGGCCTCGCTTCGGACAACACTTACTTTGCAAACGCTATAGGTAGTTAGTTTTTAAATAAATGTTTCCGTAATTAATTACTTATTCTACACCCTGTAACGGTTAAGTGTAGTCATATTTTAAGGGCTTGTTCTACCCATCAATACGAACAACTTTTACTATGGGGGCAACTTCGAAATCGCGAAAAAAAAAATGAGCTGTTCCATAGAAAATTTCAATAACCTCCCGATGCAATGTATGAAAGAGCTGATTTTTTTTTCGCGATTTCGAAGTTGCCCCCATAGTAAAAGTTGTTCGTATTGATGGGTAGAACAAGCCCTTAAAATATGACTACACTTAACCGTTACACCCGTATAAAAAAAAATAGTTTAATAGTTTTGAAATGGGCATTTTAGAACGATTTAATTAATCTGAGATTGCATTCAATCAAGAATAAGTGTGAAGTAATCGGAGTCTACTTCTTTGTGGTTCATCCTGGGTAGCGGATTTACCAGCTCTATAGACTGGGCAATACGGACAATGATTCAGACTTTTATCGGTCCGCTGGGCATTCACCTTCAGAGGCTCTGAAGCAGGATGCTTTGGGAGGCCCCAAAGCATCCTGCTTCCGTAATACCTACCTAGCAAAAAGCCCTTCTCCAAGCAATTTGATAAAAGGGATGAAGTACCTACAATTATCTGTTGGCCGAACAATATAAAAAATCAAGAAAGTTTTGTTAATCAATACACAGATGATCTATACTAATAAAACTACTTCAAGACCGACGGGCTGACCCGTTAACGCAGAGGCCACCTCCATAGACCGATGTTGATGAAATTTGGATTTTATGAAATTCGCACGGGAATAAGAAAAACGTGATCAGTGCGGGTAACACCGCGGGGCGTCCTTTAGTAACAGAATACTGTATATACTGAAAAGACATACTTTGACCTTCACTATTTCGCTCTCTTTTGTCCCGATCTTGCTCTGCAGCTGTAGGTAAGTTACTCTTGAGCAAAGTGAGGGAGATAAGAATAGTAAAGGTCAATTTCCTATATACATCCAGGTATTAAGGAGTGTGACCATCATAGAAACACGAATAAATAGGGCAGTAAGTTCCTCATACTGGATAGAATAGGACCAACCCTCTCGTCCCATCGTAAAAAGCGACTCGTGAGCATAACAGCATTGACAGCTGCAGCGGTCTTGCGATTACCAACCCGTTTAATAATGTTTAGGGAAAATCCTTCTATGGAATGCGTGAAAATCGGCGGTGATTGCTTTCCATCAGGTGACCCGCATGCTCGTTTGCCGCCCTCTCATATAAAAAAAAAAAAAAAAAAAAAAATCGCAACAGTATGTGGTGTGAAGGTCACTCCGGCTTCACTTGGATAGCTATAACGATTGTAGCCTTATTAGTTATAATGAATTTACGAGTATTATGAAAATGAAGTACCTAATCTGCATATGTTTGCCTTACACGCTTTTAAGCGACCGAAAGCCAATATATTTATGTAAGCTATGGTTATGGTTAAAACGATAGGTATTTAGTTCGTTCGATACATCGAAACAATCGATATAGGCGAGCGATATAGTTAATATGAATAAGCTCTTAAAATAAAGATTAAAAAAAAAAGATAAAGCTGTTCGAGCCACATGAATCGAATTCTTGTAGTTGAAATATTCGACAGGGCAGCGCCAAGTACTCGCAGCCGACATACACTATTTCATTTATAGATGTATTTTGACTTTTGATATTGATTCTTGGTCACATATAAAAACAAATAAGTAAATAAAAAAAATTCTTGTTAAGAATTCTTAATAAAATATTCTATAATTATAACAATTTCAATAATCATTAATCATTGTATGTACCCGCACAAATCCTTTCGAGCCATGTGATTTCTAAGACCAATCTTTTCTTCCTGTGGCTGATGTAAAAGTTAGACCACTGTTATGTTGGTCTATTCTGTTGAATAGACCAGTGATGGACACCTGTTATTGGTCCGGAGTTAAAAAAAAATCTGCGATGACCAAGCCGCTTGCACAGCGTGACGATTAGGTTAAATTCTTGTCGTCGTAGTAGCTGACTTTTATCGTCTGTATATATGTGTGTGTACAAATCATCAAAAACAGAAAACGTTTCACTACCAAATTAATTTGGATATTTGTATTCGACGACACGATGATTTCATCAAAACCATAATAGAACCGAGAATAAGCTACATGCAGCAAATAAAAGAGAAGTTGAACGTCGTGTCGTATCAGGAGGTCAGGAAGGCGGAGAGCAGAGAGATATGGAAAAATCTCCACCGACAAGAGCATGGCTCTTAAATCAGGTGTGTGTGTGTGTATTCGATGATTTACCAGTCGCTCGGTATAAACAAAAGCAATAAACCCACATTAGATTAACAGCTACGTTTTCTATACTGAATTTCAACAATTCGCTGTAAAACTACATAACTTATCCATCAACATTAAATAATACATCTGCAAAACAAATAACAATTAAACGTTTTAATTGAAACTCTTAACGCGCTTCCAGTGCAAACAGTGTAAGTAATTAGACCTGGCAGGATATTGCAACATGCTTTATTAATAAACATATACGTCCGTCCGTTGGCAGACGTGTGCTGATTGGACCGTATTCACACCACATTTAAAAGGTCAGTGGTTCTCAAAGTCTGTGTAACAAGTTACCGGTATTAGTCAGCGAAAATATGGAACTGAAGAAATAGGTTTTTTATGCACAACGGGTTCGTACATGACCTCAATCACACCTGATGTTAAGTGAAGACCTGCTTTAGTCTGTATTAACACAAAATTACGATAATTGGCGAATGATTCCTAATATCTTTTGTCTATCCAGTAACTCGCGGTTCAGCCAATCATTTATGAAAACGTACACATCGTTCATAACCTGTGGAGCTGAATATAGGTAGTTACTTAGATATTTTTCTTTTTTTTTCATGCACAACGGTTTAGCACTTACCTCAATTACACCTGGTGTTAAGTGAAGATGAGGCCGAAGGTGTAAACGTACTGACCTGGAAAGCCCATCTCATTTGGTGGACTGGCTATCTTATCTGTGACAACCGGAACACAACAATGTTATTAACATTGCTGCTTGGCGGCAAATTTAGATAATTTATATAAGCTAGCCAGGCGGACAAGTAAAATGCCCTACCACCAACCAAACCGCGTACTAAACATGTACCCCGCTGGGGATCGAACCCGCGACCTCCGATTCGTAAATCCTATGTTGTTTACATTGAGCTACGGAAGCGGTTAAAGATATTTCAGAGTATTATGGTTTAGTTGGTATTGGTAACAGCTACAAGTTAAGAATTGAAACCTTTTAAAAAATTAAAGTGTAGAGGTGTTATGTGTAACTATAAGGTTTTTTTTTCATTCGCATCGATTCGATATCGATGATCTGTCAAAAATATTGTGTTGTAGGTTATTTTCGATATAGAGACCAGTTTACGAAATATTAACCTTTCAAGTGGTTTTTCGGAATTATTGTTTCCAATTAAACCGCTATATCTGAAAATCATAAACTCCTACTACTAATGTTACCTAGGTATTTAACGAAACTGAAAGATTATCACAGCTAAGTAAACTCTACTAATTTACGAGGAATAGTCGATCAACTTATGAGATGTAGTTGGGTCTGTAAAAAGTTCATAAAAACTTTGAATAATATTTATATTCCGACTACTACACCCTACACCTTATTAGGGTTGTCTCTTTTAAGTTAATAATAAATAAATAAATAATAAATATCCTTAAACATACACACAGCGCCATCTAGTTCCACAGTAAGCAACTATAGGCTTGTGTTGTGCATACCAGATGGTTGATATACTACATAAATAAATTTTTTCTCTGTAAATAAGTTCTTATTATAAATGAAAACGTACATAACTCGGGTACACATGTCAGTATTCAGCACACAAACATATGCCCCTAGCGGGATTCGAACCTGCAAACTTTTGGTTTAGTGGTCAGAGTTGCTAAACACTACACTAAGCAGGTCGTCGTTTAAATCCAATAAAATCCTGTAGGTACTTAATATTGAGAATCACTGCTCCTAACCTATAAAGATCGCGATTTTACACTCTTGCGCAGAGCAGCCAAGGCTGCTATTGCTGCAATCGGCGGGAGCGGAGATTTCGAGTATAATCTCGCACGGCCATCCAAGGGTATATAACGAAGAGTGCATTTACACGCCCCGTGAGCACGATTTTGACGTAGGTACCTACCTGCCAGTTTTGATTGGATTACTTCTTAAGAGGTTTAGTAGAAACTTGTTTTATTTGATCAAAAACTCTGTTCGAAGTATTATAGGTTCCTATATTTTAAATTAACTTTCCGTCCGCGACTTCGCCTGCGTGGAATACCTTTATCGCGGATATGTTTAAATTGTTTATCCCGCGTGAACTACTCACTTTATCGGGGTAAAAGTCTCCTATGATTTAATCTAGGGTATGTTCTACCTATATTTAAAATTACATCCAAATCCTTACATTCGTTTCGCCGAGATTGAGCGACAAATCGACATCTAAACTATCGCATTTATAATATTACTTAGATAGTTATTCATACGGAGAAGTTTGATTCCACAAATATGTATACGACAACGACCGATTGGTGCAGTGGGTAGTGACTCTGCCTTCGAAAGCAACGGTTACGGGTTCGATCCCGTTAGGAGTAAATGTTTGTGTGATGAATCCGAACATTTATTTCCGAGTCAGGGATTTTTATGAAAATATGTATGTAAGTTTATCTTATCTGATATACATAATACATGCTTTCCCTAGTTTGGGACTAGATAATTGGTGGAAGCTCTAAAATATGTAATATTATGGAAATCTAAGGGGGATGAAATCTATGATGAGGATGATATACCAAGACCTATGTTCCATTTAATCATATATGGTAACAGTATATTTGAGTTGACTCACAACACTGTTATGGAGTTAAACATAAAGTTAGAGCCATATATGTTAAGATAGGACTTCCTTAAGAACACATCTTCTCGTCTAAATATGTTAACCTGCCTAGTTACGTGTTTAACCGACGACTTGAACTATTAACAGACGTTCCGATTTGGCTGGCGACAGCCAAATTGGGGCCGACATGGCAACCATTCAGGGGTTACTCTCTATGAAAATTGCTTCGGACGGCCCTAACTTCGGACTTTTTTTTTGCAGTTTGCTGTGTCAATAATTATTTTACTTTTGTTGTATATAGTTGGACATCACAAGTTAGTACGGGATGCAAGGAACGTCTGAAGTTATGCAAATAAAGGATTCTTAGCAAAAGAAAAAGTCCGAAGTTACGACCGTCCGAAGCTAGACAGTAGACCCCCTGACATTGCCACAGACGTTCCGACGGTCTGCAATCCCACCGTCAGTTGCCCAATTTGTCGGATGCGCCGGCGACACGACCACATCCAACCAGTAATAATAATAATTATGTTCGACAAACCCCTCTACACACGTGTCGTTTTGGCCGTGGTTGGATGGTCGCAGCCAGCCAAATCGGAACGGCTGTTAATACTATCAAAAGAGTTTGCGCGTGCTTTATTGACAGTGGAGTCTTTCATTGATTAGAAAATTTTTAGGTTTTTTTTTATAGAAACCTTGATTCGATAAACGAAAAATTAACCAATAGTTATTTGAAATAAGTACATATTATGTATCGTGTAAAGCAGTACCTAGTTAACACACTGCTGTCTCGGTCGTCACAACACATGTCGCCTGCGCAGGTTACCGACCTGACTTAACATGGGAGCTGTTTGAGAAAGATAACGAGGTTTCATTACACTGTCTGTCTGTAGGTGATTATGAATTTTGTTATTAGGTCAACCCCGATATTGCTGCACAAACAAATCCATAAAACAATATCTATAATGTTCATTTAAAAAGAATATTTATTTTACAAACAACATTCGTCCAAATACCTTATCTCGGTTCTATTTCATATTATTCCGTTTTACTGTTTACAACATTATTAATAAAATCTCAATAGAGCTTTATTTGTGTAATAAATGTGTCCAATGGCAATTTTCTTTTTGGTTGGGCCCATTCTTCCGTGAAAAGTGATGTAATGGGAGAGACGTACTCGTATGTCCAACAGTGGACTTCTATTTCCGCTCGTCCAACGACATCGCTTATTTCCATAGAATACAACGCGGTTTCGCATCTCACCGTACCGCTTACCACCCATTAGGCTTTCACATCCACATCGTATAAAAGTCCACTATTGAACTTCATTCTCTCCCAAGGAGCAAAAAAGAATTAGCGCTAATCACCATTCTGCCACACAAACACGCCTTTTGGTTTACTGATCAGATTTTTTGGGGAGCTCCGGACGCTGCTATCACCTTTTACGACACAGAATGATTTTCATTTGTTTCATAAATTAATCCATAAAAGACCCGGAAACTGGGGTGGCAGTATGTTTATTTAGAGAGCACAATATATAAATTTTATCTCTACGTCTGGTAAGGTGCCAACACTTTTCTTCAGCTGACGCCAGTTACTAATACTGGAAGGGTGTCGAGGTCGATCGATTAGGCATTGCCGCTTCAGTGACCTTGACCTCATCTAATGAACTTAGTTTCTTTTAACCATTGTTCAAATAAAGCTACTTTTATAACAAAATCTATATAACACGGCCGTCACCTGATAAGTAAAAATAGGTACCTATAGCTAGGGTGTACCCTGTCCTTTGCAAACTTATCATTGAGTGCCAGTGGCGTTATCAGTCTTGTGATAGATTTAAATTTCTTCGAGTTTGTCTTAGTTAAGGTTATCAGGTTAGCACAGTTAACTTGGTAGTCTTTCAAACTGAGAAAACAAAAATGAAAATACTAAGGTAAGTCGCTTGAATATTGATAATCCCTTAATTAATACGGCTGCATTGTATTAATTGCACTTATCTATTCCGATTTTTTTTTTTTTTTTTTTTTATTAAATACTGGATTCGCGTTTGGCCACAATCTCACCTGATGGAAAGTGACGATGTAGCCGAAGATGTATCACGCGCACCCAGTAAATGCCTATTCACTCTAGACTTGAAGATCCCAAGGTTGTAAGTGTCGGGAAAAACCGACGCGGGCAGTTCCATACCTTAGCAGTCCGCATTATAAATGACGAAGCAAAGAGCTTAGTGCGGATGTTCGGTATGTTGACAACATATGGATGGAAACCCCCCCCCGCGCCTGGTTGTCCGAAGATGGAAAGGGGACGGTGGAATAAGATCATGCAATTCCATCGCACACTCCCCGAAATGTATCCTGTAAAACACTGAAAGGCAAGCGACCCTACGGCGGTGTTCAAGGCTTTGCAATTTGCCGGTGACCGTTGAGTCATCGCCTATGAGATTTGTGATAATTCAACAACATAAACAGATCATCCAATCCTCTAACCTATCCATAATTTTCATATAAATAGTTACTTGCGTAAAATCATCACTCCCAAAGTTTTTAATTAAGTAGTCGGTCGATATTCTCACCAAACGAATGTATTACACTACGCGGTGAGTAACATTTCACTAGAGAACAATATATTATCGGCCACAGGTGTTGCACACACACGCAATACTCACTAGGGTTTGCAACAATTGGACTTTTATTAACCCAGCAATAAAATTACATAAAATATGCGTTTATTTTTATGTACGACGGGTTCGTACAGATGAGGTCGAAGGTGGACGCGTACTAACCCGGAAACCCCAACATATTTGGGGGACTGGCTATCTTATCTCTGACAACCGGAACACCACAATGCTATTAACATTGCTGCTTAGCGGCAGATTTATCTAAGATGGTAGTAGCTAGTCAGGTGGACATTTAAAATGCCCTACCACCAACCAAACCGAGTACTTAAACATGTACCCCGCTGGGGATCGAATACGCGACCGCCGAATCGTAAACACGATGGTGTTTACATTGAGCCACGGAGGCGGTCAAATTACTGGTCAATCAGCGCAGTCCTTGG
Source organism: Oegoconia quadripuncta (assembly GCA_949316235.1). Lineage (NCBI taxonomy): Eukaryota > Metazoa > Arthropoda > Insecta > Lepidoptera > Autostichidae > Oegoconia > Oegoconia quadripuncta. The sequence goes on from OX438758.1 coordinate 12,942,161, forward strand.
ACTTGCAATAGTTGGACTTTGGCGCAGGAGTTTCCGAGAAATGGTATTTAACCATCACAATAAAAAACAATTTAGATTAAAATTTTGAAAATTTCAGAAGTCGTGAAGATCTTTGCGGGAACGGGCGGGACAAAGAAGCGAACCAATCACCGTTTGACAGTTTGTTAAAAAAAAATTGTTTCTTCAACAAGAAAGTCAATACCCGAAAATAGATAAAAAGTTTATTGCATAAACTGGCACACATACAAGAGAGAAACATAAATACTACATTAACAAACAACAAACAAACATTCATGAAAACAACAAGAGACATACAATTTTAACAAAAACAAACAGATGTAAACAAATATACCATAACAATTAAAATTTTCCCAATACCTTCAAGACCTGCCGATTCATTACATGTGGGCATGTGTGCAACAGTCATGCAACAAGGTCATAGCTCAGTGCATTAAAGATGCTCAATCAACGAGCAAGCACTGGTCTCCGGCTATAACCCAGGAGGCGCGCGGGAACAAGCATAAAAATTAAAAAAAAAGAAAACTAAGAGTGGAAGTATCCAAATGGACGATGTGTAGTGTAGTGGTGCGCTGACGTGAATGAAACGCATAAATAAATGATTTCGTCTGCTTAAAATGATGAAAATATAATATTATTAAATGAAACAAAGTAGAATTATATTATTCCGTCTATGAGTAGTGCTTAGGAATATCCAGTTTTTGATTATCTAGTAGACACGAATTGTTTTCTAAATGTACATTTTGAAAATAGGTAACTCCGTGGTATTTTAAAAACCGGCGTCACATAAGACAGTACTACCGGTGTTCCGAAGTCCAAGCCCTAATGTCCTATACCTACGCACACTATCAACACGTGTTCGCCTTTATAAAAAACACCATAAATAGCCGTCCCTAGATGTTTTATCGGCAATAAACCCACATGCGGACTCTCTCGCCTCTCGGAAGATCACGTCCCGATGGGGAGAAAATATTTTTTTTTCTCTATTACGTGCTCCGTGTTCTTTTTTCCTTTGACGAATAGAAAATATGTTCGGTATTAAGTTTATTTTAAGTTCCTTTCACGAGTAAGCGCTCGTTAGAGGTGATCCTTTCTTCAGGGATCGTTTTGGATCGGAGAAATATTTAAAAAATATCTTTTTAATGTTTCGTAATATCTTTAGTTGTAAACACAATTGTTACAGAAATATACATTGAATAAAAACATACAAACCTTCTCCTTTTTGAAGTCGGGTAAAAAGATGTACAAACAAAGGCGAGCTTACGAAGCGTGTACAGCTGGTGCCCTAATTTACCTGATTAACTTGGGGAACAGTTAATGAGAGGAGGCTGGGCCCCAACAGTGGGTGCGTGTAAGGCTGCTGGTGATGAACTTGGAGAACCAACTGTTTAAATAGCACATAGATGGTGAAGTTCAATATTGATTATGGAAATATGGAAAGACGACTTAATTATAACAGCCATCTAGTTACAATTATTTCAAAATAACGTAACCAATAACGAGCGTCGGTGGCTCAGAAGTTAAGACGCGGTCACCCAATTTAGGAGGTCCGGGATCGATTCCCAGGCAGGCTATGCACCAATGAGTATTTAATTTAATTACTTATGTGCATTTACCGATTGCGCTCTTAAACGGTGAAGGAAACCATCGCGAGGAAACCTATATGCCTGAAAATTAAAATTCAAAGGCATGTGAAGTCCCCAACACGCATTTGGCCAGCGTGGTGAACTATGGCCCATACTCCCTCATATACAAGGGAAGGCCTATATCCCTGCAGTGGGATGTATACGGGCTGATGATGATGAACGTAATGAATGTCTAACTAAGGTTACTTAATCATATAATATTGATCACGCCAATAGTTAAATATTTACTAAACATATAAATGATGACGTTTAAAAAAATAATTTGACTTGACTGATGGACTACTTAATAATTGAAAAATCAGATAAAAGATCCCATAAGAAATATAGTAGGTACTGTTAGTAAATTAAGAAATAAGAGTTCTTGCACAATAGAAAACTCGATCCATTTTATTGATTAAATAATTGAATAGAACACCATCAAATTCAGAAAAAACTACTTCCACTGTTAATGAAGGTGATCGACCTCAAAAAGTTCATTTCTTAATTCTGAATTTAACTAATATTATAAATGCGAAAGTTTGGACGTTTATTTGTTCGTTTGTTGCTCAATCATGGCGAAATGGATGAACGGATTTGGATGAAATTTGGTATATAGGTCGACTATACCCTGGATTAAGACATAGGATATTTTTATCCCGATAAAATGAATAGTTCCCGCGGGATAAACATATTTCCGCGATAAAGTTATTCCGCGCAGGCGAAGCCGCGGGCGGAAAGCTAGTCTTTATTAATTAAGGAAACTCTACCTTAAAAAACTTAGCCTGCTACCTATTAAGGTATATTTTTAAGGGTATTACAAGAAATAAAGGGATCGATTCATCACAAGCTGTCACCGCTCGCACCACACTTTGACTGCAACGTAAGAGGATCTCGCTAGGCGTGTCGTTGAGATTTATAACACTTCGGTGCGGTGTGGGACCTATCTGGGAGATTTGTAACTCAACACCCGCGGGCGAGGGAATCTCTAAAACCCGCTTGGGAAACCATCACTGATACCAGGAATGTATAAAAACAGCGGTTGTATTATATCTCGTATTTGAAAAGTTTTAACGACTTCCTTGTTTGCATTGAACAGACGGACAAGTACCATAGATTATATTATTTAGATTCTCCGTATACCGAAACTAGAGTCCTAGCGTTAGGTTTCCGAGATATTGGAGTTGAAAGACGATGACGTGACATCCTTATTTTTTAGCATTACAATTCATTACGAGTGTGAGATTTTATTTTATTTTTATTTTATTGATAATACAGAATCAACAGCGTCATTATAAAAATACTACACAAAATTTATAAGCCAAAGTCATGCCAATTACAGATTCTCATTTTTCATTACAATTCTTAAAAAAAAAATAATTAGGTGGAAGGTCACTATTAAATAATAATCATTATACAATCTAGAGGTAAAAGTGAATATTGAGACAAAGTAAGTAAATATAAATAGTTTAGTCAATAAGTCATATTACAAATAAAAAATTGCGTCAAATAATTCAATCAAGTCAATCAAAACCGAGGACGATACGGGGTTTGATGTTATTGTTTACTGTTTTGCACCTACCGATAGGTTTCATGCGTAGCGGCCAAAAAAGGCACACCAGTCTCCACATAAATATCTTCAAATATGACTTTCGGAATTGTTTTTTTTTGAATAACTTACTTTTATAGTACACATATCTCTTTTCAATTAAAAATATAAATGTAATTTATACACAAATCCAAGTTAGATGGTGAATTATCTTAAAGCAAATCTCCCTCAGCAATTCCAGCGGCTGCACTTGTGCCAGTTTGATATCTATCGTCATTACCATAAGCCTGTTTCGCACGAATCAAAGCACCCTTAGCATTTTCTCTTGTACCCTCAATTTTAAATTATAATGCTAGCACCCCTTTGGGGATTGCTATCGGCTTGGCTTATTGTGTGGATTATAATTAGGCAGCTAGGTCTTCGTTATACCAAATCGCAAGATTTGGAAAAACCTTTTGATTATCACCTGTCGACGTCTTTAAAATATATTTTAATCTAGTTCAAATATTTGTATTCCAATTCGACGTTTTTTTTATTTTGATAATCCTTTCTATGGTTAGAAGTATATATACCATCAAGGTGGCCCCATATATATATTCTATTAAATTTGGATGCTTTCGCAATTTTTCACTGTTCAACTTATATTTCTAAACGAAGGAGTCACACGCATGGGCCTTTCTCTTAATGTTGCCTATCTTCATCGCCATAATATCACCATATATGTTTGTTCATACATATAATAATAAATATCCTTGGACATACACGCAGCGCCATCTAGTTTCACAGTAAGCAACTATAGCTTGTGTTGTGGATACCAGATAGTTGATATACTACTAATATAATACTTTTTTTGTAAATAAATACTAATTCTAAATGAAAGCATCCATAACTCGAGTACATATGTCAGTATTCATCACACAAACATATGCCCCTAGCGGGATTCGAACCAGCGACATTTTGGCATAGTGGTCAGAGTTTCTAACCACTATACCAAACAGGTCGTCAACATATGATCTTTTATTTTCCCTCTCCAACCTCATGTTTATTTCTCTTGCAATAATTCTCGCAACATCAAACAAAATCAACAGAAGCAAAACTAAAAGAAAAATTTATACAAGTTTCTTTCTTGAGACCCAGCGACCTCTAATCGACCTCCAGACAATAACACAGAACAGTTAGGGACAAAGAAAAATTAATTTCATTAACACACTCGTTCAGAAGTTCCCTTGTTTCCTCTCATTTTTAACCGACTTCAAAAAAGGAGGAGGTTATGTATTCGGGGCGTATTTTTTTATTTTTATGTATGTACACCGATATCTCCGAGATTTGGTGGTTGATTCACATGGTTCTTTTTGTAAATGAAAGGGGATACCGTCGAGTTGGTCCCATTGTAATTTCAGCGCAATCGGTTCAGTAGTTTTCATAATATACTTTTAGACCCACAACACGTATGTCGACCAGTAAGGCTTCTACGGCAATGTGTTTTATTAAAGTGATACGAACTCTTTAGTGATGAGAGGATATGGATATTAATATATTGCTGAAATGGTACATGCGGCCAATATACGCTGGTCTCGCGACGTTTACATTTTGGATAGCGTATCGCGGCCAGCTTACACTGGTAGTGTCACTGCTGTCGTGCTGTCGACTGTACTTAACAATTTATTTATTAATGTTTTCATGCACAGGGTTCCTGTTTCATAAACTTACGTAAAGTTTATTATTGTTCTATAAAGAGTGCATTTACAGCTGGCAACAGCATTTTTACGTCTATTTGATTTCATTGATATGCCTAAAATTACATAATGTATTCAATACGGTTACTTGTTCATACTACCTATATAATTACTTCTTGGATGTTTTGATGGTAGTACATTTTCAATACTTATTTTAGTATAATATCAATTTTATGATAGGAGGATTCTTTGATTCTTTTTTAATTTCATTTTAATAGTTTTAAAAGCATCTTGCTGATTTAAAAATGTGGGTTTTCTCTAGTCTCATCTCTGAACAGTATAAACAAAGTCGATATCCGCATATGTCTGTTTGTGCGCTTAGTATCTCTAAGCTACGCACCGGAATTTGATACGGTTTTCACTGTCATTTAGAGATTTTTTCCGGAAGATTTATTTTTTATTTTATTTTTATTTTAACACTTTATTGTACACTAGACACACAAGAAATGGACATTAACAAACATATAAGAAAAATGTACAAAGGGCGAACTTATCTCTATAAGAGATCTCTTCCAGCAAACCCGTGAGAGCGAAATTTGATGCAAAGGGTAGACATAAAGTGTACACGAAACAGAAGAAACAAAAAATTTTAAAAATATCATATAATAGAATAAAACCAAAATAATATATTAAACGAAAAAATTACCCACCATGAATACACAAATACATACATACAATCATTATATATAAATATATATCATATACTATTATACATATAAATACTATAAATAAACTATACATAAACTATACACATCATACAAAAATTTATATTTATAACACACTTATGGAAACTATCATTTGATAGTTTCTGTTTTATTTCGAGATCCAAGCGAACGAAGTCGCGGGCCGAAAGCTAGTATAAATATTCTTTCTCTTTTATAAACACTATCTATTACTTAATCATTTACTAGACATTTTAAAATAGCAGACCAGTTTGCTATCGATCAATCGACTAAAAATAATGCTCTCCGGTTTGAGCTTTTAAGTAAATTAATCAATTCGATAGAGTTGTTACCCAGAGTAACATACCAAGAGCATGTACCTATATTACATAAATATATAGGTAGGTAAGTATAGCTATTGTGTTGAAATGGATCCTTTGTCTAAACCAAATTATAAATTTGATATTACAGATCTTAGAGTGCGACCTGTCTACGGCTACAAACAAAATCCTTGACCTTTGAAACAATGCAAACGAAAGAAACAGATCGTGCTTCATATATTGCATTTCACGAGGACTCGGTAACCTACTTGACAGCAAAAAGTAACAGACCGATAAAAAGTTTTCTCATAGCACAGTTGAAAGCGTTTCCTGGTTTACCGGGCGAGTCATCCGCGGAAAGTTTAATGACTTCTTAGTTAGTTCCATTAACTAACTGTAACGGTGTTGTTTGCCAAGTTTTTTTTTATTAAAGCATTACCGGCGTACATGCGACCTTTGTGTGACAAACGATTGGTTTCAATAATTTTAAACTAAAATGGAATTATCGCGAAACTTTTCACTATGCGAGCCAAAAGTTATTCTTAACGACATGATGACGGGTCTGCAAATAATGCACAGGTATAAGGATAATCCTATTGTTTCATCTCGTAAGTTAATTTTTCTTATTCAAACTCTGGAGAAGATTCTTCGGTTTTGTTACATTACAATTTTCGTTCGAGCTGAAATTTGGTCTGCAACATAAAATCTCACGGTGTTTCAATGTTGTCGGGTTGGACGTCTCAATAAGTAAGCCACTGCGATACTTTCCACTAAGTCTTTCTGCACCCATAGCAGGCAAAAATCTGCGATCGCCTGATGCCAAAACGTAAAGTCATACAAATTATGCCTTGAGAGAGGCGTACGTCCAGTCTTTGTTTTAGTCTGTTGATAAAAATCCTAGCCTTCTTTTAAACATAAATTCACCTAACCAGAAGCCTTCATCAAGACGAGTCTTACCTTGACAAAAACGCTACCTCATCGTTTCTAGTACACCCCCGTGGCACATCGAACGCTGTCAGGCTTAAAGCCTTTAAGAATAAAAGGCACCTGATTTAAGGCCCCCGCCGGCGATAACGTAGAACACGCCGCTACCGGCCACTCCATAAAACTTCGAAATACCCACGTTTATCGGCACTCACGATCGCCCGCATCTCGACCGCAGTCTGACCGCGTCAGCGGACGGCGTCGGACACGAATTATGTAGCCATTATGCTTGATCTATGACTAACCTGCAGATCTGATAACAGTTACCACTTTCTTACGAGCGACTTTTGTTACTTGCATATAACGTATCCTTACAATTTAGCTTCATTATATGAAAGCTCTCAAGTTGATGGATCGTGAATAGCGGCGCTCTGCGTATGTAAAATGGCTTCCATTAACCCAATTAATAGGTAACGTCTGCTTTTAGTATATTCGTAATCATTTCTAGAGGATCGTGATGGTTCAAATTGGCAGTTACTTTCATTAGATAATTGGTATGCGATTGCCGATTTACATCTTAACTAGCAAAATATAATAATGTACCTAAAGTTGTTGCAAATGTAGAAAACTAAGTCGCATCTTCCGAAGTTTTCAATTTTCAAAAGAATCTTAGGTGTCCTTTACTACTCCATATGCTATGCAAAAAGGCATTTCCCCTATAGGTAATACATTGTTATCTTCAAGGCAATATCGGCGCTAAGGCATACCGACGCCAGTTTCGATTATAGCTATACAAGACGCCAACTCCCAAGTGGCGTGAACGGCAGCGAAATAAAATTACACAACACCCTCTAGGGGTAGACACAGTCACGTTACAGAGGATTATTGCCCCTGCACTTGAGAATGCACCCTCTAGAAAACGGCACATATTGGAAAACAGGGCGACAACCCTAAGGCATTAGTGGGGATCATCGGGATATCTCTTTACAAAGCATTATGTTACGCGATAAGGCACCTTAATCTTTACGATGCGTTTGTCTGGAACAATGAGCGATACTTATCAGAGCAATTGTTGGTGGAATAAAATCGACTTTAGTATCAGGGAAACCACAAAACTTTCAGGTCCCAACAAATCCATTATGTATTTGGTATTAATATAATTGGTTTTCTGATAGGTATTATCCATTATCATCTACCAAATCCAATGGAAACTTTATCTGATCATTAACATTTCGCGTACCTAACTTTAATTCTGAGATCAACTTGTTTGCGAGCTACGTATATCTATGTTTCTTTATATCTGTCTATAGGTATAGTAGTAGTTCTTTTAGGTATGTTATATTGGAGCACGCAGATTTCAACAGGCTTTTTTTTATCTACAAGCTTTTATTTAAGTTGTTATTACGAAGCAGTTATGTATGTTCGTTCAAAATTTGCAAGTCAAATTAGAACGGTTTCCTGTTTATCTATGGGGCTGTAATTTTGCATACTCGTTCAGTTCTGATGAAAATACATTTATATGATAGAAATGAACTGATGCTGCAGCCAGGATTGTCTCCCCAAGAGCGATCTCAACGGTTAATAGCACAGATACGAAATTTTGCATACACGGTTAGACTAGAATAATATGTGATAACAATGATGGAGTATTAAAAGCTTGTTTTAAAAGTATTTTCAATGTAGACCTTATTTTGTCTAATTTAAATGAACTTTGTCACAGGAAAGTTGTTAAACGACAAGTTACTCGCACGCACACTACCCTACGTCTAACCTTGAATAAGTTACATTCATTCATTCTTTTGTATGGAACGTTACACCACACTATATTGATCCTGTTTTCGGTCTACTTCTAGTAATGTAAGTCTGTGGTCCGGATACACATTTAATAGTACGTAAAAGCGTGGATTCTTAAAATAGAAACACAGATTTTTTTCAAATTTCGTGTGACGGTCATGTGCAAAAGTTGGACACAAGTGGACAACAACTGGTGCTTCTAAATTATGTACACTAACCCTCAGTTGCGATGAGTCACTGGCTCGTACAAGACGGGGGGCGAGGGCCCTTGTCAATTAGTACAATGGTAGGTTTTATACTCGGACAGACTGACGAAACGATTTGTAAGGGGATGTCCTACCTGACTTATTGAATTAAGGGTGCAAATAATGACCGCACGTGAGATAAAATTGTGTTCATTTAATTCAAACTATAGGTACCGGGTTCTGTCTTGGGACTTGCTTGCCCGATAGCTTACCTTTATTTTGTTGTGTTAACCAGTAACTATACTATAAAAACATTTACAATAAACAATATTTGTTTTTGGCAGAACATTAATTCCTGTGTGTAAATATAAAAATGCTAAATTAAGTGCATGTTTCTAAAACTGTCGACCGATTGGTGTAGTGGATAGTGACCCTGTCTGTGAAACCAACGGTTGTGGATTTGAATCCCGCGAGAGGTAAATGTTTGTGTGATGAATACGAACGTTTGTTCTCGAGTTATGGATTATTATTATAAATATATATTTATCAGTTATCTAGTATCCATAGTACAAGCCTTGCTTAGTTTGGGACTGGACGATGGGTGTAAGTGTCCGAAAGAAAAATCTCAACCCTACGAAATTTTTAAGCTGATTTTGTATAAATTATAATTATTATTGTTACAAGCCTGTCGTCTCCCATAGCTGGGCAAAAGCCTCCCTCAACTGCCTCCAGTCCTTTCTGCTCTTGGCAAATGCAAACCATCCTTTTGCAAAACATTCGAGCTCATTTCTCCACTGTATCGCGGTCTGGCACGTCCACTTAGCGGTTAAAAGGCGGTTAGCGGGTATAAATTATAATATTACGTTCGGATCCTGGCATAAATTAATGTTCCATCACAGTACATCTATGAAAATATTATGTATACTCGGAAAAATGTTCACCTGTCCATCACGAAAAGTGACAATACTCGACATAAATATAAACTTTCCGTGCTATCGTTTAGACTTCCAAATGCAAATAAGTCATACTTGGGGAACTGAGTCCGACTTTATAACAAAAAGCTTTATTATATCTACTCATAATAGTAAAAAATCCCTTCAAATACGTTGGGGCCTACGGAACGTAAACTTAAACATAAAATCAAGAGTACTCTCATTGGAAAGACCTATTATAGTATACAATACAATACAAATACACTTTATTGTACAAAAGGAGAACATACATTTTACAACACACAATACTACGTATAGGTGATTAAAGATAGAGATGCGTGGAAATTAACAATGCCCTATTACAGCAGCTAGTTATTACGAAGACTGACAATGTCGCTTTACAGCAGCTATACTCTAAATTATTTGATGATCCATTTACTTTGTATAATAAAATTGTGGTAATTAATAATTAACTAATATTATAAATGCGAAAGTTTGGATGTTTGTTTGTTTGTTTGTTGCTCAATCACGGCGAAACGGATGAACGAATTTGGATGAAATTTGGTATATAGGTAGACCATACCCTGAATTAAATTAAGATACTTTTTATCCTAATAAAGTGAATAGTTCCCGCGGGATAAACATATTTCCGCAATAAAGCTATTCAACGCAGGCATAGAAAGCTAGTTATATTATAATAGGCATGTCCTAGTGCTGGTAAGATGCCTACGAAAAAAATAAATGAATATCAGTAAATGTAACTCTGGGTACCTTCACCGCTAACCTTAACTCATTCAGTTGCATAAGTTTACAAGTGTACAAGACTCGTTACTTACTTAAATATTTAATATTATATTTATTTAATAAATATTTTTAATGCATAGAGTAGTGAGTTCCAAGGTTGAAACCGATAAAACCACATACGCATCACCAATAAATAAGAGACAATAATCCGATTACGTACCAGAGAAACGCTCATCAGATTTACGGAATTAAGTAGGTACTCTCTTATAAGCCGGGCACAAGGTTGCAAATGAACAAATGGAAAAAAGAAGGCTTATCGTCATGTATTGCAAATTGATTTTAATACTATATTGCGTGCCACATTAAACATCAACAGTCAATCCATGTCCATCGCAGTCTACAGTCTTACACAATGGGCGATTTCCATAACTTGTCATCGATTTTCAAAACTGAAAGCGCACCTATCAAATCAAATCAAAAATGTTAATTTTGTAACTTATAAGAATAACATTTGAAATTGTCGTGACATACAGTTATCGCTCATTCACTAGGCAGTCTCCTTCGCAGAGAAGAACGAGCAAGAAACTCAGGGGTTGCTTTTTTAAATAAGTCATGGTCTATGGTCTATCTATACTGTAATGCTTACAAATCCTTTAGCAGCGTTTTACAACATCCATGGAAAGACACTGATTGGTTTTCTTTGTTAGGAACTTCATGGCGGATCGAGTTTACCTTACATGTTGGAAAAGGCGGAGGATACCTTAAATATAGATGCTGACAAATTTTATACAAAGGAAAATTCCTGCATTCATAATTTTTGTAAATGCTGTTGCCTCAGCCGGAAATCGAACAGATAAATGCGAAATATTAGAATACTGTACCTACGTCTATTGACTATTTGGTAAGGTGAACTATGAGGATCATTTAATAAAAATGATGTCTTAAAGGAATACCGTTAAATCTAAAATCAACTTATCAATTCAATGGAGTTTAACAAGAAGTAACGTTTTTGGAATGCAGATTTGAACCATATCGATTGATGTCATAAATAATTTTTTGACGACCGATTGGTGTAGTGGATAGTCACCCTATCAGCGAAACCGAAGGTTGCGGGTTCGAATCCCGCGAGGGGTAAGTGTTTGTATGATGAATACGAACATTTATTCCCGAGTCTTGAATGCTTATATAAATATTTATGTATGTTTATCCGTTATCTAGTATCCATAGCACAAGCTTTGCTTAGTTTGGGACTAGATGATTGGTCTAAGTGTCCGAAATATTAAAAAAAAAATGCAGGGGTATTATTTTTTCGCATTTGTGTGGCTTCACTTCCTAGCTGAGGCGACTTTTTAAAAACGGCTGATAAATGGGTAATTTTTTTTTCATCCTGCTGTAGGTACACCGTGCGCCTCAGTCTATGCATTAACTTTGTCAAGTGATTTAGACCATCTAAACAATTTCTGGCAGGTAATACACGGTGTAGGTCTAGTTAGTAGTTAAAAACCGTAAATCCGCACTTCCTTCGTATAATTTTTGATATTCACTTTTGACGTTCAATATGCTAGATGTACCTATTTGGTTCAGGGTTATACAAACTTGAAAAGACCGTCTCAATGTCTTGCCTCGAGTTGTTGATTGAGGAATTATGCAAAGTATGTCAGTTGCCGCATCCTGTAGGCCGGCGTTTCCTAAACTTTTTTCTTATAGATCACTTGGCGGATTGAATAGGAATACTCACACATGAACCGTCTATAAAAGTCCACTACTTTCCATGGGATCAATAGTCCTAACCACCACGCTGTGCTGGCAGGTTGGCGATCGCAGATTTTTTTAGGGACTACGCACCAATGACGCTTCTGCTCCTCACTGGTATATACCTACTGATACGCTCACGATCCCTTGGGAGCCTTTGACGACACCCATCGTGAAGAAACGGGTTAGTCCTATTCTGCTTTGCCCGGAACGATATGGCCACGAATACCAATAAAAATATTTAAATTTATACAATCATCATCATCAGAATTAAAACATGATATAAAACTATTAGATATTGTCCCTTGCTTATAATCGTAGATCTTATCGATCATAAAACATTTGAATTCGTGATTAGAAACAATTGATTTCACATTATTAATATGAAATAATACCACCCCTTTCTTTTAAAATATTTCTTCCCGTCTCATTAATCCAGGTAAAGAGGGTTGATACAAATTTGAAATATTTATGTATGTGTAGGTAAAAATCAAATACAAAATTTGATTTTTTAATTTGAAAAGTGCTAGTGTCGATATGGTTTGAACCACATTTGAAATCAATCGGTTTAGCCCTTTCAAAGATATTTAGATTTGTGTGGCGAAGGGTAGAAAATTCTTGATTCCCCTTTCGAAAATAATTTTGCTACTTTGTAATATAGTCCAATCAATGAGGAAATGGAGGTACCTATACATTAATTCCCCCGTTAGTGAAATGTTCATCCTTCTTTATATATATCACTATCATACTGCACAGTTTTACCGTCGAAGGAATTATCGCCACGAGAATCTTTTTGATTGTGCTAATGACCATAAGTCTTCTCGGGATCCAAAGAATCCCAGTTTGGACACCGACGACGCAGATATCTCGGCATAAAATATTCAGCGAGGATAAAGCAGATACGCGGTGAATTCCGCGGGCTCTGGCCCGTCCCATTTGGCGCGTAATGGCGCGGGTGAGAGTGCCGGCACGTTGCTAATGGAAAAACGTCTTCGATCGTCGTAGCACCTTTCAATTCATGTGTGAGCAAATGTTCCTTGCGAAAGCTAATTCGACTACTTTCACAATTTGCAGACATTTTATAAGCTATTCCTTTTGGGGATTCTAACGAACTTTATAGCATGCAAAGAGTTGAAATTGGTTTGTTTGTGTAGACAGATGCAGTCTATGGATATCGGAAATGGTATATTATTTAAAGCACTTTAAAGTTCGTAGTTTACAAATAAATAAATTATAAAACTTCACCGCTATCCAGACTTTTTTAACCGCCTCCGTGGCTCAATGTAAACAACATTGGATTTACGATTCGGAGGTCGCGGGTTCGATCCCCAGCGGGGTACATGTTTAAGTACTTGGTTTGATTGGTGGTGGGGCATTTTAAATGTCCGCCTGGCTAGCTTCCACCATCTTATCTAAATCTGCCCCCAAGCAGCAATGTTAATAGCATTGTTGTGTTCTGGTTGTCAGATAAAATAGCCAGTCCTCCAAATGTGTTGGGGTTTCCGGGTCAATACGCTTCCACCTTCAAAGTCATCTTCACTTAACATCAGGTGTGATTGAGGTCAAGTACCAACCCGTTGTGCATAAAAAAAACTCATGGGTTTTGATGGGAGGTACTTCTTGAACTAAACACCGTGTTGGCCAGGCGGTTTTTTTTAGAGCTGACCAATTGTGACTAAAAGAAAGAAGTAAATCCTAATCTTCGCTACTGGGTACCACACGAGTTCCTACTTACACAATAATTTACACATTGACACTTTAAACAAAATAAATAAACAATATTTGGTGGAACTGAGTGTAGTTCTTGTGGTACCATGGCCAATTGAGTGCGAAAAAGATTTATTGCAGTTCCACTTGTAAACAATTGATTCCTTAAAACGTAGCAGTTCTTGTCTTTAAATACACAGTGCTAGCTCTAACATAAACCACGCAGACAACGTCCATTCATAAGACCATATAAATGTCGCGCAGGAATTCTTTGAATGCAGGCCGCTTCCAACCAGTCTGCCTGCAACCCTATTGCGAAAGCCTATATATTATGTTCATAAGTGAAAATAGATAGATAAAGCGTTTATTTGCATATTACAGAAACACATACAAAAATATTCGACGCAACAACCATTCTGCTTGGTGTTATTCTTACAAAATGTAGCCTTATTTCACAGTAATAAAAATAAAAACAAAAATTAAGTACAACTGTTACAACTTATAATAGAGTTGTATGTGTATCTGTACCACAAATGGGCCATCGCTCAGTGTGGATCCTCACCTATAGCGGTAAGACACTGATTTTCAGCTAGTGCCCTGCGAGAGAAAGCGAGTGTAGGGTACTAGTGTAAAAATTTTCAATAACAACCATAAGTGTGTATTCTATTAAGATAATGTTGTACGGTGGTGTATAGCAATTGTATGGATCATAATCAACTCGTTTAAAATAATAATTGTCAAAAGTGGGCTTAACATAATTAACTAAATACCCACAACGCGAACAAATCAAGATGTCTGTGAGCAGCTACCGCTAAGCTATTCGAAATGTTGCAAATGCTTTCGGAATATTCTTCTTTTGTATTTCTGGCAGATGTTTTTTTTTTTATATGAGAGGGCGGCAAACGAGCATGCGGGTCACCTGATGGAAAGCAATCACCACCGCCCATGGTCACCCGCAACACCAAAAGGGTCACAGATGCGTTGCCGGCCTTTGAGGAAGGTGTAGGCTCGTTTCTTGAAGGTTCCAATGTCGTTCTCGTTCCGTTCGGAAGTCCGTTCCACAGGGTGGTCGTGCGTGGTACGTGGATGTACTTTAATTCGCTTCTTAATAGAAAATTTAGATGTGATCTACAATTGCAGCTCACACGACAAACAACCTGTTAAAATATATGTTTCTAATTAAAATTGGTGATATTTGAAATCAACCCGCGCACCCCAAGGTTGGTCTTACTCAAATATTACTGGGAGTGACGGGCAACTTATTTACACGCCTCCGTGAGATTACAGCGAGGGTGGGTGTAAAACTAACAGGGGTGTGCAACGTTCTTATTAATGACATGTCAGAATCGTTATCCTCTAATCTTGTGAATTACAACCCTTCAAATACAGTGGACTGAACAACAGTGTATATATTTTTATAAGGAATCTCGTACCGTCTCGCACCTCCTACATTGTCTATTAGCTGTCCGCACGCGATTTCGTCTCCGTGGATCTCGGAATGAAATTTTTATCCTGGAAAAATAGTAAGAGGAAAAGGAAAACAACTGTAGTGCGTTATATAATTGCATCGTTAAAAATTTCCAAAACTACCGGCGACGGCAGTAAGTTTCCATTCTCTATCTCCTTACTGCATCATCAAAATCTTAAGCAAATTTATATAGGACCACTCTTATCGGTTAGCAATTGTTGACGAAGGAAGACATCACGTAACAAATATACAAAAAAAAATAATAGTTAAATTATTACCTATTATTATTATAAGTTAGAACCTCCTCCTTTTGAGTCGTTGTTGATTTTATATAATAGTAGAGTATAGACTAAAATATGTACCTAGGTATAGCTAGGTACATATTTTAATTTTTATAACAGTGCCCCTCGCATATCAATAAAGAATGTACATTTTATATACAATGTATATTTCTGTAACAGTTTTGTGTACAATAAATATATTAAGATTAAGAATGTACACTTGCCAAGTTTCATCAAATTTGTCCCCGTTGAGTTATGATCTCTGGGTTTTTTTTTTTTATTTAGAATGGGATCGCTCTTGACCTTAATCTGGACTAATGTCGAGATAAAGGTCTACGATGGAACGAGCTTTCCCAGAAGATGCCTATTTAACCTGACTTTAAAGAGCTGCGGGTTATATGCGATTGGAAACACAGACGGAGGCAATGCGTTCCACTCCTTAGCCGTGCGCATGAGAAACGAAGACCTAAAACGCTTGGTCCTTATAAATGGCACGTCAACTAAGTGCGGGTGATATCCTGCGGTACGTCTTGAATTTCGATGTAAGAACGGGGATGGCGGGATCAACTCATGCAGTACTTCAGCACACTCTCCGAAATATATCCGATAGAAGATTGAAAGGCATGCGACTTTGGGTCCGCAAGACAATAGCCTTTGATTCATATTAGAGATAATTAAAGTTATTTCACTCATATTGTTATAGGTTCAAATCTAATCTAACTAATATATATAAATGCGAAAGTTTGGATGTTTGTTTGTTGCTCAATCACGGCGAAACGGCTGAACGGATTTGGCCGAAATTTGGTATATTGGTAGAATATACCCTGTATTAAAACATAGGATACTTTTTATCCCGATAAAATTAGTAGTTCCCGCGGGATAAAGAAATTAAACATAGCCGCGCTAAAGCTATCCCACGCAGGCGAAGCGATTATAAATTTCTGTTGCATCGTAGTCTCCCTACGATACATACATATACGATATAGATACGATACAGAAAATACAGTCTGATAAACTAACCCACAAAAATTTACGAAACAACTGATTTTTGATTTCTCTATATCCGGTCTGTAGAACATTAGTAGACCATGCACCATGAAGGTATAACATTCGATTCAAAAAATTCAAATTTAAAATATTTATTTCGATTACCAAAACAACATCAACCTCGAAAGAGGGGCCAATATAATTCAATCAATCAAATACGTTTTATTGTTTAACAAGGAAATTAGTGTAGTATATATGAAATATGTTATAGAGACATCAAATTAAGCGGCCTTATCATAAACACAAGTTCTCCAGACACCTATCAGTTCAGGATATAAAACAGTTCATCACAATATAATTTTTTATATAATACGAGCCCTTAATGGAGAATAACTATGTCTCAAACAGAAATTTCAATATTTTTTTTTGTCGATCAGCATATATGGGTGATTACCATAAAAAATCTCATTGCGTAAGATGGATATAACTTACATGTAGGTCATTGGTAGCATTCAAGAGAATGAATGAAATGTAAACCATATTGTCTCCCAAATTCAAACTAGTCTCTCCAGTGAGCCAAGCTCTCCAAGACCCTAATTACTCGACCAGGGTTATTGTTAAAGTTGTACCTAAACATCTTGGATAGATAGAAACTACCGATCTATTTGGAAAGCCTCGCGTTGACCAAGTTTCCATCCCAACAAGTTAGTAAGAGCTCTTCAAGTGAATATCTGTTCAAGCTGTCTCATACACAGGACTTCGTTTCGAGTAGGTCCTATTGAACTTGTAGTCGATGATAAAGCTTTAGTAATATTACTACTATTGCTTGAGAAGTGCGATCGATGACACCGACTATTAGATATCTATACTGATATAAGGCGTTATACCTATGTTTTGTTTGTACTTTTATATATTCTGTTTTTATTGGCCATGTTTTGTAAAATGATGTCTACATATTTAAATTTGCGTTCTTCCTTAGCAAAAGTGCACACTTAGTACATACTTAGGTTAAGCTACCTTTATCTGGTTCTTATTACTGTACTGTAGTCTAAATTGTGTGTACTATTTTTGTATGTGTGTGGCTGGAGAAACAAATAAACGTTTATCTATCTATCTTATACCTTTGGTAATGTGGTATAAAATAACGATTTCTCGAAATATGTCAGTATGCTATGCAATATCATAATTGCATATATAGCAGTTAAAAATAACAGCCGATTGTCAACAACATGTTGTGTGAAGAAGGAATCGTAATCGAAAACAGAAACACTCTATATATGACTCTTTAGTGGCGATTTTCTAAAAAAAGGACCAACTTGAAAATCATCGCTGGTATGACCCATGTCACAACAGCACAAAGCTGACCTTGGCTCCTTTTATCATAACATCTGCTGCTGAAGTTTGAAGTACCCAATTAGGTACTACCTATCTATTGTAAACGTATCCTAGGGAACAGTGTACTTCTTTAGGTATACTTTCTCATGCGCACGGCTAAGGAGTGGAACGCATTGCCTCCGTCTGTGTTTCCAATCGCATATAACCCGCAGCTCTTTAAAGTCAGGTTAAATAGGCATCTTCTGGGAAAGCTCGTTCCATCGTAGACCTTATCTCGACATTAGTCCAGATTAAGGTCAAGAGCGATCCCATTCTAATTAAAAAAAAAAAAAAAAAAAAACTTATAAATTAATACTTCTAAGCAGATTGTATATTAGAATGTTTGTGATAATAAATATATGTATATTCATTCATTCATTCATAAGAAGTCTAAATTCTCGAGAAACGAGAAGCTCTAAATTGAAAAATAAAATGCAAATATCATCCACATTACAAAAATGCTCAATACCTTCGGACCAGTTTAACCATTATCATCACAATTGTCTCAGCATCACGAGTCAAACCCAAGATTTAAAAAATAACGTTTTCAAATCGATTCATACGTTTCGGCACTACAATACCACAGACAGATACACAGACAAACATAGTCTTCAAACTTAAACACCTCTCTTTAAGCGTGAGGTTAATATGCAAAATGTTCCGCGGCTTGAGAGCACCAGTTAAAAGTAACCTGCTCAAATTTCATACGTCTTTAGAATAATTTCGGCAAATTATAAGCTTTAAATAAGGCAGCGGTCAATTTATTCTATATCCTTCAGGTAGGAGGGGTGCGGGTGGTTCCCTCCAGTTGGGAGGGGGTTTCTTTCCCTCGGGACACCGGCTGGGCAAACACTTTAATACGGTTGCAGAGTAATTCGTTCGACGTAGTCACACCCCGGAGAAAATTAAAATAAACCGAATACCAAGCGAAAATCCAAACTTACTTCCTTATTAAAATTGAATTTCATCTCAAGATCGAGATGCCTTTGAAACTTGTATTACGTTGTATAGGCAGTTAAGAGGATATCGTAAATAATAATTGAAATTAAGTATTAGATTTCCTCAAGAGTTCTCGAGTCGGAATTTGATCTGGAGAACCTCTTCAACTTGAACAACCTGTTCCAGATGTCCTTCAATAATTGGAGATTAATCCAATCGTTTTCTTGGTCCGCTGATTATTATGGTTCCGTATTCCATAGAAATGGCTAAACGGAATTTACAAGGGTTCCGTTTACAAAATCACTTATCAGTCTTTTATTGCGTCAGAATTAACTCTTTCAATTTAACTATTGGAAAAATACGAAGATTTAGAAAAATAAGAAATCAATACATACATATATAACATAATTTTTTTAAGCTCCCTATTTTCATCAAACATAGGGATGAAATTTTATTTTGTACGTCTTATCGAGTTTGTTGTCTTTGGAAAACTAATTTTATTTATAATTTTTTTGATACGATAACGAGATGTGAATCTCCAACTATAGTGTCAGACGGAGTTCCCTTGTTTTGAGTTATTACTTAGTGAATGGCTACTCTGCTTCCATGATTTTTTTATTTATCCGGGTAAATATGTAGCCACTAGTCGCGACCTTTCTTCAACTATCCTTATTCACGAAACTGAAGTCATTCTGATGGTATATAAAGTCCAAGAAAAAAAAACAAACGAAACACTCCCGTATTTATAATATTAAAAATCCGAAAAAAAAAAAAAAAAGCAGCATTCAGTATATTAAAATCAAAAATTACAAACGATCCAACCAACGAACAATGACGACCGATTGGTGTTGTGGATAGTGACCCTGTCAGCGAAACCAACGGTTGCGGGTTCGAATACCGCGACGGGTAAATGTTTGTGTGATGAACATGAACATTTATTCCTGAGTCATGGATGTTTATATAAATATTTATGTATGTGTATCCGTTATCTAGTATTCATAGCACAAGCTTTGCTTAGTTTGGGACTAGATGATTGGTGTAAGTGTCCGAAATATTTATTTATTTATTTATTATTATATTTTTTTTATTGTAAGTTTTTAAAGACACTACACATAGCGATACATCCGCTATTGTACCCACCTACCACATTTTAGGTTCTATGTTTATACAGCAAAACTACTGTATTGCACATCATATTCTGTTAATACTCTTTCAGGTTTCATAGTGTAGCCCTAATCAGACACTTTGTTTACGAGACCATTTGTTTTGTAATATATAATCAATCAATCTGCAAGAAAATACAAAGGCATTCGTCATGAATGCACAAGATTCTTTCCCCATGTTTAAAACTGTTTTCATCACCGCGCTGTGCTAAGAGCGTTGTAACCCTTCCGACTGATCATTAACAATAGATTCACTGTAGGCGGTCGTCATTACTCGTCGTGAAGCAACATGTACGGCCCCATCAATGACTTGAAGATTATGAGCATTATGCATGACTCATTGATACGGTTCAACATGGTTATGTTAACGCCCACGAATCGTCACTTACCTACGAGTAAAGCGCTTAATACACTATCTTGTTTCCTACAAAACTAATTAGGAACACTCGTATTAGTAAATCAGAATCAGAAATATAGAATCTTTTAAGAAAATTAGTGATATACATAATGTTAATACCAGAATATGTCAGCCGTTTACACAAAGTCACTAAGTCATTTAAGGGGCAATGTATACGCTTTTATAACAAGGTTCCAGTGGACATTCAAAATTTCCCTTTAAATAAACTCAAAACCATCATAAAACAGACATTATTTACCAAAGGCTATTATAAAATTTCTGACTATCTGGATGATAAGCAAGCATGGACATAGACCGCTCGGCGATATTCAGTCTAATTATACAATATAATATAATTGTCACCCAAACTTATTTAAAAGAGCAACCCTTGAGTTTCTTGGTCTTTCTTCTCTGGGAAATCTGCTTTGCGAATGAGCAATAATGTCAATAATTTTAATATTAAGATAAAAAATGTGACGTTTTCAAGTGATAATTTGTATCCTTCAAAATTAATATTTTTTTGATTTGATTTGATTAGAATCTAGGAAGTGCTTATTACACTATAATGCAGACTAATTCGGCATACAATGGTGTCGATTCGGATGTACACCAACGAAACTAAAACCAGTTTTGGAGTGATGCCGTCGCATCGTACTATTCCAGGGAGAAAGAGACAGTACTACTTTAAAACTGGTTTTAGTTTAGTTGGTGTACATCCGAATCGACACCATAGCTGGTTGAAGTAAGGATAATTTGTAGTTTCTATAAGATATTTAAATGCACCCTTTTTTTTTTAATGAACAAAGGGTTGGTACTCGACCTCAATCACACCTGATGTTAAGTGAAGATGAGGTCGACGGTGGAAGCGTACTGACCCGGAAATCCCAACACATTTGGGGGACTGGCTATCTTAACTCAACAATGCTATTAACATTGCTGCTTGGCGGCAGATAAGATGGTGGTAGCTAACTAGGCGGACATTTAAAATGCCCTACCACCAACCAAACCGAGTACTTAAACATGTACCTTCCTTATTTAAACAATAAAGCGTATTTGATTTGGAT
Organism: Oegoconia quadripuncta; assembly: GCA_949316235.1. Taxonomy (NCBI): domain Eukaryota; kingdom Metazoa; phylum Arthropoda; class Insecta; order Lepidoptera; family Autostichidae; genus Oegoconia; species Oegoconia quadripuncta. The sequence continues at coordinate 12,963,779 of OX438758.1, forward strand.
ATTTGAATTAACAGAACCAACCCACCCAGAAAAGTATGCGTCTGAATTTAGGATGGCAGCAGTGCGGTCCAGATCTTCCATCCAATCCACTAAAATAGAATCTAATTGTTCTAATTTTGATTACACGTTCCTGTTTCCTAATTAGATTTCCTACAAATAGGATAGTGTAATAAGCGCTTAAGCCCGATTTACACGCGGACAATGTTAAGCACAGTGGCGAGTGGCCTAGATTACACGTGTCCACTTGAATGGCAAGGCAATTTGTACTAACTAGAGACACAGTAAATTATAATCTTATGAAAACATAAATGGGAGCCAAGTTCAGTATTGATCAAGTGGTTGTCGGCTTCGCTGACAAAAGAATTGAGACAAATGAATGCCAATGTATACCTATTGATAACCTCGCCTTATTTCGGTGTTTAACCGTAGCGTAATGGTTTACTGCAACATAAACGCATATCGCTTAGTCAGCGCCGATAGCGATATTATAAAGAGGCATGTTCATTATTAAAGAGCCTTGTTCGTGCAATATCACAATAGGTCTTATTTACGGAACCCTCCCTCCTCGACCACCCACCATCTACAATTCCACACCAAGTTCAGTAGATAATCCTGAATTTTATTTTAAATTAAAATTATATAATTTAAAATTATAATTTTAGTTCCAAAATTATATACAACATTCTAAATTTTTTTTTGTTTCTACTAAACAATATAACTTCTTAAATTTTAACAGTTAATTTTTTTTAACTTAAAAGGAGGCCAGCCAAGTCGTTGGATGTGTTGATTACTTTGTACTATGACAACATCGTTGAAAGTTGAAACGTGTACTTTGAGTGTCCGAAGGGCCTCTTCACCTCGGAAACAGATCACTCGTTGTGAGGGAAACGATATATACAATGCACTATATGACGCACCTTTAAGAGTCTCATTATTATGGAATGTTAACTATATTCGATACGAAGGTCTGGTATCGATCCACAACAGGTTATTTATATAATACTTGGTAAGTTAGTGTCAAAAAGTATACCAGACGCGTAAAAGAGGCAGATCGTTCAAACGATGGAATGAGGATATAGTATGTATGGTCAGGAAGAGCAAGACAAACAGAGGATTAGAAGTCTTTGGAGGAGGTTTAAAACCGCATAGTTATAGATAATTAAGTATACAGACACAACTAACGAAATTAAGAAGATACACAATATACCGAATGTAAAAAAAAATAACGAAATAAAGCTTATAATAATAAAATAATAAGTTTGAGCTCTTTAATGATGCATGCTGTAGCTTGTACGAATGTATAATTTTCATCGTTCTATTCAAATTCATCTATGTGAAAATGACATTTAGACTACAACTCCACTTGAAGTTTGTTAATGTTGTTCTAAGCCGCAAGTTCTGTATAGATATATTTGTACTTCAAGAACTTTTAAATTCTCGATTGGCCACCGATCACAGACCACCTGTCAAAATATTTGAAATGAAAATTTAACAAATTAATTGTAATCTACGTTCCTGTTCCCGGAGTTCAAAACATGGAAATGCATGGATTACAGAATAGGCCAATTAATAAGTATTTTCTTTGTATAGCGACAATGATAATTATTTGTCAATAGTGAATCTATAATTCCACTCTATCATACTTTAAAGTACTGACAGCGACAGAATGGACAGACAATGAATCATACAGAAACAGTGCCATATACCAAACACCTATTTATAGTACATTGGCATCAGGTGTTAATAGATTAGATATCGAGGGTCAAACGCCTACGACATAATTACTTAGGTAAATTAGCCGTATCAGGTGTGTCGAAGGCGTTGTACGGGTGAATGAACTGTCATTGTCAGATAAACAGTATCAGAGCCATGTTGCACATTATCGCCAAGATCAGGAACGTTAGAACGTTACCGTTATAGTCATGTCACGCATCGACGGCAAAAAGACGCGACATAAAAAATTACATTTGCAAATAACGTTGTCGGGTGGACATTTTTTTTCACAGTTGTGTTGTGACAACGTCAATGGAACATTAACGGTTTTAGTGTTTTAACCGACTTCCAAAAACATCGATAGTACACTGTTGGATGTGAAGTTTCTGTCACGAGCGATTTCCATCGACTTCCGTATTTTAGCCTAATCGCCACGCTGCGCGCTGGGCACGGGGATTGGCGATTGCAGAATTCTCTGGGTCGACCAATGAGGTCGCTGCCCATCTGGAGTATGCCGTTACGCTCACCATCCCCTAAGTCGCCTTTTAAGACACCCACGGGAACAGGTTATAAATTAGACTTCATTTTTTATGTAGTATATTCGATCTGATATATTTTCGACATTTGTAAACTGATTTGAATATTATTTTTTTGTTTGAAAGGGTATACTGCCAGGGTGATCCCATGTAACTTTGGAGAAGATCTGATGATGCGCATTGGAGATAAAGAACGAAATCTTACTGAAGCCGGTTCAAATTTAAAAAACTATGAACAAGGTGAGCGCAGACCGCTCCAGATTCAATATCTCTTGTATGTTTAAAAGGAACTACAATAGCATTTATTTTGTAACCTATCATTAGAAAATAAACACCTTTTTCCGGTTTTCATCACCGAGGGCAAACCTCAGATCAGGTATTTTTAATTGGAGTGATTTGCATAGCTGTTATAAATTGCTATACATGACTTCACCTACCAAAGACCGTACATAACGTAATCACCTTTATCCCAAACATTATCGTTAGGGTGTTTCAAATATTAAACGTTTGAAACAACATCCATGATTCACCTATCGAAATGTACAGACATGCACACGTGACATGGGATGAGCCCATCGCCGTGAAAACATATAACTCTTCAGATGTTTTTTGGGGGAAAGTCCCATAGTCGCCTTTTACGTCACCCACGGAAAGAGACGGGCTGGTTCTATTCTTTTACGAGCAGAAACCACTCAGCACAGTATAACATTGGAGCACTACCTTTTATAACGTAAGCTGGCCTGATGTATTCACATCCAATGCGCTGATGTCGCTTTGGAGAACAAAATCTCTATGAAAACCATAAACCGCGGCATAATCTATATACTAAAATGCGTCTCGCACACCCACAGCCGGCATAGATATGCGTTTGTAACGGTTTGTGAACGCGCCGAGGCGTGATTAGCATAATTTGTTACGCAACCAGACTACTTAGGATTCTCAAGAGCCAACAAAATTAAAACAGAGATGAGAGTTGTTATTGTTATGGCTTTGCGTTCCCTCCGCTTTTAATAAAATTTGAAGTGTCTATACGATTTCAGAATTATTGATAGTGCCAATATCTAAGTGGGATATCTATTTACTTAGGCGCAAAAGTAATGGTTTGTAGAATTTTTGTCTCTCTGTCTGGATGTCTGGTCAGAATAAGCTTTGAAACGACTGACAGGAATATTTATAGGCTATATATAGTTCTATTGGTACTGAAATTTGAATTTGCGGATAAAAATAGTATGACATTATTTTAAGAAACATTCAGACACATTTTGAAAATCTAAGCACAGTTTTATTATTTTCTTGCGCAAGTTGTGAATTTTATAGCGCACAGACATTTTAGGAAGTGGCGATTGAAATGACAAGCTACGTGACTTAATCCTTGCCGATGTCAACGCTGCCTAAGAGTAAATCATGGGTTTGGAAAATTGCGTATCAACCGTGACCGTGCTGACAACGTGCTGTAAACATGCACAGGAATGAATTCAGCCCAGGAGCAAAACAACTCTTTACCTGAAGGCTATAGGCATAGTGCAGAAAATCCATATGATCAGCGCAACCATAACCCGAAAGAAGCGTGGCGTAACGCATTTTTCAAATAAACAATTATTAACTATTGTCGAACGTAGACCTCTCCACGGAGCAAGATATTGGTGCGTGGGCCTCTCCCAAGACCCACCACAGAGCTTTATGCATCCAGTCGCTTCCAGCCGTTCTGCGCAATACGTCGCTTCGTCTAGCCGTGACAAATCTCAATGCTGTGCTGGTGTTAAAATAAATATATTACCTAATTTATCAGAGTAACGTCCCTCTAACACCTATTAAAAGTTAAAACAACTGACTTAATAAGATATAATTTAATAATAATTTACATGACCTCTGTGGTTTGCGGCTGTTATTACCGTGCGGACTTTAAAGTAGTGCAGGGAATCGACATTACACGTCACATTATATTAGTTACCTACATGTTTAGGTAAAACTGATGCAAGTAGTTTTATATGGTTTAGAAATTGAACTGAAATGTTGCGTATTAGGTGACGAACAAAACTCTGTCAACCTCTAAAAATCTGTCAACGCAACATTAATCTCGTGACAGAGCCGTATTACTCGTAAATCACAATTTCGAAACTTCGTAACGAATTCAATAATAGCTGCACACAAATCTGGCCAAGATTGGGAGCCGACGATATCTAGAGCAAGGGGAATTTAGCAATATTCACACCGTGACGAAACTGACGCGGTTACTGTTAACAGGCTATTGTTTGCCGCCAACAGCGAGACTCATCTCGTCATAACTGGCGATCATTAACCCCACCACGCGAGGTCGCGAATCAACAATGGTCATATTGTGACCTGAATTACCGTTCAACGTATATTAGTCTACCTATATTTGCATCATTGGACGTCTGCCGAAATACACCCAGTTACTCTACATCCGTAAAAGTATACCAGTAAGTTAGACAATAAATTTATGTATGTGGATTATCCCCTAGTGAGATAACGATGTCGTAGGACGTTGATATGAATGATAGGTACTAATAAATACCCTTAAAACCCTGAATCAAGGAGTATGAACTGCCTACAAGCCGTTAAGATTGTGACTAGGTCAAATAGATGCCGTGGTAAAGATTTTGAAATGGGAGCAGTCTAGGTTGAAGAGCTCTTCATTAAAAATCTTCCGCACTGCTTTACGGGTATTTTATGGGGCTTGTATTTAAGAGCTTGTGTCGGCAGCGACGCCGGTCGCCATTCATTATAAGTTTACGGCATGTCTCCGGAATAAGGAGGTAAAATTTTCATCACGATGTGTAATACCACAACGTACAACTATAACAATATATTGAACAAACGTTCCATTTTTTGTTTTGGCAACGGAACTCTAAAAGTGACTGACAGTGGTTGAATTTCGTAAGATGTGATAGTTCTCTCAGTAGCAGATGATATGACCGACAAGTTCAATGACTTACCTAGATGTTAATAACTTGAAAAGACACTTCATGACGTGTTAATTTAGCACAATTTTATTATGAACATGTGTTTTTGTGAATGCAAAGCCAAATTACGCAAACCTATTTAAATTTTTGTAATGCTAATTTTGAACTAGTTGGACAAGTCTGGCGTTGTTTATTTTTTTTTTTTTTTGTAACTAGACAAGTTGATAGATTTTTTAATTGAACTGCAAACAAGTTGTGACAGTTCGTTGTGATTAGATGTTAATTTGAAAAGGTAATGTTAGTTTCGTAATTATAAATACGTTTCTTTCAATAAGGTTCCTGTTTATACCTATGTACAAAATCTTCATTTCATTAAATTTAAAGATAAGCAAGTACTTTAAAACAGAAACTTATTAAGAAAATATAACTAAATATCTGACTATTTGGATTATAATGCATCCATGGACATAACCAACTCGGTCGCATTCCAGTCTATTTAAATTAACAATAAAGTTACCTGTATTGTGCCTTTTGCAATATGAGACCCTTTTTTATAAAAGAGCAAGCCTTAGTTTCTTGTTTGTTCTTTTCGCTCAGGTGAAAAAGGTAGTTCAATAAAAAAGATTGGTTTGACTTTGAACATAAGTACATAATCTTCTTTTAAACTATAAGATATTGTAAATAGTTTAATCATCTCTTTTGCTCACACTAAGGGTAACTCCTGATCCTAATTCCAAAAACCTAAGTTACATACAATATGGAAACCAGTGATCGCGCTCGATTTGTACTGTAATTTTTTAACAAAAAATAGTTACCGATATGATACTGCGTCATTAACTTTAAAAATTTCCTATGAAGATACTGATATTGAGAGGTATATCCGAAATAATGTTCACGTTTTATTCGAAAATTCTTATTTAGAAATTAAATCAAATATAAACCTTATCCGTAATTTCGTGGACAGCGCTGTGCTGAATTTTTATATGAAGATTGCTTCCATTTACATTTTACTTAAATAATTAATAATTGAAATTCATTTCCGCACATTAGCTTCGGTTTTTTTATTTAACTTCAGCAACGTTTATGTTATAAAATATGAAGAAATTAACAGGATAGACAAGTGACGGGCAGCAGTTTTTTTTTTGGAAAGCGACTTGAATCGCTCTATTTGAGAGGCTTATACGTCCAATACTATACTTTTGTAGGTTGTTGATGTGTTAGTCAGGTTAGGTTAGTCAACACCATTGTTGTTTGTGGCTATTTCTGGGTATTTGCCCCACAAAGCATTAAATACCATTCAACTGATGCGGCCTTTTAGCAATGACTACTTAGACATTACAATTGACAGGTACCTGAAAAGACCTTTTGCTCTTTGTATATTCAAATAACCACGATGCTTAACTTCGAGGGTAGGTAGATAATAAATATCTGTAATACATTTACATAGCCGTCATTGTTGTCTGAAGTAGAATCGGGTAATTGGTATTTTGTCTGTGGACTGGGGCGAGGTATTTGGACGTGTGGTTTCTAGCAGAGAAAATAGAGTGATAATAATAGGTGAGATGCGTTGGTCAACACATCAGGATAACAGATGTCCAAAATCTTCCAATTAAGTTATGGGACTAGCCATCATTCAGCTTATTACATGGAGTGATATGGAAATCTGTCAAACGACGAAAATATTATAGAATTTATAACAATAACATACTGAAGGAACTGGTTTTGAATTACGTAGGTACATCAAGATCGAGCAATAACAAACTATAAACTAAGGTTGAGATCTGCTATTAGCATATGATACTGTGTCAGTAGGGCCCGCTCGTCTATGTCACCTAAATGTTACATTGAAAACAAACTTATTCGGTAAAAAGGTATACCCATATATATCTGAGAGTACACGAATTAAGCTTATGTATGTAAGTACCAAACATGGTAAGTTTTCGTTTGCGGCAATCTACATATTGTAGATACCACACAAAAATCTAATACGACTAGCTCGAGAATAACTTACATTGGGGACTTATTATTAACATGTAAATATCTTAAATTATCTCACATATATATAGACTTATTGTCGAACTGTCCCAAAGAATTTGTAGGAATTAACTTCACCTATCACATAAAATCCATATTATAAAACCGTCCTTCAATATAAAAATCATTGCCTCATTTGTCCTTCTCCTATTCGCGGCAATATAAGAACATGAGGATATGACATTGACAAACCCTGCCAAAAACTATTGTTGATAGCAGCATTAACGAAGATTCTGTAGCTTAGTGTGGCAACATGGGCAATTTCTACCATGAAACGTCTGTAAACCAGGTCTTTATACAGATATACATCTATAGTAGACTTGTATAGGCCGTTGACGTAAATTTGGAACGATAGCGTTGAAAATTGTTTCACAGTAACTCAGTTACGGTTTCATAAAATGTAGGTAAACCGTGTTGATTCAACCTAGTTTAATGATTGCCACGACATTGACCCAGTTACCAAAACGATAGCCTGTACGTAATTAATTTTAAATCACAATGTACCGTACAGTGGAGATGGAAAAGTGGATTAAATACTTTGGTTTAGAAATCGTTTATGACCAACATTAAACTATTGTAGGTAATTTAAGAACTAGGCTCTTCGCGTTTCACCTTTCTACGACACCTTGATTATGATAATGGATAAGGCAATGTCGTCAGATTTATATAATATTTGATATATGTAATATTTGACCTTTTACCTCCTTCTTCTTAGCGAATTGATGGCAAAAACATCAAATTCTTGAGGACCAGAATGTGGCCACGCGTACAGCATTGTCTGTGGCATCGTAGAGGTCCTGTAGCGTACATATGTCGGGACACGCAGGGCAGCATAGAAGACACCCCATAGTTTGTGGTGTATCACCGCACAATCACCGGTTGTGGTCCGTGTAGCCCCACTTGGACATGTTCTCTCGGTATCCAGCGACCCCGGTACGCAGTCTATTGAGTGACTTCCATACGGGCCACTTCAGGTCGTGACAGGATGGAAGACTCTCTGCAGGTGTTATAAAGCTCGGTAGTGAGAGCTCTTCCCAAAATTGGACGCCAGATTTAAGGGCATCATCTAGTTATTTTCTAAGGAGTAAAGTCACACACTCGTACAGGTCACCGGACAATGCCATTTTTCCGTATTAGGTACATTAGAGAAGCTTTAGATTGAATTGTTGTATCTGAACACCAAATCGCTGTGTGTTAAAGCCCCAAAGGGGGAGATCTTTCAGGGGCTAAGGACAATAAATAACATTAAATATCAAGAATCAGCTCTCAAGATTTTCCTACTTTAAAGGGGGAAGAAGATAATATAATACATAGTACGTGCATATAGCACAGTCCAAGATACGAAAACACTTAATTATTTGTAACAATTCAAATGAGTATTTTAATGTTTCCTAATTTGTTCCTGAGTTACATCTTCGTGCTAATAATTGATATCCTAAAGTAATTTCGACTCGAGAATTTCCCTTCCCTCTCACGAAGGCGCGTAATGAAGCGGATTCATTGGCGATTGAAGAATAGCCACACAAAAGGCATTGTTTCGAGAGCGGCTTTACCAGAAAAAGGGTAAAACAGAGGCTTTTCCGAAAATTTTCAGCCAACGCGTCAGGCTGGCCATTGTCCTTTGTTAGGCCCGGATTGAAGCAAGCCGTAATGGCAGAAAGTACTCAGCGAAAATTCAATATTGTTTTCTATTTCGTTTTCTTTACTTAATTTCCGCTTCGTTATCTTTATGAAATTTTTACATAATGTATCTGGGTCAATCAACCTTTTCTTGTCGTTTTATACTTATCACTAGGCAGAAATCCCTCTTTTACCTCTAAAAACTGTAGCAAGAACACTTAGCTTCAAGATTTTAAATCAAATTAGGTGAAATCTGTTAAATTACCCGTTGTCAAGGGACGACCTTGATTTTTTAACAAAAGGCGGGACAATATTGTCCCCTGAACCACTTCAAATCTTTAACCTATTTTATGTCTCTTGTTGAAATCGGATACACTTGAGTTATTAATTTATGATCTCAAGTAAGCATGTCTTAGTACTCAATTTGCTGTTATTTAGGTAATTAATTTAACGGTTTTTGTTCTTTTTGATTCTGCTTCTCGGCAGATGAATGGGACAAAAAGAACAACAGCCCAAGAATTTGCGTCGGTACATTTGAACTTCAGTTTTATTGTTTTACAGATTGGTGGATGTACATGTAGGTACATGATGTACATTTTAAAACGTATTTCAATTCATTTTTGCCCAATGATGATTAGTGATTACAATAGTTAAAGGTAAACGCACAGTTTGGCGCCCCGATGACGCGACGCACAATCCATGCCTATCGGAAGATTGTGTAACATATCAACCAATATGTCTACCTATCAGCACCATAATATGAATTCGTTACGTGCAGCAGCCCCCGTAGGATGACATCGTATATCGCGCGCGATGTAGAAGTGAGAGTGGGGTAGTTGTTTATTTCGTCCAAGGGAATGAGCAGGACAAATATTATCTCACACGATATAAACATTTAACTCGCCTGTCTCGTGCAGAGCTGACAAGTCATTCCAGCTAAAACGGAATTTACTTTTGGAATTTTAATAAAAATATCAATTTTCTGTGTTCTAGATATCTAAATTAACTTATTAGTCCGCTCACTCAGCTATGCGATGAATGCGTGCAGCAAGCGTACTGAACCGTAGTGGAATTCAAGGCGGGTGGGAATTATTTCCTAGAAACAATATGTAGGTAGGTAGTCTAAATATACCTATTGAGTAGACGCGGTTTGCTTATTCCTAAGATTGCCAACAATTCTACTAAATCTATTTTTTTTTTGTTTTTGCATGTTACCGATTCCGAATATTAACAGTTATCTAGGTTTACTTTTCTCTTTTAATTCGATATCTGCTTCTATATAGGTATACATGTCAAAACCAGCTGGAAAAAGAACCAAGAGTAAATATGTTTCCTAGTCTACATGTTTCTTGATTTAAGACATGTTTGATAATAGGGTCATATTGGACCTAATTCTGGCGCCCATCGTCTAAAGCTAAAACTAAAACTAATTCCTAAATTTTACGCGGATTTTAATCTTAGCTAAACCATTTGTTATTCCAAAACGGTCATCCAACTAAATTAAGAAAGGTTTTAAACACCGGCTAAGTTGTCTGTGGTGGGCTAAGTTTTGGATAGGTTGAATTGGATGTGTGTTACCATTTTAAAAATCATGTGACCGAATGAATGAATGATATCGATATTAATTCCATATTTTATTACTTTTTATGATTAAATCTTACTTTTTTAAGATCTTACACACGTTTATTATATTTATTTTTTGTAATTTTCAACTTTCTCTCCACATTTTACATAATTTTCGCGGCATTTGACAATTTACTGCTATCTGTGCTATCATTTGATGATAAGCGGGCACAAGAACACAATAGAACACAAACAAAAGAATGCGGAGCACATTCCAGATACATTTAAGCAAGCGCAAAAGGAATGACCACGGTTAGAGAATAATATTTTTTTCATTTTTTGTCTCTACGTTCCATTTTTGACAACTAGTATTCAAACCATATTCAAATTGACGTATTTACATACAATTTAATTTTAAGTGGCACGTCTGGAGGTCCCGACTAAAATTAGCGATGACAGTTCTTATTTCATCCTAAAATGGCCATCCTAGAATAGCTTTTGAGCCGCTAAGTCTAAGTTGAGTTAGCCGTTTAAAATTAGAAACGTCATATTCAATTTAGTCCTACCATTTGATTTTGACAGACATTTCAGAATAGCAAAGGTGTTTAGCGGCTGTCAACTAAAGCTAATTATAATTAGCGGCCACTCTGAATTAGGTCCATTGTTACATTATTATAGTTTAATCCATTTGGATTTATTGTCAACTCAAATCGTAATTTATGATTTCTATTTACATGGAATGTGGATGTGGATGGTAGTGTTGGTAGGGGAAGACCACGGCGAACGAACCATGATCAAATCGGGGAAGTCATAAAGAAAGGCCAAGTCAAGAGTACCCTAAACAACCTTATGAGAGTGAAGGAAGCAGAAGAGGTGTGTCAGGATCGTAGCAAGTGGCAGTCTGTGGTCTCTGCCTATACCCCTACGGGAAATAGGCGTGACATTATGTATGTGTGTATGTATGTATTTACATTTTAGGATGAATTAATAATTTTTGTCGGATTTTTAGTGTGAAATATCGCATTTGTACAAGTAAATCTTAACCTAAATATTTAAAGACTCTCATACTCTTGATTACCAAGTAGGTTCTATTGAAAGCAAATAATTCAATAACCTCTACATTTAAATTTTAAATTAAGAAATGACTTAATATTACTTACCTACTTCCATATACTCGTATAATTCCATGCACGCTGCATCACGTTAGATAAACTACAAGTCTTCTTATTTATGGCCTATTTCAGAGCAAATAAGGAAATATTTTCGAATATACTACTCTTGGTTTAAAAATAACTTTGTAAATTATAAGCAGGAATTATTTATCAGTTGGTTTTCTTGAAAATGGTTTGAAATGGTATTATAATAATTACAGACGAGACGTCTGGGCGGCACAAGGCGTCCGTTTCTTCCGTGGTGGATGTCGTAAAGCTGGGGCAGTGATGGGCAGCATCAGAGCTCAGCGGAAGGGCAAATACTGCCTCGGACAACAAACAAAAGCATCGCCAGGAGAAAGGCTTATGTGCAGTGTACTGTATGTGTATTTGGTTGGTGGTAGAGCATTTTAAATATCCGCCTGTCTAGCTACCACTATTCTAAATCTGCCGCCAAACAGTAATGTTAATAGCATTGTTGTGTGCCGGTTGTCAGAGATAAGATAGCTAGTCCCCCAAATATGTTGGGGTTTCCGGGTCAGTACGCTTCCACCTTCGACCTCATCTTCACTTAACATCAGGTGTGATTGAGGTCAGGTATCAACCAGGAGTGCATTTTATAATAAGCTTAACCAGTTGTCATCGATCTGTATGAGCACACACGTTAGTTTTATGCTCTTAGAATTGTAAGCGTAAGGTAGTGTAGATATTATGTAATCTGGACGAAGCGCTAACGTGGCTACGAGTCGATTTGAGAGAAATTTTAATTACGCTACATCAACAAAGGTATTCGCACACTGAAGTGGAGGCATAAAGCGAAAATCCGCTCATCTAACCGTGTTTGTATTGCGAAACTAAGTTCATCGATGCATAATTTTGCAACGCAAACCATTCCCCGCTTTAAATTTTGAAGTTTAAGTACGATATTCCTTTGGTTCTGCGATGAAAATAAAACTGCTATTTTAGTTCTGGTATAGGTACCTGTATTATGTCAGTTTAAGGTTGAGTGGTGTGTTGATGTGCACTGAACCGTTCAGTTGGAAGAATCTCAATGTCTTTGACGTGTCTCTATTTTTGTGCTGTCTAGACCTAAGAATATTTGAGAATTTATTTTTTACATCAATAGATAAAATTATTACGAAAGAATATTATAAAATATCAGACTATTGCATTTAACCATCTCTTTCGGATGCCAGTCAATTCACAATTAATAATGAAATAAATTATACCTTTTGTAATAAATAACCTGTTTTAAAAAGACGTATCCTCAGAGTTTCTCAGTGAAAAATTAGATATATATATGTAAGTGAAGAATCAATAGTCATATTTTTTACGAATAATGTTATTATTAATAGGTATCTAGGCTTTGTAAGTTATTTTATGTTAGCATAGTTAAGTGCATGACATGTAACATGAAATAAGTATGGAATTGAGAACTAAGTTTATAGTAGTGGTAGTCGGTTCCATGATAATGGTGTCGATTCGGATGTACACCAACTAAACTAAAAACAGTTTTGGAGTGGTGCCGTCGCATCGTTCTGTTCCAGGGAGAAAGTGACAGTAACACTTTAAAACTGGTTTTAGTTTAGTTGGTGTACATCCGAATCGACACCAGTATCCAAATATGTGAAACGTAGTCTTCAGGAAAATATAGAATGTAGGTACTAAGTAATGTCTGTAAAATTATACCCACGTTAAAAATGTCATTAACTCGTTTATTATTAAATAATATGAAAAAAAAAACAAATAGGTAGTAAATTACTAGTAGAAATTGTCGGGAATCGATTCTCCGGAAACTTCGGCAATTGATTTCTTATATAATATTTAATATATTATAAATACACCTCACATTATTAAAGTAGGAGAACAAAGGTTAATAATTAAGGTAATATTGTATGTAATTAATGTAAGAAACTGTTTGTCTCTGAAATAAATATCGTATAAATTTTATTTAATTTAAAATTATGAAATATACATAGATATAAAATATACGTAGATAGATAAAACCTAATCATAAGACGAGACAACTTCTAATAATCAACGTATTAAATCAGATAAGTAGTCATAATATATATGTTTAAGACTATAATGAACTGTCTACTTGATTGGTACGATAACGTGATCATGATTGATCTCATTACTGTGCATACTATACGAATATAGGTACAGAATGGATCATGCAGTAAGGAAAAAATTGCAATAGCAAAATGTTAAAGGAATAATTAAAGGAAACTGCTAAATTCCGAACAGATATTTCAACAGTACTAATATATAGCGTAGTACAGCGGAGCGTCGGTGGCTCAGCGACACGGTCTCCCAATTTGGGAGGTCCGGGTTCGATTCCCAGGCAAGCCATGTACCAATGAGTTTTTTGCAATGCAATGCGCCAGCGTGGTAGACTAGGGCCCATACTCCCTCGCATAAGCGAGGGAAGGCCTATATCCCTGGGTATATTACTGGGTAAATTTTTACATGGTACGACGGCAGATAGTAAAATATGTTAAGGTTATAGTTACAGAAACGTAAATAGCTAATAAGTTGTCGTGTTAAAAAAATTCTCGAAGTTTCGTTCGTTCGTTACTGCCTTTCGACATTTAACCCTCGACAAAAGACGACGGGTCTTAGGTGTCCAGTCATTGTCCGGAAGTAGGTATCTTAGTAATGCGTGATCCGGTTTTTTTTTGTAAAATTTATATTAAACACTATACGAGGGGTCAGGTTCTTAGCCATATATGATGAAAACCGTTTCAAAGACATTTAGCTTTTAATACAGTTTTTTGGTATATATTTCGAGGGTTATCCAAATTTTTATTTAAACTCTTATACATCGGGGGTTATGTATTCGGCGATTGACATACGCGCTCTCATTGCGTTGTTCTCCTAAACCGTATTAAATAGCAAAATATTAAAGTTACACTTATGAGCAGAGTGAGTAAATCTCTGTTTCTCCCGGTCAGATATATATCTTTCCCGAAAAGAACAACCACTAAATTAATCACGGACAAATTGGTTAATAAAGCAGAACACAAAGAGACGTTCTCATTGTCTATATTTAAATAATATAACATGACGACTTGTTGGCGCTATAAAGCTTCACTTAACATCAGGTGTGATTGAGGTCAAGTGCTAACCCGTTGTGCATAAAAAAAAAAAATTTTTCTTAACACGTGCTTAAAGTTATGTCTTTACTAATAATCAGTTTATATTAAAGAATTATCTTCGAAACAAGTAATCCAACAGTTTAAAGAGTTTTTATCTTCTGTGATGCAATGAAGTTCACAGAATATTCTAGGTTTTATTACTAACTTAACTATCTAGAAGATTAAAACAGGCTACCGAATTGTTAGAATACATTTTCATACTAGAATAGATACAAAATACTCTATACAGGGTGAAATTTAATTAATATACTTACATAATTCCGTTTACTGGTGACTCTACTCGTAATTACGAGCTGAATTCGGCTATCGTTCCTAGTGGAAAGTTGTTCGGAATCAGGAGTGGAATCACTAGGGGAAAATTGTTGGTCTTCCATACTAAAGGTGGTTTCAGTTGAGTTAGATAGATAGATAGATAGATAGAAACATTTAGAGTTATTCGTAAACAACTGTGGCGTTACCAATTAATGGGAATTACATGAATTCAAATTCACACTGTATATAATCAAAAAATGGGGAACTTGAAGATAATCGGAAGTCACCTAAACACCCCAAAATTTACGTATAGACTTACTAGGCTAGGAACCTTTACTTACCTTATCTTTTGTTTACTTTATTATATCAATAATTACTAGTACTCTTGAGTATTAAATACTTTATGCACTTGAGTCATGATATCATTTTGGATCAACCAGACATATCAACAATATTTTATGAAGGTGAATGACCATAATTGTGCATTGTATGATATGATCCAAGCAATTCTCTCAAATATTACATTACAAATATTTGAATAACTCATGCATGGCACAGTAACAGACTTCAATACTAACAATGACAATAGTGTCGATTCTGAGTGACATCTCTAAAGTCAGTATTAATATAGTGCTCTGTCTTTTTCTTCCTGGAATAATAAAACAAAGATAGCACCAGTCTAAAACTTGCTATGAAGTCATGTCAGATCACGTAAAAGCAACAACAGATATCAAAATGGATTTATCTACACATTATTATTAAATTACATCTAATTCAGTTGATAAATAAAAAAACTATTAGAGAGACTAAATTTGGCATAATAGATTTGTTTGAGACACAGTGAGTGTGGGAGAGAAAAAGTATACAATGAATATCATACAATGAATTGATTTCTTGTTGAAATAAATAATGTAAAGGCTACACCATGACCAATGTTTTCAAAACCAGCATAAATTATAAAAAACTATGCATAAACAATTCAATTTTCAATTTATTTCATTGCCGTTTATTTGAATTTAAAGCTATTATAACAATAGACAGCACTGTTCATTAAAAAAAATTAATATCATTAAATTTGTTGTCCGCAACAGTTTTGTAGTGGCAAGATTCGCCGACTTCCTGTTAATAACAGCTTATGATAAGAACCTAGATTTATGAAAATCATCAATGTAATGAGCTAAATGAGCTTTAACATTACTTTGTTACGATATGGATGTGGGTGTAAAGCAAGGTCAATGACTAGATAATTTTATTTCCTAAATATCTAGTAATAATGTAAAAAATATTATAACAAAACAGTCTAAATAATAACTTGAAGTTGATCTACACCTGATTTCAAATGGAATATTTCAAAAATTAATCGATTCACTCCTAGAATTCTGTGTCCTAAGTACTTGTGTGTATAAAGTTTTATAAAAGTAGGTCCAGCCAGAAGAAAGTTAAATTATAAACTAAGTACATCTGATTTCAAGTTAAGTTGACTTTTAAAACAATAGAAAATCATGTTAAAATATTTCCTTCAGATGTCTCTTTTATGTCTATTTTAAGTGTACCCTGTGTACCTACAAAATAAAGCATTTTTGACATAACCACAGAGGTATTTGCAGGACTCTCATTATACTCTTAGGGACACACTTTGTTTCTACAAGTTTTAAAAATATTGTAAACTTTGGATATCACATTCCTTCATACTCAATTCATTCAGTGTCTACTGTTTCAGACCTAATAGGAGAATTGATTACTACAATGCAGTATAAACAAAGCTGCAAATAAATATAATTTTTTATTTATATTTTAGTTAAATGCGGCCAAGGTGAAAGCTGCCAATTAGATAAAAATAAATCTTATCAGGTGTGACCCACTTTTATATCAATTGATAACAATGGTGCCATTTATGTATCTACTCTATAAGTACTATACTGAAAAGTTTACATTTAAATTGATTTTTATACAGAAAACTGTATCTTTGTTCATTAGACCACTAGCTTCTTTAAAAGTGAGGCATTGCACAGTGTAGGCAGTGTCGAATTCAGTGTACGTACGCCGCCGCAGCAAGAGAAAGGAGCAGTTTTGGAAACAAACAAATAATGACCTTTACGTACATCCACAAAGAGGGTCACCTAACAAACTCACGTACCTTATCTGTTGGTATATTTTTCGCCGACATGGTGTGTCACCTCTCTGTGCTATCCGACGTCGTCTTGAGGACGATATATCCAGAGAAAGGGCTTCACTGTCGTGATAGCCCCCGCATACGACACAAAACACTGCACTTGCCAATCACTCGGCCATCATCATCACTTATCAAACGATGCACTATAGCCACAAACACAATAATCGACCCATCGTTTGGCGTCGTAATCACGATTTCCCATTGAGATTCATCGATACAGATAATTTTTCACAACACCATACAAGACACAAACACAGCGACTGACAGAAGCTTGATTGGGCTGCTTGACGGAAAATGGCGATTGGCGAGGAATGGCTGGTGGCTCCTCCCACCCCGCACACCCCGCGCATGCCAATGACAGTTCTAGAGGGGGCAGCACTGAACGTCAACACACAATCAATTCAATTTTATTAAAATCTCCCGTCGAAAGATGCCGCTGTTATAAATTAGTACAATATGGATAATTGACAGCTGATTATTAATTACTTACTGATTACAATGCAGATTGTTAGCCCATTCATGAATGATTATAAATATATAAAAAATATACATCCAGTATTTCTTGAAAGTACATGAAATTGTATAAAAGTGTTATATAGCGCCATCTATCGTTATTAAAATAAAATAGTATCCTTTCTAATGTTGGCCAAACTTGTGAGTGTTGCTCGTGTCAAAAATTGTCATTGGTTTCTTATTTCTTACATTGGTCAACTGGTGGGGTTCCGGCTAGGCATGTCCATCTTCTCGTCGTTCAATTTTACAGATGAATCCGTTCGATAAAGTGATTTTTCTAACTAGATAATCTGAGACCTTACTGAATATCAGCATTGACGAGAAAACATCACAAGAAATTACGTGAAATTACATATTTGCACTTCAACAAACAGGCTTTAGTAGTCAGTCAGTTTAAACAATTTTTTTTTGATGTTAATTGACCCACAAGTCTATTGGACCAACTGAGGTTAGAGAACTAGAAATATTAGAAACACTCCAGCTTAATTTGATCTCTTTCCATTAGATTTCTATGTGGACTCCGAAAATACGATCACGTCTCTGAGTACAGAAGTCTGCTCAAGTGGGTTCCAAGTCGACGTCAAAAAGACCTTGGGGGCCGATCGCGCTAACATTGAACGATATTACCGAAGTACCAAAGCTAAACCATGACCAAAATAAGCACATTTCGTATCGCGCTGATCATTTGAACGGAAATTAACCTAGTTTTTTATTAAACTCGTGGTTAGCTCTACTCATTTTGGGTTTGATTTACTTACATTGGTACCATAAATAGCGCGATACCATTTTTTACTTCAGCTAAACTAAAGCTAAACCAAAACCAAAAACATTCCTTTAGAACGGTAAAACCGTTATAAAATAGCGTGATTGGTCCCCTGCACATTGTTCCACTTTTGTATACGGTTCCTAGTGTCCGATCCTCGGATCTTCATTTATCTTTCCGGAACAGTTCCAATATTCCGCGAATTACACTCGCCCTCTTCGTTCTTTTGAAAACCTTCGACTGTGCGTTTCTCCTTACTTCACGAAGTTTTACGTTCAATCCTTTGGGTTGCATGTTATTCGGCTGTGGAAGTCACAACCTGAATCAGTTAGACTTGCTTAATCACTGAATATTATCAAGGCTCAAGTGATGGAACGGCATCTTTTTCGTTAGCTGTTCTATCCTTCCTCTTTCATCTGCCTTCTCTTAAATCTTTTTGCTGAATTTGGTTATTGTTTCCTGATTTTCGTTCCTTGCTCGCATTCATTATTGTGTACTTAGTTACGTACTATTCTATTTATTTAGTATAAATTTACATATAGGCAAATGTTTTATTTATATGTTATATTACATTGTATGTAATGCATGTATTAATTTATTTTATTGCAATTTGTTTATCGCACATGCTACCTACTAATTACATGCGTAATGCTTTCTAACGTAAAGATATAAGGCTGTCTTAAAGGTCAATATACCAAGCAGCGACATTCATATTCGGTCGGGTCTCCACTTAATATCAAGTGAAGCACCATTAAAAATTTTATTAGTGCATTAAAAATGTATATCGATTTTTTCATATATCGATATTGTTTGTTTACTGAAGTCTAATTCTCTTAATACATAATAATTGCATGTTTTTTGGTTCGTTGTGTATGAAGCTTCTGGGAACCCAGTTTAGTCCATTCATTCCACAAATTAATCTAAGGTCCACAACTAAGTCTATGGGTCCACATTATAGACCAATTTATTGGTCTGTGAGTCAGTTCATCTATAGTTCCGTACTCATTCACTCCGTGTCAGTTCCATTCCATTTCTTATCCCATCACTAAATTGGCTTGAAGGGAAGTAGAACGAACGAAAGAAAGAAAATGCATCGCAAAATGGCGGACGGCGGCGTGGATATAGATTTGTACGCCGACGATATTGAATCAGATTTCAACAGACAGGTAAGCTTGAATATATTTTAAAAACCCTTGGTAACATATATTTTTGGCCCTAAAGTAATTTCGGAATGACCAGCAGAAGTTGTGACGTAGTAATATGAGATTGTTTGGGCGGCCCCTTTTCAGGACGAGTTTGGTGGCGACAATGTGGATTTGTACGACGACGTGATCGCCGCACCTCCATCGAAACCCGAGGACGGCGACGGCCCGCCTAACTCATCTTCACAGCACCCACATCCTCCCGAGGAGACCAACGGCAACGCTCCTTACCACAACGCACCAAATCACCATCATGGCCGCCGGTTTCAGCTTTACGTCGGCAACCTAACATGGGTTCGTACTCGATTTTGTCTCATTTAGATTATGTAAATATAGTTTTGTTTTAGTGTCTATTTTTGGCTTTTGAGAAGCCAAAAATTGATGCTTACTGAGGTAACCATACGAAAAAATTAATATATCTAGAGATTCTTGCACTTATTTGGCCACTGCTGCATAATTTAGTCTTTTGTTTAGAGAAATGTCGGTCAGTATACATCAAGCAAATTGTTTAGATGAGGCCATCTTAAGTCTATTCCTGGTGTTGGCATCGATATAATGTTTGTACAGTTTTTATGCCACACTTAGTTGTATACTTCCCATTGTAAACAAATCTCACCACCTTTTTATGCAAGATAAGAACATCTAAGCAACTAAATATTAGTGCTAATCGGGATCATAATTTTCACATGGTTTTCTAGAGCAATCTACATGAAATGGTGGAAAGGTTATTTGTTTACTGCAGAACTACAGACAGAGTTTGCAATACAAGTGGATTTCAGTCATGCACACACATTACATCAGTGTAATACTCTACAATGAATATCTCATCCGATTTATTTACTAATACAGGCAGTTGCAACATGAGACCAACTGAATCAGGACAAATGAACATGCACTTTATCATTTTTAAACTTGCCAAAGTTTATCAACAACTTGATAAAAAGGAAGCTGCTGCCCTTTAATTTTTCTATAGAGTAGTTACCTTGAGCGACCACCACACTAGATTTATGTGATTTGTACCATATCATTTGGTTTATAAATATAAGAGTAAATGATAGTGAGGAGTTTTCATACTAACTGATATTTTCAGTATTTTAGTAATAAAAGTTAAAGTTGGTAGGATCTAGTTTGCGTGAATGAAATAAGTTTAAATTTAAATGTTACTGGTTTGATTATTTCGTCACATTTGTATTTTCATACCAAAAATAAAAATGTGTTGTGTACAATAAAGTGTTAAAATAAAATAAAAAATGTCTTATCAATTAGGTATAATAAAATGTTTAATACATCAGATTCAATCAAACTAGGCCCTACCATCTTTAATTTTCATTACTAAAGTACAGAATATATTGCATTTTTTTTTCATGTAATCGATTACAGTTTGCATGACAATTGGTTACTATAATTTAGCCTTATAGATAAAATCCATGCTAGAAAATGTATAACATACATTTATATTTTTCTTGATTTGGTTGGTATACTTTTGCATCTAATTGTATACTGATTTGAGAATATTGTTATTATCTAGTAATATAAAACTAAATTAAAAAAAAATGTGTTAGTGCTTTCATAAAACTCAATAAATTATTGTCAACGTACTATTTTAACCTCTTACAACAAAAATTTTACTAGTCATAAAGCCTTCATAAAACTATAAGTTTATGTAAGTAAACTGTACCTATTATTATTTAGTTCATGACTAACTTATAACCAGTAAAAAATTACATTGTTCATAGTATTTTAGTTGGATGCATTGTCAAATTCAGAAAAAGGTTTCTTTGATAGAGTGAAAGGTAAAGAGGCAAGTTAATTATACTTAATTTTCATTTGGTTACCTCAGTTGGAATGGTATATGTCTATATTTATTAATTATGGCAGTTATGTGGTTAAAAATAATAATAAAAATAGTCCTACCTGGAACTCATTATTACGCTTTACTTTTGAATATATAATATTGAGATTTTACTCTAAAATCTATACTTTCAATCATTATTTAATTCTTTTACATCACATCAACAGCTTGTGTAGGTTCACCGCTAGATAGAAAGATACAATTTGCATTGATTTTTTCTAGCTACCATTGCTGGGCAAGCAGATTTGCATCTTGCCCTGCCTTTTGCCTAGCACCAACGATACTCCTGTCCATTAACTGTTAGGCTTTTATGACTCATAAATAAAACACTTAGTGAGTTTTTACTATGCCTCTGTGAGAAATAGATAATTCCTATTCTTTTATGTGCTGGAATCCACATGGCATTCTTCTATATATTTTGCACTGTTAATTGGCGTTTTGCCAATCAGATTGGGTTTATTTTATTATTTAATATACACATGTCCCATTCCTAATAATTTATAAATTGTGTGGCTAAATATGGTTATAAAATCATTATGAAACTAAGTGCGATTTAGACTTGGTATAGCATAATAAGAAAATATAACTGGAACATTTTGCAGATATATCATGAAAATAAATATTTAAAGATAATTTTGATTGCTGAACTGTTTCACTAGAATCAATTCTGTGATAATAATTTGTGTACCCCAGTAGTAGGCGAGCTGGTTACATATCCATTGTTTAAGTGCCTTGTCATATTCAGTTTTCAACTATATTTTTTGAAAAGTGGATATGAGTGTCTAACTCTGACATGTAGTAGGTATGAATCGTTAGGTGGAGATAAATACTTTCATGATATACCTACAAATATGCTATATCAATGAATAATCTGAAGCAAAAGCAAGAAATGACGTAAAAAGTTATACCTTCGCAAAATTTGTATTTAAATAGAAAAAATATGATGTGAAAGACTTACAAAGGGGCATTGCTAAAAATATCAACTGTTTAATTATTTATTTTCAATTTTTATTTCCATACAATTAGTTTTACACTGTAATTTTGGTGTTTGTAGCAACTATAGTTTATTGTATAAAATTTTAAAGAAGACGTATATCTACGACTAAGAAGCATATATAACTTATATTAGGATACACTAACTAAACCCTACTATGTGTCTGTTAAATACTGTTACTGTCCAACTTGCTTTTGTTTTGAAATTACAAATACAATTTTAATTTAATTGCTGAAAGTAGATGGTACTAAGTTTATGTATATTGAAGCACAATGACCATGTTTGTTTTGGTACAACTTTTTCCATCTATTTTCTTTTAATTTTGATAAGTGACCGACTATGCAAATTTGAAAGATAATATGGATATATAGTACATTTTTCACACAGCTTAGGCCTGTGTAAATGTTGTTGAAACATGAATATTTTATCGGGTTTGTTTTACACTCCAGTGAATACTCAGTCATTGTTAATTGCAAT
Organism: Oegoconia quadripuncta; assembly: GCA_949316235.1. Taxonomy (NCBI): domain Eukaryota; kingdom Metazoa; phylum Arthropoda; class Insecta; order Lepidoptera; family Autostichidae; genus Oegoconia; species Oegoconia quadripuncta. The sequence goes on from OX438758.1 coordinate 12,986,707, forward strand.
TCAAATTAAATTCAATATTTAATAGTGGCTGCTGTGATTATTAAACTCTCACAGTTCCATTATTTAGATATTTTTGTTGCTGATTTCTAGCTTTCATGTACCTAACTGAAAATATGACACAGGGTTGTCTACATTCGATAGATTAAAATAATGTTTAATTAGTTAACTTGTGCAGGTATAAGCTTCAATTTACAAACAAGCCCTATTTTTTATTGATTCTCCTGCTGTTACATATTGAATACGATTCTATATGAGTTGATTAGAACCAAAAGCGCATTTCCAAACATAATAACAAATCCATTGTGTCTGGAAAATTAAACAGCTTTAGATTCCAATTGCCATATAGTATATTATGGAGTAATGAAGGATGAATTTGACAAATTTCTGTGTTAAATTGTTTTAGCTTATCCCAAATCTGAAAAAAATATCATTTTTTTTTTGTCTTTTAATGTGGTGGTTTTTGCAGTTATTTTAAAGTGTATGTTTTACCTTTGACCTTGTTCTTTATTGTTCGATATTTTTATTTTACACAAATTTTTTTATAAATTTGAGGAAAGAGATATTTACATCGCATAGCTTTTTGAGCTCAACATTTGTTATTGGTATGAATTTCAAAAATCAACAATGGTAATATTAGTTCTAGTATATAATATAGAAAATAGTGTATGAATGAAGTTAGCCTAGATTTATAAATATTTTTGTATGTATAGTCCTACAGAAGAATATTATACATTTTCTGTGGTCTAATTAGTGTTTTAATTTGTATATTATGTATCACCATTTTTAGAGTTCATTTATAATATAATAAATTAATAATTTGCTAAACTCATTATTTGTACTGAAAAAAATTTATGATTATTGAAGTAGAACTTTTAAATGAAAAAAAAAGCATGTATATAAATTAAGTTGTTTTTTGGACATTTTCAAACCATGACAGAAATTGTAAATATCTCTTACTCATTTTATGTATTGGCTTATACATCAGTGACATGATGGTGTCACTTTATGATATATTTTGATAATAATTATCTAGCATGTTTGGAATGATTGTGGTCTGCGCGTTATTCATGATATAAACTTGCGATGGGGCATTAGAACATTGTATCTACCGGAGGACGTTCTTAGGATACTGACCCTATGGGATTAACCTATTTCTGCATTTGTCGATTTCGAAAAATCGTAATATTCACCAAAAATATTTGCGCGCCATGGGGCCCTCCAAAATTTTAAGCGACCTAGGTCAGAGTACTAGAAGTGTCAGAAATCGCAAATTAAATTACCCATGCCTATATGGAAACCCAAGGTAGGAGTTTTAATTACCTAGGTTTGACATTAACTAGAAAATTTTCAACTGATTTCTGCCTACTCTGCTCCGTGATTGTATGTTCTAATTAATTAGTTTTTTGATCATGTTACGTTTTATTCGAAATTCAATTTAAATAGTTCCTTGTGTCCAGTTTATTTATCAAAAGCCAGAATTATTTAATAAATAAACTACTTGTATCAAAATTTTCCCTACTAAATGCATGAGAAATACAATTTGCGACTGCAAAGACCCCAGCTGACAGAATTATCATTCAATTTTAATACCTTACCTCCTTATCTATCATTATGACGTTGAATGCCGCGAAAGTTTTTTTTTATGTAGTACGATGACTACATTTTTTCAAAATCTGTGAATGCAGGTGTAAATTTTTCCAAAAGCTGGGGTTAGTCTCCTACAAACTCTTTCCCATAGATACTACTTGCTTCATCTCAATTTTTATACTCTGAACAATTGTGATTGTTGGATGAGGATGGCTGATTATATTTGTATGTATTTATTTAATAATTTATGTGACGTTAATATAAAGTACCCTCAATCGATTATTGTGTTAACCGTACTTCCAGGTTTGTCTAACACCTGTCTGTAGCACTTAGACACGAGATTTATTATTGTTATCATAACATGTTTTTGTATTACTTCTCAACGTTTGGGCTTAAAACACTGATAGGGGTTGTGTTTTATCTGGTAATATAATTCCTTGCATAATAGATGATGTCCCCATTTATGGGAAATGTGTGGTATTTTTGACGAAGTTGTATAGCGTTGACAAAAATCTAATCTCCTAGTTCACTGTGAACTTAGAAATTGAACAAACACGCCTACTTATTGCATAAAGCAGTAGTGTAACTTGCCTGTTTGAAAATGCTTGTCACTGTTATCAGAATATTGGGTTTAGTTTATTGAAGTGTCTCTTTTGTTTGTATGGTTCCTTTTAAACCCAAAATTCTGGTTTGTTTGTAACTCAATATTTTTCCTTATCAGGTTTACAGCGAGGTAAGATGTTTTTATGCTTGTTTATGTAGCTCTTTGTGTCTACGATTTATTTTATTTATGATTATATTTTTGTTTCTTGTTCGAATAACATAACAGTAATTTTTCTCACATCTGTACTGTTTAATACTGTTTGCAGTATCGCTAAAATAATGTTAATTTATTATTTTACTATAAATTTTAATGTACGAAAGTTAGTGACGTAATTTGTACCCTACAGTCATTGTAGGGACATTCGGAAACTACCCGTGTTTATGGTATTGTTACAACATAATTGTAAAACCCAGCGACAAACTTCGAAAGGTTTTTTTTTGTAATATTTTAAACTGGCTATTTGTCGGGTTGTTACAAGTAATTATTATGGTACCGTGTCCTGAGAGTAGTAAGTACAATATCGTTGTTTGATGTATTGAATTAATAATTGTAGTCGGATGTCACTCGCGCGGTTGACAACCATTACGAATACGTAGAATTTGTATAATACTTTTATAACGATTGAATTGTTATCCGATAAAATATAGCCTTATACCGCTATGTCCCTGTGACGTTAATATATTGGCAATAATTTTTTATTACTAGCAATAAACTAAATATTACCTGTAAATAGTGCATCATCTTAAAAACTACTAATGTGTAACTTCCCAGCTAAACTACAGATTTCTTTGTACCTCCTTGGCGTTATTATTAGAAATTTAAAGCTATGTTCATTGTATTTAAATTTTATAGTGTTTTACGCATTTATCCTTACTGGGATAAAAAAATCTTGTTCAGAGTTATCCTTTAAAATACTATCCATGTACATAAATATAATATAAAGGTTTGAATAATCTTGTAAAATGGTACATTTCCTTCTTTATTGTTCAGAAGGGCTCTTGTCTCCTGTTTCTGTTCCATAAGATTTTATAAATCATTTTACTTGGCAGTGGTGAACTGCGTCACCTAATTTATATACTTACAAATGGACGTGATATAAGGAACCAATGCAAAGAAAAAAATGTGATAATGAAAATAAAAGAATGGTCACAAAGAAAACTGTTTCCTTTTCTCCCAACGTTTCCTGTTGCGGAAAATACTATCACCATTATATCAGTTTAGTGAGAGAGGATGGTTTGCGTGAATGATTCGGTTTGTGATACACCTATTTGATTGCAGGCGTGAACAGGAGATTATTCGTTCGAAATATCTAAACAGTAACGTGCGCAGATATCGATTATAATGCTTACTTATTAGGTTTAAAATTCAACTAGGCTTATTTCTTTAGGTTCTTTCACCTTTTTCAACAAACGCGATTCATACAAATGCAATTCATACAAATGCGATACTAAGCACACTACTTAATTCGATCGGGTTACAGTGGTTGAAAACGAGGTATGTAAATATTCGCCAATATCGTATGGCATCAACACATTTGTTGTTAAATGATGATGCTAGTTGTTGAGTATTTTGGGTGCGCCTGATTTCAGTGGGCGACGGATCAAGATATAGCGAACTGCATCGGAGACGTTGGAGTAAACGACTTCCAGGACGTCAAGTTCTTCGAGAATAGGGCAAATGGACAGTCAAAGGGCTTCTGCGTCATTTCGCTCGGCTCTGAACAGTCCCTTAGGATGGTCATGGACCGTCTGCCCAAGAAAGAGATACACGGTCAACATCCAGTCGTCACTCTGCCCACTAAACAGGTAATTGATAATAAAAAAATTTTTGAAGTCCGATAAATATTGGGGATAAATCCTGACAAAAACCGCTTCTGATAGGTTTGTGAAGAGACGAAAACAAATAGTGTCGGGTGTCAAACTAGGCCTTTCGGCCCCTAGACAACTACTATGCTCGACTTGGTTGTGCCGTGGGCATTTTTAGGAGAAATAGTCAGCTGCTCCAATGCAATAAAGGTTTTTGGCTCCAGGACAGTGTGGCAAAAGTGTCAAAGTGGCCAACTATGCACATGACAGGAATGTTATTGTCCACCCACTGCTGGGTATAGAATAGCTTTTCCCTGCCAGCTCCCATGTATTTGTGTCACAGTGGTGGTCACACACACATGACAGGAATTTAATTATCCACCCACTGTGGGGTGTAGATAGTTTTTCTCTATTTTATACTGCTTTGAATTAAAATCATAGGGATTGTCTATGAACATGTTGGGTTTATTTTTTGATATCTATGCCGGGTTTATACCCAACACTATTTATTATCAACATAATCTATAAAAGTCCAATTGGTAACCGATTATGTGACTTATATTTTTGTATTGAAAGGGACCATCCATATAAATGTGGTAAAGATCTGACGATGCACGCCGTAGAGAAACGAAACCTTAGGGAAGTCGGTTGTATTGCCATTTTTTGGCGGTTCAATTACACAGACCACATGGTAGCCAGCGGAGAGCGGAGAGCTAGCTGTGTTATATTTATTCAAGACAAAATTTGCCTCGTTTACAGTAGCTTTTAATTCGACGACGAGATCAAATAATTACAAGGCGAATGGTCAGTTCGTTTAATCCCTTCTACATGAGGAAAATAATGTGTCCAGTCGAAATTCTCAATTCGCAAAGCATCTATTCACAGTCAAAATTACAACACAACTGATTTCATAGTCATTCTTTCTTAGGACTATGTAATTGGCGAATATGTATTGTGGCAATGTAGCGTATTCTAAGTAACTCAGCTTTGCGCCGAGCTTGACTGGGTAAGGACAGGATAGTTTTAATTAATTTTTTTGACCGATTATTAATCTGCACTGGTAATATTTGCTGTTTTAAAAATACTGTAATAGAAGTAGTGAAAACATTCCATATAAGGAGCAGGTTAAAATGAATACTATAATTTCTTTGCGTCTTTGATAAACTGCGGCGTTGCTAGCCCGCAGGATCGTTGTGCTCAATGTTGTAAATTGAACGTTTTCATTTCCATCGTGTACGCATTACGCAATATGGTAAAAATTACAGGCGTTGAATCAGTTTGAGAGTCAATCGAAGACTCGTTCGACTCCGCCAGGACCGAATCCAGGCGGCATGAGAGGACCACACCCAGGCGGTCCTCCAGGGCCGCATCCAGGAGGTAATGAAATGTCCAGCTTGCTCTTTAATACTGAAAGATGCTCGTTGATATGATGTAATATGAAGTATTGAAGTTTATATACAGGGTGAATTTGAATTCGTAGTTCCTAGTGAAAAGTTGTTGCTAATCAGGAGTGGAGTTACCAGCCGAAAATTGTTGAACTTCCATACTAAAGGTGGTTCCAGAATGGTTTACTTTGTATGGGTATTCAAAATTTTTTGATCAAATTCAACTATGGTTTCTTGGGGAAAGTTGTTCCTAATCATGAGCGGCGTCACCAGTTAATGGGAATTACACGAATTCAAATTCACCCTGTATATAAGCTATCAGGCCCTACTATCGGACCGTGGCTATAAACTACGGATTGAAATGGGTATCGAATTTATATTGAATTTTGATGGATGTTTGTGATTAATTAAACTATATCCACAGGATAAATACGGGTACATCTCGCTCGTAACCTAATCTATGTCATCGTTCGTTGTGTAACCATATCCGTGTTGTGGTTCAACGTGTACAACATAAGAGTTGACAAAATAGAGCCCAAGAAGGAAAGGGTTATTTTTTATTGATTTTGTGATCTAGACTTCTATAAAATAAGTGCTAAAGGGTAGATATAAAATACCTCCAGTCAGGTACAATGTGCTGCAGATGTGTTGCCAGTAAAATTATTGTGATATTTCCAATACTGGGCATGAATGGAGTTCCCATTTCTCCCCTAGGGGAGAATGTTGATAGAGATCCATTATTGTGACATACAGATCTAGAATAATTTATCTCTAAATGATTAATAATTGCTTGTAAATGATATAGGCAAATTAAATTTGAAAGAAACTGTAAAATAATTGACGTCACATCAACAGAAAACTACATAGGCCTCTCTAGGCCCATTGAGTCGTTTTGAGTTAACCCAATGAGCACGAGTATAGACATTTATTTATACCAAGATGTTTTTTTTTTCTATTTTTAAGGAGTTTAATTATCTAAGATGATGTACTGACCTATTGGCCGAACGATAATAATTGTCGCCATTTCCATAAAATTTCTATGGGCTGATTTGTCCTGGTCGACACGTTGGTTTCTATGCTGTTATGTTTATAATCCCTTAGTCACATTTTACGATACTCCGGGAAGATACAGGTGGATCTTCTACTCAGCCGGGAACTAAAAATTAGCCTAAATTTTTCACTTTTACTTCCCTCTTTTGTTTTTGCTGTTGGGGTCGCGTGTCGCGAACCTGAAGCTTTGACATGCTTGGGTTAGTGTCACCATTAGATTGATATGAATAAATTCTATGTTCAAATCATTCATGGGCATACAAAATATTTTAATTTCCTAAATATTTACACATACATATTGAAATAGTCATAATAATCAGAGTAAATTCAGATTACAATTAATATCTTAATTTCAGTCAGTATAGGTAAAAGTAGGTGTAAATATTGGGCAACCAACATGTGATTTTGTTAATCAAAGCAGTCATTAAACTCACGTATAGGTTAAATAAATAATTACTTGTCTACGTAGATTTCTTCGGCGGTGGCCCAAACGGCCCAGGGCCCAACGGACCCCGCATGATGATGCCGGGGCCCGGCCCTCATCATCAGCTGCGCGGTCCCCCGCCTGGGCCCCCGCACGGGCCTCCTCACCACATGCCACAGCACCAGGGACCCCCGCCGCATCACATGCAACACCAGGGCCCGCCTCCGCATCAAGGGCCATCGCCGCATAGGCCTCCAATGCAGGTAATTTATTTATACTTTCATCTTCGACCCAAAGGCTTGTCTGTCTGTGACTCTGTGGCATCATAGAATCCATATGTACGAGGTATTGGATATCATGGTATGTCTTAAATTAAATCACTATGTTTCTCACAGAGATTCATCACTGTCGTTTGGTATAAATCATCGACCACCGATGGGTATAATAAAGTAAAGAGTTATTCTTGGGTCTTTATAAATATCTAAATATAAATATTTTGGACACTTACACTAACCGTCTAGTCCCAAACTAAGAATAGCTTCTACTACGGATACTAGATAACGGATAAACATACATAAATATTTATATAAACATCCATGACTCTGGAATTAAGGTTCGTACTCATCACATAGATATTTAACATTCGCTGTATTCGAACCCGCAACCGTTGGTTTAGATGATAGGTTCACTATTCATTGCACCAATTGGTTGTCTCAATTCTACGTTAGATTTGACTTAAAAAAATCTCTGAATGCCATTTTATTTATTTCTCGAAATAAAAGAAATTTACCTCCCTCGTTATTTCCACTAAGTCTAAGAGTGTTAAATAAGATACATTTCCGTTGACTCGACAGTTCCAAGGGCCTCCGCAAATGCAGCGGCCCCCCGGTCCGGGCCCCCGGCCCGACTGGGGCCCCCGCGGACCTCCGCACCATATGCCGCCGCAGCCAGCCCCGCAGTACGGCCCACCGCAGCATCAGATGCCACATCAGATGCCGCCGCCTCATGCCGTGAGTTACGTCAGTTGTCGCCAAAGTATATTTATTCCTATTATTCACATACATTTTTGAACATTTTGCATACATCTACGTCTCTACTTCAGAGACAAGGTCTCACTAATAGTATGGACCATAACCGATCACGGGGGCCTCGTACGGATCGGTGAATGTGTCAGTTTGTTGGATTTGTGCCACATTGGTGGACATTTGACTTTTTTATGCATTACGGGTTAGCACTTGACCTCAATCATACCTGATGTTAAGGGAAGAGGCCGAAGGTGGTAGCGTACTGACCCGGAAACCCCGCTTGGGGGACTGGCTATCTTATCTCTGACAACCGGAGCACAACAATGCTATTAACATTACTGTTAGACGGCAGATTTAGACAAGATGATGGTAGCTAGCCAGGCAGACATTTAAAATGCCCTACCACCAACCTAACCGAGTAACTGCTAAACACTAATGCCACTGATTCGGTTTAGCGGCTGCTATCAGCTGAAACTAGGGGGACAGACTGTAATGTACAATAGTGGTGTCAAATAAATAGTCTTTATTTACAAAAGTCCTCATATGAAAATGCTATTGTGGACAATTTTTCTAAATCTAGAAGTAAAACAATTACACATTCTCTTAATTTTTAAAATTTTAATTAAACATGTCAAAGTCTACGCCCGAAGAATATTTGGCCAATGAAAGCACGCAGTTTGTCTTAGTACTGTACACACAAAGACTCCGCACGATACATTGGCTGTTGACGTATAAATGAATGTATGTGTATTTGATTCTAGCCACCGGGCCAAGGCATGCCGCCACCCCATCACCAACTACCTCCTCACCAAGGCATTCCTCGCGGCCCAGCGCCGATGCCGCCTCACCCAGGTATGAATGGGTACCCAGGTAAGATCCACATATGTTTACTATTGCATGGCGTAGGCGGTTCGGGACTAACGCTGTAGAGGTAGTACTAACGTATAGTCAAAGAGCGGGATAATGTGGGTTTTGTTTATAAAAAAATGTACGGAAGGTATTGAAAGCGTATGTTGCAGTGTATTCATCTCGTGTTGTGATTAAGGACGTTGTTTTTGCCCAGACCTGTATCTAAATAAACTAATAATAATAATAATAATAAATATTTCAGACACTTACACCAATCATCTAGTCCCAAACTAAGCAAAGCTTGTACTATGGATACTAGATAACGGATAAACATACATAAATATTTATATAACATCCATGACTCAGGAATAAATGTTCATATTCATCACACAAACATTTACCCGTTACGGGATTCGAACCCGCAACCGTTGGTTTCGCTGACAGGGTCACTATCCACTACACCAATCGGTCGTCGATTAACGATTAACATTTAGAAAAGCTTTATACAAACTTAGTGTTGTTCCGAGAGTGGTTGAATCGCTTTAGCCTACAAATGTCCCTCGCAGTAAGTAGCCGTAAAAAAGTTGGTATAAAATTACTTAAAGCCATTCCGTTGAAGAATGTTGTCCACATGGTCGCAATGGCCGGGATTCTTGTTCATAGCCGTGGTAACAGGCGGGCCATATTTGCACCAGAAACGACGGTTGATGTAATCTGATACTACCGCCGTCAACCGATAATTGTATTTGGCATGATGCATGCGAACCAACTAACATTAAAGTTACAGTCCCTATAAACGGCGTGAACGTATGACCGTGCACTATCTGCCGTCATTTGAATGATTTATAGAATTTTTGAATAGAGCGCCAGCGATCGTTTAGCTTTCGCCTTACGCACCCTACGTTGTGCGCTGCATAGGTTAATGAGACACAGTGCGGGATTAGATTAATAATTAAATAACTATCATTATTTTATTCCGAACACCAACAGCAGAAATAAAATGGCATAGGTAATATTTCAACAAAGTCATTAAAATTGGTACTGAATAAGCCTGTCTCCTTATGGGTTGGGTCTTAACATACATTTTGAGTAGACTTAGCCAACAATAAATAAACTTCTCGAAATGACGTCCCTATGAGTGTGCCGTGCTTAAGGGGGGGCCAAAGAATTTAGTTGTGAATATTTTTTTATCATAAATTTTTCCTTAGATAGTTTGTCAAATAGATTGCTGACTCGAATGAGAAATGAATTTCGGCCATAGTTAGAGCCATGTGACATAGCAGAAACTATAGCATTGTCCTTTCAAAAGCCTCTGTACAATATTTTATAAACCAATCACTGCTACATTATGTCTATCTTTGTATGTACGAGACGGTAGTGTAATCATTTGTTTTAAGTGTGTTTCGTGTGTCTAGGCTTTCAGTATTGTAACAAATCGTTCGAACTGCCTGTTCTGTTCGAACTGTTCGAAAAATAATGCCAGCGATTTTTATGTCGCTTTGTAAAGGATGAGTTGAAGTGAAGCTCATACAACGAGCATAGCATGTTTCGGTTAAACTCGTGAATTTGTATTGCGTTTTCTGCCCTGTGTGCATGCCCTACTTATTAATAGCAAATGTACCCGATTTAGTGAAGAAGAAGCTATCAAAATCTTTGATTGATCTTCTGTTGTTTTGTATTGGCAAAACAACAAGATTTACTTCAACCTTTGACTATAGGCACAGAATTAATATAGTACTAACGTACAGAATGGCCACTCCCACCCCTCCCACCGATCGGTGGTACCGCACCCCGATTCGCACTCTAGGTTGGCAAGTTAGCTGTCTTGTTATGTAGGGCTCTGCGTTACGTCTCGCAAATAGTTATGTAAATAATTTGTAAAATAAAATTTAATGTTTCAGATTTATTTCATGAATTGTAAAACTAATAAACTAATATTGTATAAATCGTGTAACACAACCTATTTCTTATTTATTTATTCAGAATATTGTGAGTTGTTTTTGAGGTAATAAAATCCGGTCGAAAAAGCTTAAGATAATTATATAAAAGAATTAGATTAACATTGGTGTGTTGATTCGGATGTACAACCAACTAAAAGTAAACTTTACCAAAATTCGACTAAAAATAGTTTAATCAAGTGCATGTGCTATTCGGGTTTGCGTATGAAATAAATTTAGAAACCTTGTTTGACAGAGGATAAGGTTAACTAAATTGAATACAGTGTTGCCAGACACACAAGAAATGTGAAAATGCGATAGCGGCACTTCAAAAACGCGGATTTCTAGTTTTAACATTTACATCGGTTTTCCCTTCTTAGAGAGTATTAAGACCTTGAGATTAAGATCGTGTGTCAGTCTCAATTTTTTTTGATACTGTTTTAATATGCAACAGCTTCTCAAGCATCAACTTAGGTCACCTCAATCTTGAGAACGGTTTATTTTTGGAAAGTTTTAGGAAGTAAAATGTGGCTGTCATTTTTGTTTTGAGAAGCTTTAAAATTTTTGCAGCATTCCTCCTGTCCAATTAGTTAAGTTCGTAATTTTCCGAATTCGTCATTTGACTTAAATAAACCTTTTAGTGCAGTTTAGTCTAGTTGGTGTACACCTGAGTCGATACCATTAACAAGATTATCAATTAACTTGATATCAATCTCAGGTAGGCAACCCTGAACACTTCACCCACATATGCACAGCGTGTACAGATGTCATTTGTTTATGTAATAGTAAGAGGTAATTAAAACGAGACGTTTGTATGGAGTGTCCGGGGTGTGCCTTAGGAAAACAGAGATAACATAGCTGTTCGGACTCACTACCCTTCACCTGTCCAAAAGGACAAACATTACCAAAAAAGTCAACCAAGTTGCAATATACTTAGTATGTTTCTATGCAAATCCCAAAGCAAAGAAAATTGTATATCATTTTCAAATGTTATTTTTATAAGTTACGAAATAAAATTTTGAATTTCAGCTGCTTTAGTTTGGTTACACTATTGCTATGAACTAAACTAGTGTCACTCTCTTGTCCTAATAATCCCTTAATTGTCAACGATATTTCATTGCGTTTCTCCATTGTCATCAGGCGTGGGCCCGGGAGCGCCCGCTCCACATGTGAACCCCGCATTTTTCAACCAGCAACCGCCCGTCCAACAGGCGCCTGGGCCGCAACCGCCGCCTCAGCCAGGCCCACCTGGTGAGTACAAACTTTCAGATCACAGAGACAATCGACATGTGATATCATTATAAATGAAGTATGAGCAGGGTTTGAAACCGCTTAATTTTTCTTGCATTTGGGATACCTCAAATTAAATCTAAAAATAGTTTTTTGAGCCAAAATAAGAACATACTTAAAGGATAGGAAGGAGGAAGTACATAATAAAGTTGTGATGGTTAATGTTTCCTAGTAATTTAACCGAGTTTCATGTAAATACCTGTCGCAGTGTTGCAAATTTTAAGCAAATTTTTGCCGCGCATATCGAGGCGTAACCTATCATGACATCGTATAACTAAATTCATAGTTTCATTAATATAAGCCAGAAACTTTGAGACAAACCTTGAATTTCAAATATAACAAAATAATTAAATTTTCCGACTTTCCACAGGAGCCCAAAATTAATCATAAAAAATTGTATTGTATGCAACTTTTTTTTTTTTTTTTTTATATGAGAGGGCGGCAAACGAGCATGCGGGTCACCTGATGGAAAGCAATCACCGCCGCCCATGGACACCCGCAACACCAAAAGGGTCACAGATGCGTTGCCGGCCTTTGAGGAAGGTGTCCACTCCAGAATAAGTAGGGCAGCCTGAGCGATGAGGGATTCTCCAGCAGTGCTGGTACCCTCCTGGGGTACTAACTCTTTAAATACCGCTACCATTCTGGAGATATCATTGTGGAGAAACTTGTCAGTATCCTATCTCATGTATATATACTGACACGAACTTCATCATTATCATATCAGCCGAAAGACGTCCACTGCTGGCTAAAAGATCTCCACAACGATCGGTCCTGCCTTTATCAAATCGTCGGCCCACCTCGTGCCCATGCTGCGTCTTCCGGTGCGTGGTCGCAACTGGAAAACTTTTCCGCCCCAACGGCTGTCGGTCCAATGAGCAATGTGCCCCGCCCACTGCCACGTTCCATTGGTTCGGTATAGTGACACGAACTTACTGTATCACAGTTGCCCTTGTTACATTTAAAATGGTAGAATAAGTTGTCTAATTATTTGTGTGCAATAGGTCCCGGAGCACCTTACGGTCATCCCCCACATGGCGCACCGCCACCGGCTCAGGGTCCACCCCCGGGAGCAAGACAGCCCTACGGCAGACCACAGGTGAGTCTCCTGTACTGTCTTTCTACTTGGTCCATGTCTAGATTTTGAAAGGTGAATTTAAGATTTTCAGATGTTAAAGTATCCAAACGACATGTCGGAATATCTTTGAAAGCTGTTAAGAAGCCTCAATTAAAAGATTTGAAAGGTATCATGTTAACTTCAACATGTTTTTATTATGCATCATTTATGTTAGAAGGATTACCGTTTGTGTGTCATACAAGCTCGTGCATAAGGAATCGCTGACTCCGGTAATAGAGTTTCAGTAGTTTTGGGAGTCGGGGGTCTGCTCTTGCTTTCAAATGTATTATCCATAATCCATAGCTTGACGACCTGTTTGGTATAGTGGTTAGCAACTCTGGCCACTATACCAAAAGGTTGCGGGTTCGAATCCCGCTAGGGGCATATGTTTTTGTGATGAATACAGACTTGTGTACCCGAGTTATGGATGTTTTCATTTATAATAAGTATTTATTTACAAAAAAGAAAATTATTTATGTAGTATATCAACCATCTGGTATCCACAACACAAAGCCTATAGTTGCTTACAGTGGAACTAGATGGTGCTGTTTGTATGTCTAAAGATATTTTATTTATTTTATAGCCAATGTAAAATTGGGCAATGCATAAATTATTATGATTCTCACTTGTATCTGCATCACGTTTATGTACTGCTCGGCAAGACACATCAGTACAAGTGTGACACTACATGTTAATCTAATATTTATGTCAAAAAAATATAGCACAATTTACGAAAGGGTTAAACATGATATCAATGAAAGAAATAAAAATAATATTGTAGATCACGAAAGCTGATTCCGAAAATCACTAATTCTTTCAGAAATAGACGTTTTTTTATTATGGTTCCTGTGTCAACGGGACGGGAAGATTTTGTATATCAATACAAAAATCTTCCTTTCAATAAATTTAAAGATACTATAAAAGAAATCATATAAAATAACAGACTTTTTCTTTGATAATCGTCCAGGAACTTATAGTTTCGCATGCTAAGCTATTTCACGATTAATAATGAAATAAATTGTTCGTATTGTGATATAAAAACCTATATTAAAAGAGCAACCTTTCGAGTTTTTTGCTTGCTATTCTCGAGGGAAACTAGCCTTTAGAACAAGCGGTATATGCAAGATATGTTATCTATCGGGCAGACCGCCGCCACCGGCGCGGCTCGTAAATCCAACGACATTGTTACATTTGATCGCAAAAAATTTGCCGTTTAGCTTTCGTGCGTTCGACCGCTAAATTTCGTACCACGTAAGCGTTCTAGAAGTAACGATAAGGCGATAAACTTCTAATGGATACGACTAGTTGGCGGGATCTCGTTGGTTACGACTGACTGAGAATTGGCGTAATGGAAAGATGCCTATATCGAGTGGTGGATGAATGTGGGCTGAGATTTGTACTCTACTTATATATCTACATAATAATGAATGTTTGACAGCAGAACTACCCGCCGCCGGCTGAGGCAGTGCGCGCGCCGCACCACGCCGCGCCGCTGGGCGCGCCCCACCCGCCGCACGCCCCACACGCCCCGCACGCGCCCCACGCGCCCCACGCGCCGCACGCGCCCCACGCGCCCCACCCTCCGCCGCACGCCGCCATCAGCGAGGCTGAGTTCGAGGAGGTGACTATCGCATCACTACCCTGAAAACTAATTTTATTTTTTATTTTATTAGTTAATACCATATCACACTCTTACAGTAGCTTATACTGAAGTTTTGTACATACATAAAGTCACGCCTGTTTCCCGTAGGGGTATGCAGGCACAGACCATAGACTTCCACTTGCTACGATCCTAACACACCTCTTTTGCTTCATTCACTCTCATAATGTTGTTCATACATACTCGTCTGTATGTATTTTCTTTTTATGTGTGTTCACCTACATTTTCAATCGATTTTGATGATTATTCTTTGTAGGGTTTAATAATTGGTTAAGATGTGATGATGCAGTCCGGAGATAGAGTGTGGAACCTTACTGAATTCGGCTGCTTAGCCAAATTTTGGCGCTTCAGTTATTCTACTTATTTATTTTGGTATTTATTGATAAAATTAAGGCTTTTCTCATTTCACATTAGCGCTTAGAAGTAGATTAGTTTTTGCATGTCTTCTACAGTCAAATCGTCATATTTTGTTGTGATCGGTCAAAGGTGGTTAGAGCTGCAGCCCCCACTTGTCATTGCAAAGGAGCTTAGACCTCACAAATCATGGATAAAATACATAAAGACTGTTATGCTTGTATTAATATAATGATTCCAAAATTGAGATGAACTTCATTTGACACTTGAGGTGTGTATTTAAACAATATTAAAAAATTTGTCTCTCAATACTAATTTTGATAGATTCTATTCCAATCTTTAGATCGCTTTATTAAGAAAGAATGAAAAAGTCTATTTATTCACTGTCACTTATAATTTAAATGTGGCACCGAAAAGGCATCCACTCAGCATATAGTGAGGTACCAGTTAGATACCACGATGCTGGTGTTACGGCCTTTAGTGCTGTAAAAATCACTCACCTTCATGTCCCTATCTTATATAAACAGGTGATGGGTCGCAATCGCACCGTGTCATCGAGCGCCATCGCTCGCGCCGTAAGCGACGCGGCCGCCGGAGAGTACGCGTCCGCAATAGAGACGCTGGTCACCGCCATATCGCTCATCAAGCAGAGCAAGGTACTTATAGCATAGGCTCAATATGGGACTGCGTGACACGGAAGTGCGCAATGCAAAGAGACACTTTGCTGAGGAAACATCTCTGCTAACCCTCTCCCATGGCTCCATGGACCATCGAGATTTTCAGGTCAAATCTTGAGTGTCCATAGGTCTGGGGATTTATTTTTTGAGTTTTTAACTACAAATATTCTGTTCTCCATTAAGCAATTTGATGTAGGTAATGCCTCATAGGTCAGTAATATCACTGACTGTTGTTTCTTTCACAAGTAGTTATTTACGCCACTGAACTTGGAGGCAGGAAAAATATGAATAGCAGGAGCAAGTGATATTTAGCTTAAAGGCGAGGAAGTTTTTCAGTCAGAGCTCCTCATTGGACTTTCTGGCAAAGGTAGAGACCAATAATAGGCCCTGTGTGGTATGGTGGATATTTTAAACCTGCAGTATGTTGGAAGAGGTCGATGCCCTACCCACTTAGATAGACCTCGAAACGCTTCCTTGTTTTTGTCAAGCTGTGCAAGAGTGGAGTGGTGGGTCAACGCTGTTACACTCACAATCTTGCTTCTATTCTGCATGAATCACGACAACAAGCACTAGGTATAATGTAAAAGTATTGCAGGTCGCCCACGATGAACGCTGCAAGATCCTAATCTCGTCTCTCCAAGACACGCTCCACGGCGTGGAGACGAAATCCTACAATAGCGGGGAGAGATCGAGGCGCTCCCGTTCCCGCGACCGCGACGCCAGGGCCCATCACCGCGCGCCGCGGCGTCGCGAGCGGTCGGCCAGCCGCTACCGCGACCGCAGCCGCGAACGCGAGGACCGAGACCGGTGAGGGTTCACTGCTTCAATGAATCGCCTGTAGCTTTTCTCACGCGTCAGTTTCTTTATCATTGGCTTCATTCATTATTGCTGAGACGGGATAATAGTCCAGTAAGGATACACTTTTAACTTCTTACAATTTTAAAGGCCGTGATTTTTTGCACATGAATAGAGTTGGGTACCTGGCAGGTATAGAATAAAATTGTTTTCTAACAAATCGGTAGCTTGCTTCAGGTATTTAGTAATAAAACATAGACTAGATTAAAATTACCACTGTGAATTTCATTGCGTCGGAGAGTATACTTAAAGACTCCTGTAAATATTCTGAAAAAAAATTATCAATGACTTCTTTATATTTACCGAGGGCAAATACTAAATACCTGTATTATACCTAAATCAAGCTACTAAATGGTTAGAAAACAGAATTAAAAAAAAAAAAAAGGAAATTATAAAACAGTTACATTCTAATACTGATGGGTACTCATCCTTCTACAAAAAATCAGGAACTTTAAGTTTATAAGAAGTTACACCATATAAATTACGTATTTTTACTCGATTATAACGATAACGATCTGTATGCTTTATTGCACAAGAAATACAAACAGAATTCAGTCAGAAAATATGTATATCCTTCAACGAGTAGCCCGGCGCTTTTCTCACTCAGCTTCTTTGATTAGAAATAGTAGATTATTGCATAGATTGGCTTCGTTATGTAATTTCATCGATATCGTTAACGATTACGTTCTAATGTATGATTGGGTTGGCTCTTCGCTCGGTCGGCAAATTGAAGTTTCTCATTGGTTGACGATGACGAAGTTACTTAATTCGAGGACAGTGAATAAGAATGGCAAGTATACGATTGAAGCATGTATAGTGCTTTTTTCAAAATTAAAAAAAACTACTTTTGCAGAGTACAATTGTTCATTTTTTATAGTATTTACTTTCTAAATTCGCGTAAGTACTTGGTACCTACCCTAATAGTCATCACTTCTTTAAAAATTGTCACAATAACACACATGGATAGTTCGGTTTAGTAGACATCGGACCTATTCTCGAAATGACTTCTAGTCGTTTTTCGACCTATTAGCGATATTTCAAATTCAAATAATACGGAATATTATACTTACTTCCTGGAGTTTTATTGATTCCAAATAACTTCAAAACTTAACATTGTCTTCTTGCGGATTACGGACCATATACAAATTGTAGTTTCGTTCACATGTCCTGAATTTGTGCATGCGTAACGAAATCCACTGCGTACATTGGGTTCATAGAACAATGAACATTGAACTTTTGTCGAATATTAGTAAAAATATATATTTTACTAATATTTTTTTCCATATCCTGAAAACAATACTAAGAAATGTACACAAGCCATCCCACACTTCGTAATAGTCAATGTTTATGGTTGAACAAGAAGGTGAAAGTGAACAACCACGACAAGCTTTGTCCTCATATAATATGCGTTTAATTCATGTACAATAAAGAATATTCAAGATTCGACAGCTATTACAGTCACGACAAGGTCCCCTTTTTCACAATGATCTCGCGCGATATTCTCATGGCCCAACATAATTATATTACGGTTTCGTATCTTTGATTTCATTGTGCGAGTCTTAATTTATTCGATGTTAAGTTCGAAAATAAACTTTGTAATGGCATAATTGTTTTTCTAGATTATATTTTTTTTGTTGGATTTAATGTATCAGGCGGGCTATTACATAACTTTATGATTCTCACTATCGATTATGTTCCCTTATGGGATTTGTTGGCTAACTTCTCTCTAGATAATTTGACGTTTTAATGTTATTAATGACAGTAATGGTGAAGTTTATTGTACTCACAGGCACCACAATTTGCTATGATGATGTGAGATGACTAAAGCTTTATATTCGATTCGATCGATCTATTCGATATTTTTTGCTCGAATTAAGCGAGAGTACAATAACTTTTAAGTATTATTAAATGGAAAGTAAATAAATTTGAACCGCTTAATTGCAGGTATAGGGAAAGATCGAGGGAACGCGATCGGGAACGCGACCGCGATGCGTAAGTGTCTTCCCTAAGCGCCCTAAAGCCCTCTGCTGTAACTGACACTGCCAATGACCAAGGATAAGGGAGAACCTACCTTAAGACGCCATTTGTAAAGTATAAAAATAACAAACATAGCGGTTAAATATAATTATACGAGACACACACTCATGGAAACAGTCATCTACATAATATTTGAAATATCGCAATAAAAGGCATCATAAACATTTCGAATACAAATGAAAATTAATATGAACACACTATACAACGCGACTAAGTGTTTTACGAAGGACCAGATATTACGTTTCCTACTAATTGATCGTCATTCAAAAGTTCATTATTTTGTATACAAAATAAGCTCTTGAAATTGTCACTCCGTTAATATTACATTAATATCTTCTTAATTTGTTTGCTTATTTGTCGAAAAAATTGTTTTGTATCACATTAGACAGGCGGGTTGCCGATCTCAGATTTAGCGATATCCGAATGCTCAATCCATCAATAACAAGCTATTATTTCAGCCCACGAAGACTCTAGATTGCTGGGATCCATACAGCAACCAACACGCATAAAAACACAAATAATATGTCATGTGGCTTCATTTAGTTGTCATTTGGCTTCATTTAGAAATGTGAATAACCACTTATATCTCCTCTATTGTCTTTGGTCATTGGCTCCACATTCAAGAACCGATCGTCGCACACCGATGATTTATATGTTCATAAGCAAGTTAAATAATAACTTTCCATATTTACCATAGTGTATTATCGGCTTCGACTATCGGTCAGGTGTGTGTTAGCTATCATGAGCGTGCGGTAGCCGTCAGCCAGAGCGAGACGCGTGTATTTTGTGAGAACAAAGCTAGTAAAGCTATTGTGGATTTAAAAAACTTAACCTTTCCAGTCGGTGGCCAGTGTAGAGAGATGGTAGTAGTGAAGTGTCATTGGTTTTATCAACAAGATTGGAATAAGTAGTTACGTTCTCATAAAATATGCTTTGATATTGTTGTATTTTAATTTAATATTTTTTTTTGACCCAGCTGTAGTCTTTTATTATAGCTTGTTAATGTTGTTAAAACGTAATATCGTCATGAATGTAAAATGTTCTACAATTTTCATACATGTCGCGAGGCGGATGTATTCACGATACGATTTAGACGGTTGAGCGCTGTAGCTTTGTTATGATCATTCAGTAGAATTGTATAGCCAAATTTAACATTGTAAACCAGCTATTTGTTTCTAATGTATCACAGTTTTAAATAAATACAATGAAAAACAGTTGACATACTTCACAATCCTACTATCTCTTGAGGGTCGCGACTTTATGTAGTCACTTTAGTATATAATATTTGAACCCTACACCACTATTTCTCTATACGTCTCTCTCACTCAATCTGACGCCCGCCTGTTACAGCGGAGGGCGACAGAGATACGCTGATGAGTCTAGTCGATGCACTAATTTGGGTACATTACTTGTTCTCTATTAAGTAATTAGTCAACGGTCACAACAGAAAGCAAGGAATGTATGCATAAACAGCGTATTATATAACAGAAATCAGAATAGGACAAAACCTTGAAGAAGTATTGATATCAAAGGTTTGATAAAAAAAAAAGATAAACAATATGTGCGCATGGTTAATCACATTTCATCTGGATTCCAAAAAGTATTTTTCTCTTCTGATTACTGTTATGTATTACCTCAGTCAAATCAGAATGAGCCAGGGAAGACGCCATTTTGTATTTTCTTGACATTTAAAATTGCGTCTAAATCTTTTTCAGATTTGTCTCGGGTAAATGTGTAAGCTGCATCGTCAGCGTAACTCTAGGGGTCCCAAATCTCGCTTCATCTTAAACGCCTGCCTATCTCAGCCATTCTAATATACTTTGTGTGTTGTATTACAAAATCGTTTTTCTATAAATATAATGAAAATATTCACCATGTTAGAGAGAGTAACGCACACCCAGTACACTGAGAGATTATTTCTGTCACGATACTAAAAAAGTAGTTATTTTTGGGTGTTGCATTACTTCTGTAACACTAAATCGCTCCGTCCGCTATGTTCTCGTAGTTGTTGATGGCATCGTTCCTTTGTTTCAGGTATTACAGGGATTACCGTGAGCGCGAGAGGGACAGGTCTAGGTCCAGGGATCGCGAACGCACTGAATACAACAGGGGACATAGTAGGGATGAGAGGTAAGCGAGAAAAATATACGTTAGAGTAATAGTTATTTTGTAATTTTAACTATTCAAAAAAAACGGTTGGTTCTCAATTCGGGAGTTTTTTTTATTATTATTGTTTGTTGTGAACCGCTTTCGATAATTTTTTTTTGTGTGCAAGTCCACCTTTAAAGTGGTTCATATAAATTGGTGAAGATCTGATGATGCACTCCGGAGATAAGAGAATGGAAACCTATTTAAATGGATTGTTTTGACAATTTTTGGCGGTTCACTTATTGCACAACAGAACTAATTGGACTATCTTTCTCATTGGGTGTTAGTCATTGGCGGATCTATAGTCCGGCTGCTGAGAGATAGCTTATTTGCCAGTTTTTTTTTCTTGCTTGACCATATTACGTTAAAAATATTTTTATCTTTGAAAGACTCATATACAATACAATTTTTGCAATAGTTACAATTTTTATTTTGAGTTCAAATTAGGAATAAAGATTTGACCAATAAAATTTGTACCCGTTCTGTATACGCACTTAATTAGAGCAATTGAAAGGACCTACAAACTAATTTTATAATACTAACTCCGGGATATAAGAATATTCCATAATTAATTATGAAATTATTATTCAAGCTATAATTGCGATGACGATAGCTTTAGTTTGGTGATTTGGCCTAATGAAGACATTTAAAACCACGAAAAGTACATATTATCAATAACAGTTACTCAAAAAATTGTTAATATCGTCATAGCACTAGTTATGTCAATCTGATATTAGACAAATCCGCAATCTCTCAGCGGCCGTACTTTCTCATACCTGTTAAAAATTCCCTTCTACTCCCGTAGGCCGCGCAAGTCACCAGTGGAAGCGACAGTAGAGAGCGGCGCAGGCGACGCGAGCGGCACAAAGAGTCGGGCGGCCGCTGGGCCTTATTACGAGGAGCGATACCGGGAACGGCGCGACCGTGACCCGCCGCCGGCGGACCGCGACCGTGACCGCGACCATCGCCGCGACGCCAGGCACTAGACCATCTAACCAACCACGTCAAATCCAATCTGGTGTTTGTGCCTCAACAAGGCATGATGTCTGCAACTGTCAAATACAACCGGACGAGTTACCTGTAACTATCAGATATGTCACACCCATCCGGATTCCTGTACTTAACTGTATTAGCTACTTCAAAATCCAACCGGTGTTTTCTGTGACTATTAGATATCAATTTCAACCGGTGTTGTCAAGGGGGCAAAATACCTGGACTTAACTGTATTAGCCACCTCAAATCCAACCGGTGTTTTCAACGGGGCAAGATACCTGTAATTTTTATCAGATACGTCAAATCTTTTAACAGGGAAAATTATCTGTTATTTTATTAAACACCTCAAACCAACTGGTGGTATCAGTGACTTTATTAGCTACGTTAAATCCAACCGGTTTTTAATGGGGCAAGATACCTGTAATTTTATCAGATACACGTCAATTTCAACGGTGTTTTCAACGGAGCAAGATACCTGTTAGATCTATTAGTTAGTTACCTATCAGATAATTCGAAACGGAGTTTTCGACGGTACAGTGACTTTATTAGCTACGTGAAATCCAACAGTTTTCATGGCATGTATATACCACTGTCGAGTACAGGTAGTTGCCCTTAATTCAGTCAGTGTCTGCTCTTAGTCATACGACATACGACCATTACGGCATTTTTTTATATATCGTTTATGTAACAAGCTGATGAAATAGTTTTTAATCAACATCGAGAAATAATTCAGCGAGCATTGTAAATACGTAGCTTAGCGTTTCAACTTTATTTGAAAAAATGATATTGTATCTAAATTAAGTCTGCTGTAAGTCTAGTTTTGCATTCAATGGAGATTGATATGAACTTTGGATACTCGGCCGACGACGGTGCATTGATCTTTTGTCTATATAGCTACGGCCTGTTAGTAAAGCAGTACGGGAAAGTTTTAAGACAAAAATAAAAAGCAAATTGGGTCATTTATTTCCAGTTTTATTCCTCTTTGCTTCAACTATATTACTATCATTCTACATGTTTGTTTATTTACTCCTTTTTGCATATGCAAATGTAATGGGTATTACGAAATACAACCGCTGTTTTGGATTTATGTAACTTTTATACCAACTCTTTGTTCTTAACGAAATCGAAGTTTCAATTAAAATGGAAAAGCTAACATTCCATCTTTTAACATGGCCTTTTCGAAACTTTTCATTAGGACTATTATATAAAGAGTTATAAATCACCTATTGTGTTGAATTCATATTGTTTGCAATAGGTACATTGATAAGTACTAATTAGATTTAGTTTTTAAGGTAATTTTGTATGGATTCGTTCCATACGAGCTAGATTATGACACTGATTTAGCATTTAATTTCTATAAATAAATTGATGTATAAATTGAAATGTCTTTTATTTTCCTAAAAAATATTTGCTGCAGATTTTACCTTCAACATTAGAGGTTGTTTACACGAACGTCGCTGGATAAGTAAGCTCTTGTTTACCCGCAGCGCTCGTGTGAATGTTTTTTTGTTTTTAATAAAATGACGCATCTGGGTTTTTACTCTTGTATTTACTGTCTAACTTTTGTTGAGGGTTGTTCAAATGTGACTAGTAAGATAATCGATAGTTTATCATGTATATGGGTTTTTTGGCGGGAATTCGGCGAGCGCTGTGGAATTTTTGTTTTTATTTCTTGAAATTTGTGCATTCTGAGTTTGGAAGTTTAATAACCGCAGAATATTGTACGGTTCAAGTAAAAAGAAGTGTAAATTAAAGTGCGTAATGACGCTTTTGGGTTTCCATAAGAAGCCGCCAAAATCTTCCGTAAAGCATTGTCAATTTACTGAAGAATACGAGGGCGACACTAAAAATTTTTAGAACTGACCACTCTTAATACTTTTGTTGTGCGTGCACCACATGTGGGTCACTCCGCCATACAAAGTTTTATTTTTGTCAAATCTCGCACGTATGAGTTAAAGCATTCCAATTGCCTTACACGTTGTGGGCTATGAAATTGTATACAAAAATATAGGGGTGCCGGGAGGTGATTTTGGTCAATGTTGTCATATAATATAATCAATGCCAAAAAGAGATAAAAATAAAACAATAATATATCATGTTTTGTATTTATTTAAATGTTGTTAATATTATCTATTATATTGTTAATATCTTGTTATTATTTCAAAATAATCAAATATTGTGCGCGCCTATCCTGACTGAGCATCATAGACGTGATATAACTGGAAGACATGAAGACTAATCTAATCAGTATGCGATGTGTGAGCTTTGTTTCATTTTTAACTTTACTGCAGAGTTCGAAGTAGGTATCTATGAAAGAAAGTAGGCGCTGCACATTTCTTCATACAAAACGTCGCGTAAACATCGAGTTAAATCGAAACAAAACTCCCTCTGCCCTCGGAGAACAAGCTAAACGCCTATTACTCTGGTAATGGTAAATACACAAACAAGCTATCAAAATTTTTCGATGTAAAAAAAGAATATTCATTTACCTGATGAACGCTTACAAGTTTCAACTTGAAAACTCATTTTGGAAAACCAATTTCGCCCGGTTAACGCGCCGCCTGGCTAAAGGCGAGTTTGAAGTTTAAATTATTACCGCAAGTTATTGACCTCCAAGGACCCATGATTAGGACCCTCTTCTATTAAACCTATCGGCACCGGCTTGAGGGCTGAGAATTGGTATCTACAATTTGCTGTAGCAAATTACATTGGGACTTCTCGGTAGCGTAGGTATTATTTATTCAATACATAACATTTTTGAACTCCTGCATCAAGGCAAGAATCTTGATTTCAAAAAATTGTTATTCGGCAAAAAATTACGTATCTCCGAGGTTTGGTTGCGACAAATTTCATAGATCTACAATGGCCACAGTGTCACATCTCTAATACTCTTATCTAACGAAAGTCTGTTTTGGAGATTTTTTTCCCAGAAGTCGATTGTAGTTAATATTAATCAATCAGATTTCCGAAATTCTTAGATCAACATCGTATGTCTAATTCGACATTTCAATTTGGAAGATTGTCTTGTCATTATAATCATGTCATGTCGAAATCGAATTCTAGTATCGAGTACGGGCCCTGTAGGCAGCATGAATTTATCTCACTGTATCTGACCACCAGGCATTCTCTGTTATAAGTCGTTCCTATACTAAGAATACAAAAGAAGGGACTTACCAAGTAATTTGTGGCCAGAATAACAACGCAAAAGAGTTCCTCACTCAATGGGGTGCACGACGTTTTGTCACAGGCTAGGAATAATGCAGCTGTTAAATGAGAAAAACAACTACAAAATAATAACACGCTTTTAGCAATCTTAGCAACTGTTTACAATATTTTCTGTTTATATCAGTATGAATCAATTGTTTTGACAATGCATTTCGAGGAATGCTTACAATTCTAAGGTAGCCACTGGCGTTCTGCCTGTATGAATGGCACGCCATTACCCTCATTCACATCACATTTGCGAGTTTTGGCTCGCTCTATCATATATCTTTCGACGCATATTATATACATTCAGTGTACTAAGTATCGGGAATTTGTCAATAAAACAAAAAATACAAATTATTCATCTAAATTTATTTTATCGCCTTCAAAGTAGGCCCCATCGCTTGCAATACAACATCTCCACCGCTTCACCCAGTCTTCCGTACATTTTTCATAGGCTATTTGCGGTATGGCCTTTAGCTCATTCAGCGAATTTTCTTTTATGGCTTCTATCGACTCAAAACGTTTTCCTCGAAGTGGTAATTTTAACTTGGGAAATAAAAAAAAGTCAGACGGAGCCATATCAGGTGAATACGGTGCTTGGTCGAGAACTTTTGTTGAATTTTTCGCTAAAAACTCTTTCACTATAATGGCTGTGTGTGATGGTGCATTATCATGGTGCAGCATCCATGAGTTGTGTTGCCACAAATCTGGACGTTTTCGGCGGATACTCTCACGCAAACGCTTCATGACGCCTAAATAATATTCTTTATTCACTGTTTCTCCCTCTGGAAGGAATTCGGAGTGAACCACACCACGGTAGTCAAAAAAAACTGTCAGCATCACCTTGATTTTGGAGCGACTTTGCCGCGGTTTTTTGGGTTTCGGCTCGTTTTCGAGACGCCATTCTGAAGACTGTTGGCTTGTTTGCATGTCGTACTCATAAACCCATGTCTCGTCGCCAGTTATTATACGTTTCATAAAGGTCGGATCCGTAGAAGCTCGGGAAACCATGTCTTCAGCGACATGCTTTTGCTGCGCTTTTTGAACAAAATTGAGCTCTTTTGGAACTAGTCGAGCGGCGACGCGTTTCATGCCTAAAATGTCAATGAGAATGTTGTGGACGGACTTAAAAGATATGTTCACCTCACTAGCCAACTCTCTCAGACTCATACGTCGATTTTCGAGCACTAGCTTCTTGATTCTGTCGATGTTTTATTTGGTCGTAGCGGTTGAAGGTCTACCAGAACGAGGCAAGTCTACTACTACTTCTCGGCTTTCTTTAAAAGCCTTATACCATTCATAAGCCCTTGTTTTCGATATACACGATTCGCCGTAGGTATTTCGCAACATTTTTAGTGATTCACCACATGAAATATCATTTGAAACACAAAATTTAAGGCACACTCTTTGTTCAACAATATTTTCCATTGTAAAAATCGCCGAGGACTCAAAACTATGACCAACAAAAAGTGTAGTTTAAAACAAATTAAATGACAGATCCCGCTCAAATTTTGCGCGCTAAATCAGTACAGTGCTACCAACATGCAGTAAAAAAATTAGAACGACCTCTTTTACGCGGGTCTTTTTATTGACATATTCCCGATACTTTTTACACAGAGTAGTACATATCATCATCACTTTTATATGGTGGTTACATGGCGGTTATTAAAAAAAATCGGGTGGTTCATGACGCCGAGCTTAAGCGCGAAGAAGTTCCTCGAGTCTCCATTGTTTCAATCTAACTAATATTATAAAAGCGAAAGTTTGGATGTTTGTTTGTTGCTCAATCACGGCGAAACGGATGGACGGATTTGAATGAAATTAGGTACATACCTAATTTCATTCAACATCATCAACATATAACATCATCATATATACCCTGGAGTGACACATAGGATATTTATATCCCGATAAAGTGAGTAGTTCCCGCTGGATAAACAAATTTCCGCGATAAAGTCATTCTACGCAGGCGAAGCCGCGGGCGGAAAGCTAGTAATAAATAAAAGCTTGTAAAAATAGCTACTTACGTCCAATCGTCATAAAAAATGCACGACATACAATACTTTTAGTGAAATTCGTATTTTTTTTTCTATAATTCTTAAAAATCATTTATGTTTTGAGGCGTCTGTTTGAATAAAAAGAGGAAAAATATTACCTGACTCCTGTTTATCCGTTGCTTGCGAATTTTTTAATTATGAAACTTTTTCAAGTTCACAGACGGAAGAATTTTTTAATTGCTTCGACTTTGATTCACTTTGTTTTTTTTTTCAAAATAGATTATAATTAAGAAGATTTATTTATACTTCGTAATCTACGAGTATACGTCACGTAAAGACGGGTGAACTGATTAATTGCGAAAGTCATACAAAACCATTCCCTTTTCGTGCTAAGACTGTCTCGGTAATCTATGTAAGGGGCTGGTATATAGGTAAAGACAACTTTATAAAGGATTATGTTTATTTCGTATAATTTTTGTCGGTCAAATCAAATCTGCTTTATTTTGTAGGTATATACACAGGGTACACTTAAAATAGTCAATTTAAAATTTTTAAAGCTACTGCTTGTTCAAAAGGCAATTTTTCCATGAGAAGAACAAGCAAGAAACTCGAGAGGTTGCTCTGTAAAAAATAAAAGGTTTTTATATATTACAAAATTATTAATTATTATTTTATATTATTATTAATTATTATTTTATATTGTCCAACAAAAGTTTTGTCAAAGTACGAGGTTACATTGCTTCGATCGTTACTAAGGTTAAGCAACCAAGATCGCAGTCCAAGCACCTGACCTAGTGGAGGTTTGCGCTCGATTAGTAGGCTAAACGGGTCTTCCACAAGGTAACCTGAGTGAATTCTACTGAGGCCGCCTTTTGACCGCCTTAACATAGGGTTTCCTAATCGGAGGTCGCGGGTTCGATCCCCACGGGGTTCATGTTTAGTACTCGGTTAGGTTAGTTATAGGGCATTTTAAATGTCCGCCTGGCTAACTATGGTGATAGCCAGGGGGATAAGATGGTGATCTTATCTAAGTCTGTCGCAAAACAGCAATGTTGATAGCATTGTTGGGTTGCGGTTGCCAGAGATAAGATAGCCAGTCCCCACCAAATAAGATGGGGTTTCCGGGTCAGTACACTTCGACCTTCGGCCTCATCTTCTCTTAACATCAGGCGTGATTAATGTTCAAGCCCTTTGTGCATAAAAAAAAGGCCCAAATACTAAAAATGTTTGCCGACAGTTGCGACCCGAAAGAATATCCAGTTCAATAGGATGCAATGCATGCAAATCCGGGCAAACAGACTTTATTTATAATATTAGTTGAGTGGATGGATAACGATTCGAAGAACCTTCATTTGGGCCAAAATATTTTGGTAAACTTTGTGGTATCTACAGTTCGCTGTAGCTGCATAATTATTACGTTTTATCAGTCGGTAAAGAATGAATGACTAATGAGTAGATACAAAGGTTGACATTCTTAGGGCCGTATTAATAAATTGAGATTGCGTCTCAGTCTCAATACAATTTTTTTGATACTGTTTTAATATGCAACAGATTCTCAAGCGTCAACTTAGAGTCATCTCAACCTGGAGAACGGTTTATTAACACTAAGCGTGAAAACTCACAACTATTTTCCATTAAGATTTCACGTTTGTGAGTTCGAACTAAAGCGATCTCAAGATTGAGATCTGACTTGAATTTCAGAACTATTTTTTGGTACCGGTTAAAATAGACAACGGTTTCTCAAGTGTCCACTTAAGTTCGTGTCAATCTTGAGATCATTTTATTAATACGAAGTTCTCAAGATCTGTGAATGTGAGCCTTATACTTAGTACCGTATTAAAATTAGTTCTACATTACAAATTCTTTTAAAATCAAGTATAACAGTGTAGGTATGCAAAATTTCGTATCCGTGCTATTTACTGTAGACGAGATCCCTCTTTGGGACACATCTCTGGTTGCAGCATCAGCCATAGCATAATTATCAAAACTAATCGTGTACACAAAACTTAGTATTCGTATTATTACCTAACCTTCAAGAAATTCCCTTCGTGAGGTAACGATCCTTTATTTTTTATTTTTTTTATGCATAACGGGTTGGTACTTGACCTCAATCACAGCTGATGTTAAGTGAAGCTGAGGTTGAAAGTGGAAGCGTACTGACCCGGAAATCCCAACACATTTGGGGGACTGGCTATCTTATCTCTGACAACCGGAACACAACAATGCTATTGACATTACTGCTTGTCGGCAGATAGTGGTAGCTAGCCAGGCGGATATTTAAAATACCCTACCAGCAACCAAACCGAGTACTTAAACATGACCATGGGGATTGAATCCGCGACCTCCGAATCCTAAACCCAATATTGTTTACATTGAGCCACGGAGGCGGTTATCCTGGCTAATCCTGGCTGCAGCATCAGTTCATGTCTCATATAAATGTATTGTCTTCAGAACTGAATACATACTGCATTTGATCTCCTTAGGTAAACAGGAAATGATACTAATATTAGGTACTTGCAAATGTTGAAATGGACAATTACGAAC
This sequence comes from Oegoconia quadripuncta, assembly GCA_949316235.1. Classification (NCBI taxonomy): domain Eukaryota; kingdom Metazoa; phylum Arthropoda; class Insecta; order Lepidoptera; family Autostichidae; genus Oegoconia; species Oegoconia quadripuncta. The sequence goes on from OX438758.1 coordinate 13,016,252, forward strand.
ATTGCATTAAATAAAAGCATGTAATAAAGGTATCTCAATGTTTTTTTGGTAAGTGGAACGGACTTCCTGCAGCGGTATTCCCGAACGAGTACGACATTGGAACCTTCAAGAAACGAGCCTACAATCCTCAAAGGCCGGCAACGCACCTGTGACCCTTTTGGTGTTGCGGGTGTCCATGGGCGGCGGTGAGTGCTTTCCATCAGGTGACCCGCATGCTCGTTTGCCGCTCTCTCATATAAAAATAAAAGTGTTCTTTGCAAAAGTGTCAAGTTATCTACTTTACCGATGGATTTCCAAAAGCGTTTCTGTAAACTCAATAGTGTAGGTTGGGATGCCTGTCGTTATATTAATTAAAACTTTTTGGACGCAATTTGTTTGTTGGTAATTTTCCACGGAGCAGCTGACAAATGAAGGTTGTTCCACCAAAATGAAAAGTAACGCAAATTGTGACAGAGTGATATCAATTACGTATAATTAAAAAAAAAAGAAAGTGGGACCTGGATATCCTGGAATCAAATTTGGATCACTGTCTGTCTGTTTGTAACTTGTAAATACGCAACGTTTTTTTTTCCACTATAAAGTAAGCTAGAGAATTTCTTCCGGATCATCACTTATATTATTGTGTGACATACCAATACTATAGTATTGGTATGTAAGTATGTAGTTATAAAACCTACAATATTAAATTAAGTTACCACTGTGAACTGCATTGCGTTGTAGAAGATACTGATATCTTCTAAAATTATTTTCTAAGTAATCAATCAATGGCTACGTTATATTTTCTAAAAATAGTTTATTGAGTTGTGAAATTTTTCATAAATATAAAGAAGTTTAAAGTATATTCTCCGAGGCAATACAATTCACAGTGGTAATTTTAATCTAATAGTCTATGTTTTATTACTAAATACCTATACTATATTTGACGACCTGTTTGGTGTAGTGGTTACAATCTCTGACCATTATACCAACAGGTCGCGGGTTCGAATCCCATTAGGGGCATATGTTTGTGTGATGAATACGGACATGTGTCCCCGAGTTATGGATGTTTTCATTTATAATAAGTATTTGTTTACAAAAAAAATGTATTTATATAGTATATCAACCATCTGGTATCCACAACACTAGCCTATAGTTGCTTACTGTGGAACTAGATGGCGCTGTGTGTATGTCTAAGGATATTTATTTATTTATACAATATCTAAATTTATATAAAAACACTGTTTGCATTATCATATTCCACCTTCGCCCTTCCACCTTCGGACCACTAAGCGTGGAGAGGGATTCCACCCGTATTTAGTTAATATACCGGACATACGCACTAAGAAGTTCGACTCTTCATTCATCATCCGAACAGCCAAGGCATGGAACTCCTTTACGGCGTCAGTCTTTCCTGAATCCTACAACCTTGGCATCTTCAAGAGCAGAGTGAATAGGCATTTACTGGGATCGCGTGCTGCATCGTCACTTTCCATCAGGTGAGATTGTGGTCAAACGTGAATCCAGTCAATCATAAAAAAATAAACTACAGATGCTTTCTATCGAAGCTGTAGTTATATGATCACAAAATATTTATGTTTTCCTTCACCTCATCCCTGTAGTTCCTCGGAAAAGGTCGATTATTTTTAGTTCTTGTAAGTAAACAAGTAACGGAAAAACACAACCCCTAATTTTGTAACTGACCTTTACGTCAGAAAACATAAGGTCTCTTACCATTCAATAGATGCCTCAACACGGACGACGGACGAATCTGAGTTCTGAGGAAAATCATTATCATCATCATTTTAGCCACAGGACGTCCACTAGGTCTCCCCCGTACATATCCAGGACGATCTGTTGGAAGAGGCCAGCATCCAGCGACTTACGACTTAAACTATGTGCCTTGGCCACTGCGTTAACATTAAAATGTTTATCAAAATTTAAGAAATCAAACTAGCTTTAAGTCGTAGATAAGCTTTGTCTTGTTTTGTTGTTTTGTAAGTGCTTTGATAGGTTTAGCTCCAATGAGGGTGGCATTATCATTATAATGATAAAATCCTCGATTAAAAAAATAGAAAAAAAAAAAATTTAAGAAAGAAAATCGATATGCTGTTGTATCATATCTGTTAGACGACCTGTTTGGTGTAGTGGTTAGCAACGCTGGTCACTATACCAAAAGGTTGCGGGTTCGAATCCCGCTGGGGGCATATGTTTGTGTGATGAATACGGACATGTGTACCCGGTTATGGATGTTTTCATTTAAGTAATAAGTATTTATTTACAAAAAAAATGTATTTATGTAGTATATCAACCATCTAGTACCACAACACAAGCCTATCTGTTGCTTAGTGTGGAACTAGATGGCGCTGTGTGTATGTCTAAGGATATAAGGATATATTCGTAGATATAGATAACGCATCATCATTTGAAAGCGAGGTGGAGGCTGCGGGCAACCGAGGGGCCGTGTCTGATGGGGGAACATAGCTTGATGATTTGTTATTATGTACCTAGGGCACAGAATCAATATACCTAGTACTCCTAGGACGAAGCAAAGGAAGCTTTTTTTTTTGTTTTTCTAATGTATGGAAACATAACTGTGGCCAATGAAATCATTCTTCAGTTAGTCTACCGCCTCTGTGGCGAAATGTAAACAACATATGGTTTACGAATCGGAGGTCGCGGGTTCGTACCCCGGCGGGGTACATCTTCTTTATTACTCTGTAATGTCCGCTTGGCTAGCTACTATCATCTTATTGAAGTCTGCCGCCTAAAAGCATGTTAATAGCAATGTGTCCCGGTTGTCTGAGATAAGGTAGTGAGTCCCCCAAAAAAAAGATGGGATATCCGGGTCGCATCCATCTTCGGTCTCATCTTCTCTAAACATCAGGTGTGATGGAGGTCAAGTGCTAACCCGTTGTGCATGAAAAAAAGTCAATCTATCCGAAATCCTACCATCCTCGTATCTTCAAGAGAGAGAGGGATTATTGAGGTAACCACATCGTCGTTTCCCATCAGGTGAAATTAAACGGTGAAATGTGTTAGTCCAGTAAGCGAACGATTTTTACTTTCTATAATTTAAAGTTCCTAATTATTTGCACATGGATGGATAGAGTACCTGTCAGAGATAGAATAAAAATGTTTTCCAACAAATCAGTAGTTTGCTTTAGATATAACAGTGGCTACAGCGTTTTGTCACAGTGTAGGCAGAATGATAAAAATTTGCTATTAAATGAGAAAAAAAATACAAATACAAAATAATAACGTCTTACTCTTATAACAATGCTTGCAACTGTTTAAAATATTTCTGTTCACTCTATGAATCAACTGTCTTGACAATGCATTTCGAGGAAACCTTACAATTTGCTAGGGTAGACTTTCTGCCTGTATGGAGGGTACGGCTGGGTACGGCGCCGTTGAGATATATAGTGTTTTTCACATAGCATGGGTACGGGGACGTTTGAGATTTGACGTTTCTAGAGATGTGGTAAGGATACAATCGAATTTAAAAACTTAAAATAAAGAATCAACTTTAATGACAATAATGTAAGAGAAAAAAAACAAAAGGCACACAAGGCACGTACTGATGTGATTTGACAAGATTACAATATGGCGGCCATTCCATGACTTCGAAAAATATAATAATAGTGTGGCTATTAAAAATAAACGCCAACACAAACACGCTTATTGTATATTTGACGATATTAAACGATTAATCGATTATAACGATTAAATTGAGTCAATCTCCACAACCAACCGTTCCATTTCGCGCATCAAGTTTAATACGTAAATATTGTAAATCTAGAAAATTCCGTAGCAATAAAAATAGTATATGTTCTGAACGGAAATTAACACAGATTTTTTATTTATTGAAACCTTTTCCTAAATTCAGGTTAATTTTCTATATTCCCTATTTTTGATTACTCCAAAACACAACAAGCGTGAAATGAGATGTATTCAAACGTCCCCGTACCCATGCTATGTGAAAAACACTATAGTATAGGTATTTAGTTATAAAACGTACACTATTAAATTGAAATTACCACTGTGAACTTCATTGCGTCGTAGAATATACTTACAAATCCCGTAACAATTTTCTAAAAAATTGATTAATAACTTCTTTAAACATTTGAAAAAATTACTAACACAAACACATACCGGACTAGCGTCACCTCACGTCGAACTTAATTAAACCTTTGTAATAAGTAAGAAGAAGCCGAGGACTGATCAGAGTCTTTTTAATTAGAAGTTTGTCTTTTTGCCCCTGTCTAATCGGAGCCGTGATTACATAAGACGTTTCATTTGCGAAAAATGTCGTTTCAACATTGGTAATACCTACTGCAAATATACAAATCTTTATTTGCCCTGCCCTATATTTTCTGGCGTATGTAGATTTCTAAGTGGCAAAAGGTTAGACCGATTTTGAAGTGTATGGCCATTTTATATCATTTTTTTTAATGGTAAACGGGTTGGTACTTGACCTCAATCACACCTGATGTTAAATGAAGATGAGGTCCAAGGTGGAAGCGTACTAACCCGGAAACCCCAACACATTTGGGGGACTGGCTATCTTATCTCTGACAACTGGAACACAACAATGCTATTAACATTGCTGATTTAGATAAGATGGTGGTAGCTAGCCAGACGGACATTTAAAATGCCCTACCACCAACCAAACCGAGTACTTAAACATGTACCCCGCTGGGGATCGAACCTGCGACCACCTAATCGTAAACCCAATGTTGTTTACATTGAGCCACGGAAGCGGTATTTATAGCATGCCACATGTCATATACTTAATTATATCACAATATGACGCCCCATAAGGTCACAGCAACTTTAGAGAGACCTTACAGTTTGCTAAATCTTCTTAGACATTTTTGAAATTTTATTACTTAGCATTGAACTAAGATATTAAATTATTTATATACAACACACTTGTAGTTTATATAACCTATTATTTAAGTTCCGGAAGTCATCGACAATTTGCCTTTAAATATACACAACTACCAATATACAAAACTATGTGAAAACAGCTTTGTGTAAATTGATAGAATGAAAGAAAGGAAGAAACTATTTATTCGCCGCTTCGATACATAAAATTTTTAGACAAATAAAATAAGAGAACACTCTGTGAAGTGTCGTAGCAGCGAAAGGGAAACGACTCAGCTTTATGCTTAGCTTATTAAGAGCTCAGCGCTGGTTGTCCGTCGCACCCAGCGATAGCGATTGGAAAGTCGCTCATTCTTAGGTCGCAGCAACTATTTTGCTGGGGGGGACTGAAAACCAGCAACACGACTGAGTCCCTAACCATTCATCACAGTATTGTAACTTCCGATTCTCATTATACTTGTTTTGCTACACTAAAAGGTGAATAATGTGTGATGTGTACCTGAGTTACGGACATTTTCGTTCACTTTACACACACACGCTAACTAATAATATATTACAAAAAAATGTATTTGTGTAGTATACCCACCATCTGATATCTATAATACAAGTCTAGTTACTTAGTGTGGAACTAGATGGCGCTGTGTGTAGGTATGCACAAGGATATTTATTTACTTATTTACCTCTCCATAATATTATATCATAATTAGTGTGGAATCTACACCAGAGATAAATTATCCTAACTACCAGGAACCTCATATTGGTCTTTAAAATATTAAAACACAAACATTTTGCATTTTTGCAGTTACATTGCCTAGAAAAAATATCAGTAATATTTTTTTCTTATTTATTTTTATTTTATTTTTTAGGTGTAGTAGGTATAGTAATATAAAATATGTTTGTTTCTTTATAAATAAAATGTATGAATAATTAATTATGTAACTATTTCATATCGGCGTCCGTATTTTGCACACCCTGCCTGTTCGATAAAGTTGTATTCCCACACCCTAAGGGTGACTGGAAGGGATCGCTTTTAATGATAAGGCCGCCTAATTGTACTCCTTTATTTATTGTGCTTTGTAATAGTTATGTATATTCTCCTTTTGTGCAATAAAGTGTATTGTATTGTATGGTATTGTATGAATATATAGCGCGGGCTTCCTGACCGAAGTATAAGTAACTATGCTAACCTACTAGAAATCCCAAACTTTTTTTTTTTTTTTTTTTTTTTTTTTTTTTTTATTATATGCGTTTATTTTATTTTTGCTGTTTTGTTGTTTTATTTTTGCTGTTGATATGTTTGAACAACTGAACGAGTAAACATTGTTTATTTACTTTGATTATACGACATTTGAACTATATTACCAGAGGTACAGTTTTAAATGTAACTATTTTCTTAATTACTTCATTACATAGTTTCATCAATGTTGAATCAATAGAAGTAAGTATCTTGATATATGGGCGATCAAAGACCAATATTGCTACTTGTATGATAGATCAAAAAGGTGTGGGTGTCTGTCTTCCCCAGTCTACCCACAACCAAGAGCTACCTTTCATTATTGGAAACAATAACTGTTCAGGCTCCGTCCATTATGAGAACAGTAAAAGCTATCCAGTCGTCTATCGGCTAATTAATAGGTAAGTGTAAGTAAATTTGATGACCTGTTTGGTGTAGTGGGTAGAAAATCTGCTGCTATATCAAAAGGTCGCGGGTTGAATCCCGCTACCTAGGGGCATATGTTTGTATGATGAATACAGACATGTACGATCACGTGGATAGTGACCCTGTCAGGGAAACCAAAGGTTGCGGGTTCGAATCCCGCGAAGGGTTAATGTTTGTGTGACGAAAACGAACATTTGCTCCAGAGTCTTGGATGTCTATATAAATATTTAGGTATGTTTATCCGTTGTCTAGTATCCATAGTACAAGCTGTGCTTAGTTTGGGACTAGATGATTGGTGTAAGTGAATATACATGATAATGATCACATTTCCTTCATATTTCATGTGTTAATGAGTACATGTAACATCAGTATAGAAATTAAGTTTCTGTTAAAATGTGCAGACTATTTTGTCCTCTCCGACATCTGAGGCAACTAGGTTACTTTGTCAACTGGTGGACTTTCTGACTAGTGACTCTCATTATCTTTGTTATTATATTTGTGTTATTTTCCTTGTCAGTGTTGTGTTAACGAAGGGCACAATTTGATTGACATGTCCCATAGGCTAAAAACCCCTAAATAAAATAAAGATTAAAAAAAAAAAAGTTTCTTTTCCATTCATACGGCACCGCTCTATTACTTTCCGAATGAAAATGAACTGCTATAAACGAGTAATATCGGCGAGCTCTCGCGAACTTGCCAACAATGGTAGCTACGCTATTGAACGAAGGTATATAACATGTTGTTACTCTGTTTACCTTGTGGTATAAGATGGAAAAGGCACGTTCAATTAATTATCACTCACTCTTAGTCTATTAGCGAGTGATGTATTAATATAATCTAAATGATTTATATTTACGATCGCCTATCCATCTTCGGAAATCAAGGCGCGGGGAGGATTTCCATCTGTACGTCATCGAGCCATTCCAATATTCGCACCGCAAGACGACCGATTGGGGTAGATGTTTGTGTGTTGAATATCAACATATATTTCCGAGTCATGGATGTTTATATAAATATTTATGTACTTATATATATAGTATCAACATCTAAGCTTAACTTAGCTTGGGACTAGACAATTGGTGAAGTGTCCGAAATATGTATTTTATTTATTTATGTGTTTTGTTTTTTAACCTCCGATGAAAATGGTGTTATGTTTGCGTGCGTGCGTGCGTGCGTGCGTGCGTCTGTGCGTCTGTGCGTGCGTGCGTGCGTGTGTGTCCGGATGTATCTCAGTAATGCAGGATCCGATTTGTGTGCCGTTATTGCGGATATATTTCAGAACAAGATATTTCGTTAGGAGTTTAGCTTTTAACACAGTTGTTTAGTGTATTTAGATGATATCGTCTTTAGGGGTTGATGGAATTTAAATATAAACTAGAACAATTGGAAAAATTTACGCTGACAGCGTTTTCTCGCTGGATGCAGATACGAAGAAACTGTTAGCTCTCGGGTCACTAGTGACATCGACTAAGCGTTTTAAAATATTAAAGAAAAAATCAAGAGGACCAGGGGGCCTACAATCATCTCTTATAGCAATATTACAGTAATATTACTTTGGAAATTCGTACCCCGACCGCCTTAAAACAAGCTTATTATAATATTGTTTTGTTAAGCAGTTTTGTGACGTCACCGCTGAATCATTCGCTCAATTCGTACCATCATCGTTGTTTAACGGTCGTTTGACAGCTAGTAATATTGCTCAAACGTCAAATTTTACAATCTTAAAAAAGTTAGTCTCTTGTGATGGATTTATTATTGTTTTAGTGGTATAAGGATAATAAACCGTTATTTTCGCTTAAAAAAGTAAGTGGATGTGTTTTTCACAATAACTCTTTATAAATACATTGTGTTCATTGCGTAAACCGATTAGAAATACATTAAATGTGATGTGGTTTTAGATGGCCAATGATTACGAATTATTCGAGTTTCTGGAAGACGATGCCGCAGAGGATTTGTCGGAGAAGATGCAACGTCGAAGGCGATTACGTGAAGAATGTAATCCCTTCGATATTGACGAAGCTGAATTTGTTCGACGAGTTCTTTGTCTAGGATGCTTGCTTATTCTATAAATGCACAAAAATCACTAAAACATTAGTTTGTATTTACTTCTAGTCGCCATAATATAAATTCTATAAAACCAGTAAAAAATAATTTCAAACAAATAAAAATTTTATACCAAGATTATGAAATTAAGAAAGCGCCGCGCTTATTACTTTGACACAATGTTTCATTTTACGGAACGACACCGGCGGCGGGAGCAGCGTTACTTCACATTTAATTTACGCTTTCTTGCATTACTTCAATGAAAATGTATATTTAAATTTATATATGCATAAATATAAAAAACTTTTATTTCTAATTACGCATTTCAACAATAAAAATATGAACATAAACGACAAAAATCATGCACAATATTTAAAAAATTGCGTATACCGGAACGCTATTATTATTCGAGGTGTGAAAGTGATAACGCTATACAAAGGTATAACGTTGTCTCGTTCTTCTGACTGCAAGGAATAGACAAATCATTCGTTCTTTCCCGTCTCTAAGCAGGAGTAAAACAATATTGTTTTGTATTATCGCTAGATGATCGCGGTACGAATTTGAGTAATATTACTTTAACATTGAAACAAAACGTTCCTGAAACATGATGGTTTTTAAAATGATCGTTGTAGGCCCCCTGGTCCCCAACCTAAGGTTTCCACTCCAATAGCAAGAAAAATGTATGTATGTATTTATTATTATTTTCTTTCATATTGCAAACTGCTAAACTTCCTTTCTTCCCGGAATAGGTACTACAATAATCGAATTTTTAAGATTAGGGTAATTACGGATTTGCCAATCACAAAAAAAAAATCGAGAGCTGTTTGCGTTTCAATTGTTTGCGATTCCGACGAAAATACCTACAGCATAGAAGAAAAACCTGACAAGTGTTTCTTGGTACATGTATAGTAGGGTTTTGTGGTCAAAACATAAATATTAAAATACGACGCAATTTTTCTCCCGAGTGCATCATCAGTTTTATTTTATATGGGACCATCCAATGAAACAAAAAACAATCATCAAACATATTAACCTCCTTCTGTTTGGGAGTAGCCATATGCAGCAACAGGACGTCCACTTTCTGAATATAGGCTGAATGATGAATGACTGAATCATCACATCACATTTTGTGGGAGTGTGTAAACTGGAGGGAGGAACGTGAACTCATGCTTGACGGTCTAAATTCAGTAGTCCGTCCGGTGTTTTACAACGACCTGGTCTCGAACAGACACAATTTCCAAGCTTTCAAGCGTTTTTGTCACTCATATTACTGGCATTACTACTCGCGGTAGCCTTCTGCTACCGTCCCGCTCACTGCATCTAGGCGCAGTCCGTGGTGTATACAAAGCAGGGAGCCGAGCTTCACTCGACCTCCTTCCCCTTAGGGTTGGCATTACTGCCGTTTGCATTTCATGGGCTACACTCCCATTTGCCGAGGGGGGAAGTGGGAAACTTCTTTTCCTACTTACACACCCTATTCCTTTCTTTAATTTGTCTGGGGTCCAAGATAGCAACAGAATCACGTAGGGCACCGTCTACCTTCAGTAGGCGCCGTGTCGAGTACCACTGTTGATCCTGGCTTACCGGAGTTAAGGCGGGAGGAGTGTGGAGGCGGGATCTGCTGAACATAGACCTCCCCCATAGAATTCCAGAGTGACCGGTTGGAAGCCGCGTGCATCCAGCGATTTCCTGTGACCTTTATCAGTCTTCAAGCTATGTGCCCTGCCGACTGCCACTTCAACTTGGTAATCCGCTGGGCGATGTCAGTGACCTTCGTTCGCCTACGGATTACTGCCTACACCTATATCAGTTGGGAACTCCATTCATCATCATTATCAGATGTTTGAACAAAAACAATCAACAAAATGGGTTAACAATTGACGAACATATTATGGTGAACAAACATAAAAAAAATAGATTCAGATTCAGATGTATTCGTAATAGTCTTACATTGGTGTCGATTCGGATGTACACCAACGAAACTAAACTAAACTAAAACCAGTTTTAAAGTAGTACTGTCACTTTCTCCCTGGAACAGTAGGATGCGACGGCACCACTCCATTATTTATTTATTATTTATTATTTAATGGCATTCCTGAACTAATTCACCATTCGTCATATTAGTAATAAATAGATCTATTCTTAGCATTAGACAGAGAGGGCGAACCTTTATTGTTCACCTTATGGTATACAATACGGAACCTTATAAAACAACTGTACTAAAACGTAAATCAATTTATTGGTAATATTTCTAATACCTTTCTAGAGTGCCCCAGATTTGATGGTTCTGCAGCTTCAACGGTGCTCGGACCAGTAGTAGTAGTAGTTTGAGTTACCTTTTCAGGAAATAAATTCATCATCATCTCATCAATAATCTATAGACGGTCACCGCTGGACATAACTTCTCCCACGGTACCCGCGCTTATGCCCTAATCGCTACACTGACGATTGCAGATATGTTTGAGAAATTTGCACCAATGACGTTACTGCCCATCGGCATCTCTCTAATGCTCAAGCATGATCACTTACTCCCCTTTTACATCTTTGGGTCTGCTCTACACAACGAAAGAATAAAATATCTTTGCTATTACAGTTTTCGCTTTGACGGAATCCCGAATAATGTTATACAAAGGGAAAAGCGAAAGAATGGCCATCGAACCGTGAATCTCAAACAGAAAGCAGCTGTTTCATAATGTTAGGTACTTTGTGGTTGAAACGTGAAATTCTGTAGCAGTTATTGTGTGTTTCATTTACAACCTTTACCTGATATAAATACATTTGCAACGGTAACTTTACCGTGCAGTGACAGAATGGAATATATGTATATACATATAAATACTACAAAAACATTCTTTTAGTAACTACATAAGGCATAATTTATGATATAAATAATTTATTTCATATTTAAAGTCCATTTTTACCCCACTGCACCAGGAGGAGGGTAATGTTTTTCAACTGTATGTATGTAAACGTCTGTCCTTTTGGCGCATCGTGTAGCCTGAATGTCTTGAATTCGTCGTTGGATTCGTCACAGTTGCGGGAATGTTTTAAAATATATTTATTAAGATCATACAATCAGCCACCATTTTGTCGCATACGATTTTTTATTAATCGGGTTTTTTTTAATAATTACTTTTATTGTTAGTACACGTTGGCTTAGCCCTATGATAGTAGAAGACAGAGAACATACATACACACATGTACTATTAAAAATTATACAAAATTTTGCGAAATTCATAAATTCCCATCTAAAATTTCAGCAGCCGGAATTGTGATAAAAGGCTCCTAGCTCAGATTGGATGCTTGTGACATACTCGTACCGTAGAAGCTTTGATCTTTAAATTGGTCTCTTTAAATCCAATGTTCGAGTATTTCATGTTGCATCTAAGATAACACTCAGTAATACTACAGAGCACCAAATGGAGTGTCAAATCACGAACGATTACATTTTAAATTCAATGACTGAACCCCTCAAAATTGTCAAAACAACCGATAAGATTCCATTCTCCATCTCCGGCATAACAGATCTTTGGTACCAAATGTTACCATTGTGGCGGTAAACTCTGCATTACTGAGATAGGACGAAACTGGGGACACACACACACGCACGCACGCACGCTCGCACGCACGCACACGCGCACACATGAGTTTTTTTACCGTAAGGAAGAAAATAGGGCATATTAGGTATGTGAAATAGAAGTTATTGGTATAGGTAGTTTATTTTTTCAAAACGATCATTGACCCCCGCGTCTGCCGGAGTTTGATATGCGACTGGCGGGATTTATGGGGTTCCTATCATGGGAAATTTATTTGGCTCTCATATTTTCTCCAAGTTTTTTTATTTATTTAATTTAATAATGTAATTATGTGGAATAGGCTACAAACGCGTCACAACGTTTTATTATATTTTATGGTTTGTAAGAAAAAAAATATTAACTGCCTGCCTATGCCAATATCTTTTATTTCACTTACCTAACATGCCCAATTTTTTTCCATACGGTAAAAAAACTCATCCGGTATATATACACACACACACAAAATATGGTGAACATACATAAACAAATACATACAGACGAACATATAGTAACAGAACCTTCTTTGTGGAGTAGGTTAAAAAGCACTTTCAACAGTAGTCAGCGATTTCTGTAAGGTATAGCATCGTGCAGATTAAATCTCAAGGCGTTCTCATACTGCACTCCACATCCGGATCGTGATACGGAGCTACGGTGCATGTAAGAATGCATTTTGGGCCGACACACACTGACAGCCCGTCTTCGTATCGAGATAATGCACGAACTACGCTTTAAGCACCTATGTGGGTCGGTTACACTTACCCTAAATATTCTTCATCATCATCATAACAGTAACAGGATGTCCACTGCTGAACTTAGGCCTCCCCCAAAAAATTCCAGAGTGACTGGCTGGAAGGGGCCTGCATAGAGCGATTACCTGCGCCCTTTAACAGGTCCTCGGTTTACTATGTGACGTCCGATGCTGCGTTGCCGGTGCGTGGTCTCCACTGGAGAACTTTAAAGCGAGACCAGTTCAGGAAATCTACTCTTTCACGGGGGTGAAGCAAGGGAAGGACGAGAGCAGGCGCGCGGGGCCCCGCTATTGCCTGTGTGTTTTCCGAGACAGATCGCGCTCACTAGTGTGCGCTGCCAACGCACACACACTAGTAAATATGTGTAGTACATACATACATAATGTCACGCCTGTTTCCCGTTGGGGTAGGCAGAGACCACAGACTTCCACTTGCTACGATCCTGACACACCTCTTCTGCTTCCTTCACTCTCATAAGGTTGTTCATACATGCTCGTCGGTTTAGGGTACTCTTGACTTGGCCTTTCTTTAAGACGTCCCCGATTTGATCATGGTACGTTCGCCGTGGTCTTCCCCTACCAACACTACCATCCACATTCGCTTTGTATATCTCTTTCGTAAGTCTTCTTTCATTCATCCTCTCCACATGTCCAAACCATCTCAGCATACCTTTTTCAATCTTTGTCACTACATCTTCATTCACACTGCTTAACTCCCTAATTACACTATTTCTGATTCTATCTTTCAGAGTCACCCCATTCATACTTCTCAATGATCTCATTTCCACTGCGTTTATTCTACTTTCATTCTTCTTTTGCCATACCCAGCATTCACTCCCGTAAGCCAGTGTTGGAACCAGCACCCCGCCATGAACAGCCAGACGAGCTTTTTTGGACACATTCTGGCTCCTCATAAAGGCATGCAGTGCTCCATTTACCTGATTTCCGGCATTCACTCTTCTTTCGATGTCCTTCTCACACTTACCATCCCTTGTAAACAGTGAACCCAAATACACAAATTCACGCACTTGCTCCACTTTTTCTCCGTCTATCAAATATTGCAATCCGTCATACATACCCCTCTCTCAAATACCATAACTTTCGTTTTAATCACATTGACTTTCATTCCTTTTTCTTTCAAAACCGTATTCATAAGTGTCACCATCTCTTGTAACTCCTCTTGGGACGACGCAAGGATTACTTGATCATCGGCATAGAGGAGACATTTGACAAGTAACCCATTCATTCTCAATCCACATTCATACTCTTTCAATATTTGCAGGCAACTGTCCATGAATAAGTTAAACAGCCATGGGGACGCAACACAACCCTGTCTAACACCTTTCTCGATGCTAAACCATTTAGTATACGCCCCATTAATCCTGACACAAGCACTGGAATCTTCATAAAGTGATTTCAGTGCTCGTATCAAGTTGCTGTCTACCCCATACATAGACAATGCTGACCACAATTCATTCCTCATCACTTTGTCATAGGCCTTTTCCAAATCCACGAAAGCGCAATAGACTTTTTGGTCTTTTGACAGGAATTTTTCGGCTATGCATCGCAAGGAAAAGACCTGATCCATACATCCCATTCCTCTTCTAAATCCTGCTTGTACGTCCCATATTTTTTCATCCGTCTCGGCAATTACCCTTTCAATTAACACTTTTGCATACAATTTGCCGACAATGCTGAGAAGGCTGATTCCTCTATAATTTTTGCAGTCTTGCTGTGACCCTTTCCCTTTGTAAAGCGGAACGATGACAGCCTTGCACCAGTCAGATGGAACTTGGCCGCTTCTCCAGCATAAATTAAAAAGGCGGTACAGTTGACTTGCCACTATGCCATGTCCAGCCTTCAGCATCTCGACTGAAACTCTATCATACCCTACAGCCTTACCTGACTTCATACCTTTCAACGCTTTCAGAATCTCATCCATGCTTATTTCGTCATACGATTCGACACTTATATGTGAGGCGCGTGCAGGTATTTCTACCTGCATCTCCTCTCTATCAAACAAACTTTCAAAGTATTCCTTCCATCTCTTCAATATGTGTTCTTCCCCTTTCAACATACTTCCATCCTGGTCTCTGATTTTAATCAGCTCAGAGGTTGTCGTTTTACCCCTGGCTGTTCTTATATATTTCCAGAACAGTTTAAGATTTGCTCTGAAATCTTCAGAGAGCCTGCTGTCAAACTCGTCTTTGCGCTCTTCTTTCTTTTGTTCAACAACTCTTTTTGTCTTCCTTTTCAAAACCTTATACATAACTCTTGCCTTTTCTACATCCTCATTCAACGCCTTTTGTACTCTTTGATTGGCCTTTGTGGCTAACCAATCTAACCATGCTTTCTTCTTTTCACTGACTACCTCTTGCACTTCTTTATCACACCAAACATTTTTCATCTTATACCCTTTCCTCCTCTTTGTAACGCCACAAACTTCACTTGCAACACTTACCATTCCTTCCCTAATGGTCTTCCATAATTCCTCAATGCTATTCACATCATCCAAACCATCAAATCTCTCATTTAACTTACTTTTATACTTCTCTTTCATGTCTTCCTCTTTCAAATTTTCCACTTTTATGCGTTCTAGATCGCTCGTTGGCTCGTGTGTTCGGTGTCGCCATCGTTTGAAGAGACCACTAATTCGGCTCATTACCAAAAAGTGATCTGTATCAATGCCGACCCCTCGAAATGCCCGAGTGTCTAGTACATTCTGTCTCAGTCTTTCATCCACCAATACAAAATCAATCATACTTCTCTGACTTCCTTCTTCCCTAGTAAACAAGTGGATCTTTTTGTGATCAAACATGGTGTTCGTCACAGTAAGATTCCACTCCAAACAAATCTCAAGTAAACTCTTTCCATTCTCGTTTACTCTTTCATCACCAAACATACCGAGAACCTTTTTATATCCATCACGCTTCACACCTACCCATCCATTAAAATCTCCGAGCATTATTATCCTTTCATTTTCCTTGCACTTCTCCAATACGTCTCTCACACCGTCCCAAAACTCTTCCATTTCTTTTTGGACATTTGGGGACTTGCTTAGACCCACATTTGTCGGAGCATAAACTCCCATTAAGAAGATGCGGGTCAGTCCCACTTTTAATCTCATCCAGATGAGTCTTGGGCTTACGCATTCAAACTCATTTACACACTCAGCCATTCTAGCAGAAAGTAGTACACCAACGCCCTGACTGCCTCTGTTGGTTATGGGAACACCCGACCAGTAAGCCGCATAGGGACCGTGTTTGGTGGTGTCACATCCTTTCCGCTTTGTCTCATTCACACATAAAATATCTATACGTCTATCATCCATCATCTGACAAACTTCATCTATTTTGCCATTCATTCCTCCTCTAACATTCAAAGTAGCAATGCGGCTCTCCATGGCCCACTTTTCGCCCCCGTAAGAAACGAGGCGTGACGGGTGGCGAACCACGTCGCCGTCATTAGGATGGTTTACTTTTTTCAAATCCATAGCGTTCCCACGAGACGCAAGGGAAATTATGTCGATCCCGGCAGAGCCCCGCATGCCGGGACAAAGCTAGCCTTTGTCTGGGGTCGCTCTAACCCAGGGCAAATCGGCACGCTTAAGACTAGGCTTGCCCCTAGCCACGCATCCCTCGGCACGGCAGACCTTGGATTGGCGGAGAGGGAAGGAAAGGAAATAGGGAAAGGATTTGAATGATAGTGAGAGGGATGTTAAGGGGGAATTGGGTAGGAAAAGGTAAATTAGGGATACCCCTGACTCGGAAGATACAGTGGAGTCAGTGGCAGCTCGGGGTGCCGGGTTCGCATACCCGAATACCATGACTCAACTACTGGACAAGTAGTGAGGATGTGTACTCCCTGACAAAATATGTGTAGTACGGTTAGCAAATTCGATTTTCCAGTGAACATTGTTATTGTAAATATGTTTATATATACGTACATGGAGATTGCAGTAATTTAAGATGATCAGTATAATCGATACAAATTTTTCCAAAGGCTATTATAAAATTTCTGAATATCTGGATGATAAGCAAGCATGGACATAGACCGCTCGGCGATATTCAGTCTAATTATACAATACAATATAATTGTAACCCAGACTTATTTAAAAGAGCAACCCTTGAGTTTCTTGCTCGTTCTTCTCTGGGGAATCAGCTTTGTGAATGAGCAATAATGTTAAAAACTTTAATAATAACATAAAAAATGTGACGTTTTCAAGTGATAATTTTTATCCTACGAAATAATTTTTTTTTGATTTATTCCTGATTCGATCACTTAGTTATATTATTTTAATTTATAGAAGCCCTAGCTTCGCCTGAAACACAGGATTTTCCTAGTTCCGGCACTAGTGGTACGGTTGCAATTCAGTATTATTATGTAGATTCTATATTTCAATGTACCATTTGAATTAATAAATATATTTGATTTGATTTGACTTAGTGACTCGCCAAGCATTGCCCTCTCCATTGCTCGTTGCGTGTCTTTTAGCTTTCTTACGAGCCACCACGTTACGCCCTAAATATTATACATAAAAGTATTTTATTTATTGTTTGTACACGGTTAACCCAAAACAAAGTTTCACAAACGCCCCTTCGAACCTTTAATTTACGACTTCACCTGTCCAACTTGCGGTTCGTTAGCGTTATTTTTTGTCCAGAAAATAATACATTTACTACATTTTTCACGGTCCATTTTCACCCTCTCTGTAATAGCAAAAATATTCATTCGTACCCGGTGTCGAAATACAATATTTCCCGAGCTTGTTGGTTTTATAAATGTGCCATAAAACTGAGAAGGCGTCGGACTGTTTGATTTGTGCCATTAGGTGTGTGATGATACAGGTGCGGATCGAGGGTATCCACAAGGGGCGCTCTATTGAAATTGTTTAGGAAAGCCGCTGGCCATCGGGGTCGGCAGTGGGTTAGTGACGGCGGATTCATTTGTTTACAAATATAATTTAAAAAGAACGGCCTAAAAAGCTAGTGTTGCTTGGTGATGGCTGTCGCAGGTATGTAGAGTCAAGAGTGCCTTAATAATAAATAAATGTCTTTGCACAAACACACATCGCCATCTAGGTCCACAGTAAGCATCTAGGCTTGTGTTATGGATACCAGATGGTGGATAAACTACACAAATACATTTTTTTTTGTAAATAAATATATGTATAAATGAGAAACACCCATAAGTCGGTAACACATGTCTGTATTCATCATACAAACATAATGCCCCTAGCGGGATTCGAACCCGCGACAGTTTGGTATAGTAGCAGAGTTTCTAACCACTACACCAAACAGGTCGTCATAATAATATGATTAATAGGAAAACGGATCCGTTTATATTATTACGAGTATAACAATTTTATTTTATTTTATTTTATTTTATTTTATTTTATTTTATTAAGGACAACAAACAGCTGCACAATTTATATACTTAATCTAGTCTTACAAAATGATGTGGATCATTGTACAACCAGCAACGTTATCCACAGGTTACTATTTCGAAGACGAATACAATACTCTCGCATACGTCTGTCGCTCGTCTGACAGAGAGGTGTTTCGTCAAAACTATCTACCGTAGGAATTAAATGTGGTATAATGTTAGATTTTCAATCAACGACTAGAAATAAATAACTTAGACAAAAATGGGGGTCAGTAAGGTAAAAAATAAGGTTTTTCCTAATAAATTGAATAGCCTCCATGGCAATGTTAATATTTGTTATTATTTATTTATCTAAAATGTTACAAAGATTATTTATTTTAACTACATACTTTCCAAAATGGAGATCGGGGTTCGACTCCCAGCGGACTATACTTAGTCTGATGCCTGTGGTCCAGCTTTTTGAGATACGTTTCCATAGCGTGGCAAGGCCAGAAGGCCGACCTCGCCAAATTTGATTGATAATACCAAAACTGGACTGGACAACCTGCTTGGTGTAGTGGTTAGAAACTGACTGCTATATCAAAAGGTCACGGGTTCGAATCCCGCTAGGGGCATATGTTTGTATGATGAATACAGACATGTGTTCTCGAGTTATGGATGCTTTTCATTTATATACCTATGTATTTATTTACAAAAAAATATGTATCTGTTTAGTTTATAAACCATCTAGTATCCATAATACAAGCCTAGTTTCTTAGTGTGGAACTAGATGGCGCTGTGTTAGGTGCAAATATATTTATTATTAATTTAAACTAAACCATAACCAAAAACGTTACATGCACATTGTGTATCGTTACATTTTTCTTATGCACAACGGGCTAGTACTTGACCTCAATCACAGCTGATGTTAAGTGAAGATGAGGTCGACGGTGGAAGCCTTCTGACCCGGAAACCCCAACATATTTGGGGGACTGGGTACCGTATCCCTGACAACCGGAGCACAACAATGCTATTAACATTGCTGTTTGGCAGCAGAAGATGGTGGCTGCTAGCCAGGCGGACATTATAAAATACCCTACCACCAACCAAACCGAGTACTTAACCATGCACCCCGCTGGGGATCGAACCGGCGACCTCCGATTCGTAAACCCAATGTTGTTTATATTGAACCACGGATGCGGTTTATAAATCAGCTAAACCAATTCTAAACCAAAGCAAAAACGGTCGATTCGAATGGTAAAACCCTTTTGTAAAATAGCGCGATCGGCCCCTTTTTGATATTGAAAGTGAAGGTCGCACGGACGGCATATAAATAATTGGTGCCGCATATACAATAGTAGCCCTGGAATATCCCGATCGGCCCTGTAGTCATAGATAAGCGCAGCCCTTAGGGATTTTTCCGTTTCCGAATGTGAATGACCTGGGTTTTCTGTTCTGTGACAAGTGGGTAATAAAGACATTCGACGCGGGAAAATTGTTTTTTTTTCGTAATATCTCCACATTTGCTGGCTGAGCATTAAATTACTATACGAAACTAACCAAAATAGCATTATTTATTATTAAAATACGGTTGAGTTTGAGTCTGGAGAAGTTAGGTAGGCATTGTTTTTGTATTACATGCCACAGAAAGTAAAAAAGTGCGGCCTACAAAACGACCGTCACAAACATATCTAAATATCTTCGTTGTTTTTGAAGAATTATTTATGGGACTTATATAGTTCGGTGGCACTATTTCCGCACTATTTTTGGGGATATAAATTATAATCGTGGGTAAAGTAGTCTGCGTATGACGGATTCTATCAACACGTGACGCCAGAATGCTCACTTAAAATATTGAATGACTCTTAAACTACAGTGGCACTATTATAGTTTAGTTCCCTTTGGGCACTATTATTTGGCACTATTTCAGCACAGTTTTTTGACAATAGCTGAATTCCACTGTGTGTATGCTAGCATCACGTAGTGAAAGCGATGCCACAGGTGGCGTCGTTGATGTACATAGTTCATTGCCGCCCGCATACTGAAGGTAGGTGACCCACGTGATTATTGCTACCTTGGACCCCGGTCTATTTAATGAAAGTAATAGGGTGTGTAAGTTGTTGTGATGTTCCGGAGATAGACAGTGGAACCTTACTGAGTCGATTGTTTAATTTTTACAAATAATTATCAACCAACTAATGACATGTCAACTTCATTTAATTTAACGAGTGTTTGGTGTAATGGTTAGAAACTCTGACCACTATAACAAAACGTCGCGGGTTCGAATCCCGTTAGGGGCATATGTTTGTATAATGAATACAGACATGTGTTCCCGAGTTATGGATGTTTTTCTTTTATATATTATTTAGAAAAAAAAATTTTTGTGTAGTTTGTCAACACTCTGGTATCCACAACACGAGCCTCTAGATGCTTACTGTGGAGCTAGATGGCGCTGTGTGTATGTGCAAAGATATTTATTTATTTATTAGGACGTATCCCAACTAATATTACAAATGCGAAAGTTTGTGCGTGTGTGTATGTCTGTATGTATGTTTGTTACCTCTTCACGCCTATGCTGCTGGACGGATTTGGATGAAATTTGGTGGATAGACAGATTAGGACCTGGACTGACATATAGGCAAATTTTTTTCTGAACAGATTTTGATAAAATGTTCCACGCAGTCGCTGGTGGAAAACTAGTAGGTCTGTAAAAAGGTCGCAAAAATTTTTGACAGTTCAATTATTTAACATTTTTCGATGTGCTAGTAAATGTATCTAACGTTTCTTTTAATTTTGTTGGCGTCGTAGTTGAAAGACCTTTTAGTCCGTCTAGTCACAGGATGATTAGAAACTCGTCTACAGCTTTTGCGGCCCCCATTATTAGCGACTGACTACCGACGAACCTTGTTAAAAATCTGGCTGCATACCGTTGGGACACTATGTTTTTACTTAAAAACTTGTTTGTAGTTTAAAGTATGCATTTGTTTAGATCAAACTTTATTACAAGCAAAATTATGTAAGTTTAGACCTATTTCCTGTTTACCAAGGAGCTGAAATTTTGCACACTCATTCAGTTCTGATAACAATACATTTATATGATAGAGATGAACTGATGCTGCAGCCAGGATCGTCTCCTCACGAGGGGAACTCCTTAACAGTTAATAGCACGGATACGGAATCTTGCATACCTACATGATTAGACTACAATGCAACGTATGCGGAGAAGGAGACCTTCTTGGATACCACTTTGCGACACCGAAAATTAATTTTTAAGGACTTTAGTCTATAAGTGAAACATTGCTTAGGTATTTTGTAAACTGCATTATGAGATAGAAGTACCTATTCTATTACATGAAACTGTTTTGTGTACTACTTTTATCTCACTCGGTCCCAATTTCACTGTGTATATTTTCACATTTCATGTAATAATAATATGTGTGTCGCTAAATGGATCAAATAAACGATTCTTATTCTTATAATGATGATGTATCAAAAGCTTGTTTTTAAAGTATCTTTAACGTAGATCTTATTTGTCAATGTAATTAGGAAGAAATAAAGAAACTGTTTATTCGCCACTTCGACACATTTAAAACAATTGTGTTCAAATAAAATAACAGGACACTCAGATATAAGTGTCGCAGCAGCGAAAGGGAAACGACTCAGCTATATGCTGAGCTCAGCTCAGCGCTGGTTTACTGTCGCACCCAGGTAATAAAATGTCGCATAATTGGTTTCCCATCACTTTAAAATAATCATTATACCTATCAGTCGCAGTTTACTGCTGAACATCTTACCAATAGATATTTTTATCGTTCGAGATATTTCATACGTTCAAGAAAGAAATACAATTAGGTAAACACCTTCTACCTAAAGCAAATTATAGTTTTCTTAACAGCTGAGTAGTGTCCAAAGATGGGCCAGTAGGCCGAGTACGTTACTTCAATGTTATCGTCATTAATAATATCAATAAAGCATCAAATTATCAAGCAAGGCATGAGTCAACGGATTTCAAAATATTACCTATCGATAGCGTTAATAAAGTTACGTAACACCCCACCTGATTGCCTATTCAACGTAAAGGGACGAAACCTTTGTTTTACTTCTAATTACGCGCTCGTCGGTTACAGGATAATGCAGGTAGCACATTAACATAATCCAGAGGCGTATCTAGGGTTTGTTTTAATCAATGTCAACACAAGGCAGTCTCAATTTGCATAATAGCTCTACTGGAATCTCTTTTCCTAGTAAGGCTTGAGAGGTACCGTTATCTTTAGATTTTATTATTCTATTATGGGCATTATTCATCATCTCATCCCGTAAACATCCAACTCCGATAGGCCTTCCCTCGTATAATGAAGGAGTATGGGCCAGAGTACACCACGCTGGCCCAATGTGGGTTAGGGACTTCACATGCCTTAGAATTTTTATTTCTTAGACATGCAGATTTCCTCACGATGTTTTCCTTCACCGTTTAAGGGCAGTCGGATAAATGCACATAAGTGATTAAATTAAATTTAAAACTCATTGATACGTGGCTTGCCTGGGAATCGAACCCTGACCTCCCAAATTGGGAGACCGCATTTTAACCGCTGAGCCCGGTGGCTCGTACGTCGGTACGCCTCGTGGGTATTATTAATTATCATTCATTCTGCAATGGTAATGATTCGGTTTTTACTCACAACGAAAAACGATGGGGTGTTATGTGTTTGACGGCGTTTGTGTGTGTGTGTCCAGTCTTTGTAATGTGTTTGACGGCGTTTGTGTGTGTATGACCAATCTTTGTTATGTTTTTGACGGCGTTTGTGTGAGTTAAAATGTGACCGTGTCGCCACACCTTTAGATTTGTTTAATAAGTCCAGAGGTCTGGCTCTGGAACCTTTCTAAAGTGATCCTTCCAGCCCTAGCGCCTGTTCGTGAAGGTTCTTTGAGGAAGTAATTATGTAACCCTCCTCTTGGGAGGCCTGAGGCCTTCGTGTGAGCCCTGTCTGAATCTATTTTTATAATTCCATCACCTGACTAAGGAATAGGTATAAGAAAATATCAATTGTATTTCGAAAAACTGAATACTGTATTTTAGCATATATATGTACTGAACATTAAGGAAAGGCTCTCGAAGGTACTATACTTTCCTATATAGAAAAATAGACGTTCACAGGATTTCATACAAATTATTTCCATTTGTTTACAAAATTTAAATAAGGGACGCCATACTGTTTTGTTTTTGCGTACCTGTATTTGCAGCAAGATATTATTGACAATCTTTATTACTAAATATGTGCAGTCGGCTCAAGCCCAGACTAAGGCCGCGTCCCCACTAAGCAACATTTGTCGAGCGACATGGGTCCTCGGAGACATCGGTCGACATCGCCCCACATCGCTCGATGTCTTGTCTCCGTTCACATCAGTTTAGTCGAACCTATCGGACTTGTCGGGCGAAGTCTGGCAAAGTTGCGTGGACACATGTCGCTAGACAAATGTTGCCTCGTGGGACGCGGCTTTATCATACACGAGGTAAAAAATCCGCTTAACTTTAGCTCCAGCAATGAGTCTTTCCATGAAAACATTGCATAATTTTATTCCACCATCGTGATTTCATCTTCGGACTACAAGGCGTGGAGAGACATTCACTCGTATGTAGTCAACGTACCGAATATTCGCACTAAACTGTTCGACTCTTCATTCATAATGCGAATAGTCAAGATATGGAATTCTGAATCCTACAACCTTGGGATCTTCAAGAGCAGGGTGACTGCATCTATATTGAGATCGCTTGCTTTCATCATTTTCCACCAGGCGGAATCATAAAAATATCAGCAGTACGAAATTTGCGGATTATCTCCAATACTACCGTGAGATAGATTTCTTTTTGTAGTTTTTCTTTTTGTCTCATTTATATAAATGAATTTATATAAATATAAATTATATTTATATAAATTCATTTATATAAATGAGGACAGATTAAAACGGTTCTAACAAAGACCTGACAGTGATTTATAAACAGAGTACATGGCCTATTAAACAAAATTGTTAAGGAGGGAAATGAAATTCTGACCTTTGACTTTCGGATTACCAGTAAATGCTTTTACGTTCACGTAGGCAGAATACAGGGAATTGGCTTTCTCTTTCATGTAAGTCGCAATAATCGTAAAGCGAAAGTGCCTATCTAAAAGAGCTTTGAATATTTTCATTAGAAAATGGCAAATGCATACGTGGGGCACACTGAAAGCGTTGTGTAACCCACAAATAAAACATTCAACGCCAAACTTTCAGTGTGCCCCATGCATATGATAGATAGATAGATAGATAAATCGTTTATTTGTATCTCCAGTCACACACATACCATTACTTCCAAAGCAATTGGATAAACATATTTTATAATAATTCATAAAAGTAACGTCAGGATACACTAGAGTATGTGTGTGCTACAGCCGTACAAATGGGTCATATCTCGGTGTGTATAATTGCTCAGACAGCAAAACACTGATTTTCAGCTATTACCCACGAGGAGACACTGGTACAAAAGAGAACAACCAGACAAGCATATTTTACTGTGCGCGTCAGTGAATAATGTCACGTAGGTATATGTGTATTCAAATGCATTATAGGTACTCAAATAGATACAGATACACTGTCGGTAGATTGGAATAAATAAGTAAATAAATATGCGAATTAGCTTACAAAAGATAGAGACAACGACATGCATTCATAATTAAGATTCAATAATAAAAAAATATGACGGATCACTAGGTGCTCAGCATAATTTGGTGTGAACACATAAAGTCACGGATTCTCAATTCTTCTCTCTCAACTCTCAATATCTTAAAGCAGCAGCAACCGCCTCACGATCCCTTCTTGACAAATATAACTTTTGGAATTCTAAAATTGAAGAAGCCTTTTCCTGATAGAGAATTTCGACATCAATTTAAATTAATATGCTTCAACTATTAAATGTATTATTCAAAGTGTAAATTTAAGGTACTCGTACTTTAAACCTTAAAGCATAGTGGTTTAAGGTTTATCAACCACCATGTCATACATTTGTTTATGAAAAGAATTCATTCAATATGTGCATATTATACTGTTATAATAAGCTGCCTGACGATATTAAAACAATGAAAAATTATAGTTTTAAAAAGGAATGACGAAATGAATAAATGTTTTTATAATGTGAAACTGTACTTAGATTCGTAATATATTGCGTTCTCTACTCAATGACAATAATATATTTATAATTGACATTTCCATAATCTACATGTATAACTATTAATTATTATTTTAATGACTTAAGCTTTACATTGTTATTATTAATGGTGAATAGTGTAGGAATTTAATTATATTAAGTTAAGTAAGTTAATGCTTTTTTAAAACTAAAAAGCATTTACAAAATCTTATTTTCTTTCATTTAGAGTAAAAGAAACTCGCCATAATCTTGGGCGGCCATTTTGAAATGCTATATTTATTATTCAAATTTAGAACATGCTAGTTCGGCTCTCGGTGCACAAGAATAAAGGTTCCTAAGTTGAATATTTTTCGACAAGTTTTATTGTCAAACTTTTTGAAATTATTTTATTGGCAACCATCAATTATTAGATATATAAAAAAACAAAGTATTTTCCTGCACTGGACTGAAGTAAAGTCCCGCTTTCTGATGGCAATATTGGAAAGTTATGAAGAAACAACGTAATTGGAAGAAAAGAATATTTTTCCAACCAACATCATATAAAAGGAGTTCATAAAAA
This sequence comes from Oegoconia quadripuncta, assembly GCA_949316235.1. NCBI lineage: Eukaryota > Metazoa > Arthropoda > Insecta > Lepidoptera > Autostichidae > Oegoconia > Oegoconia quadripuncta. Next base: position 13,042,247 of record OX438758.1, read on the forward strand.
CTAGATGTCACGATTGGTAAAGGTTAGGAAAAAAGAAAAAGTGTTAGTGTTTCGAGTATTGCGATCGGGCACGGCGATCGAGCTGATGTGATGACGCTAAAAGGCAAAATGAACAACTCAACGAATGGATGGCGAATGTAAACGGAACAGAGTGACTAATGGAGAGGACTCGACTTAAATAATTTCTAAACATAAAATACCAAGATCAGATAAGCTTTTTTGTGTGGCGTCTGAATCTACGGTGAGTTTTCCATTGACCATGGATTTAAAGTTCGTAGGCGTTTGGGAACTCACCGTTCTACCTGTGTTCTTAGAGTATAACATAATTTATATAATTTACATAATAAATAAAACATAATTTGTTAATATTTAAATAGGTACCTTATACTACAGTCAGATCAAACGGATGTAGATATATATGTAACGGATCAAAGATATAGTTACTTACGTAACCAAATCTTAAAAAAGTGCCTAATATATTTCTTGCTGAGAAGAACTGCATGGTACAAACTCAATTTAAATTCCATCCAGGTTGTCCAACTGCACGTAGTATGGCCAAGCAGCTTTATACTTTACCTTAAAAATTTACTCTCAAAATCAAAATCAAAAAATGCTTTATTTTGTAGGTACACAGGGTACACTTAAAATAGTCAGATTTTACATTTTTTAAGCTACTGCTTGTTCAAAAGCCCATTTTCCCCTGAGAAGAACAAGCAAAAACTCTACACATTTTCATGTCCTATATCGATGAAGTCAATATTGCAAACCATTTTAACGACGGCCCTTCTCATATCGCGTACAACTATGTCACGAAGGCGACCGAGCGGCACATTGATTTTGCTTTACAATACACTATATTGCTTAGTTAAAGAAATACAATGTGTCAATGGACAAAACAGAACTGCTAACAAACATGTAATTATACATCAATCTAAGAAATATGTTGCAGCATATCCATTAGTTTACCTATACACCATCAATTTAGGCTTGGGTAACACGGTCCTTACCTATGAAATTAGCGTTTTGTATGAAGAATTTCATTAGACTGTTTTCTCCATACAAACATTTTTTTTTTTTTGGGAACGGCAAATACAAATTTAGCTAATCTTTGTGTGTATTATCGGATAACATTAAGTTAAGTAGAGGCAGCGTTAATTTTTAAAAGTAACCGCTTTATAAAAATTTCAGCGAATCTAAGAAATGGTTATGGGAAGCACATGAAAAGAGCTCTGTTCAATTTTTTTTTATTATGTGATTTAGCCCAGCAATTAAAAAATATATCATGTGAAACCTTGATATATGGGGTGAATTTTTCACATGGATGTAGATGGCCAAATCCAAAACTATGAGGAATAGCGGAAAGGAGGAGTCTTGGGCTCGATTTTAATTGAAACTAAAACTGCATCATTGGATTTTTGGAAAGTTTTCTGTTTGTCGTTACTTCCCAGAATTCGTTCCTTATTGGTGACACTGTAGAATGGTGTAATAATACAGTATTTTTTTTTTCAAATTAACGGGTTAGATTCCTGGCTAGGATTATTGATTTTTCAAAAATCCAATGATGCAATTTTAGTTTTTATGAAAATTCGTTCGAGACTCGTTTGAGTACTTATCTTTCCTCATAGTTTCGGATTTGGCCTTCCACGTCCACTTTAAAAATTCACTCTGTATACCAATGGGGATATATGTAGATCATTGGCACTTTAAATCGATTATCCTGGATAGACGCGATATATAAAACGACAGCACGTTGTAATGATAATTTCATTATATATGTAATTTTATGAAAAGGAGATTTTCTTCAGAAGATATGTAATGTGTATTTTATTCAAATTAGCATGTGTGTGCGTGTGTATGGCTGTGTGTGTATAAATGTGTGTTTATATAATTAGTAGATAATATTTAATAATTACTGTACAAGTAAGACGGATTGTGTTTATACCTATATATACTATATAGGTACATCAAATACTTTTTAATTGAAAGAACCACAAACTTTCACGTAATACCACAGAATAGGTAATAGTAGTAATACTGAAAAATGGTTATCACTCACAAAACAACGTGTGTGATTGTGGGACTCGTTCCTTTTATAAATTAGTCTACAAAGAGCAATGTCCGTCTAGCCTGTGCTAAGCTTCTGTCTGCCAGTCTGGCGATAATTCCCTCACAATCTATCAACACTAATACCTCTTTTTATGTTAACAAACTTGACAAAATCTACCGTGTATATACCTTGCTGCTACAACTTGATTGCCTGCAATTTACACTAGGTATGTTTTAAATTGATACTTAAGAAGGTAGGTATAGGCTACAGATTTGTTTTCAAACTATCGATGTTTAAATATTTGACGTACATTGTTGTCATGATAGAGACATAAATTAGAAAAATTTCCCCGACAGAGTTTTATGAAAATAGTAAATAGAATAGAATAGAATAGAATAGAATACATTTATTCGTCGACCATGACACAAGTCACTTAACCTACATTATACACATACAATATGGGTTGGTATACAGTTAAAAGTAATATCGGAGACGTGACCCATATCAGGGGCAACGAAATGGTCCAGACTCAGCATGTGCTGTGGGTAGACACCCGCAGCGCTGTTCATTCTGCCAGAACCATTGAGATACTCGTATGTGCGCATCTCAGGGCACATAAAATTGTATGATTTCACAAACATGGGAAAAGAACTATGGAAATCCCAATCGTACAATTATTCTACCAATTTCGCGGATTACTTAAACAACTAAAAATTATTGTAAATTGTTTTGCGCAATAAGGAGTATTTGTATTGTATTGTAAGACTTAACTAATATCAATCAAGATTAATTTGTTAGTAGATGATAAATAATATAAACTAGTTAATAGATAAATTACAAATAAGCTAATAAATACGAGTTAAATAATAGTATACCTATGTTTGGACACATGCCACTTCCACACAATACCCACGCCATTATATAAACCCCGGTTACTTCCCTCCGAACCCTCCTAGCATTACCAGTGAAAAAAAAAAGAAGAAGAAGAACGACATAATTCAGGGTAGTCCGCCTCACTCACATCGCTGTTGCAGTAGAATAAGTTCGCGGTATTTCTTTTTAAAACCAGTTCGACTCGTAATGCATCGCAGAGGTGGCGGGAGATCGTTCCAACATTTAGAAGCGAGATATCGGAAGCTGCCACGAAATGCTGCCGTGCTGTGTCTAGGTATGGTGAATACGTATGAACATGATCTCGCTTCGTAATTGTGTTGTGCATAACGCCAGACGAGTTTTTTGTATAGGTATTCTGGGCTTTTAGATTTCAACACGTCAAATAACATGGCTGCAAAGTAGATTTTTTGCCGCCCTTCCATTTTAACAATACCAGAAGCGTTGAGATAAGGGGTCACATGAGTTCTGGGTGGTATAGAGAAGCAGAATCGAGCACACGCATTTTGCACTCTCTGTATCAAACGCTGAGTTTTTTTAAATAGACACGGTCCATATACGGTTATGCAATAGTTGAGTTTGGATAAAATAATGGTGTCACACAACTTGACACGTAAATCAAGACTAAGAAAAGGTCTGATACGATACAAAACCTTCAACCTGTAAAAGCAGCATCGAACTAACTCCACGACATGACTCTCGAATCGCATATGTTTATCCAAGAGTACACCAAGATTCCGGGCTTCTGATACTTGCTCAATAGGCAGCCCATTTATTCTAACATCAAGAAGTTGAGAAGTAATTTTTTGTACCTTGCGTTTGGTGCCAATCACTATAAATTTTGATTTGGACGGATTGAGAACCAGAGAGTTACCAACGGACCATGAAGAAACGCGATCAAGATCTTCGTTTATGTCACTAATGGCAACATCAACTTCATTTTGGGCAATTGGAGTGTAAACTTGGACATCATCGGCGTAAAGATGGAACTTGCATGTTTGAAAGCACTTCGTTATATCAGCACTGTAAATTATGAAAAGAAGAGGCCCTAAAATAGAGCCCTGTGGAACGCCCCTCTCGACCGGTAATAGCTCAGAAATGAGACTGCCGCCATTAGATTTATTGATAACAACTTGTTGATAACGATCTTTTAGGTAGCTGTGAAAAAATTTTACCGACGCACCGCAAAAACCGTAATAAGACAATTTAGCCAACAGTAAAGTGTGATTGATGCAATCAAAAGCACGAGAAAAGTCCAATAGAGTGAGAAGAGTGCTCATACCGTCGTCCATAGAAGTGAGAATATTGTCCACAACATCGAGCAGTGCTGTAGCGGTGCTGCGGCCCTTTCTGAAACCAGATTGTAGTTCAGGGAGTATATTACTGCTTTCACAGTACTTCACTACTTGGTAGTGTACCACCTTCTCAACAATCTTCGAAAGGTAGGGAAGAATACTGATTGGACGAAGGTCTTTTAGATCCACGGGATTTTTCTTTTTAGGTATTGGTCGAACAAGGGCAGTTTTCCAGGCAGTGGGAAACAAAGATTGTGTTATTGACTTGTTGACAATTGCAGTGATGATAAAGAGTGTACGCGGAAGTGTCAACAAAATCATATCCATGCTTATACGATCAATACCCTGAGCGTTTGACCTAATACCCATAATAACTTTGGCCACGACGTTCTCATGCACTCGTTCTAACTTAAAAGTGGCAGGGCCATGTCGGTGGTGTTCGAAGTAACTAAGTAGGGAGGCATCAATAGTATTGTCACCTGGAACATTTAGAAAATGGCGATTAACAAGATCCGGATCATTATAATGTTCTGGCAAGTCAGAAGTATCATTGAAATCAGGCAGAGCTGATGTTTTTAAATTTTTCCATAAAGTTGTACAATTATTAAGATTGGCATTAATATTTTCATCGAAATAGGCCTTCCTTTCAGCATATATACTTTGATTAGTGAGATTTTTTAAGTTTTTGTACTGTGACTTATCAGAGGCTGCCCCAGTCTGACGATATCTAGCATGAGCCCTATTGCGTAGATTCATTATATACCGTACGTTGCTTGTAAACCAAGGTAGCGGCCTATCCCGAATCATTATAGCTCTCTCAGGTGCGTGTTTCTGATATAATTCCATGATCCGCTCATTGAAAAGGGAAACCATGAGATCAACGCTATCCAGATCGCCAATGCTGTCCCAGTCAACCAATTCAAGATCCCTATCAAAGTCTTCTCTGTTTACATTTTTGAGAGGTCTGTAGATTAGTTTTCTGGGGGGCAGTCTTAGCCTCTTGATTTTAAATTCAGCCAGTACAAACGCGTGACCGCCTAGCTCAGGTATATGGGTAACTTTGGTATTAGCTGCTGTTGCATCCGTCACAACTAAATCGATTAGAGTTGCACTACTCGCTGTGAAATGAGTTGGCTGTGTAATAATGTTGTTCAAATTGGTATAACGTAAAAATTGCGTAAGACATGAAGTGTTGCCGCTGTTAGTATCAAGGAGGTTAATATTGAAATCACCCAACAAGATAATGTTGTCGGCATGTGAGAAAGACGTTACAGAGTCGGTAAGAGAGTCAAAGAAACTATTGACATTAACCCATTGTGGACGATACGCAGTTCCAATTAACAAACGCTTCCCGTTCAAATGTAGCGATAACCATTGTTGCTCAACCTCAGCATGTGTAATGGAATGAGACCAGGAGCGCACGGAGAGACCGCATTTGATGTAGAAACCCACGCCACCTCCCCTCTCTTTACGAAGACCGCGGGGACGAGGAATATGACGAAGTCGATACCCCGGTACAAATGGTGCGCATTCATCATGCCCTTTTTGAAGCCAAGTTTCGTTAATGGCAATAATGTCCGGAGTTTCCAATAATACCGCTGCTATAAACTCATCATGTTTACTACTAATGGAGCCTGCATTAAAAAGCCCAACTTTTAGATTTTTAGTCTTACCCATTGTCATATTTATTTAATTGGACGAATGTTATAAATGCAAATATATAAAATAATGACTCCAATAGTAAAACAAAAGTGCATATAGTTAATATAAAGCGATATATAGTGTAAATTGTATTGTGATGTATTAATTGTGTCACATTGGTAATAAGATACGATATTATTATTACAAACGTATACATTATATTATAATAGAACAGAGGTAAACAAACATAATTAACATTAATTGTTAGTGTTTTTTTATTAGTCGCGTTATACGATACAGTTTTGACTTTTGCCAAAAATATTACAAATGACCACGGCCGGTACACAAAATCATGGACGTAATAACGTGGCCAGTCAATTACAGGAAACTTGTAAGACAGTACGAAACCAATATTAACAAATACAAAATAATCAGAGATTAATCTGGATATTATCCCGACAGGTGAAAAAATAATTGTACATATTTTGCAACACAATATGAGCAGGGTAGTATGAATAAAATATAAACACAGAAAACAATAATCGACATCATAATATGTGGTAAACGTAAGTTGCATGTTACATTTAACTATTAATAAATCTAAGTTGAAAAAATAAATCGACCATAATATTAGAGGTAATACTAAATAATGTTCACTAAAATATGTGTAATAACTATTCAGTCTTTTTAGATGGGTCACTTCCAAAAACACGCTCAATGTCGTTCTCAGATTTCAGGAGAAATGCCGAGGAGTCAAACGAGTCAGTTCGCTTAGCATATATGCGACCTTCCTTCGTCCATACAAATTTCCAGTGAAGAGCGCGACCCGCCTCACGCGCCCGAGCGAAAAGTACTCTGTTAACCCTCGTCAACCTCTCATTCACATAAAATGATGACGGATCGTGGGCAGGGAGCCCCATATCCTCTGTAGTGAGATGACGCCGCGTCCGAGCATTCTTTAATAGAAGATCCCGAAGTTCACGTCGTATAAATCGCACAGCTATTGCCCGGGGGCGGGGGGCGCGGGAATCAGCGCTGACTCCCGCGCCGCGATCACCCGTTCCGCTACTGCCTCGACCCGAGCGCCTCAGTCGTGCTCCGACCCGCTCCGCGACTGCTATGTCTTGTTGTGTCATAGGTACGCCAAGTTTGGTGGCAACTAAAGACACTAAATGCATAACGGATTCCCCCGGGAACTCGGGGATACCACTTATTTCTATGTCATTTAACAAGGCGCACTGATCTCGGTCGTTTATTTGTAATTTTAAATCCGAAATTACCTCATCTAAGTGTAAAGTGTTTTCTGTGGTGACGTGTTGTGTTTTTATAGAAGCAATTTCACTTTGAAGTCTACTATTTTCACTTTCAACGAGCTGGAGCCTCTCCTGGAGAGTATCAACGTTATGCCTCAATTCGCCGACCTCCACATTCAGCGACTCAGCAACACGACGGAAATCACACTCCAGTTTCCCTATGACGTCACGGAACTCCTGCTTCATTTCACCAGTCAGGGAGTTACGCACTGATTCGAATTTGGCATCCAACCTTGCATCGAGTAACTTGGCGAATTCATCTATGGAGAGAGATGATTTTGCGGCGGATTGCTCATGCAGCGCTGACGGTGAAGATATAGTGTTCTGTGCGGAGATTGAGCTGCTCTCGTGGGACAATAACTCGTCGCAGGACATATCCGTAACATTGTTTGGAGGTGAGTTTTCAAATTGGTTTTTAACAGGTGTGTTATCATCACGGAGCCGGCGCTCAGTAACATTACGGCATGTAGGGCACCTCCAAGTAAGTTTCAGACTGTGTTGTTCGGCCATGTACTGAGCAGTTGTCATATTTAAACACCTGTAATGGTAGGTGCCTTGACAGAGCACGCATATTATAAGTTCGCCCCTTACAATGGGACTAGGGCAAGCTAAACATTTCATTATAAGGTTTTTGTAAAGTTCACGGTTTGACAGTTGATCAGCTGAGCGGGGTCACCGGCCGGCACACACTTATATACGATTTACGCCGGCACTTTAAACCGAATCACAAAAACAACACAATAGTTTAAAGCTTTGGGCACCACGAGTTAGGTAATAATAAATTCGACGTGTATTAACTGTATTTTAGGACAACTATAAGCTAATTATTGCGGATGAAATTAAAAACAGTGTTTACGCCACGAGATGCGCACCTACCCTCACTACTAAATATTATTTTGAAAACTTATTGTTTACAAAATAACATCTGAGCAACTCCTTCTAAGACCCTAGCGTGTGTGTGTGTGTGCGCGTATGTGGGGTGATGCGTAGGCAGTTGTATGTGTTAACAGATGTCCCACCTGTTATTAGGAGTCCATGTGCTATGTAGTCGATGCTTCTACCACTCGATGACAACCATAGGTGTTTGCTCTCTCGCTGCTGTTCAATTGTAAGTAGGTGATAAACTCATTCGGTTAAGAAAATTACGTTTATTTATAACAATTCTTAATGCCCGTCAAAGTGGATGTAGTGTGAAATATGTTTTAATACTATATCAAACAATTATATAATACAATATAACAAATTCTTGAGGGCCAGAACGCGGCCACGCGCACATCACCGTCCGTGGCATCGTATAGCCCCTGTAGCGTACAAGTAGGTATTAGTCAGTAATATGATTGGTAACATCTACTGAGACTTGTTTTCCAAATGTCGAACAGAAGTTGTGCTATTTTATGTTTAAGTAATAAATGATTTTTCTATTCTCCTTGAACGTCACCTTTGGAGCACTAGTTTCCGTAGATGTTAAAGTCAAAGTTGATGTATACTGTATACGCTTTTATAACCTTATACCTGAGAATATCATAACTGAGAAAAAATTTAAAGATTATGTAAAAATAACATTAGCAAAAAAGGGTTATTATAAAATTAGTGACTACCTCAATGACAAACACGCTTGGTGTACTTCGACCAGCTCCCCAAAATTATAAAATTGTATTAGTTATATACTTTATTTAAAAAAAAATGAACAACAATGATCCTGTGGGTTTCTTGCGCCGCTTCTTTTCCCACAGATGAATTCCCTTTCCGAAGCGGTAGTAGCTTGGACATACCGACTGACAGATAAATGCAATAAACTTTTTTATTTCCAGTAGATTTAAATTGACATTCAACAAATGATCATGTATCTTACGTTGAAATAAATGCTTGAAGTTTGAAGTTTGAAGTTTGAAGTTTGATGAGTAGAGTGTGCGGCAGCACCAACAGTATCCTGAGGGTGGTGGGAGGCAAACAGGAGTGTCTTATTGCTAGCCACTGGACAGCGCTTTTAATAGGTTAGAATTTGACATTTTTCTAAATTTTATTTATATTTATTATTATTGTTGTATGACCAATTTTATACTAACATAAACTAAGACTTACTAACCTAATATGGAATTATCCGAAATAAAATATTTGATTGATTGAAAGTAAAATAAACTTTATTTTGTTGGCACACAGCGTACAATTAAAATAGTCAGTTTTTACATTTTCTAAGCTATTGCTTGTCCAAACGACAATTTTCCGTGTGAAAAACAAGCAAGAAACTCGAGCGGTTGCTCTTTTAAAGCTGATATTTATATTACATAAATACATACGTAGCGTGTTAAAATCATAACCCTTCCCCGTAGTCGGATAAGAAAGGTTCAATAATATTTCCGCATTATTTAAATTTGTAGAGGTATTTCAATAATTACCCAGTGCCTGTAGTAGAATTTTTTGTATCTACACGAAAACTCTACTTGGGGGGGACTGAAAATCAGCAAATCTGCTGAGTCCCTATGTTTTCATCACAATTTGACCTAATTTATTATCAATTAATTACTTGTTAAATTAACTTTGTGGTACCTTTTATTTATTTATAAAAGCTATTTTTATATGATATAACCTCATATGTTTTGAAGTATGCTGCGCCGATATAAGTTGGAATGTGGCAGGGCAGCTTCCTATTGCAACTAGCATGTTTGCATCGTTGTTTGTAAATTCTCCACAGCTAATTAGAATTTCTCATACAACTTCCATGGAGTGCCGGTACCTATATAAACATAAGTTTATTGGAATTCGAACTGCAACTTGCAAATATTTCAAATAGTACGCTATGCAAACTAGTTTGAATGAAAAACAGCGCTGTAGTAATTGCTGCGCAGCATATGTTGAGATGGAGTCCATTTTTAATTTCACACTGCACTCACCTCTTTTGTTTTCTACCGTGTTGAAATTTTCTTGTAATAATTATATCGCTCTTCTTGCGCCACATTTTCACTTTATGCCAGGTGGGATTGAAGTTAACGCATAAAAAAGTTCCCCAAAAAAAAACAAATCTGTTAATATTTAGCACTAAAATTTTAATATCTAGATCAGCTCCGGTAACTTGACATCGTTTGCCGCGCACTACGCGACGTGAGATTAGAAGTTGTATATTTCGTTCAAACGAATGAGCAGGATAAATATTATCTCGCGCGATATCATCATCATCATCATCATCAGCCCGTAAACATACCACTATAGAGATATAGGCCTTCCCTCGTATAATACTCCCTGTATGAGCCATAGTCCACCACGCCGGCCCAATGCGGGTTGGGGACTTTACATACCTTTCAATTTTTATTTCTCAGGCATGCGGGTTTCCTCGTGATGTTTTCCTTCACCGTTTAAGAGCAGTCGGATAAATGCACATAAGTAATTAAATAAAATTTAAAAACTCATTGGTACATAGCCTATGTGGGAATCTGACCCGGACCTCCTAAATTGGGAGACCGAGTTTTAACCGTCGAGTCACCGACGCGATATAGTAAACGTTTATCGCGCCTGCCATGCTTCTGGCGCAGGGGTGGGCAAAGTATGACTGGCGTGCCAACTCAGGCCCGCAAAAGACTTTAATCCAGCCCGTCAAGGTCCCTTTAACAGTAGGAGGATGTGGTATTCTCCACCATGAAGACAAAGAAGAACTGCCTTAGAAATAGCTTTACTGACGCTACCTTGTTCCGCTGATAAAAGTAGCTTCTTTTCAGTTCGAACCTGCATACCAATCCAAAAGCCCATGGCTGAGGTTTCAAACTATAACATTTGTAATAACAATTGAAAACAAAATGCATTTTTATTGTATTTATGGTACTCTAGAATTTTTTTCGTCTTTTCGGCCCCTTATGAAAAAAGTTTGCACACCCCTGACCTAGACTAAATACATACATATACGTACAACCTATCGTTTATACCTCGTCGATCGCATGTAGAGACTGAATTACATCAATATTGAACTATGATACACAAGTCTCACAAAGGTTGATGGCGTCCGCGTCCGTGACACTAGTTTATGATCGTGCTCTTAACGTGGATCATGCGTTTTATAGTAGGCCATAAGTGGGCTCGTAAACTCTACCGCACACCACCTAGATATACTAATCAATTCTTTAGGGTTCCCTCGGAAAAGTTCATTCGAAATGATCCATAGTAAATACCTGAATGTATACGCTAGTACTTCGATAGACAACTTTACTCCACACACATATACATAATATGTATATGTGTGTACAGTATATTATACTGTACGTACAGGTCCACTGTTAGGCACACACACATTCACACCTCCAATCACACCTAGTATCAGCCATTTTTTTTATCCACAACGGGTTAGCCCTTGACCTCAATCACACCTGATGTTAAGTTAAGATGAGGCCCAAGGTGGTAGCGTACTGAGCCGGAAACCTCATCTTATTTGGGGTACTGGCTATCTTATCTCTGACAACCGGAACACAACAATGCTATCAACATTGCTGTTTAGCGGCAGACTTCGATAAGATATGGTAGCTAGCCAGGCGGACATTTAATATGCCCTACCACCAACCAAACCGAGTACTAAATATGTACCCCGCTGGGGACAGATAGTTAACTGGGATTAGTAGATAGATGGGAGCCTAGACAGTTAACTGTTCGACCTGATCTATACGGTACTCTGACTGTCTGTCGATACAGGTATATGTATATTCCTAGTGCGGGGTCTGACAATCGTGCGGCTGGTTTCCGAGTGAATTTCTTGTAAATTTTTTAGTAAATATAGGTTTATATCAAATAAAAAGTTATTGTATTGTATACTTCCTCACGCATGACGTATAACTCTTGTATTGGCTGGTAAGTACACCCGCACTTGCTCTACACTGTCCGTCATTACTTACTTTTTAAAATAATACAAGAGCTCTGTACTTAATTTAAGCTAATCAAACAATATATAAATCTAGCAAAATTCCAGAATGTCTTTATGTACTCCTTGTACCTATACTGTATACAGAGTATATAATTCATCCTATCAAATATATACACAGTAAAATAAGCCAAGTTCTCAAGTGCTAGTGTATCTACATCGTCAAAATAAAACAAAGTAACAATGCATTTAAAACGTTTTGACAACCTATGAGCATAGATTTAAGTAAATTTGTTTGTATTTTTTTTATGTACAACAAAGCGTTTACAAACAAAAACCTCCTGAGAGAACAAAGGCTTAATCGATTTCCACCAAACATGGCTGTAACTAATAAGTAAGTTCTGCCGTTTTGACTCTACAAAGCCACAGACAGACACACGGCCAGACATAAGCTTCAAAGTTACGTCTTTTGTATCGGGGTTACAAAAGAAAAATATTCTAGAAAAATGATGCCAATTTGAATATTGAATATTTTTTTTTTTTTTTTTTATGATTAACTGGATACGCATTTGACCACAATCTCACCTGATGGGAAGTGACGATGTGGCCGAAGATGAAGCACGCGATCCCAGTAGATGCCTATTCACCCTGCTCTTGAAGATCCTAAGGTTGTAGGATTCAGGAAATATATTCAGGAATATTTAGATACCTATCTTGATTATTTGTCTGGATTGGATTCGTTGGTAATCAAATACTTCTCTCATACTTTGACAGGCTTCTATCATTTTACCAATCCTCCTGAATATCATTGTGGGTCGTGGGTATATTAGTATTAAATAAATATATCCTTGGACATATACAGTCAGCGCCATCTAGTTCCACAGTAAGCAACTAGGCTTGTGTTGTGGATACCAGATGGTTGATACACTACACAAATACATCTTTTTTGTAAATAAATACATATATAAATGAAAAACATCCATAACTCGGGTACACGTATCCGTATTCATCATACAAACATATGCCCCTAGCGGGATTCGAACCCGCGACCTTTTGGTATAGCAGCAGAGTTTCTAACCACTATACCAAACTGGTCGTCACGTTATTAGAGATTTGTTGTCGACATTTTTGTTATTCTCATTTATTTATCAGTTGTAGGTTTGTTTATAACTTCGTTAAGTTTCTGTTTTTGTAAGTATACTCTCTGTCTACTTTTAAGTTACCTACTTCTCAATTGACTGCTTACTGACGTTTGCTGGATGAGATCTCTTATAGAGATAAGCTCGCCTTTTGTATATTTCTAATATTATCCTGGCTTTTTCTTGTTTTGTTTAACATGTATGCTTAAATAGATTTATTCTATAGTAGAGTATTAATTGTTAATCTACCACAGAACCCGCAGCTCCTGTGTGTAACTCGCACTTGACAGACTTTTTATGATTCAGAAAAGACACGAATTCGGGAGTACCTAATTTCCCGGTAGGGTAGAATTTCTTTTTGTTACATACGTACTTGCTACACTTGCCTCTCGACTAATTCTAAAAGTTATAGTTATACAGGGCGTCCCACGGCTATGCCACATGGAGGGAAAGTGCCTTGAATTTTGTAGATGGAACATTTTACTGAAAGAAGACATTATTTTAATTTAAAAAAACAATTTAAACTGCATTCATAGATTTTTAAATAAGTACATGGTTGAACCGGGAATCGAACCCTTTATTTATAAAAAAAAATTACCATGTAGCTTTATCATACCGATCGAAAGGCTTCATCATAAAGATTATTTTTTGCTAAATAACATAGTGTCAGAAATAAAAGGAAGACCATGAATTTTAACATTTTTAATACAAAATTAATCAATTTATCAAATGCTCAAAATGAGCCCCTTCCTGTTCAATACAAAGTCGCACTCTTTTGATTATTTCGCTCCCTGTCGATTTTTTGATCATGTTGTGGTGGATATTTAGAATAATACGTCGAAGTTCTGTTTGTAGCTCGTGGACACTTTGATATTGGTTCTTGTAAACTAAATTTTTTACATAACCCCATAAAAAAAAATCTAATCAGCCAGCCGCATTGCGATGGAGAAAATCATTTACGCGTCTTTCGGCAGATTCAGGATACGGCATACAACCAGGTACCTACTTACTAATTACGTATCTCTTTATCATTTTATCATGAACTTAAATTATAATAGGGAAATGATGCATACTTCTCGAGTGGGTAATTAGTATTAGTAATGATAATGTCAGTTGTATGTCCTTACGGCAATGTCAGCTTTTCATTTTTCTGAACACAATTGCACATCTAATGTTAAAATTCATGGTCTTCCTTTTATTTCTGACACTATGTTATTCAGCAAAAAATAATCCTTATGATGAATCCTTTCGATCGGTATGATAAAGCTACATGGTAATTTTTTTTTTATAAATAAAGGGTTCGATTCCCGGTTCAACCATGTACTTATTTAAAAATCTATGAATGCAGTTTAAATTGTTTTTTAAATTAAAATAATGTCTTCTTTCAGTAAAATGTTCCATCTACAAAATTCAAGGTACTTTCCCTCCATGTGGCATAGCCGTGGGACGCCCTGTATATATTATTACTGCCGAGTAGCTTTGTTCTTTTCAGTACCAAATCCACGTTTATTTGATACGAGGAAAAAGATTAATAATAACTTTCTTTAGAAAGACAAAATAATAACATAACATGTACAAAATTTAGGTAATTTCCTATAAGGTCACAATTGCGATGCAACCCTGGCTCCTAAACTAGGATAAGTATTATACAATAACTAGAATTCTGCTCGCGACTTTGCCGCGTGGATCGCGAAATAAAATACCAACTATCACTTGTTTTATACACTAGGTTTCCGCCCGCGGCTTCACCTGCGCGGAATACCTTTATCACGGATATATTTAATTTGTTTATCTCGCGGGAAATACTCACTCTATCGGAATAAAAAATAGCATATATATTAAATATATACTAAATTTATTCATCCGTTTTGCCCGATTGAGCAACAAACAAACATCCAAATTTTCGCATTTATAACATTAGTTAGACTAGTTAGATTAGTTATAAACTTTCCGAAACAAATGCTCTAAATGACAGCTAAAACCGTATCAAAATCCGTTGCGTAGCTTAAAAGAACTAAGCCCACAAACAGACACAGATAGCGACGTTGTTTTATACTATTTAGATATATAAATAAATAAAGCAAGCATGGACATAGACCGCTCGACGATATTCAGTCTAATTATCCAATGCAACCCTTGAGTTTCTTGCTCGTTCTTCTCTGGGGAATCAGCTTTGTGAATGAGCAATAATGTCAAAAACTTTAATAATAAGATAAAAAATGTTTGGTTGGTGGTAGGGCATTTTAAATGTCCGCCTGGCTAGCTACCACCATCTTATCTAAATCTGCCGCCAAGCAGCAATGTTAATAGCATTGTTGTGTTCCGGTTGTCAGAGATAAGATAGCCAGTCCCCCAAATGTGTTGGGGTTTCCGGGTCAGTACGCTTCCACCTTCGACCTCATCTTCACTTAACATCAGGTGTGGTTGAGGTCAAGTACCAACCCGTTGTGAATAAAAAAAAATGTGACGTTTTCAAGTGATAATTTTTAACCTACGAAATAAATATTTTTTTGATTTGTATTGATTTAAATAAAATAAAAATTACATAATCAGAATAAAAAAAATACATACCTACAGCCGAACATAGAACGTCCTCCTTCTTTAAAAAAAAAGTAGAATGTTGGTACGGCAAGTTTTTAAAGTGTATATGTGTATTCATTTACTATACTATCGTTACATTACTATCAATAGTCTATACCAATCCCACTGCTGGACATCGACGGAGTGATTTCCGTGGCCTTTTATGAAATATTTACGCCTAGGCTGATACCGCTTAATGAAATGTGAAATGAAAAAAACCTCATATTCTGAGCTCGGCGTTTCGCGAAGACGTAAACTCAAACTCAAATCATTTATTGCATTATTACTTATTCATTTATCATATTTTGTATATAGGGTGACATCTAAGTCGACGGTCAAATTTTACACGGTTTTCTTAGGATAATAAGAATAAGAAAACTTTATTTGATCCATTTAGCGACACTTATACAATACATTTAATTGTTACCTATGTACTATATAACACAACATAGAAATGTGGAGGGTTATGACCAACTTTCACTTAACAATCAGCTCTTTCGTAGTTCAATACCTCATCATTACCATATCAGTTTAGTTCCTGTACTTGGACCTACATGGTTGTACTAACACATAAACACTGAAGTATCGATAGTCAATATGGCATTGCTGGAGAGACTGCAGTACCGTCTAGGTCTCGCTCGAATTTCAGTCTTTCTCATAGTCCGCAATACTAGGACATACTGCCGAAGCTTGTAGATGTGGTATATGGTGCTGTAACCTTTTCGGAAACCAGCTTGTTCGGGAATCATTGTCCTATTGATTATCCTCTAAAATAATTTAGTAGGCTTAGAATTTCTTTTTAATTCTTTTTGAGGCTTAGAATCTATGATTATATCAGCCTCATCATGCCCTAACCTTTATATTACTTACAACTTAAACTATCAACAACAAAGTTATATAGTATTCTGGCCTCACCCGAGGCTGGGAACGCTCCCAGCATTTGACGTTCAGAGAGGTCAAGTTTACAGCGTAATATATAGAAAAATAGATTAGTTATTTAGTACCTAAAGGTCAAAAGTACATTGATCCCAATCCAAAAATTCTGCGTAGCGGTCAGTTTCAAAACAGTAACGTTTTTATAATAAAGCCTGGAAGGCAATGAAGTGAGTGCACACGTATAGTCCTAGGTAACAAAACAGAGCTCAGTTAATGTGGAGGAGATTCTGTTTTCGGTTTTAAAATTAGCTAAGTTCAATCAGTGTTCCGTAAAATTTGAATTATAAGCTACAAACCATATGTGAAATTACTTCACATGTTAAGATTTACTATATGCATTTTTTTTCAATTTTTTTTTTAATACATACTTGGTGCACTTACACCAATCATCTAGTCCCAAACTAAGCAAAGCTTGTACTATGGATACTAGATAACGAATAAACATACATAAATATTTATAAAAACATCCATGACTCGGGAATAAATGTTCGTATTCATCATACAAACACTTACCCCTCGCGGGTTTCGAACCCGCAACCGTTGGTTTCGCTGACAGGGTCACTATCCACTACACCAATCGGTCGTCGATTCGTAGATTTTCGATTCATAGATCTTATCCAGCATTAATTTTGTTATGTAGATACTAATATACAGGGTGAATTTGAATTCGTGTAATTCCCATTAGCTGGTGACTGTACCCTTGATTACGAACAACTATCCCCAAGGAACCATAGTCGAATTAGATAAACAAAAATTTCAATTACCCATACAAAGTAACCATTCTGAAACCACTTTTATTATGGAAGTCCAACAATTTTCGGCTGGTGACTCCACACCTGATTACGAACAACTATTCACTAAGAACAATCAATCAATCAATTTATTTGTGAAACACAGGATTTACAATAGTAGATGTTTAAATTAAGCATTTGAGCACCGTGTTCAGCCGATATGCATACAAATATAAAAATAACATGCAAAAAATATACACGGGACATTAAAATCAGATAATTATTTACATACAAAATAGTCAAATTCCTTAAAGTAACTTATTTTTATAATAAAAAAAAATATACAAATGTCATACAGGAAACCTTGAAATTGTCAAATTATTTAATTTCCACCATAACCATAGCCGAACTCAGCCGAAAATTGTTGGAATTCCATAGTAAATGTGGTTTCAGAATGGTTTACCTTGTATGGGTAATTGTAATTTTTTTTGATCGAATTCGATTATGGTTACTTAGGAAAAGTTGTTCGTAATCAGAAGTCTAGTCATGGAATTATACGAATGAATTCAAATTCACCTTGTATATGTATTTATGCAATTAATAATGTGCTGTGTGGTTTCGGCACTCAAATAGAATAGAACCAATCCGTCTCTTCCCGTGGGTGTCGTAAAAGGCGACTAAAGGATTTTCCACCAAAAACATCTATAGTTTTTGCACGTTTAAAACGGCGATGGGCTCACCCTTTATCACTTGTGCATTTCTGTATATTTCATAAGGTGAACTGTGGATGTGGTTTAATTCTTCAAACGTCCCGTTTAGAACACCCAAACACTATTGTTTGGGATATCTCTGACCACCCCATTTGGGATAAAGGTAAATTAATAAACCAAGTCGTCCACAGAACGTCCACTCAGAGTAGATGTTTAGCATCATAGACGTCACCCATAGGTTTCCAGAGCAATCGGTTGGAAGCGGCCTGCATTAGGTCGTTCTTCCACCTTATGCATGGACGTCGTACCGTGCGCTTGTCGTTCCATGATTTCCATTCACTTTTATACCCCACCAGTCATCAGTTCCTCGAGCTTTATGCCCTGCCCACTGACCCCAAGTCAACATTTTCAACCGCCTCCGTGGCTCAATCTAAACAATATTTGATTTACGATTCGGAGGTCGCGGGTTCGATCCCCAGCGGGGTACATGTTTAAGTACTCCGTTTGGCTGGTGGTAGGGCATTTTAAATGTCTGCCTGGCTGGCTACCACCATCTTATCCAAATCTGTCGCCAAGCAGCAACGTTAATAGCATTGTTGTGTTCCGGTTGAGAGATAAGATAGCCAGTCCCCCAAATATGTTGGGGTTTCCGGGTCAGTACGCTTCCACCTTCGACCTCATCTTCACTTAACATCAGGTGTCATTGAGGTCAAGAACGAATCCATCGTGCACAAAAAAAAATCATGATAATACATGTTATTTATTGTAGCATGATAGGAATCAAAATGACAATACGAACAATAAAATACAGAACTAAGATTTCATTTTGTTGTTAAAGAGGCATTTGGCGTGATAAAAGTATTCTATGTATTTGATATATTCTGTATTTACCAGTCTTTGTAGGTATTTGTTATCACTCAGAATTTGTTTTTCTTCAATTACTGGCAATCAGAAGCATTGATTTACTTAAATAAATTTGAGGCTGTCTAAGACTCTGTCGTAAGAATTACTTAACACAATTTGTATATTTAGAAGCCCCTGGGGAACTAAACAATACTATCATCCAGGTATACAAGGAAAATGTGGTAAAATTTTAATATCTTCGGAATGGTTGTACCATTTTCATGAAACTATTGCTTAGGTACCCGTTGGAAACCTTATATATAGAAAAAACTGTACGCAAATCGGACTACACATTATTAAGATAAATTCGGGCCGGACAAAGATTGCATACATACACAATGCCGTGAAACACTTAACATCCGTCGTTTTACGTTTGGGGGTTAAAACAGATGGGAGCCTCTTCCATACTACGAGCCTATGTGTGGTTACCGATCCTCCGAACCGACAGAGCACATGACGCGACTATAAAATATACCTACCGACTATTTCGCACCAACACAACGTTTTCGGGATTTTGTATTTTTATTTAAAAATAAGTGTTACATCACTTAGTATATCGGTCATAGGCTGATTTAAATTAGCTATACTCAATTGAACACCTGGGTGGATCGCAATGTATAGCATTTCAGCTTTTACAGAAAATTGTGCTGCTGCTAAGTGCCTGATCTCACAGTAGGAGGCTGCAGAGAGAGAGAGTGAGGCCGATATTTCCTCTCATCCACTGCAAGAGATTCGGCACCCGGTGAAGGGGTATGCTGACCTTCTCCCCTACCTAGCAAGGCCAACACCCGAAAGAACCCGGCCTCGCGAGAAAGCGCGCATGGTATATATACATGACTTACCTGGACCAGGAGATTCCTCTCTGTTCCAGCCCCTAGGTGGGCTCGCCCGTTGTTCTTACGGCGGGTGACGCGCCGTCGTGGCCGCGGACAAAATACCGTGGTGTACCCGTGGCCACGCCGCTATGGCCCGAGTGGAGGAAGTTGGTTTTTTTGTAGTAAATATGGTTTTCGGGCGGACTCCCACATAACTATCCTCCTCCCAGTATAATGAAAAAGTGCAGTTTTCAATAATGCAGAATGTGGTTGATGTAACCATCTACGACATCCACTGACGATTGCCGAGTACAATGTTATAATTTTTAAGCGACTTTATAAAAGGAATAGGTTTTACGTTCGTCTCTATACATTTTTGAATACTTTTTATTTGATGGGGTTTACCATCAGAGTGGTTCCATATAAATTTGGTTCAGACCTGATGATGCACTCCGGAGATAGAGAACCTCTCTTTGAAGTCCGTTGTTTTGCAAATTCTTTCGTACCTACTTTACAAAATAGAAAGTACCTACATACTTTACTTTACACTTTTATTTCTAAAAGCTTTATAAGTAGGTGTATTTCTTCCTGTAAACAAGGAAGTGGGCAAAATCATTACCGGCAAGTACTTGCACCCACACTGTATTTAAAACAACAAAAATTCTGTAATTAAAGGGTAATACTGTGCTGTAAACGCGAAAACAGACGTTCTCAACTCTCGTATGGTAGAAAACGTGTTCAAGGTAGCACTTAGTGAAATTGTTCGGTATATGTAAGTACCAAAAGTAGATATTTTGTGTCTCTCTATTCAAATTCTGTTCTTTTTTTTTTTTTATGCACGACGGGTTCGTACTTGACCTCAATCACACCTGATGTTAAGTGATGATTCTATTTCAATTCATTATTTGCAAACAGAGAATTGCCTCGCGGCACTCGTGACGCCCGCCATCTCGAAGCGTACCTAATTCTACTTTTAAAACGAGTTCAAAATAAAATATGGTGCGTCCGTCTGCTGTGACCGCTGCTCCATTTCAAAATATTCAAATACGCGCATTCCAAAACTTTCAAACAAATACTTCAACGACGACCGGATGGTGTAGTGGATAGTGATCCTGTCAGCGAAACCAACGTTTGCAGGTTCGAATCCCGCGAGGGGTAAATGTTTGTGTGATGAATACGAACATTTATTCCCGAGTCATGGATGTTTATATAAATATTTATATATGTTTATCCATTATCTAGTATCCATAGCACAAGCTTTGCTTAGTTTGGGACTAGATGATTGGTGTAAATGTCCGAAATATATTTATTATTATTTATATATTTAGAACTTCCGAGAGTGCCAATAGTGAAGGATTCGCCTGAACCGCTGGTGGATGCAGGCACCAGAAAGATCAAGAACCGGCTGCCGGTGAGTGCTGCATTCCGCATTTCTCTATTTCTCACTGAGCTATCGAAGATCTCGTACATAAGTTAAGCAACGTTTAGTAAAGACAGGCTTTGGTACCCGACGAGTTTATAAGTTCCCAATCTGCTGGGTTATGTCGGTGACCGTCTTTCTTCTACGCATCTCTTCATTCCTGGTTTAATCAAACTTCAAACTTAAGCATTTATTTCAACGTAAGATACATGATATAATTTGTTGAATGTCAATTTAAATCTACTGGAAATAAAATAGGTTTATTGCATTTATCTGTCAGTCGTTATGTCCAAGCTACTACCGCTTCGGAAAGGGAAATCATCTGTGAGAAAAGAAGCGGCGCCAGAAACTCACAGGATCATTGTTGCCCTCTTTTTTTTTTAAATAAAGTATATAACTAATACAATTTTATAATTTTTGTCATTCAGGTAGTCACTAATTTTATAATAACCTTTTTTTGTTAATGTTACTTTGATATGATCTTTAAATTTTTTCTCAGTTAGATTAATGATATTCTCAGGTATAAGGTTATAAAAGCGTATGCAGTGTCCCACAAATGCTTACATTGCTTAGTCTGAACATAGGGGTAGCCAATTTTTTCTTTTATCTCAAATTTAAATTATGCTTGTCACTATTTTTCTCATAATGAAACACCGAGCGCCGTACTTTTAATGGGCCATTGTTTGACACAAACTTTTTATATATCTATCATGATGATTTAGTCCATCTCGATATATATATATATATATATATATATATATATAAAGGGTTTCAACGATAAAGAAAGCCATTTCATCTTCGGACTACTAGGCGTGGGGAAGGATTCTATCCCTATATAGTTAACATCCTGAACTAGGTGCGCGTTATCCTGGGCCACATCTTCACTTTGCATCCAGTGATATTGTGGTCAAAGGCGTATCCAGTTTATCCTAAAAAAAAAGGCATTTTAAGTCATTGCTGTGGGTCGATAACTAATTTCACGCGCTCGGTGCCGCAAGCACAAGTCAGTATTACATTATTCGGAAGCTGTATTCAAATTAAAGTCAAGTGACAAAGCCAAGGCTGTATCTATTTTTGTTTCTCTGTGACTTATGTGTACATGTGACACAGTTACCTTAATTTGAATTTAATTAACATCTATACATTCGCGCCTCTCGATGTTTAATGTGGTTTTGACAACGTAGGATTTATTATTAGATTCCGTATAGTTAGACCACCGTGTTAGTCTTGCTCTACTTCTCCGAAAATTTAAACCTCCTGCAAATACGTGGCTGTTTACACCTCATTTGATAGAATATCCATCAAGTCAGCATTTTTATAAGCAGCTAGCTGCTTAAGTGTGTGCAGATCACTAAGGTTTAGTGTTGTTTTCAGATTTGCCAACTCGATACCACAGTTTGGTGTTAAATGACATCCCAAAAAGTGCTAGATTGTTATGAATTTCTAAAAATAGTGCTATGAATTAAAATAATAAAATATATAAAATACATTAATATTTTAATAAAAAAAATTTTTAATGCACAAAGTGCTGACCCACTCGACCTCAATCTCACCTGATGTTAAGTGAAGATGAGGCTGAAGATGGAAGCGTACTGACCCGGAAACCCCAACATATTTGCAACATGCAATCCGCGCAAATCCATCGTTAGAAATTTTCAAAGAGCATTTACATGTCTTCATGATTGCTCCTCACTATTATATTAATATGAGTATTTGTAATGTATATATTTATACTTGTACCATATATATTAGGATAGGTTATCTGGTATATTAATGTTATTTATTCGGTATTTATTTTTTATATTACCTATAATAATTTTCAAATGGTGTGTACACTATTTTCAGCCCAATCTAATAAACACTATGTATCTCTAAGGTTTGTTGGTAGAAAACTATCGGAGTTAAGCTCGCCTTTGTACATTTTATATACAATGCATATTTTTGTAACAGATATATGCATTGTATATAAAATGTAATGTGTAATGTAAAATATTTGGGGCACTGGCTATCTTATCTCTGACAACCGGAACACAACAATGCTGTTAACATTGCTGCTTGGCGGCAGATTTAGATAAGAAGGTCGTAGCTAGCCAGCTATTTGAGTCTTTTATGTAGTAATTTATAGAAAAATAACTTCGTTAAAATAATCTATATTATTACAAGTTGGTACTGGGCAGTGGCATGCCCTCCATACAGACAGAAAGGCAGTGCCTAGTAAATCGTAAGCTTTCCTCGAAATGCATTGTCAAGATAACTGATTCATACTGATGTGAACAGAAATATTCTAAACTGTTGCGAGGATTGTTATGAGGAAGTTATTATTTTGTAGTTGTATTTTTTCTCATTTAATAGCAAATTTTATAATCTTGCCTACACTGTGACTAAACGCGGTGCACGCCACTGGTACTGGGGTTCCTAATTCTGTGACCGTAATCTAACGCAGTTACTGCATCTCATTTCCATGCTAAACTTAAATAAGCACACTGTATAAACTGGTATGAAGTATATGTTATACTTATAACAGGTTACTTACATACGAGTTAGCACCGGTACGTATATCACCGGGATGTCTGAGAACATAGGCCTATATTGCTATCTATTAACTGAAGACTTCGCCAACCATAGAACGGCATGGCCTATGGCCCAACCACCAATCAAACGCAAATTTACCGAACTGGTAATCGAACCTGCTACCAAGTTTTACCTTTAGGTTAGTTTTTTTTTTAATAATAAATATTTATTATCTCACCATAAAGAACTAGGTACATTGATGAAATAGTAATGTTTACAAGGTACATTGATGACAAAAACAAATTTCTTTGTGAGAGACTGGAGTCTGAAATAGGTTCGAAATCTGTGCTACATCTCCAGGCCCTCACTCCCTTAATATTAGACATTACAACAAGAGCACTGAGAATACATTATCTAAGTGATGCAGTATGCTGCTTAAAGTATATATGTTGAGGCATGTGGACAGTGGACTAAGGCAAGTGTGAGTGTGGAGGGGTGTGTGATGTGCGTGTATGTGTGTTATATGTGTGTGTGTGTGTGGGGGGGGGTGATGTGTGTATAGGGGTTAGTAAAGACTATTTGACGAAGGCTTCATTGTTCATACCAGAACAACATTGCTGCCCCAAATATATTATTATCATTAAGCATTATTACAGATTGGCATAAATCCAAATACATTTCACTAATACTGTTGCCCTATATCGACACTCAGCACTCAAGAGTCGGGGTATAATTTTTTATGCGATTGCGTGCCATTTACGCGGCGGCACCGAAAGGGTTAATCAACGATCAACGCTTTCCGATAACACCTTTTCATATGAAATAACACCAATGTAACATGAACTCTTAACTATTAATTGTGGTAGATTTAATTGTCTATACATAAGAACTTTAACAAAAATTATAAAACCCGACATACGGTTATATAAATACGTATAAAAACTCTATTAATTTAAGCCGGAGTCGGAACTTATGTGATGCTAGAATAGGTACATAAAGTGGATTTTTTTGCCATTTTGATAATGGCAAAAAATTTTGCTAAAATAGTGCTAAATAATGCGCAAATGAAAAAAATTGGTGCCACTGTAGTTTACGAATTGTTCATTCTGGCGTCACATGTTATTGGAATCCTTTTCCATGAGCAGAAACTACTTTTCCTATGATTATAATTTATTTGCCAAAAACTTGTGCATAAGCGTCACCGAAATATACAAGTCTCGTAAATAGTTCTTCACAAACAACGGAGGGCAGCGCAGACGACCGACTTTTTATAGGTCAGACAAAAAAATCCAGATCGGCCAATTTTTTTCGCGAGGATGGATAGTATGCCATTCTATGCAATAACACACATGGATAACAAAAAGACCAGCCGATAAGAGTAGGTGGTTTTGCCAAATTTTGTGGATTCAATCCATATCAGTTTTTCTCCGTGGCTCAATGTAAACAACATTGGGTTTACGATTCGGAGGTCGCGGGTTCGATCCCCAGCGGGGTACATGTTTAAGTACTGGGTTTGGTTGGTTGTAGGGCATTTTTAATGTCCGCCTGGCTAGCTACCACCATCTTATCTAAATCTGCCGCCAAGCAGCAATGTTGTGTTGCACAATAGCCTTGTTGTGTTCCGGTTGTCAGAGATAAGATAGCCAGTCCCACAAATGTGTTGGGGTTTCCGAGTCAGTACGCTTCCAACTTCGACCTCATCTTCACTTAACATCAGGTGTGATTGAGGTCAAGTACCAACCCGATGTGCATAAAAAAAAGCCTACTTCGTTTATGCATCTTCCAACCAGGCATTGTATCACCTACATATTATACAAAGGCCCGATGTGTAAGGTCTTTGAATAGAGTTCATATTGTACTGGTCGTTCGCTCCTATTTGATCCGAATTGTTACTTGGTGCAAAAATTGTACCATTTAGATTCTTTTCACATTGGCAAGGCTCACAGGGCGTTGTCTTAAAATATTTAGGTTAACTTCAGATGTCCTTGAGCGGATTTTATTCCCACAAAACACATCAAGTAAAACTCAGACAGACTTGCTAAATAAATAAATAAAAGTTATTTATTCATTAAAGGTAAAGGAAAATCAGCACTTGATGATAAGGTTAATTTGTCATACACGAAAGCTTTATTTTCAGAGTAAACGCATTTAACAACATTCATTTATTTCAAATAGCACAAAAAATGATCATTTTAAATTCTCAATTTTTAGGGTTTAAATATCTCATAGAAAAAATACGCCTACCAACTCGCTTTCGTGACGCATAGTACCTAGTACGCTAGCCCTGTTGCCTCGCTGAATGCATAAGCTCAGCTGCTGAGCAAAGTAGGCATCAGCTCTCACATCTCCAGGGGCGTGGACCAGTCTAACGGATAAATCCTTTACAAATGGTTAAATTCATTATTTATTTTATACCGGACATAAGGATATTAACGAAATGTACAAAATAGAGATTTAAAAACGTTCCAGATCACAGCTTTAAGGCAGGGTACAAAGCTAGCGTCGTGGCCACGTTGTATGGCCAAAACTTGTATTTTAGTTCAGCATTCGCAAATAAACATACCTTCAATATCATAAGACTTTTCGAATATTTTTTGTTGTTAATTATTTACCAAATATAACAAAGATACTAACGAACGTGAGGAGGTTATTGGTTACTGCTATTGAAAATGTCTTTGCTGATTGTCTTTTCATCAGAGTGAATTATCCTATTATTCTTATCCTTTTATTATTAATATCTATTTTAACCTACTTGTAAAAAGGGGCAAGTTCTCATTAGACAATTTTTGTTACGCGATATCTTCAGCTATTGTTAACGGATTTTGATGATTAATTATTTTATTTTATGTATATCGCGATCTGATAATGTAAACCTTATCTACTGAAGTGGGTTTAATTAACTTGTAGAATATCGATAAGTGTTTCCATTTTTCAAATTTTCTGAAATCATTGTTAATGTATGATATAGACAGAAATGAATTGCAAGTGAAATATCCAAGGCTAGATATTTAAAATGCCACGACAGTAAGTGAATAACTTTTTACTCTAGTGAATAATCTGTAAATGCACTTAAAGGGTTACAGGAGCTACGCCGTAGCAACACTACGTGTGCTACGGCGGGGTGCTACGCGACTACGACTTACGAAACGAGTTCTGCATATATTTAGTTAAGTCTTTACCCATGTAATGAAAGTAAGTTTAGTTTTAATCAAATCTAAAGTGTATTGACGAGACGAAAAGCGCTGTCTATCTTATCTCATACCACCTGCGATTCTGTTATCTTAGCAAGAAAAATACTTAATTTCTCTCCGTGGATTCCTAGATCTATCGCATATTTATACTAGTCCACTAAAAGAATTCCCATGCATATCTCATATATACCTACCCTATAACCCTCTTAGAGGGTTGTAGGGGTTACGCACGAATAATGAGTACTCCCATCTACAGCTTAATATAGACAACAGAGGATAATGTACTATATTTAGAAATTATAGATATCATATGCTTCAATAATCATTTAGTCACCTTTTACGACACCCACGTCTGTATCCGTAAATTTCGGCTTCAATAGGTTTTAAAGTACTTCTTGAATGGCATATAATTGCTGTTTGTTAATGGGTACATTCACCCTGAGAGCTGGTGTCAAGTGCCTAAATCCCTTGTTCTGTCTCACGGAACACAAAAGTGACATTTAAATTGAATATAGAATTAAATTGCTCCAAATGTTCAGGAGTTCTGTGAACCTGCAAATGTTTCTACTTTACACATTAGCGACGAAGTTAGGTGGGTACTTTACTTTGTTGTCAAATGCAGGTTTAGTGGAACAGGGTTCGAAATATTAATAACTGAGTAATATAGACGACAAACATATTTACAAACAAACCCTGATTGCAGCTAAAAGTATTTCGCCGAAACCTTTGAAGTCAAATTTCTCTCACTTACTTTATCCTTTTCATTTTTCATGGAGATGTCCACACTAAGCTATCATCATCAACATCAGCTTGTAAACATCCCACTGCAGGGATATAAGCCTTGCCTCGTATATGAGGGAGTATGGGCCATAGTCCAACAGGCTGGCCCAATGCGGGTTGGAGACTTCTCATGCTTTAGAATTTTTATTTCTCAGGCATGCAGGTTTCCTCACGTTGTTTTCCTTCACCGTTCAAGAGCAGTCGGACAAATGCACATAAGTAATTAAATAAAATTTTAAAATTCATTGGTGCATGTCCTGGCTGGGAATCGAACCCGGACCTCCCAAATTGGGAGACCGCGCCTTAACCGCTGAGCCACCGACACTCCTATACTAAGCTATACTATATACTAACTAGTGCTATAATTTGACTAGTGTGGAGGTAAAGGTAAATTATAGTATCAGGGGACCAATTTACTCCAAACATCTAAATTGTATACTACTCTTATATATCTATTCTGTTGTATTACGAGTATGTTTGAAATAATTTTTATTTTTATTTTTATTTATTATTGACTGGGCCTCATAAGAAAGGTCAAGATCACGCAATGAGCCGTGGAGAGGGCGATGCTCGACGTTTCACAATGGGATCGAATCGGGAATGAAGAGAGCCGCAGACGAAGGTAGTCATCGACATAGTTCAGCATATTAGTAAGTTGAAGGTGCAGTAGGCACCTAGCTCGATGTTGAAGTGGCAGTAGGCACCTAGCTCGAAGTTGATGTGGCAGTAGGCACCGAGCTCGAAGTTGAAGTGGCAGTAGGCACCTAGCTCGAAATTGAAGTGGCAGTAGGCACCGAGCTCGAAGTTGAAGTGGCCGTAGGCACCTAGCTCGAAGTTGAAGTGGCAGTAGGCACCGAGCTCGAAGTTGAAGTGGCAGTAGGCACCGAGCTCGAAGTTGAAGTGGCAGTAGGCACCTAGCTCGAAGTTGAAGTGGCAGTAGGCACCGAGCTCGAAGTTGAAGTGGCAGTAGGCACCGAGCTCGAAGTTGAAGTGGCAGTAGGCACCTAGCTCGATGTTGAAGTGGCAGTAGGCACCTAGCTCGATGTTGAAATGGCAGTATGCACCTAGCTCGAAGTTTAAGTGGCAGTAGGCACCTAGCTCGAAGTTAAAGTGGCAGTAGGCACCTAGCTCTAAGTTGATGTGGCAGTAGGCACCGAGCTCGAAGTTGAAGTGGCCGTAGGCACCTAGCTCGAAGTTGAAGTGGCAGTAGGCACCGAGCTCGAAGTTGAAGTGGCCGTAGGCACCTAGCTCGAAGTTGAAGTGGCAGTAGGCACCTAGCTCAAAGTTGAAGTGGCAGTAGGCACCTAGCTCGATGTTGAAGTGGCAGTAGGCACCTAGCTCGAAGTTGAAGTGGCAGTAGGCACCTAGCTCGATGTTGAAGTGGCAGTAGGCACCTAGCTCGAAGTTGAAGTGGCAGTAGGCACCTAGCTCGATGTTGAAGTGGCAGTAGGCACCTAGCTCGAAGTTGAAGTGGCAGTAGGCACCTAGCTCGATGTTGAAGTGGCAGTAGGCACCTAGCTCGTTGTTGAAGTGGCAGAAGGCACCTAGCTCGAATTTTGAAGTGGCAGTAGGCACCTAGCTCGATGTTGAAGTGGCAGTAGGCACCTAGCTCGAAGTTGAAGTGGCAGTAGGCACCTAGCTCGATGTTGAAGTGGCAGTAGGCACCTAGCTCGAAGTTGAAGTGGCAGTAGGCACCTAGCTCGATGTTGAAGTGGCAGTAGGCACCTAGCTCGATGTTGAAGTGGCAGTAGGCACCTAGCTCGATGTTGAAGTGGCAGTAGGCACCTAGCTCGAAGTTGAAGTGGCAGTAGGCACCTAGCTCGATGTTGAAGTGGTAGTAGGCACCCAGCTCGAAGAACTGATTGTTGGGTTATTAAAATTCAGAAGTGGAGACCACCCCCCTGCAAGCGTAGCGTAGGATGTCCACTCACAGCTTGACAGACGACTTGATAAAGGTCGCTGAAAATCGTTAGATACAGATTAATTCCAACCTGTCACTCTGGAATTCTATGGGGACAGTGGACGTCATGTATGATATGATGATGGTGATGACTGCTGTAGCAGTCCTGTGTCATATATTAGTGCTGATTCTCATGTGCCTTCTCCAAATCTAACTAAATTTCTATTCAACAGCCCTCGTAGCCTGACGTCATTTATCGCGCGTGACGTAGGAGGGAGATCCCACCTCCGCTCTCCTCCCACTGTAACTCCTGTAAGCCAGGATCAACAGTGGTACTCTGCACGGCGCCTACTGAAGGTAGACGGTGCCCTACGTGACTCTATTGCTACCTTGGACCCCAGACTACAGAAGCGCTTGAACGCTCGGAAGTTGTGGCGGTTTTGTACTAGGTCACCGTAATATACCGGCCGGATATCCGAATTTAGGACGTAGGCGGCAGAGTGGGATATGTGTACGTATCGTCAAGTGAATGAGCAGGACATTTATTTATTTATTTAGTACTCGTATTCCTATAGTTTAAAGAAGTCGCTTAAGAATGGACATTGTGAAAAATAATATTTTATTTGCGCATACTTCTTCATCTTATTCGATACTTACCCAACTTAGCTTTAAAAAGTGAAAACTGTTTAAAATTTAAATTCTAGCCATATGTAAAACGTACTACGTTAAATTGAACTAAATATCTCTCTTTACTCACGGAGATGACGAAGTTTCACTGGGTTCATTTCACAAAATATGGTGGTACGGGTATCTAATAACACGGGTAATTTAACCACACAAGCCATGTTTCAAGACATTCTACCCTAAGTGCACTTTAAGGTGATGACATTTTGCATATCTCACGGGCAATATTAGCTTATATTAGTTGTATAGTTCGTATATATACAAGGACTTACTTCACCTATTTCGCTTCGTCGGATTTTCTGCAGAATAAATAAATAAATAATAAATAAATAAATATCCTTAGACATACACACAGCGCCATCTAGTTCCACAGTAAGCAACTATATGCTTGTGTTGTGGATACCAGATGGTTGATATAATACATAGCTATATTTTATTTTTTATAAATAAACACTTATTATAAATGAAAACAGCCATAACTCGGCTACACATTCGGTTGGTACACGTCGGTCCGTATTCATCACACAAACATATGCCCCTAGCGGGATCCGAACCCGCAACCTTTTTGGTATAGTGGTCAGAGTTGCCAACCACTACACCAAACAGGTCGTTAAATTAAGAATGATTCGGTAAATAAAAAAAAATAGTAATCACCTTTCCCAAGAGAGGGGGGGAGTCTGCAAGGACATACTGTGATTAGGTATATTATTTAAAAATATGTTCTACATTGAAAATACTTTTAAAAATAAGCTTTTTATACTCCAACATAATCACATATTATTCTACTACAAAGACGAGTAACTTCAAGTCCATGAAGTAGTTGCAGTGGCAGTCTTCTGGCTCCATCTTCAGATCCATCCTTCGGCTCCATCATGTGTAATGGAAAGTGCTCATAGTAACAAAACAATCTAGTCCAAATTCAATTCTCTTACCATTTGCCATCAAGTAATTCCAGTCCTTACATCCCGGCTCCATCGTGACATCAGCTCGATGGTACGATAGTACATCAGAAGAGCAGGGTGAATAGGCATCTACTGAGATCGCATGCTTCATCTTCGGCCACATCGTCACTTCCCATCAGGTGAGATTGTGGTCAAATGCGTATCCAGTTAACCATAAAAAA
The DNA here is from genome assembly GCA_949316235.1 of Oegoconia quadripuncta. Lineage (NCBI taxonomy): Eukaryota > Metazoa > Arthropoda > Insecta > Lepidoptera > Autostichidae > Oegoconia > Oegoconia quadripuncta. The sequence continues at coordinate 13,073,694 of OX438758.1, forward strand.
AAAAAGTATTTTATTGTCACCGAAGTTACATAAATATGCCAAATTTCAGCTCAATCAGATACCAGCAAGTGGTTGAGAAATGGTTTGTATAATTTGAAAAGGACAACTAACATACGAACATCGCAAGTTAAATAAAAGCTTGTACTCGTAATAACATTAAATCAATAGCGATATTATCTTACAATAAATTGAAAATTTAGAAAGCTTCCGAGAAAACAAACGATCAAAACAAAACAGCCGAACCGATTTTGATAAAACAAGTCTAAGAACCACCGCTAGAAACCTGCTTTCAAATAAAATAACCGCATCCAAATCGGTTCACCCGTTTAAAAGTTACGGTGCCACAGATAGACACACACACATACAAAGCGGGCAAACTTATAACACTCCTCTTTTTGAGTCTGGGATTAAAAATAATTGTTATTGAAAAAATTATAGAAGCGATAGATATATTTCTTTGTGGGATGGAATGCTATATTATTAATCATTAATATTGTATTATTACGTAAATTAAGTATAATAATATTGTAAGTAAATCTAAATTGACATGAATTAAATAAAATTAAATAAACTAAAGTTGATATTTATAATTTCAAATTGACATTAGTAATATCAGATAGAACGTTAGATGGTACGACTATAACTTAACTTAATTAAATTTATTAATAATAATTTTTAATAATTTAATTTTTGCATCTCCATAATGACTAAATATATGATTCAAAATATCCACCTACACATGTACTGTACCACATTTAGAGCAAATATATATGTTTCATTTCATATAACTTCAACAGCAAGATAAAGGATCGATAATCAACAAATGATTAACTAAGAGTTTCGATCACCACTAAGAGAACTTCAACTAGAACTTTGACCCTGAGATCAGGCAGTAATTTAAATTTAATCTTCTTGGTGGCATATCGAAGGCTGTATCCACGTCCAGCAGTGGGATGTAAGCTCAGAAAATATAACAAAATTGCTTGTCATTAATCACAAATCACAACCTCCTTCCCCCGCAAAGAACACGTCTGTATATAATCAAATTTTATTCACATCAATCTCCTTTGAGAGACAGATCCTCTGAGTAAAACACGGTATTAGGGAAGCATCGTTAAGCCGAGCTTGACAATTGAATTTGTGAGGTCACCGACCCCTCTGTACCGCATGTAATCATCACGTACGGGTAACCAGAGGGTTGTCATTTGTTATAGAGTTTCTCACCATTTTGATGTTTGTAATTTGGTAAATTATACAGGGCGTCCCAAAGTTATGGGACATGAAGGGGAAGTACCTTAAATATCGTAGATAGTGAATTTTGCTCAAAGAAGACTTTATGTTATTTTTAAAAGTTAGTAATTCTGCATTCATAGATTTTCTAAAAATTACTTGCTTCGGCTGGGAATCGAACCAACTTAAATGTGAAAAAAAAAACACCCTACTTTTATGATGCCAATCGAAAGAATAGCTAAAAAATAATAACTCTGCCTAAGTAACATAGTATTTTAAAAGAAAGGAACAACATAAAATGATTGAGTCAAATTTCAAGAAAGTTATTTATTGCCGACGACGTTCGAAAAGTAGCGATATTATCATTCCAAAGATAGCATTGATTATTCGTAAATAAGTACCCACTTCATAAAATAGGTACTAACATAGTTTTCCTTATTATAAGTGCACGTGTAGATGAAATGATAAAACTTGTATTTCAATACGTCCTCTGTAAGCTAGACAGAAGGCAAATTAAAAACAAAAATAAATAATTTATAATTTGAAAATGGAACAGTTTATGACAGCGTTTGTTTGAATGCATACTTTTTAAGATATTTTAAAAAGAAGTGATATTTTTAAATGTTGTTCTTAAATTTGAAAATGGAACAGTATGTGCGAGCGTTTGTTTTTCGGATATTGATCTGTTTAGTCTCAATTCACTTACACAAGTGTTATTGTGTTAATTTATTGCGAACATGGCATATCAAGTAAGTTTTGATCTAATGGAAGCATATTTTTTGAACGATAAAGATATCTCTAGAAGTTTGCGGTGGTATGGCGTAAAATATCCTGATAGACAAATACCGTCTCGTAAAGTTTTGAAAAGGCTTGTGAACAATTTGAAAACTCTGGGACGTTTCGATAAACGCCCAAGAGAACCACAGCAAGAAAACCATACGATCAACGACGAAGAACTTGGTATTTTAATTTACTTTTCGGCTTTTCCGAAAGCATCGGTGAGAGAAGGAGAACATGAAATTGGAGTTTCAAAAAGTAAAATACACCGTGTATTAAAAAAACACGGTTTTAAGAGTTATGTTGAAGGACGATTGGTTCAAAAATTACTTCCGGGCGATACAGAAAGGAGAAAAAATTTCTGTCTTGATATCCAGGCACGATTGCTCGAAGATCCAAATTTTTTGGATAATATTATTTGGACAGACGAATCTAACTTTAGCAATAACGGTATGTATAACCGCAACAATAATCGTATTTGGTCTAAAGAAAATCCCCTACGAGTGACTGAAACTAATAACCAAGTGCGTTTTTCACTCAACTGTTGGTGCGGACTTTTAAAAAACCGGGTTTTCTTAATCCATTTTTACCAAGGAACCTTGAACACAGAAAAGTATTTAGGAATACTTCAAATTTTAAGGGATAAGATAAGAAACCATTCCGCGGCGGAGCAAGAAAACTTAATTTTCCAACAAGATGGAGCTCCGGCTCATAATAGTCGGAGAGCAGCAGATTTTCTAAATGAATGTTTTCCTACATGGATTGGTACAAATGGACCGATTAGATGGCCGGCCAGATCCCCGGACCTCACACCATTAGATTTCTTCTTTTGGGGATACGTGAAAGATATGCTATACAAAAAGCGATACGAGAACGTAGGCGAGTTGCAAACAGAATTGTGCCATATCACATCGAGTGTTCACCATAAAATGATTAGAAAATCAACAGGCAGCGGGCTCATTAAAAGATTGGCGATTTGCGTAAGACAAGAGGGATCACATTTTGAGCATTTAATTAATTAATTTACAAAAAAATACCTACTTAATTGACTACGGCAGTTTCATGTATGTTTTTTATTTGATTAAAATGATTAATTTCACGTTGTTCCTTTCTTTTAAAATACTATGTTACTTAGGCAGAGTTATTATTTTTTAGCTATTCTTTCGATTGGCATCATAAAAGTAGGGTGTTTTTTTTTTCACATTTGAGTCGGTTCGATTCCCAGCCGAAGCAAATAATTTTTAGAAAATCTATGAATGCAGAATTACTAACTTTTAAAAATAACATAAAGTCTTCTTTGAGCAAAATTCACTATCTACGATATTTAAGGTACTTCCCCTTCATGTCCCATAACTTTGGGACGCCCTGTATAAGATACCTATTTTATGTAATATGACAGATCATACAGATTACAGATTCTACCTAATAATTATAAATGCGAAAGTTTGGATGCTTGTTTGTTGCTCATTGGATGAAATTTGGTATATAGGTAGAATATACCCTGGATTAAGACACCGGATACTTTTTATCCCAATGAAGTGAGTAGTTCCCGGGGGATAAAGAAATTAAATATATCGGCGATAAAAATGTTGCACTCAGGTGAAGTCGCGGGCGGTTATTATTATTATTATTAGGAGCCCATACTGTCCCACTGCTGGGCAAAGGCCTCCCTCCTCTCTCTCCCCGGACAGCTAGTATCATCGTAAAAATAATAACTATAAATTGTAGATTTACTGTGATGTCATCCAAATACACAAAATAACTGTGTTAAAATCTAAATCTAACTAATATTATAAGTCCGAAGATTGGATGTTTATTTGTTTTTTGTTAGTTCCCCAATCATAGCGGAACGGATGAACGGCTTGGGATGAAATTTGGTATATAGTTAGAACATACCCTGGATTAAGACAGGATTATTTATCCCAATAAAGTGAGTAGTTCCCGAGGGATAAACAAATTAACATATCCGCCATAAAATTAGTATCTTATAAATTTAAAACCAATTTCCTAGATCTATAATAGCCAGTAGTGTAATTGATCCGGACATTCTACAGGATTTTTTGTACGGTTCGTGTCCGAAACTCTTTCCAGTAACTTTAAGTTATGACCTTAAAGTTCGTAGTCGTTTATCACCGAAGTTATCTCACTATGATTTCCGATGCAAGTTTTTTTATAAATATTTCGGACACTTACACCAGTCATCTAGTCCCAAACTAAGCAAAGCTGTACTATGGATACTAGATAACGGATAAATGTTCGTATTCATCACACAAACATTTACCCCTCGCCGAATTCAATCCCGTATCCATTGGTTCTGACAGAATCACTATCCACTACACCAATTGGTCGTCAAACGTCTTCGAATCGGCTTTACCGATTTTCGTCAAACATGGCTAAGAATCTGTCCTCTCGTTTAGTCTTTATTATAAAAACCGCACTGAAATCGGACCACGCATTACTGAGATACATCCGGACAAACACTGGACACATATACATACACAACGCCATCAAACATAATACCCGTCGTTTTTATGGCGGTTATAAAGCCAAGTGCGTGTCGGTACTCGGGCAATAAGTGTATTATTGCGGCTCTAAAAGTTACCGTAATATCTACAAAGCAGAGAATTATCAACAAATTTAAAAGCAATTTAGATACTTAAGTAAAACCAATTAAAGTAGAAATATGTGAACTCAGACGAACTGAGAAAATTTAACTCGGACAAATCTTCATTAGTTGTTACAACCGCCTGCTTATTCAGCAATAATAATAATTAATTTTAACAATACCTCCAGCCGTACCTGATTGAAGATGATGTTATACGGAACCCTTAGGGCACGAGTCCTACGCGGACTTTACCGTCTTTCTTTCGTTGACAATCGGCGCGGCGGAAATTACACAGATTAAAACAAAATAAGTTCCATTCCACGTAGGGCGCTAAATCGAATGAACGCTTTCAATGGTATTTTATCAAACGAATAAAATTTGCAGAGAAATATAAGACGTGAACCGGCATTTTTTACATAAAAAATTAAATACTGTATAGACATGAGCTTGAAACTTAAAACTAAATCTAGGTCAGTATTAATAAAGAAATCTCAATATTTAAAAATAATTATCGAGGCCCTATCACCCGAGGTTGATGCTAAATCTGCTTGCTAATTTATAAATCTACTAGCTCTCCGCCCTCGGCTTCGCTTGCGTAGAATATCTTTTTCGTCGAAATTGGTTTATCCCGCGGGAACTACTCACTTTATCGGGCAAAAAAAATATACTATGTCTCAATCCAGGGTATACTTTACCTATATACCAAATATCATCCAAATCCGTCCATCCGTGTCGCTGTAATTGAGCAACAAACAAAGAAACATCCGGTTGTCAGAGATAAGATAGCCAGTCCCCCAAACGTGTTGGGGTTTCCGGGTCAGTCCGCCTCCACCTTCGACCTCATCTTCACTTAATATCAGGTGTGATTGGGGTCAAGTACCAACCCGTTGTGCATAAAAAAAAACATCCAAATTTTCGCATTTATAATATTAATAATTAGATTAGTTAGACTAGTTAGATCTTGAGTTCTACTCAGAGTGATACTAAGTAACATGTAGTTTAAAAATACTAAACACACTAGAGTTCCACCATCCCCTTCCTGGCTCCATCATCAGACCCTCGACACCAAGTGCAATATATTCGACTCGTCAAAACGAATCATATGAGCCCAAACTCGAGGCGTTTACTAGTAGCCACTGAAGAGTTCTACTATCCACCTACTGGTTCCATCATCAGAACAGCTCCAAGATACCAAATTATAGTATTGTCATCCGAACTGCATATACATACCAAGTATCATTTCAATACGACTATTAAACGTAGGTTAAAAATTTACTTCTGAGATTTGTTAATCAGTTACAAGTGGAGTAATTACCTAAAGCGTGTTAAAAATTTAGAAAACCCCCTAGGGACTATCATCATCAGCAGCCCGTAAACATCCCACTGTAGGGATATAGGCCTTCCCTCGTATATGAGGGAGTATGGGCTATATATGAGGGCAGGCTGAAAACCAGTGCTGAGTGATTCACGTCACTCAGTGTTTACTGAGACTGTCCCCCACACACGCACTCATTGTAGTACCTAGTTAGTCATAGAGCCGTGTTGGTGGATCGATCTTGAGACTGGGATCGCGTCTCGATCTCGATATTATAGTTTTCTTTTATTTTTATTTTTTTGATACTGTTTCAATATGAAACAGGTTCTCAAGCGTGAGCTGGTGGCCATCTCGGTGTCGAGAGCGGTTTGTGGGATGCGGACTTTGATTTCTTCTGTTTTGATTTCTTGTATGTTGTTGTGGTTTTTTTTTCGGTGTGTGGAAATAAATGGTATAGTCCACCACGCTGGCCCAATGGGAGACGTTACATGCCTTTGAATTTTTATTTCTCAGGCATGCAGGTTTCCTCCCGATGTTTACCATCACCGTTTAAGAGCAGTCGGATAAATGCACATAAATTTACGCTTAAATTTAAAAACTCATTGGTATATTGGCCTGCCTGGGAATCGAGCCCGGACCTAATAAATTGGGAGAACTAGTCTTAACCGCTGAGCCACCGACGCTCCAACTAGGAACTGTAAAGTGTCACAATTTGATATTCATTTATATATTCGTATGTTTGTGTTCATTGTGATCTACCAAATGTCACAAAAAAGACAAATAAACAAGTTACTCATGAGTAATAACATATATTAATTGGTTTTGGTATTTATCACACAAATTTACAAAAAAAAACATCTAATTATTAATTTTCAAACTTACAAAAACCAATTTATAATACTGTTATAAAATGATGGGCGGCGGTGATTACTTTCCATCAGGTGACCCGCATGCTCGTTTGCCGCTCTCTCATATAAAAAAAAAAAAAAAATTATTTAACAATAATCAGTTCAATTCTATGGTTTTTGGCAACTCTTCGTATTTTGCCAGTGCCAAGACAATGAAAGTGACAAAGAATATTATGTTTTCGCTAAAAGAGTGCCGCGATGTTACTCCTAGCTGAACAGTCTGAAACAGAAGACAATGCAATACAAATTAGGTTAATATTACAGCTATCCATAATCTAATATATTGATAAATATATGTCATCTATTCTACTAGTTGTTATACGCTTGCTTAAAATAGGGCTTATTTTCTGGGGATTTCTAGACATTCGAGATGTAACATCAATATATTTCGTGAGAATTCTGACATCTTCAATTTTAAGTCAGCTTTTGTATTTTCAACTGTAGAATGCTACTACGCATCGAAAATATAAAAAATTACTCTTCAATAGGCGTCTCCGAGGTTTCATAACATATCTTGCATGTAAGATACATCTCCAGAGTTCGAAAATTGCCCCCCAGCTCCTAATTATTGTATTACATATAACAAATCGTATCGAAGTAAAGAAACAGCCTAAGTATCGATTTTATTTGCCACGACGACAACAACAAATATTGAAACTGCGACGAATTTCAAAATTCGAACGCATCCTTCACCTGCCCGTGTCGGAGGGTTTCGTATTTCCCGATTTTCCTCGGAGCTGGCAGCTCATTCGCGCTCAGACCGCCGGCCGCGATGGGCGTTCCCCAAGTCGGTACCACCGCCGAGCTCGAGCTCGAGCGTCGTCGGCCGCACCTGTTGATCGTCGACGATTCGAGGGAAATTCGCGCGGGAGAAGGTCAGTGCTCCTTTTTTTAATAAAGAAAATATTAAGTTTCATATTTCGAACGTTATGGGAGGTGAATATCAGTGCGTTTTTTTACAGTAAAATATTGGTCTATCGTAAAATTTTGGTCGAATGTTCTGACAAGAATTTTTATTTGGGTGAGAGATTTTATTAATTTATAGGTTAATATTTTATTTGATTTACGAATATAAATAATGTAATATTGTGGTATATAATAACCCACTTAAGGGTTTGATTAAAATTATCATGTAAAATTATAAAAAAAAAACATATAAAATCGCTAAGTAATGTACAGACATTGAGCAACCAATTTTTATATACCTAACATGATAGGCGACAATACATTTGCAGTGATTGTACGTGTTAAAATAAACAAATTTAAAAGCCACGCTCTTGTCGGTCGTATACATTACAACCAAAAAAATTTAGGTCTATTTCCCGATACCTACTACTAACTATATTCAAATAAATAAATGAAAGAAAAAAAACGGACTAAAAATGCATCAAACAAATCCAGTTTCTCTCTCTATTGAAATATTATTTTTAAACAACACATTTTATATATCCTAATTATTTTGAGAGGAAAATTGACTAAAATTAATTGCCTTGTAACCTAAATAAACAGTATTTACATATTTATAACAATTACCTGTCTCCCCGTGAAATTGAAATGCCATACAAATTTGACATTTGCCCACAATTTTCCTAATTAATCTAAATTTTGTTTTATGATCAATTACGTTGGGAATTGAAAACTTTTACACATTAACTTAAATAATTCGAGTCTGTACACACAAAAAAAAATACAAGTTGATACAATGAACTACGCAAATCGCGTTGCGGGAGACGTTTATTTCCAGTATTGTGCTTTCAAAGAGCATATCTGTTAATCATAGTACACCCCAATACTTAGTAATTTAAACAAAAAGTCATTCACAACATTACAAAACTAATTAGTAGACATTTTTCGTGATATATAAGTAATTGAATTTAATTATTACTATTACGCTTCCTCAAACAGTCACGCGATATTCCTGTTAGCTACATAAATAAATAAATAAATATCTGTTACTCAGATATGTATTTTTCTTTCAGCGCATCTACATAAATAAATGCAATTTGAAAAAATAAGAACTATGCAATTGAAAAATCGGTTACGCTAAAGCTAATTGTATCAATAAAATCAAAATAACAATAAAACGTTATTACCAAAATTGTATTTAATTAATCTCGATTCAAATTTGGCATTTTGGCCATGTCCACCACTAACACTTTTAGAAGGTGGTTTCTCGACCGAGGCCGTGTCGACGCCTAATATTTTTAAAAAGTAGTTACTCATCCGTTGGCTGCGATTCTTGTGATCGAGACCTAAGCCATAAACTCTTCCCAGTTGATATCGTAATCACATGTTGTCCATATTGTTTCAATGAAATTCATATATTCTTTTAATTCGTATCGACTCCTTTTTGTACATAATTGGTACATAGGTTGGTCTGTTCCACCCACTAGCACTTTTAACGCCAAATATCTACACAAATAAATACAATTATTTGAAATAAAACGAACTACGCATTTAAAATCTTACCGCCAAGAACAAAGCTGTATGTGCCTTATTTCATAGGATTAGAATCATAAGGTTACTCAATTGTTATCTATTGGAAGTCAAATTTACTAACTACTAATAAAAACAAAGAAAGAAACTTTAATTAGTTTAGTACTCGAACTCTCAAAGACCTTACTACAATCAATTAATCCAGTGGTAGGCAATATGCTTGATGTTTTTCTATCAAGGCCATAAAATTATGAATCAGTATTTAAAAAAAAAATCAGCCGATAGAGTTTCTTACTCCGCGCGCTCGTTCTTCCTCTAACTGACAAATTCTCTCTTACTGATTAAAACCTTTTCTGTAGTTCGGAAAGTGGTGGGTACCTACTGATAGACAGGTGATATATAGGTACTTATAATCTGATTTTTAATTCATGTCAGTTGCGACAGAACAGAAGGTATGCCAGCTGTCATAAACCTTTTTATTTCTGCTTTTTATATTGTACATCTAAAATTAACTACGTAAGGAGTATAGTGAACGGTGCTAATTACATACTGTATTATATCTCAGTTGATAATACTTTTTTTTTGTGCAGTGTGGATCCCGAATACTGATTATAAAAACATTAAAAATAATGAAAGAGATAATAAAAAGGTTTGTAACACATTCCAAGGGTTAGAATAACACCCGGTTGAAATTTAATTTTCAGATTAATTAATTGTTTCCGTATTAATTATTCTTAAATTTGTTATGTAATGTAAAATAAATTTAATATTACCATAATAGATATCGTATTACACTATACGGGGGTTATTTATTTGTTTTCATGAATAATTCCATAGCCAATATTTTAGAAGTTATAAGATTATAGTGGAATTTATTAGCGTGGTCGCACCATGAAACTTCAGAATTCCATGTAAATAAAAATCAGATTATAGATACCGTGACGTTAAGCTGAGCCGATTAATCTTTCAACGTTTTTCATATTCGTATTTAGGTATTTGGGTAGTTATTTCATTTTACCTGGTACTACATACAGGGTGTCCCTGGAAGTATGGATCAAATCGAACAGGGGCATGGGGAAGGTCATTCCCAAACTTTTTAACCCTATGAATGTCGGTGCCATTTTTGACGGTTCAAAAGTTATGATCAATTTTTTACATTTTCATATTATCGAATAGTGCTTATACAAAAAAATTTTTTAAAAGAAAACTAGCAAAGCTATCAGCTTAATTTTTTAATTAAAAATAATTAATTAATTTTTTTTTCTTATTTTTTTTTATTTTTTTTTAATTTTTTTTTTCAGCTTAAGTTTGGGAATGACCTTCCCCATGCCCCTGTTCGATTTGATCCATACTTCCAGGGACACCCTGTATAATCTAAGTACAGCTTACTGTATGTAGGTACTAGTACTATATAAATTTTAATAATCAAGTCTATATTTATGAATAATTCTATACATCATTCTTTACTGAGAAAGTTCTTCAATGTTTGAATTTAAGCAAAGCATTAACACAAAAAATTGAAATTAATTTTAAAAGTTAATTTTCAAGGTGTCTCACGAGAGACTTCACTTAACTTGCAAATGGGAACTTTTCAGTCACTTTGTTTTTAAACAATATAATGAGTTTTATGAAAAGAGTTTTTAATTTCTTTTAATTTGGCGTGTTACTTCTAATACGATAATTTTTGTCTCACATATTTGTGTGTCTGGCAAAGTGGCAATATCTTTTAAGCGCTTTTAGGTTTAGGTAACCACTACACCAAACAGGTCGTAACGTAAAGGGGCAACAAGAACCTCCCTTTTTTGAGATTCGGTTACAAAATCAAATACATTTCATTTGCTTAACTACAATAAGTAGGTATATGACAAAAGCAACAGAAATTGGATACAAAATAACACAGGATTCCTTTTCCAGATCCCTTCGAAGCCGTTGTGAAATTTTTAGGTTATGAGTTCACAATGTAGGTTAAGAAGAGATATGAGATATAAATAATACCACGAAGGTACTAAAAAGGGGTTAAGAGTGTTTTCATGTACGACAGAGCAAAAAGTAGGCCCTATGGGTGGAGACGTGGGGCGGGCACTAGTATGTACATTATCAATATGTGAATGTTATAGCGGAATATTTATCTGAGTACCTATCATTGTAACCGGTTTCTGCGATAACTGCGACATTTTTTTTGCTGTAAAAAATATATAATATGTAGATGTTTTTTTTTTTTTATGATTGACTGGATTCCCGTTTGACCACAATCTCACCTGATGGAAAGTGACGATGTGGTCGGAGATTGTGGACGGTGTGGACGGTGTGGTATTTCCCAAATATTATTTTAATTTACATAAGTGACGAACAAAGCATCTTAAGTTTCGCCATGTCCGTCTGTTTGTCTGAGGCTTAGTTCAGAGGCTCGTAGTGTTAGAAAGCTGTAATTTGACATGGATATACATATTAATAACGCCTCAAGCGTCAACTTGAGGCCATGTCAATCTTGAGAGCGGTTTATTAATACGGGCCTTAGAATAGCGATTGAAAAATGTGGTTTACCCAAATGTATATTCAACATGATATCTACATATTTTTATACAAAATATTTTTCGAAAATTTGAAAATTTAACGATGTACCTATATATATCTATATATATATATTTAATAACTATTTAAAAACCGAAAAACCAGACAGAATATTTTGCGGGCGCCATGTTGGATTTTTTTACCTTATAATGTATCTTATGACATTGTAAAGATCAAGACGAATTGATGTCAATTGAAAAGAACTTGCACATAAAATCAGTCATGCCGTTTAGGTTAGAGGAGGTAACATTGAAGTTTACATAAAACAATACAATACAAATGCACTTTATTGCACAAAAGAAGAATATACATTTTACAATGCACAATACTGAAAAGAGTACAATTAGGCGGCCTTATCACTAAGAGCTATCTCTTCCACGCAACCTTTGTGGCACTCGATAAACTTTGTTGGAGCAGTAGGATAATTAGGCCAATTCAATTAAAGTTTGGTTGGTGTCGGTCTCATTCGCTATTCTTTTTCAATTAGCGAAGTTTAGCAATGTCTGGCGCGTTTAGTCCTTGGATGGGTGACCACTAGTGGCAACTTAATACGAATGTTTCCGTGCTTGGAGAGTTGGAAAATAGTTTGTCACGGTTGTGTTTGAAGGCAGTCGTTAAGCCAAGTCGGTGGCCTATAAGGGCGGCTTAAGAACACTGAATGTCGGGTCAAATACAACAATTAGCACTGGGCCTGCATGGTGGATTATGGACCATACCCTCCGCCGCCTCCGTGGCTCAATGTAAACAACATTGGGTTTACGATTCGGAGGTCGCGGTTCAATCTCCATAGCGGTATATTTAGTACTCGGTTTGGTTGGTGGTAGGGCATATTAAATGTCCGTCTAGCTAGCTACCACCATCTTATCTAAATCTGCCGCCAAACAGCAATGTTAATAGCATTGTTGTGTTCCGGTAGTCAGGGATAAGATAGCCAGTCCTCCAAATAAGATGGGGTTTCCGGGTCAGTATGCTACCACCGTCGGCCTCATCTTCACTTAACATCAGGTGTGTTTGAGGTCTAGAACTAACCCGTTGTGCATACAAAAGAAAAACCCTCCCTCCGGTGGGGACGTGTATGGCTGTTGGTGGTGATGAATTAGTTTTGTTTTAGCTTCATCCTAGGTAATTTATGTCTGAATGTCAGTCTATAAGGCCCAGATGTCTCTCTATGTCCAACGTGTATTACGTAACAAATCCACTTACTCAACTAAGGACAATGGAGCCCTTGTGTTAGGGTTGTTTGCTTTGCTTTACGAAAACAGAGTGTTTACCTTCGTATAATTTCCTAAAATCACGTAGTACTATATTATTGTGTGTTTTTTACCGTAACGAAACCAATAGGGCATATTAAGTAAGTGAAATCGCAGGTATTGGCATAGGTAGTTTAATTGTTTTTTTTTTTCAAAACCTAAATCGAATAAAGTGTTTTGACGGTCGCGTTTGTAGCCTATTCCACATAATTAAATTAAATAAATTAAAAAAAACTTGGGCAAAATATGACTTCCAAATAAATTTCGCATGATATGTTAGTACTGAAATTTTGCTACTGCCGCTGATATGACTTCAGCTAAAATAAGATTACATTAATCAGCTATAATAGTAGGACTTTATTATACGGTACTACCTCAACACACCATCTATTAACTTGTAGCATTCTGGCCTATCCAATGTCCTACGATATAGATAGATAGATAGATAGATAAATCGTTTATTTGTTACTCCAATCACACACATACATAAAGTTTAAAGAGTCTTAAAAGAACTTAAAAGGTAAATACTAGGTACAGAACAACCAAAGCATGTGTGTGCTGCAGCAGGACAAATCGGGCACAGCTCAGTGTGTGAGATTGTCCAAAGAACAAAACACTGATTTTTCAGCTATTACCCGAGGAGGATTATAGGTACAAGTGCAACATAAATAAAAAATATATATATATATATATAGGGCTTGTTGGATAACCTGACTGGCATTCACACTAAATACATTGACAGAACCGTTACTACCCGACCTGTTATAGCTGTACATATAGCATAAACTACCTATGCCAATAACTTCTATTTCACATACCTACGTACGTACATACGTAAAAAAAGGCGATCATGTCGTACCTTATAGAGGTATTGGTTCATGAAATGGTTGAAATTTAATTGAACCACGATCTGCGTCGAGCTGCTGTAAGTAGAAATATAAAATCAGGATCTGTGGTGCTACGGCGCGGGATTCGCCTGTGGCCAGTATGAGTCTTAATTAACACTTAATTAGACAACTTATAATTTTACAAAATGCAAAAATCGTTATCGAGGACGATTTTGTATATAACTTTGAAAACAGAAAATCCCCTTTTTCGAATTAGAGAAAAGATTTATTAACATGAAATGTATCCTATGACACTCCAGTGTATCAAGACGAATCTAACGAGACTTGAAAATCTGTCAAACTGTTTAGGCTGCTGGAGGTACCATTATACCGATATACAAACAAACAAACAAAATATTCTTTATTGTACAACAATAAGAAACATAACAACGATAAATAAGAGAAAAGGGGATAATACAATTTGGAGGCCTTATCACTAAAAGCGATCATCTCCACGCAACTTTTGGGTTAGGAAGCATTACGCACATGTAGCGCGTGCGCGGTAAACTAATTTTAATAAAATAAATAAATCACCTATATAAATACATACGTTAATTGAATACATACAAACATGCATACATAATAATATGTATACAATAAAGATATAGAATAAATATAAAAATAAAGATATACATACTCACACTCGAAAAACAATACCCTTCTTCCTTGGACAGTCGGGTAAAACGAGCAAAATTAAAATACCACGATTTGTAGAGTTTTACTGAGCGAATTAGCCTTTTACAGATAGAAAGTATTGCAGAGAGCATCATTATTATTTTAGCACAGAGCTTGAGATAGAATCGCCTACTTAAGACACATCGCAGTGATACCGCCTTAAGACGTATATTGAGATTGGTTCATTAATACTTAAAGTTAGTAATTCTGTACGCTTCTCATAATAATTATCGTGGTAATTCATAATAATTCGTGGAAAAACAGGTAGATGGTCTGTCAGTTTCAAAATTTATTCACACTCATTTGTAGGTCATTCAGGCCTTCACGAATTGCAATTCGGTAGATCCATTCAATCTCCATAGTTTAACACAGTATTTGACTTTGAATACATCGAGTCAATAGCATGATAACACGTTACTCGATACAGTTAAAGCCTACATTTGCATGAAATAGAGCCTGTAAATTGAGTATTGAGTAGTATGTATAAAAATGTCATATGAAAATGACAAATATTTATTTCTTTTAACAAATTCGTACAATGTAATATGTAGATGTGACCTTCTATTAAATGAAGTACACGTCCTTCCATACCCAATAAAACTAGAGCACCTATAACCTAGTTCTAATCTATTTAATTAAGATGTGTATAGCTCATTTTATTAGCAAATAAAAGGTTCAAGTATTTATTCCAACGTAAGATACATGATATCATTAGTTATCATTATCAGCAACTATTAGATGACTGTAGACTATTAAATAGCAGGAATAAAGACATTAGTGCTGTGGTGTCGGCACGTAAAGCTAATAGAATCAACCGCCTCCGTGGCTCAATGTAAACAACATTGGGTCGCGGGTTCGATCCCCAGCGGGGTACATGTTTAAGTACTCGGTTTGGTTGGTGGTAGGGCATTTTAAATGTCCGCCTGGCCAGCCATCTTATCTACATCTGCCGCCAAGCAGCAATGTTAATAGCATTGCTGTGTTCCGGTTGTCAGAGATAAGGTAGCCAGTCCCCCAAATGTGTTGGGGTTTCCGGGTCAGTACGCTTCCACCTTCGACCTCATCTTTACTTAACATCAGGTGTGATTGAGGTCAAGTACGAACCCGTTATGCATAAAAAAAAAACCTGCCTCTTCCCGTGTGTGTGGTAAAAGGCGATTAAGGGGACGTTGCACCAAAAAGGGTCTATTTTGAAGCACTACTCCCAGGCTGATGCTGTAGATGTCCACAATTACACACATACACAAAATAACTTTTATACTGGTTGAAAGGAATAAACAGAATTTATTTAGTTTTTTAGTTCAAACAATAATAACAGAAAAGTATACGTCCAATCTTTTCAACGGGAAATTATGAACTGATTAAACAAAAGCTACACATAAAGAAAGAACAGGCAGAGTTCAAATTTGGAATTTAAAATATTATGACTTGACCGAAAAAGAAACAAACAAGGAGAATACTGAAAAAAGAGAACCAACTAGTCGCATGGCGTCTCGTTACAATTTTGCCCGTTTTAACGATGCTCAACCCCTGTCACGTGTGCATTTCTGTATATTTTGAAAGGCGAGCCGTGTATGTTGTTTCAAGCATTAAACTTGAATGTTTAGAACACCCAAACGCTAATGTTTGGGATATCTCTAACCACCCCATTTGGAATAACGTTATGTATGTAATTAAGATATTTGGTATCCCTTAAAGTATTTAAATATTCCTACAACACTTCCCATGGCTTCTTCTGCTTTCCGCGACATAATTAATGTAATACTAGTAGAGATTCCTCGTTAAGGTACACAAAGGGTATATGTACATTTAGACGTACAAAGTGCCATTAAAAAAAAATAACTACGAGTCAAAATACAGTAGACTTTGATATAATAACAATAATTAATAAATAAGTATATTTCGGATACTTACACCAAAGCATGTACTATTGATACTAGCTAAAGGATAAACGTATATAAATATTTAATATCTATGACTCTAATAAATGTTCGTATTCATCACACAAACATTTACCCGTCGCGGGATTCAAACCAGCAATCGTTGGTTTCGCTAACAGGGTCACTATCCACTACACTAACCGGTCGTCCGATTCATTCAATGGGAACATCTATTCGGTTTTTTTATATAAGAATAAGAGAAGCTGAGTTATTTAAGACATGGGATCTTTTCCGGGTAGGCTGTCCTTCATTGGTGACCCTGAAACATCTTAGACCCGACTCTTTGTTCATCCGATTTCTTTCAAGCAAACAACATTAAATATTTACCTATGCGTTCTTTAGAACAGATACGACGAGGGCTGAAAATATAAGAGTATAATTGAGATAACGCAAAACCATATACCTATATGTGCTCTGTCTATTTATCAAAAATTTATCATATGCAAAAACCGTTAAATTCAATTTCCTAACAGGATTACTCGAAATTCAATCTTTGTTAACGTAGGCAGCACTAGTAGGCATCTCTGTACCCTTGAAACTTAACAAACAAAAATGTTGACCTTTAAGTATTGGTTGTAATGAAAATACTTATCTAGAAATTTGTTTATCGAGAGTTAAAATACTTTTGGAATTCGTGAGGAATTTTGTTAATTTTGCATTTTAAAATAAAGGCTATCATTGGCTGAACGTGACGTCAGGAGACGCTGCTTAAGAATGTTGGTTTCTTTTTATAAAAATCGGTTAAGTGTTGGTTGGGCCTTGACTAAGTGCTGCGTACTTATACATTGTTTCACTGCAGTACCGAAACTTTTTGTATACCCAAATATTCGTACTTAATAATTAATTCGATTCGGAGTATATGTTTAAGTACTCAGTTTGGTTGGTGGTAAGGCATTTTCCGCCTGGCTACCACCATCTTATCTAAATCTGCCGCCAAACAGCAATGTTAATAGCATTGTTGTGTTCCGGTTGTCAGAGATAAGATAGCCAGTCCTCCAAATGTGTTGGGATTTCCGGGTCAGTACGCTTCCACCTTCGACCTCATCTTCACTTAACATCAGGTGTGATTGAGGTCACGTACCAACCCGTTGTGCATAAAAAAAATATTATAGTACTTACATTACAGGCCTCATCACTGACTTAAAACTAAACTACTTAATTACAGATACAAACACAAAAAAAGAAATATTAAAATAATATATGTAAATACCTAAATAATAACTAAATAGCTTTGATAACGGATATTTTCCACAGATCACAATTATAAAAAAAGTGGCCGCTTTTGATCAATAATTTGAAATTCTCGTAAATTACCGTAATTAAAGCTATTTAGATATTTTTTATAACTAGCTTTTCGTGTGCAGGTCAAAGCGATATTTTTGATTTAAGCTATATTTAAAAAAGAAATCTTAATTTAACCAACGAGGGCGCCACTAGACGGAACAAACCCTCTTAAACGTTGTCTCTTGAGGGTTTTTTTTTAATTTACAATTCATAGTTTAAAATGATTTCTAGTCAGGCCAAACTAAGCCCTAAAATTAAAGTATTATTAATTTGCGCCACGTGTCAAAACTTTGCTTACTAGTATGTACGGTCACTCAACCTTTCCTCTTCAACTGTTATCTATTGCCTGGCTCTTACTCTCCAGCTTATTAATCCTCAATTTTATAACTAAATTTTATATATATTTAATATTTACAAGTTACTAATATTTTAGAGTACATAATCATAGCAGTTCTGGCTTTCGTATATTATGCGCTTGCTTTACTTTAAATCAAGTTCATAAACCTTGCGGATATTGTAGTTCCTCTGAGGGTATGGAAATGAAAAATTAAAGTGCGAGGAGAGAGGGAGTAGTAGTAGTCCTCTAGAAGTTACCAGGTTCCCATATAGTACTTACAGGGTAGCCTGACTTTTATTTCGCAACACGTTACCAAGTAGTAAATATACCTAAAAAAGAAATATAATTTATAAATAAAATGCGCACAATGCTATCACGTGCATAAATGGGTTAACTCAGCTCATGCTGCGACAGATCACAGCGCTGGTTTTCAGTGCTCCCAAATGCCCAGTGGCGTGTGGACGCTACGTCAGTATTTTAGGCCTGTGCATTTTGTATTTGTTTGACTTCTGTTGTTTACAATAATGTAATTGCTTGGATTTAACCTCAAAATGAAGTTAAATGAAGATGAAACCGAAGGGCACATGGAGCCCTCAACTTATTTAGTGGACTGGCCCATCTGATGAAATATTTTTTTTTAATTTTATTTATTTATTTAGGATCATCAACAACTGCTACATCAGTACATAGTCCATCTAACAATTAAGGTAGCTGGTATTAAATTTAAATGTACAACCTTTTATAGGTGAACACATAATGCAAAATACTTTAAAAATAAAATAACAGTAAAACAAAAACTTATTTAACCTAAATTTACCTCTACTTTGCTTTGATTGGTTGAGCAGTTTCGTGCCAAGTTGCGGTGATAAGGCAGTGAAAATAATAACGAGAAAGACGTAATATATTATGTATGTTGTTGAGGGAATGTTCAACGTATAAACAATGATATGTTAACTAAGTATTGAGGCTACTACTAAATATTACAGATAATATAATAAATAAGTCATATACACCAATACACCAGATTGGATATAGGCACATCAGCCTCTGCTGCTCGCCTGTTAATCTATAATAATAATAAATATTTCGGACACTTACACCAATCATCTAAGGCAACTATATCTTTTAGGATGTTATTTTATACACTTTGTCAGTTTGATTAATGTGTATACCTATGCCAAATTGCAGCTTTCTATGCTAAATATGCTTTCGGGTTTTTTGGTTTATAAATTCATATTGTTATTACCCGACAACCCCAAAAAAAGAGAGTTATGTTTTTCTTCTTCTGTAGACTAAACGGCTCACCGATTTTGAAGTGCATGTTGTCGTTTGATTCGTCTTAATCCCTAGAGTGACATATGATACGAATTTATGGTAAAAAATCCAACATGGCGGCCGCAAAATACAAAATAAGCTGTCGGGTTTTGTGGTTTTTAAATACTTAAACAGTTATTACCGTAATGCCTCAGTGTCATTACTCCAACGAGTATAGCTCT
This sequence comes from Oegoconia quadripuncta, assembly GCA_949316235.1. Lineage (NCBI taxonomy): Eukaryota > Metazoa > Arthropoda > Insecta > Lepidoptera > Autostichidae > Oegoconia > Oegoconia quadripuncta. The sequence continues at coordinate 13,093,405 of OX438758.1, forward strand.
TAAATTGAAGAAGAAACCTCAGTAAGGAGGGTTTTTTGATTTATATTAATTTATCCAAAGTGGCGCCAATAACAGAAAAATTGAGGAGTAATAGGTTAGCATGGTTTGGGCACATTATGAGGAGGGATGAAAGGCACGTGACGAGTGTTAAGTATGAATGTGGAGGGATACAGAGGTAGAGGAAGAGCAAAGAAGGCGTGGGTCGAATGCGTGAGGAATGATATGTTTGTGAAAGGGGTGAGTACGGAGATGACGGCTGATAGAGGAGAGTGGAAGAGGATGACATGCTGTGCCGACCCCACCTAGAGTGGGATAAGGGCAAGAAAATGATTAATTTAACCAATAAGGGCGGCGTCACTGAACAGAATAAAACTTCTGAATTTTTAAAAGTCGTTGAAAAATTTTGGTCACCTTCTTGAGTACTATAAGTTCTCTGAGCGAAAACAGGGTTTTGGTAACATATTGTATCAGCCATTATGAACGTAAAACCTGCCCACAACAATCGTTTCACCATTAGATGCTCATTTTCCCACCATGTTCCAGCTTATGTTTCATTGCGTTAATTGTGCCGTAAAAATGTCAATCAACCTTTTAGTGCCCATCGTGTTTCAAGGTATGTTAATGGTCAATTAGCCAGCATAGCGGCTTAATTCCTACCCTTGTAAATCCAAAATACCTTCACAAGTACGGCGTTATAAACAGGGCGTTACTTTAAATTGTTGAGTCATAAGCATAACACTACATTCTGATTTGAGGTAATGGAAATCAACGAATATAATACTTTTGTTTTTAGAGTTGCTGTAGTACTCATAGCATTCGGCGACTATTTGGTGTAGTGGTTAGAAACTCTGCTGCTATACCAAAAGGTCGCGGGTTCATATCCCGCTAGGGGCATATGTTTGTATGATGAATACAGACATGTGTTCCCGAGTTATGGATGGTTTTCATTTATCATCATATGTATTTATTTACAAAAAAAAAATGTATTTGTGTAGTTTATCAACCATCTGGTCTCTATAATACAAGCCTAGTTGCTTAGTGTGGAACTAGATGGAGATGCAAAAAATTTATTTATACGCTTTCAATTAGCAACGTCTGGCGCGTGCCTTGACTGAGTGGCCTTTGGTGGTGGTGGTCAGTTATCTGACACATACTGGGCTTGAGTGGTGGACAGTGGCCCATACTTAGTGAAAGAAAGCTGTGGGGATTTGCAGGTATTGATGTATGTGTGTTTAGACTTTAAAATGCGACATTAAAGAGGAGTAGTAAGTTTTCTGTATCTTATTGGTTGAAAAATACAAGGTTCTGTACTTTTTACATGCTCTGTCATTTCATAGAGTCAATGTGTAATGAAGAAAACGTGATGAGATATACGTGCAGTTGTGGAATGAGCTACCTTTTAATGTTTTGCCTCAAAGCCTCTTCAAGAACAGGTGAATAGTGCTCTGAAATGCCGGTAACTGTGTCAGCGACTCTGTCGTGCTGCAAATGTTTATCAATACCGCCTCCGTGGCTCAATGTAAACAACATTGGGTTTACGATTCGGAGGTCGCGGGTTCGATCCCCAGCGGGGTACATGTTTAAGTACTCCTGTCCGCCTGGCTAGCTACCACCATCTTACCTAAAGCTGTCGCCAATCAGCAATGTTAATAGCATTGCTGTGTTCCGGTTGTCAGAGATAAGATAGCCAGTCCACCAAATGTGTTGGGGTTTCCGGGTTAGTATGCTTCCACCTTCGACCTCATCTTCACTTACCATCAGGTGTGATTAAGGTCAAGTACGCACCCGTTGTGCATAAAAAAAAAGAAAACAAAAATAGAGACCACTTCCTACTGATCGCTCCTCGTCGTTTACCTTCTTATCTATTAAAAAAAACACGGCCAGAATCACCCTGGTTTGCATAACAACACGACGTTAACCCAAATGGGGTGATTAGAGATATCCCAAACATACGCGTTTGGGTGTTCCCAATATTAAAAGCTTAATGCTTGAAACAACATCATTCACCATTCGAAAAATACAGATATGCACACGGCAGAGGGTGAGCCCGTCGCCTTTGAAACGTGCAAATCCATATATGTTGTAAGAGCAGGTACTGAGTTCCCTGTCCTACAGTATGTTAATGTTCGTACGATGCGTACCGATACCACGAGTGTCCTTGGCGGATAGTGCGGGATGAATTTATTGTTGTTTATGTTTCCTAGATTGTTAAATATTTACTAAAAATGTTTGTTAAAGGTGTTAAATTAAATCCAAAATATTGAATGTAATTATGTAATTGTTTATTATTTGAGAGCTATGTAGCAACTGTTTTTCTGGGTCGCGCGACTTGGCTTCGCCGCGACGGCCTGCACTGCTGATTCTTCAGTATTTGTTTTTTTTTGTATAATTTGGGTTACATGCGCAGGTCGTCTCGGTCATTTTGTACATGCTTGTACATGTGTTTTTTGGTGGAAACTCCCTTAGTCGCCTTTTACGATACCCACGGGAAGAGACGGGTAGATTCTATTCCTTTTACAGGCCGAAACTCCACATCCTGCCCCCGCAGTCTCGACATAGATAGCGATCGCTATACCACCGATTTCGGTCGTTAAGTCCTAACAATGTTATTTAAATTGGAGAATTAAAGTCTTTAGTATCAAAATATCGGTTTTCATTGAAACTACGATTCAGGCTTGCAACAAGAACCGATATGATTATGAACACTATAACATTTAGAATAAGATCGTTAGGAGTTAACGACCGAAATCGGTTGCTATCTATGTCGAGACTGCGGGTCCGAGTTTATATAAGTGAGGACATAGTTCTGTGTGGCCTGTATAGTATAGTTATGGGTTTCACAAGACCCATATGCTTGTACTGGCTCCATAATCCAGGAGTACTCGCGTCGAATATGGTTATATGAGAGATTATGACCGATTATGACGGATGATCATGTTTTCGGTGTGCCATTCGGAGAAAAGGGGAAATGTCATTTTGTTGAAAGGGTATAAACAAACAAGTTACAAAAACACGGTCGGTATATACACTTAATAACGGTGTATTGGTTCTTTGAAATCGAAATTCGTATATGTATAACCTACTTGTAGTTATGTACTTGACATTTATAGACGACCTGTTTGGTGTAGTGGTTAGAAACTCTGCTGCTATATCAAAAGGGTCGCGGGTTCGAATCCCGTTAGAGGCATATGTTTGTATGATGAATACAAACATGTGTTCCCGAGTTATGGTTGTTTTTCATTTATATATGGATTTATTTACAAAAAAAAATATTTGTGTAGTTTATCAACCACCTGGTTTCCATAATACAAGCCTAGTTGCTTAGTGTGGAACTAGATCGTGTGTCTGTGCAAAGATATTTATTATTATTTACTTATTTATCGAAAGAAATGTTTTTAGTAAGTTATTTGTACCAGAAGCAAGCACAATTGTAACTGAATGTTGTAATGGAATAAAACTGTTACGATATTATTATTAATAAGTTGATTTCATCACGTGAAAAGCATAGAACTAACCCGTCTCTTCCCGTGGGTGTCGTAAAAGATGACTAAGGAACTGTCCACAACAGGCTTGCATGTTTCAACAGCGATGACTCATCCCCTGTCACTTGTATTTCTGTAATTTTCGAATGGTGAAACGTGTATGTTGTTTCAAGCTTTAAGCTTTTATATTTTGAACACCCAAACTCGTGTTTGGGTTATCTCTGACCACCCTATTTGGGACTATTAGAAGTGAAAGTGAAGTCTTTATGTATCAAAGAAAATTAATGACACAGTTTGTGATTTTGGTAAGCCAAATAACTTGTAGAACTGGTAATGGATGCTGATTGATTTCATTGTATAATCGTCTTTCTGGGTAAAGGGTTATTGTTCTGAGGTAATTGCCAGTTGTCAAAAGCGTGCCGTTCAGCCTTAATTAATAGGTGACCTGCGTACCTTACAGTAGATTGCGTGCTCATAGCGTGTACTTTGCGTATCCAGTAGCCTGTTGAAAGGTAAACAAGCGGTTTAAGTACCTATGATTACAGAAGCATTTTTAAGTGTTTTTCGGTTTTTAGATTTTAAATTCTATTTTTGGCAGTTGAGTTGGTTCTAGTGGTAGCCGAGTAATTTTATTAACGTGAGGTTTGTCCGTTGCTGACCCTTAAAAAAATTATACTGCGTAGTTTCCTTGGCTAGATTGGCTTGCACAGCCGAAGTGAAATCAACTTTACTGCCTGTTATCAAAACTTCTAGGAGATAGAACCAATTTAATGGGCAACCTGCTGCTGTCTGCGTAGCATGACAACGTCTGTCGCGGCGACGTTAGGAGTGAGAGTGGGATACATAGCAGGACAAATATTATTTCGTGCGACATTGGCGTCGATTCGGATGTACACCAACTAAACTAAACTAAAACCAGTTTTGGAGTGGTGCCGTCGCATTGTACTGTTCCAGGGAGAAAGAGACAGTACTACTCTAAAACTGGTTTTAGTTCAGTTGGTGTACATCCGTATCGACACCATTAACGTTTATTGCGCCTGTCGTGTACTGATGCTGGACCTACTAAAATTCCATAGCCCATTATCTTGCATTACATAATTATACGCTCTTGACCAACATCATACATCAATAACAATGAATAAATACTATCACATTAATAATAATTTTAATAAAATCTTTATTTTAGATACTTATATTAATAACTATTTAAGTACCTATTTAAAAACCAAAAAAAACCCGACAGGATATTTTGTATTTTGCGGGCGCCATGTTAAATTTTTTCAATAAAATCTATCCTATGACACTCTAAGGATCAAGACGAATCGAACGACATCATGCACTTAAAAATCGGTCGAGCCGTTTAGGATACGTCGAAATCTACATACATATACATACACTCGAAAAACATAACCCTCCTATTTGCGGCTGTCGGCTAAAAACTGTAATAAAAGAGGCATAATAAATAATACATAAATAAAATATCCTTAGACATACACACAGCGCCATCTAGTTCCACAGTAAGCAACTATATGCTTGTGTTGTGGATACCAGATGGTTGATATAATACATAAATATTTTTTTTTTTGTAAATAAATACTTATTATAAATAAAAACGTCCATAACTCGGGTACACATGTCCGTATTCATCACATAAACATATGCCCCTAGCGGGATTCGAACCCGCAACGTTTTGGTACAGTGGTCAGAGTTGCTAACCACTACACCAAACAAGTCCTCAAGTCAAGGCATAAAATAATAGATAAACTATACGCTCATAATATTTTGAAGCTGTTCAAGTAGATTCAATTTCCCCCCCGGACTAATCTAGTCTAGATGTTCGTCTCTTCTTTCGCCGTAATAAAATTTCACGCATAGCAAATTCTCTAGAATATCTGACGAAATATTAAATTCCTTCAACGTTTCAGCGTTTCAACGTTTCAAAATGAAAACCGAAACCTTTTTACTCGACAATACCTACACGGAATACGAGAATTCATTATGCTTTTTAACTATAATAATGTTGGTCTCTAATGAGACTGAGGGGTGTTGTAAGTTTGACCGCTGTGTATGTTTTTCTTTTTTTTTTTAATAAATAAAGAAATAAATATCTTTGCATAAACACACAGCGCCATCTAGGTCCACAGTAAGCATCTAGGCTTGTGCTATGGATACCACATGGTTGATAAACTACCCCTGCTCCAGCCTATAGGAGGGCCCGCCGTCGCCGTTGCCCTGGCGGCGGGCGCCGCGCTGGCGTGGCTGCGGACGATTACCGAGGGGTACCCGTGGCCACGCTGTTTCGGTGCGCGCGGAGGAACACCGGGGGGTTTTTAGTGGGTAGGACCGCTCCCGTCTGGAGCGGTGAGTCCCACATATCCTCGCCGCTGACCTCCGTCAGCGGCGGGTCGAACGCGTAAAGGCGGTTTCCCCCGTCAAAAAAAAAATGGTTGATAAACTACACAATTTTCTTTTTTTTTGTAAATAAATACATGTTTAAATGAAAAACATCCATATCTCGGGAACACATGTCTGTATTCATCATACAAACATATGCCCCTAGCGGGATTCGAAGGTCGTTTGTGTGTCTGTCACAGTTCTTAAATGGATGAACCGATTTGGATGCGGATTTTTTTAGCCGTTTTTAGGTTCAGCCGTTTCGTTTTAATCGCTTATTTTCTCGGGGGGTTTCTAAATTTTCAATTTATTTTCTCGTTAGAAGCGGATATATCTATTGACATGTAATGTTCCAAGACTGCATGTATTCTTTTTTACTAGTTATTATTTAAATAAAACCTTTGTACAACTTCAGGTAAAATGTGAAATGAAAAATGAAAAGTGATTTATTCAGTAGCTTGATATTTTGATACAATGTTTTAAGATTTTAAATGGTACCTTGTTCAGCAGAGCACGTAAAATATTATATATTTCTAAAGGTTATTATCTGAATCTTCATACAAGTGGTTACTCGAGAGCAAAGAAATTGAGTCAGAAAAGAAATCTTCATATGAGAAACTGAAAGGAAACTGATTTTACTAACTAGTTAATAATAAATTTTAATTAAGCTTTCACTAGATAAAATATCACAATTTACAATGACACAGTCAGCTTCAGAAATGTGGTTATGATGGTGAAGGCAAAACAAAAATATGCAGCGCAGTGTTCTTATAATTGGAGCGTCTTTTCTGTGGGTATTGTAATAATATGTCATGAAAATAGGTATTGGATGGTTTAAAAAAAATTATTTCGGACACTTACACCAATCATCTAGTCCCAGACTAAGCAAAGCTTGTGCTATGGATACTAGATAACGGATAAACATACATAAATATTTATATAAACATCCAAGACTCGGGAATAAATGTTAGTATTCATCACATCACACAAACATTTACCCCTCGCGGGTTCGAACCCGCAACCGTTGGTTTCGCTGATAGGTTCACTATCCACTACACCAATCGGTCGTCGTATATAATAAAGATCAGTCTTAGCTCGACGCTCGTGTGTTATTCTAATCTCCCGAAACCAATAAAGGGTTGACATGGCGCAGTCGGTTTCAAAACCCAAAATTATTGTAGAATAATAAAACTGATTGCAGTGTAGTGAATGGAAACAGATAGTGAGAACGAATTTTATGAACATTTTCCACTGCATATTTTCTCCTCTACGGTTATGGTAACCAAGATCCTACAATACCATAATTCTCGTGAATTTTGTATTTGGTAGTATTTGGTGGTATCTTTTTTTTTGTTTTGTTTTTTTTTTTAAACGGTTCACAGAACTGGACACCATTCAAAATATTTTCAGTCTTACCCAACATTACGACATAATTAACTGAATGTGTCCTTCTGGATGTGAACACATTTTTGTGTGTCTTGACACAAAGCCGGAGATTTAGAAACTTTTTTAATAATGGAGTCTATATGACCGCGGAAGCTCAAAGAACTGTCCATGATCACTCCAAAATCGCGGATTTCAGAGACCTCAGTTAGTGGAACACCATTAATGAAATACGTAAAATTTAAGGGATTACGACATCTTTGCTGCAGAAAAGTGAAAAATTCGTTAAAATCTGTATAATTTCTTTTCAAGTCAAAAACTAGTTTATTGAACCATAGTTTTAAAGGGATTTATATGAAAATTTCTTTTGCGAGTCGATTTTTTTGCTTTCGAATAGTTTCACCATATTTTTGACATTTCTTATGTACTTTAATTGAAATTATTACGCGAATTACACCAACGTAAAAACATGGAGTTTTTGAATGAGTGTCAAGAATTGAAATAACTTCGCCCGGAGGGCTTCAAGAAAATTATCTTATTAAAGACCTTTTCATTCAGATGCTGAATCTATTCATCAGACCTTCCTAAATAATGATGAGACGCCATTTACAGTTCTTTGGGGCGAAAATTAATTGAATAAGTTAATATTGAAACTTGTATTCCAAGAAATGTATTTAAATAAAGTCAAAATGTCCGTGATTAGGAGACTAGGGGGCCAAACGCGTTATTTTACAACCGTTTTACATTTTTGATTTGGTTTTGCTGATGTTAACAATAATATAAGTTTAAGTATAAAACATTTTCGATTTCACGGGCATCATATTGAAGTATTTACCATAAAATATATCCTATGACACTCCAGGGATCATTTCTAATGACACTCTATACTTCGAAATTGGTCTAGTCGTTTAGGCTACAGGGGTAACATAGAAAACCTTAACCGCCTCCGTGGCTCAATGGTAACAACATTGAGTTTACGATTCCGAGGTCGCGGGGTCGATCCCCAGCGGGGTACATGTTTAAGTACTCGGTTTGGTTGGTGGTAGGGCATTTTAAAATGTCCGCCTGGCTAGCTACCACCATCTTATCTAAATCTGCCGCCAAGCAACAATGTTAATAGCATTGTTGGGTTCCGGTTGTCAGAGATAGGATAGCCAGTCCCCCAAATGTGTTGGGGTTTCCGTGTCAGTACGCTTTCACTTTCGACCTCATCTTCACTTAACATCAGGTGTGATTGAGGTCAAGTACGAACACGTCGTGTATATAAAAAAAAACCTACATAATATACATATACATTCGAAAAACATTACCCTCCTTCCTTACTCGGGTAAAAAATATTAGGCTTTATTTTTCTGAACGATTAAATTATTGACGTTACTAAAGTAAAACCATTAAAATTTACTACGAGCATTAAAAAAAACGAATGCGAAACGAAATGCGAAAGCGATGCGAAATGAACTTATCTTAGTGTTTTTGGTTTTGGTTTAGTTTTGGTATTAATGGTCAAACTTGGCGCAATTGGTCCCAGGCTGGTAGTAATCTCAATATCTTCTCCATAACTATGTTAATATAATGATTGTGATCTGGCTGTGATTACATGATGGCCATTCCCATTAACAAGTTGGGGTTTTAAATTATCCTTCGGCCTTATATTTTGGGTGATCTTTAGGCCTTAAGTTCTGGGTGATTCTTCAGCTTCATGTTCTGGGTCATTTTTCGGCCTTATGTTCTGGGTGATTTTTCGGCCTTATATTCTGGCTGATTTTTCAGACTCACATTCTAGATCTGTGGTGGGCAAACTTTCTTCATATGAGGCCAGAAAGATTAAGATTTTTCAGAGAAGGGCCATAATTACTTATAATCAAATGATTTGAAGTCTTTTAATCACATTATAAAATCATTACATTACAGTATAATATACTTTTACAAATGTTAGTTACAAATGACAATTTAACATTTATGCGATTTATAATTATCGCGGGCCATATGTTATTCATTTAGAAGGACTGTCGTCGGCGGGCCGAATGAAAGCCTTTCGCGCGGGCCCGCTGGCCCACCACTGTTCTAGATGATTCTTTGGCCTCAGTTCTGGATGATACATCTGCCTCACATTCTGGATGATTCTTCGGCCTCACATTTTAAATTATCCTTGGGCCTCATTTCACATATAATTGAGACGAAACATTAAGGCATTTCGGATAAATAAAAATATTAAAAAACAACAAAACAAATGGGTAGACTGATCGTTTCGCAACAATAAATGCCCTTGTGAGATATTTAAAAGAAGAAGATATTTCTAAATATAATCGTAGCGAATATATTTCTCACAAGATAGCGTAGGCGTGGCTGTCGTGGCCCGTTGTAGTACCGTATATTGATTACAGACTTAACTTTGAGAAGTAAATAATAAATGAGCGCTTCGGTCGGAGACTTACGGCGACTACTAATAGGGTTTCGCTACTAAATAATGACAATGAAATTTTAAAATAAATATCAGAACAAAAACAAAGGTTTCAAGCTAAAACTTAAAAAAGGAAAGTAACAGTCTTTATCAGAATAACGTTTCCAGCGTTATTCCAGAGATGCCATAAAGACAAAATTTTTGACTATTTAAAGGATAAGCAAGCATGGACATAGGCTGCTCGGGTATATTCAGTATAATCATATATATTAATCCTTGCTTTGTGAAATCACAAATTGTAACCCAAAACCTATCCTAAAAATTGCAAACTTCTCTGGCTTAGTGAAAGAGCAGCAATTTTGATATTGAATTTAAAAAATTTAATGTTTTTAAGTGATAAACTTTTACGGCATAAAATATTTTTGATTTATTTTTTAGATGTATTGGTCCAGCTGAAAATCAGGGTTGAGACGTTGAGTGAGGTCAGCGCTAGCCTGCAGATTACAAGCCAGAACTAATCTGGTGGAGAGGTCGAGGATAGACTTTCGGGTATCCATTGCAGTATTAGCGACGCCGAGATTCCTCATTTATAGTTTTTGTCTAACTTAAATGTTGTTTATTATGAAACAAACAATCGTTTATCGAAACTTAAGAACCTTTTTACAGAATGTTACTCAAGCAGAGATCTCCATTTGAGGACAGTTAAAAAGGGACAGACTGACTTGTGTACCGGCATCTCTTTCAATGCTCAAGCGCAGATAACGCTTGAGCCACATTCTGAAATACTGACCTAAATTGATACTTTATAATTGCAATGATTGAATTGTAATAATTGTAGGCGACGATAGTCTACTGTGTAAACTCCATCTCTTACCAATATACACATAGATTGATACAATTTAAAATTTACAACTAAACGCAAGTCTATATCACTACCTTAGAAAAGCATCACACATTTGCAAATTGCTATCAATGTAAAAAGGCCGGCAACGCATCTGTGACCCTTTTGGTGTTGCGGGTGTCCATGGGCGGCGGTGATTGCTTTCCATCAGGTGACCCGCACGCTCGTTTGCCGCCCTCTCATATAAAAAAAAAATTTAACTAAGTAAAAGTATAAGGATTAGTAAAATTCTGTTCTCTATTTCCCGAGTGCATCATCTTCACTAAATAAGGTGGTATACACCCTTCCAAACAGTAGTAGTATCACGTATCATCATCATATTAGCTGAAAGCAATAAAGCATATCTAACCGCCTCTGTGGCTCAATATAAACAACATTGGGTTTACGATTTGGAGGTCGCGGGTTCGATCGCCAGCGGGGTACATGTTTAAGTACTCGGTTTGGTTGGTGGTAGGGCATTATAAATGTCCGCCTGGCTAGCTACCACCATCTTATTTAAATCTGCTGCCAAGCAGCAATGTTAATAGCACTGTTGTGTTCCGGTTGTCAGAGATAAGATAGCCAGTCCCCCAAATGTATTGGGGTTTCCGGGTCAGTACGCTTCCACATTCGACTTCATCTTCACTTAACATCAGGTGTGATTGAGGTCAAGTACGAACCCGTCGTGCATAAAAAAAAAGAAAAAATAGACGTCCACTGCTGGACAAAGGCCTCCCCCAAAGATCTCCACAACGATCGGTCCAGTCCAGCATCCATATAGCATATTGCTTGTAAATATAGACGAGTAACACCATCATCATCACATCAGCCCACAGGACGTCCACTCAACATATTTGCATCCAATGACTTCTCGCAACCTGTATTTGTTCATCCGTCAACCTTGTATCAGACGTCATACGTTGCGTTTGCCGGGTGCGTGTTCCCTGCTCCAAAACTTATAGCTCCATCGATCATCAGTTCTTCGTGCTACGTGGCCTCCTAACGAGTCCCGACCATGTTCTCGAAAACCATTTTACCAACTAATAGATCCCATAGGTTTTTTTCACTTTTACAATTCTCACCGAATGAACTGAAGACCAATGCACGTTTGACCAACGCATCGTTTGAGTTTCCTATAGTTCACCGAAGGAATATTAGACCGTAAAACTGTTGACATTGTGTACAATGTCCTACGTCGCTTTTGACCGCAGAGATCATTGTTCAAAGAAAATTACAAAAAAGGCAAGTTTATGAAAATATTTATTTGAATAAAAAAAAAGAAAGTAATGTAACCTTATTTCATAATTAATTTATAAGTCACACAAATATTATTTTATTATTAAAATATTTCTAAACAGTTTGTTCTGCATGTTAATGTTTGATGTAACAAATATGAGCCAAGCCACTTAAAAAAGATTTTAAGTCCATTTTTTCTTTTTCTTCGAAATGTCTAAAAATTTAAAAGTGTTGTTAATGTATGTTGTTATTTTATAAATATTACAATAAATACCAAAACATAATTAGGAAATCAAGAGTATTGTCAATTTTTTGTTCAAAAAAATAAGATATGAGTATAAACTCATATCTTATTTATAAAAACGATTTGTTATAATATATTATTACATATGATTTAAAAAATACATAAAATCTTGTTAATTTATGTATATTTATTAAAATAAATATTTTCATAAACTAGCCTTTTTTGTAATATTCTTTGATCAATGATCTCTGCGGTCAAAAGCGACGTAGGACGTAGGACTCCCTCCTCACTGCTACTTTAACTTACTAATCAGCGGGGATGTGTCAGTGACTGTCCTTCCTGTATGGATATCTATATTTCTGATACAATTTCGTAGTGAATAGCCGAGTATAGAGCCTTGAGCGTTTTTTTTAAGAGGTCTATAGTGAGAAATCACATTTCAGTGTCATACATAAGTCATCACTATATACAGCGTCAAATTTACTGATGGCTCCCCTCCTGATTACGAACAACTTTCCCCAAGGAACAACAGTCGAATTCAATAAAATAAATTTCGATTACCTACCCGTAAAAAGTAAAACATTCCTACAATTTTCGGCTATGGTTCATAGTGGAATGTTGATCTTAATCAGGAGCGGAGTCACCATCCGAAATTTTTTTAATTAAAAAAAAATCCACACTAAAGGTGCTTTCAGAATGTTTTACTATGTATGGGTAAACGAAAATTTTTGATCGAATTCGACTATGGTTCCTTGGAGAAAGTTGTTCATAATCAAGAATGGACTCACCAGTTAATGGGAATTACATTGAATTCAAATTCACCCTGTATATTAATTATGGTTTCAATAAACATCCTTTTGCGTTATTAAATAGTAATATGTAAGGAGGTATTGTATTAACGCCCAGAATAATAACTATGCCTAAATAATTAACCTGCGTATAATATCAAGATAATTTAAACTGTTAAAGTTTTCGATGTAATACTTAACATGAGCCGAGAGCTTGTTATGAAAACAGCTTCAAGGATTTCATGTTTATTTTAAACGGGTCTAAAATTCGTAGAGACGCGTTACAGAGATGTTATGTTAAATTATATTTGAATATTAAAATTCATAATATTAAATTATAGCACAAGGTAAATGTTTCTCCAGGGTAATTTCTGCAGCCCCTGGCTTATGTTACTTCAACGTAACCGTAAATTCTGGCAAATGTGAAATTTGTAAAAATCACAATGCAGACTAACTGACAACAAGCCAACTGGAGGTAAATTCTTGAATGTTTCAAATTCACAAATTTTTGTTAAGAGAGCACGGTTCTGAATCCGAAGCGTAAGCGTGCATAGTTTTAACTGAGTCGAAGGAAGACTCCAATAATCAATGAATAGTTTGATATGTACCTATTGCAAGCAAGTGTAGTGAATAGTAAGCCTTGCACAAGGTATAGCGTCTTCCTCCAGCCAACAAGGTTAGTCGGAAAGGGGGTATTAATATCCATTGAATTCAATGAATTTTAATATACTTTGACGAAATCTTTAGTCAAAGATATAAAGAGCTCAAAAATGTGTACGTGTACGGCCATGTTTGTCTACTAGACTTGCCCCTTAATATAGCTCTCATATTGGAGATGGTATGGAACCATTCTGCATCAATATCTATAGCAGATAATGAGGAAAAGGAAGGAGTACAAGTCGAGGTTATGAGTGGGGGATGTCCGTGAAAATCAACTTAAAGATCGTCCCACAACTCGCGACAGTATGGAAACTTCCTAACGTTCAAGTTAAAAATATAATTCTAATATTCATTGTGAGGCGAATTGATGTAACAGCTGTTCCGGAAATGGTAATTTAATTTGACCTTGTATGTAGCGAAATTGTTACAACAAAGAAAAACTGTTTGAGAAGCGTCGCGGGAATATTCCCAAGGGTCCCGTGTGACGTCATTCAGGAGGCAAGGTCGGAGGCTGCGCGGGACTCGATCGTGACCCAGTTCTGGGTCAAGATCAAACCGGGACCGGCGGACGAAGAAGGAGAGCGCATGCGCGGTTTGCTGTGCAATGAATCCTTGAATGAATTGAAAATAGATTCTCCTCTTGCTTCAACATTTAGTTGGAATTTACAGGTACTACTTATTATCTTGCATTGGAATTTTAATTATACCATTTTAATTATAGTATTTAATTATCACAAAGTTAATTTAACAAGTGTTGGGTACTGGCAATCCGACCTGACAGCTTTAGTTTTTAAGTTTGAATATGGATTTGTGTCTGCATTCAGATGATTGGTTAAGTGTTCGAAATATTTATTTATAAAAAAACTTGCACCGGAATGCACGGTGAGATCCCAAACGACTATGACCTTCAAGGTCATAGCTTATAGTTACTGAAAATTTAATCACAGTTTCGGACGCGAGCCGTACAAAGAAGCGTATAGAATCAACATCCAGGTAGCCTTTTACCAGATTTGAAGAGCTCCAGCTCCGGATCAACTACTGGCTATTGTAGATTTACGAAATTGGTTTTTTACTGAGCCTCGGGGAGAGATGTGGTTACCCATTAGTTGGCCCAATTTTTTGGCGAGAAATATACATTTCTTAAACTATGATATGACAAACGAGCATTTAAATATTTTTGAGAAAAAGTACAAAAGTATGTAACACTGATTTTTTTTTATTTCCTCAGGTAATCGATGTTTAAATTGTAAGGTGTGATATAACCCTCTAATGTTCTATATTGCAGTTAGACACTCAACATCCTTCGTTACATCAATTCGACAATGTGTTATATAGGGTTGCCGAATGATCAGGATTTGGCAACACCTGCACAATATTCGAAACCACTGAGCAAGGTTTGGCTCGAAACTATTTAGCCCCCTGTTGTCGTTAGAAATTATAATTGAGATATAATAATTTGTAAATATAAATACGTTTCCAATTTATTAAGTTACTAAATTTGCATTAACTTTTATGTTTATTGGCATAACTTTTATCCCAATATTTTGTTTTATTAAGTATTTAATATATACTGCAGATATTTTTTATAAATCATATGATAAGAAGGTGCATGCACAATATTGGACTTTTATATGTGTCTCGACCGTGTAACACTTGTACCTGTTGTTTGTGTCATGATATGGGTTTGAACATATTTTTCTTTCTTTCAGTATAAGTAACAATTTACCATACTATTACTTTTTCTGTCACTAAAAAAGCACAAATTCATGACGATAGCAATAAATTCAAAAATATTCAAATTCTCTAACAATGCAACATAACCTACGAATTCAGATCTGGTAAACCTTTCATATCGAAAGTGGATATCCGATGAAGTGTCAACCCTAAATCAAGTTAAAGCTTTGACAACTCCTTCTCTGACTAATTTAATCAATTATGTATACAATCGAGCTAAGTGGTTTAATAGCTTTGCTTGGGCTTTATTATCAATTAATTGAAGTAATGGTTGTGGAATTTCCGTGTATTAATATTACCGATATATGACAATGCGTCGGTGGCTCAGCGGTTAAGATGCGGTCTCCCAATTTGGGAGATCCGGGTTCGATACCCATGAGGCCATGTACCAATGAGTTTTTAAATTTAATTCAATTACGTATTTGTATGAGAGATCATTCATTCATCGTCAATCGTAACGATGACACTCGCATTCGTAATCGTTTGAAATGCGTAATGATTTCGTGAGTTTGACGTCGATGATCGTAATAATCGTTTACGATGGACTCATCGTTTGACTTACGTAATAGATCCTCAGTCGGCCGCAGCAAAGATAATCTGTGCAGGTGGAAAGACGGTGGGGGTGAGCGTTACGAGGGTGGAGTCTCCCCGTAGACAATGGATCTTGCTTCCCGTGCTGCAGCTGCATGTTTGACGACCGCCTTAACGCCACAGAGATAAATTATAATATATATATTCCTATATTATATTCTAATTTACGGAATTGAAGAAAAAAACCTAAATTTACACGGTTTCTTCCCACTTCTAACCATATTTATTACTGCTGTAATTTTTACCCGACTGTCCAAGAAAGGAGGGTAATGTTTTTCGAGTGTACGTATGTCCGTTCCTTTAGCGCATCCAGTAACCTAAACGACTCGACCGAGTGTCATGGGATACATGTTATGGTAAAAAAAAAAAAAAATCCAACATAGCGTCCGCAAAATATAAAATATGCTCTCGGGTTTTCTTTGTTTTGGTTCTTAAATCCTTAAATAGTTGTTAACAGTATGTAAAATAAACTTCCCTACTAAACAACATGGAAAGATTTTGTTTTCTTACTTAAAAATATATTTAATCATAATACATAAAAATGCATCTCGTTCGGGCCTAATGTCTACTGTATTCGCTGGCTGCAGTCAAGCCGTAGGGAGGGGGATTTTACATAACTATTCAGAATATCCCGACCGATCACTTACCGATGAAATGCCGATTCAGAATTGAGAGCCGTTATGTAATACGGACCTAATAGTATCATCATCACAATGTCCGATGGAAATTGATTCAGTAATTTGAACAAATATTTTTCCAATATATTTTTACTATCTATAGACGCCAATTCGACCTATTTGGCATTAAAACATTGTTTAATTTTTGAATAATAGTTTTTTTTGGTTAGTTAGTTGGTGTAGTGGATAAGTGACCCTGTCAGCGAAACCAACGGTTGCGGGTTCGAATCCCGAGACGGGTAAATGTTTGTGTGATGAACATGAACATTTATTCCTGAGTCATGGATGTTTATATAAATATTTATGTATGTTTATCCGTTATCTAGTATCCATAGTACAAGGTTTGCTTAGTTTGGGACTAAATTATTGATTACACCAAATATGGTGTCTGAAATATTTATTTATTATTTTAAGTCTGTAAATAAAATTGAATTTTTTTATTTACCAACGATATTTATCTTAATGTCGACTTTATATGAAATTTCTCTTATCCATTACATGCTTCGTAAAACGGATCTAGGAAATTAACTTTGACTAAGTATATGGAAGGGATAGAAATAAGTAATTAAAACCAATAAACGTTAACTGCAACAAAATTAGACCAATCATCTTGAAGTAATTACTGTAGGGGCGCTGGATACCCAATAAAATTGAATAAAGCTGTTTAATAATGAGAGGACATTAATGGCGTCCATTAAATAGGTTTCGGCGGTCTATTGTTTTATTAGCCGTAAATGGCTGTAAATGGAGATTTGGTGGTGGATGACTTTATTATTTGCCTTTACTTGTTATTCGACCTTCGTTATTCGGGAATATTACTAGTGTTTTATGTGCATAATTTAATGTTTAAAGGCGTTCATCGTGTTACCTATTAAATAAAATGTTCTGTTAACTTTAAAAATGAGTTTGAAATTCAAAATGGTGGACCATATTTTGTTGATTGAATCGGTATATAGGAGTCAATTTAGATATATATATATATATATATATTCATCTCTCTCAATTGACTCCTCCCAATCTCATACAATATACGCTCCATCCACCATCTTACTTCTGAGATATATAGCGATTCAATCAACAAAACATGTTACAACAAAAAAAAACAACAAAATATATAATAAATATTTGGGTCATTTACACCAATCATCTAGTCCCAAACTAAGCAAAGCTTGTACTATGGATACTACATAACGGGTAAACATACATAAATATTTATATAAACATCCATGACTCAGTGAAGTGACCTTTCGCATATAACTGTCACTTCGCAAACTAATAATTTATTTAATAATATTGCAATAGCAGTTTATGGTGTTTAAAGTTAATAGAAATAAGTCATTACTAGCCGGATTCATCATACTATGGAGAGGAGTAGAAAGACTCTCTGTTATTAATAAACAAACGGTTTTGTTTACCAACAATAATCAGCAGTTCGGTGTGTCAGTTGCTTTGACAAGTCGCCCGTGGTGGTATCCAAGACGACCGGCAGGATTTTCGCTATGGAAACGATGGATTGTCAGCAATTTTTAGCTGAGAAATAACTGCGCGCGCATCATCATTTTGTTGTCGTGTCAAAAATGATGGAGATTGTCAATTTTTATTGTGATTTTTTCTGTTGTGTTTTTAGTTGTTGTTTATTTTAAGCTTTTTTAATATTATATATCGTAGCTTTTTTGATGTCCTCATCAAGGACTGGTTCTCAGGATGTGCTGCTGGAGTGCTCCATTTGTGCCGACAGCAAATTATATAAGGGCCATCGCGGCCTTTCTATCCATAAAAGCAGAGTTCATATTCCACGTATAGATCCGATTCCGTCAAAAACAGCCGATAAAGTTGCTTGTTGCTCTACCTCTGCAGTAGGAGCATCCTCCAGCATCACATCCTTGTCGAGAAAGCTCTCTCACCTGAAATCTTGTACTAAAGTTCCGAAGAGGATTCCAAAAGGAGCGCGTGCGACCGTTGCCCGTAGCCTGGCTGAGTGCATATCAAAGGTATATTCTGCAAATTCTCGGGATGTTTGGGAAGAATTATTTACATTTGTTTTTAGGAACCTTCATATTCCGACAGTCAAAACTGATCGAAACTTAACTTCTATTATTAAAAACAATATTCTACACCCACACCTTCCTTGTGACGATTCTCTTACTTTAAATAATTCCAGTAGTACCAAACAAAAAATCAGAATTATAGAAAATAAAATGTCAGATGGCAATATCAAAGGTGCTGCGAAACTTCTTTTCTCCAATGATACCTTAGCTATGCACTCCCCTGAGGTACTGGCAGCTCTCGGCGATAAACACCCCGTCCCTTCTACATCAACAATACTCCCCGACCCACCTAGTAATTCGCTTCAGCCATTGCAAATATCTGCTGAAGCCCTTTTGGCTGGAATCCACTCATTTCCCAATGGCTCAGCGGGTGGTTTAGACGGCATTAGTCCACAGCATCTGAAAGACTTAACCGGGCCTCGTGTGGGTGACGCTGGAGTCGCTTTGGTTAAGGAATTGACTTGCTTAATAAATTTTATGCTTGCAGGGAAAGTTTGTGCTGATGTGACCCCAATTTTATATGGTGCAAATCTGGTCGCCCTTAAGAAAAAAGACGGGGGTATTCGGCCCATCGCCGTGGGCAGTACTTTACGTCGTTTGGCTTCAAAGCTGTGCTGTCGGGAATTCAACACGCGATTGTCGGAAAATTTCAACCCGAAACAGCTAGGCTTTGGCGTCAGAGGCGGCTGTGAGGCTGCTGTACACTCAGCCAGGACCTATTTGGCCAATCAAAATTATGATGTGTTTATTAAAATTGACGTCAAAAATGCTTTCAATTCGGTTGACAGGGGTACCCTCCTAAGAGAAATTCTAAAAGAAATACCAGAAATTTATAAATGTTTGTGGCAATGTTATGGTACACCTTCAAAATTGATGTTTGGCGATAATGAAATTTCATCGTGCGTAGGCTGCCAACAAGGGGATCCGCTTGGGCCCGCTATTTTCAGTTTAGCCATCAATCCTATCATTTCCAGTTTAACTTCATCTTTTAACCTTTGGTATTTAGATGATGGTTCTCTTGCAGGCAGAGCTTCAAGTGTTCTCAGCGACCTTGAAAACATAATTCGTCGTTTTTCGGATATAGGTTTGACATTAAATTTTAATAAGTGTGAGATCTATATTTCCGATTCAATTTACTCTCAGGATAAAACAGATATAATCAACCGTTTCAATATCCTTACTCCTAATATTTCAGTTCTCACACGTGACACGCTCACTTTGCTGGGAGCACCTATTTTTGATGACGCTGTTCCCTCCGTCCTAAATTCAAAATTAAATAATTTTCACAACACTTCAAAAGTTCTTTTTGAAATAAAACCCCATATGGCAATATTTGTTCTTCGTTTATGTCTCTTTTCTTCTAAATTCTTGTACTTGATCCGCTGTAGCCCCGTTTGGAAATTTAATGATATAATGCTTGACATTGATTGTGTTTTGAAGGAATCAGTATGCAAAATTTTAAATGTACGGTTAACTTCGTCGTCATGGGCCCAGGCGGTTCTTCCTGTAAAATACGGAGGTTTGGGCATTCGAACAATTTCAGATTTGGCACTGCCGGGCTTTATCTCCTCCATCCACAGCACTTCTACCCTCATCAGCAAGATTCTCAACGTTTCTAATCTTGCTGACTTGCGGGTGTCGGGCTTGCTGGAGGCGGAGTCAGCTTGGTGTGTTGCTAATCCTCATGGGAGTATGCCTATTGAAAAGGGTTTTCAGAGTGCTTGGGATTCAGTTTCTATTAAGTCTAAGCATTCTGCCCTAATCCAGCATTGTCCAAACCCCTCGGAAATTGCTAGATTGTTGGCAGTCTCCGAGAAGGAATCCGGGCATTGGTTGCACGCGTTACCTTCTGTCAATTTAGGGACGGTATTGGACCCCAGTTCACTACGTATTGCTGTTTGCCTTAGGCTCGGGGCCAATGTTTGTTCAACGCATCGTTGCATTTGTGGCCAGCAAGTGGACAATCTTGGTCGTCATGGCCTTTCGTGCTCCAGAAGTGCCGGTCGTGTATTTAGGCACTGTACCCTCAATGACCTCATTCGTCGGTCTCTTGCTTCTGCCTCAGTTCCCTCAACCCTGGAACCCTCGGGAATGTCATCTGTGGATGGCAAGAGACCTGACGGTTGCACTCTGGTGCCTTGGCGACTCGGTCGCTCTCTGGTATGGGATGCCACATGTGTTGACACCTTGGCCCCGTCTTACGTGCAGAGCTCTGCCCGCAAGCCTGGTGCTGCTGCCGATCTCGCCCAGATAGTAAAGTGCCGCAAATACGCATTTCTATCTGCTAATTATGAGTTTGCGGCACTTGCCTTCGAGACTCTGGGCCCCTGGTCTTCAGACACCAAAAAATTCGTAAAGGTGGTGTCTGATAAGCTAATTGTGGCATCAGGTGATATAAGGGCGGGCTCTTTTTTCGCTCAAAGATTAAGCCTAGCTATTCAGCGGGGCAATGCAGCCAGTGTGTTGGGGACAATGCCCCAGGTGGGAGAGCTGGACGCGATACATTTTTTGTAATTATGTAAATATTATTTTTCTTCTTTTCTATTTCTATTTATCCAACACCTTAGTCTAGACTACAAATAAATACGTCCTTATTTTTAAAGCCTGATGTACCTAGGCCATTAAAACTCCATGACTCAGGAATAAATGTTCATATTCATCACACAAACATATACCCGTCGCGGGATTCGAACCCGCAATCATTGGTTTCACTGACAGGGTCACTATCCTCTACAGTACTCTACACCAATTGGTCGTCAAATAGGTCGTATATATATATATATATTGACTTAAACTCTTTAGTCGTCTATACGTTAATACGACACCAACAAAACAACTATTTTGTTTACACCTTTCTATGTGTGTGTATGATTCTGGCAAATGGAATATTTTTCGCTTTTTCTGAAAATTTCCAGATATTCTTTCAGATATTAAACGAAAAATAGTTCCGCTGAAATTCCTTTGAAAAGCCGCGACTGTAACATCGAAACAACCTCCAGGAAAACCAAGTGGGACATAATTCCGAGAGGGACCTCGCGATCTCAAATAAAAGATAAAATGAATATTTGACAAGCGGTTCAACGAATCTGCAATTCCACTTTTAAATTCTGTGAATCGATTAATTTAAATCGGCACGGCGGCGGCGAGTGGACGCTTAAACGATGGCACATAATATTTAATGTCAATTGTTTTTGGGGCACCGTAGTCAAATGGCAAAAATTAGAACCCTTACGATTTTGAAATGTTGACCGGCCGATCGTATGCCACATAACAACTCTACCACATGCAATCAAATGAGTTGGTCGAAGGTGGAAGCGTACCCGGAAACCCCAACACATTTGGGGGACTGGCTATCTTATCTCTGACAACCGGAATACAACAATGCTATTAACATTGCTGCTTGGCGGCTGATTTAGATAAGATGGTGGTAGCTAGCCAGTCGGACATTTAAAATGCCCTACCACCAACCAAACTGAGTACTTAAACATGTGCCCCGCTGGAGATCGAACCCGCGACCTCCGAATCGTAAACCCAATGTTGTTTATATTGAGCCAAGGAGGCGATTAAATACTTAGTACTACGGAACCGCAAATTGTCGTTTACGCATTTGGGAGGTTATATATTGAGTAAGGTCATTCATTATCAAGCGATGACCGTGACACTTCATGTCCATTGCTGAATATTTGCGTCCATCTCCATTATAATGCGATCATAATAAATGTCCCTTCGATGAACGGATTGTAGCAATCGACATTGATTGATTGTCGAAAGTAAATCGAGAATCTGCTTCGACGGTCTGTGGATTTTTCTATAAGCAAATGTTTTTGTAACGTATCGGACAAAAGGTAAAACACATATATTTAGAAAAACAGCCTTGCTGGCAAATGAGCCCTTTATGCCACTTAGGATACTAAGGCCCGTATTAATAAATCAATCTCAATACAAGTCTTGAGGCTGTATCAACCGAGATGCCTCTTAAGCAGTTGACGCTATCTCAAGCTCCGTACTAATTTATAAACCAATCTTGAGGTCTACTTAGCTGAAATCACTTCTCAAGTATTCGCCTCAGCGGCGAATGAATGACAGTCTTGAGTTTCGTTTATTAATACGCGCACCTATCAAGTGAATACTGCTTGAGTATGCACGTGCTTTTCAGGTCTCAACTCAGGTTTACTTGAGACAGTCCAAATGACATCATGAAAGCGTATAAATCACTGGAAATGAAAAAAACCACTGATCTCTATGGTCTTTCTGTTAAAATAGTTAATTCCATCATTGATTGCATTGCACCACACTTAGCTTGCATCTTTAATAAATGTGTAGACAGTGGTGTATTTCCTGACTTGATGAAACAAAGTAAAGTAATTCCATTATTCAAAGCTGGTAGTACATCAGACCCCACTAATTTTAGACCCATTTCAATTCTACCAACTTTTAGTAAAGTTTTCGAAAAACTAATTTTAAATCAATTGTTGTCTTACTTCAATACTAATAATTTAATGACTTCAAAACAATTTGGATTCACACGGGGTCGCTCAACAACCGATGCCGGTGTTGCGCTTATTGAATATATATTTGAAGCATGGGAAGATTCGCAGGATGCGATAGGTATTTTCTGTGATCTATCCAAGGCCTTTGACTGCGTTCATCATGATGGTCTGGTCAGGAAATTACGCTACTATGGCATTATAGGCCGTGCCCTCAACCTTTTGGAATCGTACTTGTGTAATCGAGTTCAAAGGGTTGATGTCAATGGTAAGAGGTCGTCAGGGTCTCCAGTTTGCATAGGTGTTCCACAGGGCTCAATTCTCGGGCCATTCTTATTTCTTGTATATATTAATGATCTACCCAATTGTATAAACGGAAACCATGAGATAACAATATTTGCTGATGACACCTCCTTGCTCTTCAAAGTTAGGAGACGACAGAAAACTCTTGACGACGTGAATAGTGCTATCTCTAAGGTGGTTGAATGGTTTACGTCAAATAACCTACTTCTTAATGAAAAAAAACCAAATGCATAAAATTTTCACTACCTAATGTCAAACAGGTAGCTAGTACTATTTTAATAAAAAACGAGGAGTTGGAGCTTGTGGACACTACTCTATTTCTAGGCATTATGTTAGATAAAGGACTACAATGGGGTCCACATATCGAAAGGTTGTCGAAACGTCTCAGTTCTGCAGTGTTCGCTATTAAAAAAATCCGCTATTTAACCGACGTGGACACCGCGAGGCTGGTATACTTCAGCTATTTCCATAGCATAATGGCTTATGGCATTCTGTTATGGGGAAATGCCGCGGACATAAATTGTATTTTTGTTCTGCAGAAGCGAGCGGTTCGTGCGATCTACAAGTTAGGCTCCCGAGTATCTCTGAGGAATAAATTTCAAGAAATCAATATATTAACTTTGGCATCGCAATATATTTACGAAAACTTAATGTACGTAAGAAAGAATCTGTATTTGTTTAGGAAAAATTGTGAAATACACAATGTTAATACAAGATATAAAAATAAACTTGCTGTCCATAGCAGTCGCTTACACAAAGTCACTAAGTCATTCAAGGGACAATGTATACGCTTTTACAATAAGGTTCCGGTAGACATTCAAAATTTGCCTTTAAATAAATTTAAAACAACCATTAAACGGAAACTATGTGCCAAAGGCTATTATAAAATTTCTGACTATCTGGATGATAAGAATGCGTGGACATGAACCGCTCGCCATTATCCAGTATATTTTATTCTTATTTTCTTTGTCGAATCATAAATTTTACAATTAGGTATCTCAAATTGTATTTGTATTGACTTATTTAAAAAGAGCAACCCTGGAGTTTCTTGCTCGTTCTTCTCTGGGGAGACTGCCTAGTGAATGAGCGATAACTGTATGTCATGACGATTTCAAATGTTATTCTTATAACTTACGAAATAAAAACATTTTTGATTTTGATTTTGATTTTGATTTTGACAGGTCACAAGACTGTTCTCAATCTTGAGAATGGTTTATTAATACAGGCCTAAGTTTCTAGGTGGATGATAAAAATTCCTGTAAGTTTTCTAGATTATTAATTTTGAAAACCTAAATTACTACTGTACCTATTCTAAGTTTTGAGAAAAGGACATTTTTTTTATATACGAGAGGGCAGCAAACGAACATTGTGGTAAATAACCATCGCAAAGCCGGGAAACATGGCGAAGGTACATTAATTAAGAACCGTAACATTCAAACCCAAACTATTAAAAATTTCAACCCTAGCGCTTTTTGCTTATTTTCCTCTTCAACCTTGAAAAATACAAACTCTTTCAATTTAAAATTACTACTCATGCACAAGCATAATACTCATATATAACGCTGCGCTGAAGCAGAATCCTTCTTTGGCATTACAGCTCTCACAACCAATCGATAGGAAACGCTATCGCCGCTTGCATGTTATTGAAAGCGTTGTCATTCACACGGTGTATGTAGGCGGTCGTTCGATAGAAAATCGCGGATAATGTGAACAGGCTCTGGGGGCCTCATTTTTACTTATTCCCAAGAGCAAAATAATAAATAAAATAATAGAAAAGTTTATTGACTTAGGTTAAGTTACAAGTAGTGAATTAGCGAATTAGCGAATTAGGAGATACATAATAAATATAAAGACTAGTCATTCTCATCGATCCATTCCCAAACCATACACACACATCCACTCACACACACAAAACACGACATTGCGAAATTCATACATACGACGATTATTTGACATTGATTGAATTATTTGACCAATTTTTATTTGTAATATTACTTATTGACAAAATTATTTATTATTTCTTAGTTTGTCTCACTATTCATTTTTTACCTCTAGATTGTATAATGATTATTATTTAATACTGACTTTCCACCTAATTATTTTTTTAAGAGAATTGTAATGAAAAATGAGAATCTGTAATTGGCATGACTTTGGCTTGTAAATTTTGTGTAATATTTTTTATAATGATGCTGTTGATTCTGTATTATCAATAAAATAAAAAAAATAAAAAATAAAATACTTAAGCACAATTAATGGGCCCTGCTCCTTAAACTAAGATTGCTCTCGTATTTCAAGAAGCAGTGTTCGATCCTGGCCTTATTATTATTATAGTAACCATCCATCCAGATTGACAACATTATAGAAATAGGTTAATTTTAATTAATAGTTCTTAGGCAATGAGGAAAAAAAGAAAATAATAATAAATAAGTTGCGTATGAGTCTAGAATAAAATTCTATGATATGAAATAAAATAACAATATGAGTTTAAAAATAAAAAAAAACCGACATCATATTTTGTATTTCGCGGGCGCCATGTTGGACGTTTTAGCATAAAATATATCCTATGACACTTCAGGTATCAAGACAAATAAGAATAAGAATAGAATAAGAATAATGTTTATTCAGAAAATGTTACATAGTTGAAACTAAATATGTTAGGCTTCATATCATAGGCTAAATATATACTTCAGCATACAATGCCCTTCCCCCGGAAGTTAAACAGGATGAGCCTAGCGCACATAAAAATCGTTAACAAATCAAATTTTGTTTAACAAATGTATTCCATATTTGTTGTGCAATAAAGTGTAGGTACTTAATTGATTGAAATCAAGTGCTACTGATCTGTGTATGGGTGAATTTAAATCTAATATATATATATATATATATATATATATGTGTGTGTGCGTGTGTGGGGGGGGGGGGGATCTAACGACACTATGCACTTCGAAATCGGTCAAGCCGTTTAGGCTACGGGAGGTAACACAGTAATCTGCACACATACACTCGAAAAACATTACCCTTCCTTGGGCAGTCGGGTAAAAACAGACACGCGCATTTATAAAATTAATTTTACATTAAAAAAGAAAAATTGCGCTGCAAATTCGCCGAATATTAAATAAGTCCATGTAAAGTGATGAGCTGGTTCAAGCTCTCGACACACTCCTGAGAATAAGAATTTAATTAATTAACGAGATAGAAAAGAAAATCTTGGTGAGTATAAAATGAATGATAAAGATGGTTCCGTAGTAGGGACGGACTTTTCAAGTTTGTCTTCAAAAAGCAAAACAGTCATGAATTCTCACGATATGTTACTTGGTCTAGTCACATCGTAATGTAATGAGAAAGGTTCCTCGCTATAGAAGAATTACTCCTATTACTATATATTATATATTACTATATATTATGTATGTATTATTATGTATATATTATGTATGTGTGTTTGTATGTATTCAATTAATGTATGTATTTATATGGGTGATTTATTTATTTTATTAAAATTAGTTTACCGTGCACGCTACCTACATGTCATGTGCATAATGCTTCCTAACCCAAAGGTTGCCTGGAAGAGATCGCTTTTAGTGATCTTCTTCTTCAATTTAAGAGCTATGCTCTTGTCGGTGGAGTAACGACCATGTCTCTCTACTTTCCGCCCTCGTTTTAACCTCTTGGTACGACACGACATTCACCTTCTCTTTCACTTGGTCAAAGTAATTACGCCTAGGTCTTCCCCTTCCTCTCTTTCCTTCAATCTTTCCCTCAATTATGTTCTTCAAAAAAATATCGTGTCGTAACAAGTGACCTATCATCTTTCCTCTTCGGTTCTCAACTGTGGCTAACAGGCATCTTTTCTCCTTTACCATCACTAACACCTCTTCATTTGTTCTCTTCTCGGTCCAGCTTATTCCCTCCATTCGTCTCCAGCACCACATCTCGAATGCCTCTAACCTTTCTCTATCCCTTTGTGTTAAAGTCCATGTCTCACAGCCGTATAAAGCTATACTCCATACATAGCATTTTATCAGCCGCTTTCTAGCTTTTTTGCTTATTTTAGCTTTAAATAGATGTTTTTTGTTATTAAAAGCCCTTTTTGCCATCGCTTTTAGTGATAAGGCCGCCAAATTGTACTATCCCTTTTTCTTATTTCTTTTTATGCTTCTTATTGTTGTACAATAAAGAATATTTTGTTTGTTTGTTACTCCAGAATTTACGGTACGTTTAATTTTTCTTCCGGGAACATGGCTTCAGGAATAAAGTTATAAGTAACAAATCGGAGAACTATTGTGTGTTTAGTTTGCCGCCTTTTTGTGCCTGATTGATCATAAGGAGCATTCGAGAGGCCTAGATCAGAGAGTCGACGTTGACTTAGGCGAATTTCATCTGCTACATCTACGACTTGTGCGAGTACGTGTATCTTCGTAGGAAGATGCGTTGCCGGTATGTCATCTAACGCGCGGTTTACATGATCCGCCATCTACTGGACAGGTCCTCTCCTCATCGGTTTCCAGAGTGACTGGTTGGAAGCAGTCTGTATTCAGCGTCTTTCAACGACCTTTATATATAGGTATGGATCTACCTTGTGGGTATAAAATTCGATACTTACTCTTACATGCAATTTTTTTACCTAATCGGTCGTGTCACTTGACATGGTAATCCAGCCAGGATATAAGTTTAACTTGCTATAGTCTTAAAGCCCGTGATTTTTTTCATTTAGTCCCATCTCGTAGCCAGAACTATGCTTTCCCATCTTGTAGCCAGCGACTACAGCCCTAATCGCTACGCTGGGCAGGTTGAGCTTAGCATCAATTAACCTATCAATCACAGTTGTATGCTCAGCTCACGATCGCTCCTATTCTTTTCTGTTGGGAAACACAAGGCCAAGTTCCCTATTTCGTCTTTCTCTAGTTCGACAAATATTGTTCACTACATATAACTGAACGAACGAACTTAAACATTTACTTTGTCTATGAGAACAGCGGAATACTGCCGGCTATGGAAGTATGCCGTAAGATAATTTATTAGTGGTTACACTGTATTACTTTTTTCCCAAACGGTTGCAACGACAGATAATAGGAGGATTTGTTTCGAAACGCATGAAGGTAGCGCACTTTGGTTACCGTAGTATCCACGGGCTGCAGACTGTATTTTTTTTTGGTTACAGGTTTAACTACGCACGGTTAAGTGGGTATATAACTAAACCTCTAACATAACTTTCCATAATAATGACAATAAAGTAAACAAGTAACCAGCGATATATTACAGATTTAATCCAGGTGAGAACCCTAAAAAAGCGATTACAGAACCCGAAATTGAGCTTACAGAACCCGAGATGAGTCTTGAGTTTTGCAAACATTTATTTTTCGAAGTAAATGCTTAATGATTAATGATATCTCATCGTTGGGATCTCGATTTTGATGAATGAGGTATATTATCTATTACTTAAATTTAATTTAATTAATTAGACCTAAGGACAAATCGTCTTTGAGTATCGATGAATTTGGGAGTAAGAACCTATACTGTATTTTTTAAAGGCATTCATTTGGCGTCATCTGTTCAACCTTTTTACTGCAGAACAAAAACGATGAGTTTGACGGCTTTGTCTGTCCAGTCTTTGTCGTGTAGGATTACACTTTTTTTTAGGTTACATTAAGGTTGGATACCTTTGTCTGGATGTATCTCAATGTGAGTGTGATTTTATATTTATTAAGACTAGCGTTCCGGGCGGTTTCTCGGGCAGCGAGCTGCCAACGAAAAAAAAAAATATTATTAAATTATGAAAATCTAGCACATATAAAATTTTTGTCATTTTTGATATTTTTGACTTTTGATATTTTGAACATGTTTGACATTGTGAGATTTTGACATTTGACATGTTGGTAGCTATGTTTGATGAAAACCGGTTCATCCATTTCGGAATAAATGATATTATTACGTTTAGTTCCTCGGGGTTTTCTAAATTTGTGATACACAGGAATACAGGTTCTTAAGTATACCTACATTATTACTTAGGAATATGATCTCTGTGATCAACCGAATTGGCATACAATTTTAAATAATATAATTTAAATAACAATGTCAGCATGTCCATAATATGTCAAAAAAATATATACAAACGGCCGAATTGAGCACCTTCTCCTTTTTAAAGTCGGTTAAAAATAAAATCAAGAACACATTGATTCACTTTGATACCTGCCTCAATTATTACTATGATATCATCAAAATACAACACCAAACTGTATTTAAAGCTAAATATCAACGAAGCGGCTTAACCGATTTTCATCAAATAAGGCTCTGAACCTAGTTCAGAACCTAGAAAACGAGGGGTTTAATTTTTAATAAAAAAAAAACCGCACACAAATTTGTTATTTATTGATTAATTAATATACAGTAAATCAAATATTAGGCGTCTAGGAGTATTGTAGTCGATATTTATTTATAAAACGTACAATATTAAATTGTTCAAAATACATCTAAGATTATCATCATGATCAGCCCGTTAACATCACACTGCAGGGATATAGGCCTTCCCTCGTATATGAGGGAGTATGGGCCATAGTCCACGCTGGCCCAATCCGGGTTGGCGATTTCACATGCCTTAGAAATTTTATTTCTCAGGCATGCAGGTTTCCTCACGATGTTTTCCTTTACCGTTAAAGAGCAATCGGATAAATGAACATAAGGAATTAAATTAAATTTAAAAAGTCATTGGTATACGGCCTGCCTGGGAATCAAACTCGGACCTCCCAAATTGGGAGACCGCGTCTTAACCGCTGCGCCACCATCGCTCGCACTACGTACTAAGATTATATGTTAAAATCGTTCGCTTAGTTAACCAATATTGCATTTACCAGAACGAGCGTGAAGAAAGATTCGTCATTTGTTTTCCAGCTTACTTGATACTGTCAACTTTGAATTATTGGTTCGGAGATGCTGATATGAGCAGGACAAACATTTTCACGGCCTTCAGGCTTCGATCAGGACATATTCCTTTAAATAGTTTCGGATGCTTAATGGGTAAAATACCATCACCGCATTGCACAGAATGTGGGGTCACAGAAAACGTATATCATATTTTAATGGAATGTGTCCGGAACGATGCAGAAAGAAGGCAACTTCAAATAGCATATAATTTGTTTGAGGTAGGAGGTTGTAACAGTGTCTTGGCGTCCCCAAACTCGGTGATGGCCAGGATGCTGTACAAAATTGTGAATCTAGGTATTAAGCGGCGGTGATGGGGTTTCAAGCAGATACTATGAGGGTGGCATATTCTGTACAGAACAAACCCTCTTGAAAAAAATATAGATTAAAAAAAAACTTTGAATTAATCAACAGTGAAAAATTTTTTTCTTTTTTTTTTCTTTTTTTTTTATTAAAAACTGGTTTCGCGTTTGGCTGCAATCGCACCTGATGGAAAGTGACGATGTAGCCGAAGTTTCCCAGTTCTCAATTAGTTTAACCGTACATTTGAATGATATGGAGGAAAATGTAGAACCAAATTGGTCTAAATAGAGCCTATTCACACGACAACTTTTCCATGAGTTGATACGTGAGCAGAAAGCGCTAAATGTAACAGACGAACTGCAAATGTAATGAGATTGCAACCAGAGGCCGGAGTGTGAGTTTTGTTTTGAGTTTAACTTTATTACTAGGCTTCCGTGACGATTTGTATGGATAAATTACAGCGCCTCCAGCGGATAGGGAATAATAATTTTTTTCAATAAGTACATAGTACGTAAATGTGAACGCGGTAATTGAAATTAATGCACAGCTCGCACAACGCACATTGTATTAACCTTTCTTTGGTGACGACCTGTTTGGTGTAGTGGTTAGAATCTCTGACAACTATACCAACAGGTCGCGAGTTCGAATCCCGCTAGGGGCATATGTTTGTGTGATGAATACGGACATGTGTACACGAGTTATGGAAGTTTTCATTTATAATAAGTATTTATTTACAAAATAAAAATGAATTTATGTAGTATATCAACCATCTGGTATCCACATCACAAGCCTATAGTTGCTTACTGTGGAATTAGATGGCGCTGTGTGTATGTCTAAGGATATAATATTAATTAATTAATTTATTTCCTACTTCAATGCTCAGCTTGCCTGGACGAGATCTCTTAAAGTGATAAGTCCACCTTTGTACATGACCGTTCGATATGTTATTTATATGTTATAAATGTTTTTGGTGTAAATTCCCTTAGTCGCCTTTTACAACACCCACGGGATGAGAGGTTTGTTCTATTCTTTTATCACCGAAACTAACCTACATCATCAACCCGTAAACATATCACTGGAAGGATATAGACCTTTCCTCATATTGAAGGAGTATGGACCATAGTCCGCTACGCTGGCCTAGTGCGGGCTGGGGACTTCACATAACCTTCGATTTTTTTTTTAATTTCTCAGACATTTAGGTTTCCTCACGATGTTAACCTTCACCGTTTAAGAGCAGTCGGATAAATGCACATAGACAACCCTAATAAAATAAATTTAAAGCAATCATAAAACAGATTTTTTTTTTTTTTATGCATAACGGGTTGGTACTTGACCTCATTATTTACAATTATTTACAAAAGGCTATTATAAAATCACTGACTATTTGAATGATAAGCAAGTATGGACATAACTGTCTTATTATTCATATAATTTTCAAATCGCAACCTATAATCTGTTTAAAAGAGCAACCCTAGAGTTTCGTTCTTCTCTGGGGCGTCAGCTTTGTGAATGCGCAGCAAATTTAAAATTTAAATGTAATATTAATATTAATAGTGACGTTTTCAAGTGATAATATTATACTATGAAATAAAATATTTTGATTTGATTTGATACATACATAATACTATGTAATAATAGCGATTGGACCGTTACATTCAGTTAGCTGTAGATTTTCTTTACAATATGGCTTCCTTTACAAAACGAGTTTAATAATGGGTAACGAAAAGAAAAATGGCGTAACATTGAAGATGAAATGTAAAGACCCGACGAAATTCGATACAATCGAAGCCCTTACTAACTAAACCTGAAATGAGACAGCGATTTTTTCGGTATACCTAATCCTAAAAGGCAGATTGTATTTACCGGCTTTTCATGGTTCAACTGGCTTTGTACATTTTTAAATTATCTGCCCGGGACAGATAGTAACAGAAATAATTAAATTCAATTTCATTTTATTTGTACATAGTTTACGGTGGCTCAGTGGAGGAGACACAGTCTCCCATTTGGGTGGTCCAGGGCCGAACCCGCCTGGCCTGCCTAGGCCATGTACCAATAATAAATATAATAAATATCCTTAGACATACACACAGCGCCATCTAGTTCCACAGTAAGCAACTGATAGGCTTGTGTTGTGGATGCCAGATGGTTGATATACTACATAAATACATTTTTTTTTGTAAATAAATACTTAACATCCATAACTCGGGTACACATGTCCATATTCATCACACAAAACTTTACCCCTAGCGGGATTTAAACTCGCAACCCTTGGGTTCGCTGACAGGGTCACTATCCACTACACCAACCCAATTATACAAATAAAAATCATGTTTTCCACACCCGGAGTGATCAGATCAGATCCCAACCCAAAAAAGTCTACCTGATACATTCTTTCTAACAAAAACCACATCAGGCGTAGACTTCACAGAACATACACATAAACAATACTGTATAATTCTTGAACATCTCCTTTTTTGAAGTCGGTAAAAACATCCTAATTTAGAGCAAGAGTGGGCTACATTTAATTCATCCTCACACAATACAGGAAATGTTGCACCCAGGTCGGGACGGGTCAAGATCGCGTTGCTCCGGACGTCCCACTTTCGGGTCATGATCAACCGGGTTTACCCGGGTAATGCGCGCGCAATACACCCGGTTCTATTTCTGAATGACATTGAAATTATGTTGTAACGGGATGTGTGAATGCTGATACCGGATAGATAACGACGGAGTTCAGCTGACAACCAGTTGATTTTGCTATTTTTAAAGTGCGGTTGTTTAATACGATTTTTTAGAACTTTATTATGTTTAAAATTTAAAGAACCGAGGAAGCAGTTGGGTGCATTAAGGGAGATATTTCGGTAACGCTCGATTTTTTTTATATTTGCTTAAAAGTCGGCAGCTTTATTCGGGAATCTGTAACAAATTCTCTTTTGCGTTTTGTTCTGTTTTTGTAAGTATACTCTCTGTCCACTTTTAGTTACCTACTACTCAATTGTCTCCTTACTGAACTATGCTGGAAGAGATCTCTTATAGAGATAAGCTCGCCTTTTGTATATTTTTAATAATGTCCTGGTTTATTGTTTTCTTTAATGCGTATGCTTATATGCAATAAAGTGTTAAATTAAAACAATTTCAGAAAGAAATTAAGTCTGTTACCATGATGTCACTTACATAATTAGGGATTAATTAACATTCGTATGTTAGATATTTTGCGTGTTGAAATTCACTTAATTAGCTTATACAGGGTGAAATTGAACTCATATAATCGCCTAAAACACACATTCATGATCAATTGCTAACAGTACTAACATTGACAAGCCCTGCATGGAATTTTCTTTGGTTAAAAGAAATATTTATTTGTGTTGCTATACAGTCAATAAGTTAAGCTAATATTAAAAATCCAGTCAGCTGATATCATAAAGACCCGAGAGATCATTGACCTTTCGTATCTACTTAATCCTTTAATGGTCATCGAATATTAATATCAAAATATACAAATAATACCGAAACTAGAAAAACTTGAGAAAACTAAACAAGACAAAGACTCCGAGATACGTTTTGTGTCCGAAATCTATACAGTACGTTCTCATATTTAAATTAGGATTTATATTTTTTTAATGAAGAATTGGATGAGTGACCTCTAGTGTCTTTTTAATACGAGTGTTTCCGTGCTATGGAGGACATGTTAACCTAAAATTAGTGGCCTACAGGGCGGCTTAAAACGCTGACAGTCACGTGGCCACTGACAGACAAACAGGTCTGACAGAAATCCACCAATCCGCACTGGACCCGCGTGGTGGATTATGACCCATACCCCCGGTTAGAGGAGACTTTGCCCCAACAGTGGGGAAATGTAGGCTGTTGATGATGAATCAAGAAAAACCCATGCATGGCTTATATATATCAGCAGTAGAGTATTTGATTTAGGGAATGACACGAATTCCATTTCACCCTGTATGATATTACCACCAAAATTAACTTAATTTGACTTGAGTCGAGTTCGACAGTTGCTAAGCACTTTGGTATGTAACTTTTAATGAATTTAATATAATTTGACTGCAGGGCCATCCATCACAAAATCGGGTTTGGAGGTCAGAGGAAATTTAGAACATTCTTAACTCATTATTGGATTAATAATTGAATTTGTGGTAGAAGAAACATCTTGGTGAGGAAAATTCAAGGTATAATTATCATTTCTTGTTATATGAAATATAAGTTTGTATATAAGGTATAAGTCTTCACTTAACACCATGTGTGATTGAGGTCAAGCACAAAATTAGCTACTTCAATTTCTTGGTTGTTTATTCAGCTCACACGGACATAGTTTACAATTCCTATTATAATAAAGTAGTGATGTGTTGAAATTTCAATTTTTAATTTTTCTTTTTATAATTGTTTCGACTTATTTATTTTTGTATGAATACACAAAACAGTCCCTCCAATAGAGTACTAGGTGGTTTCGGCACACATATAAAATAGAACCAACCAGTCTGTTCAACCAAGGGACCAAAATAATGGGCTTTTATCCCAGTGAGTTTCATCTTAAATAAATCTACCTTCAATCTATCTTTGATATAGCAAACCTTAGTGCCGTATTGTTTTGACACGTTAACGTAAAAGAACCAACTCATCTCTTCCCGTGGTTATCATGAAAAGCGACTAAGGGACTTTCCATAAAAAAAAACATTTATAGATTTGCACGTTTCAATGGGCATGGGTTCATCCCCTGTCATCTTTCTGTATATTTCGTAAGGTGAACCGTGGGTGTTGTTTCAATCATTAAACTTTGAACGAACATCCAAACCAGTTATGTATGTAATCTCACCAATAATATAACTTATAACCTATTTCATATAGCATAATATTTGTTGTTTCTGTACTTGTGTTTTATTGTTTTAGTTGTATTTTTCTTATGTAAAATTTGTTGCAAATAAATAAATAAATATCCTAAGACATACACACAGCGCCATCTAGTTCCACAGTAAGCAACTATAGGCTTGTGTTGTGAATACTAGATTGTTGATATACTACATAAATACATTTATTTTTTTGTAAATAAATACTTATTATAAATGAAAAACATCCATAACTCGGGTAAACATGTCCGTTTTCATGACACAAACATATACCCCTAGCGGGATTCGAACCCGCAACCTTTTGGTATAGCGGTCAGAGTTGCTAACCACTACACCAAACATGGACGCAAATAAATGCTTATCTATATATTTCATTCATGCAGGATCCTATCAACTTTAACTTCAAGCACGTCATTTTTTACATGTTAGGTACATGTCGTTGAAGACATTTGGCTTTGCTATTAATTTTTCGATTTTGCTAGACACATTTGACATCAATTCTGGATGAGACTGTCTTGTCTTAACATCACGTGCAATTTGTGTCAAGAGAGAAGCCATCTACTTACAAACCATTTTGTTCTTTCTCCGTGACCGAACTCGCTACCCTATTAAAATTCTAGTCACAGATCTAGGACGAAACTTTGTCATTTCTTATTCAGTGGTCTAGTGATGTGATTTTCTTTACGATGTGTCCGAAATGGAGATCGTGTCGCAAAGTAAAGCGATAGCGGAATGGCAGTTAAACTCATACAGTCAGCAACCACTATATAAGTAGATAGATATTTCTATCTTCTAATTATGAGTTTGCGGCACTTGCCTTCGAGACTCTGGGCCCCTGGTCTTCAGACACCAAAAAATTCGTAAAGGCGGTGTCTGATAAGCTAATTGTAGCATCAGCTGATATAAGGGCGGGCTCTTTTTTCGCTCAAAGATTAAGCCTAGCAATTCAGCGGGGCAATGCAGCCAGTGTGTTGGGGACAATGCCCTAGGTGGGAGAGCTAGAGCTATACATTTTTTGTAATTAAGTAAATATTATGTTATTTTTATATTTTCTTTTTTTCTAAGTTCGATGTAAATAACGTTCTGAATATAGCTAAGTTAGCTAAAATAATTCTAGTTATATAAAATCTATTGTATTCGATAGATAGATAGGTTGAATTTGAATTCGTGTAATTCCCGTTAACTGGTGACGCCATTCTTGATTACGAACAATTTTCCCCAAGGAACCATAGTTGAATTCTACCAAAAAATTTTCGAATACCCAAAGTAAACCATTCTGAAACTGATTCTGAATCCATTCCCGGCGCGTTATTCTGTAACTTCGTGGATATCGTCAATGAGAATACGTCATCTCGCCTAGCGAGCGATGCGTCAACCAATCACACGTCAGACCGTAATCGATGACGATATCCATGAAGTTACACAATAGCCCCGCGGATCGGCTGAATTCGGCAATCGTTCCTAGTAAAAAGGTGTTCGTAAACAGGAGTCGTAAAAGAGTAAGAGGATTAATTATACGAATTAAATTTCATCCTGTATGAGTACTTTCCGCCCTCGTTTTAACCTATTGGTACGACACGACATTCACCTTTTCTTTCACTTGGGCAAAGTAATTACGCCTAGGTCTTCCCCTTCCTCTCTTTCCTTCAATCTTTCCCTGAATTATGTTCTTAAAAAAAATATCATGTCGTATCAAGTGACCTATCATCTTTCCTCTTCGGTTCTCAACTGTGGCTAACAGGCATCTCTTTCAGGGCGGAAAGTAGAGAGACGTGGTCATTACTCCACCGACAAGAGCATAGCTCTTAAATTGAAGAGAGATGAGTACACAAGTCACAAGTACAAAATTTTGTAAAGTTGATAGAGAAGTGCTGTTCAAAAACGGTGTTGAGAATCTTTCAAATGAAACATATACAAACTTATATTCACAGATACGTACCCAGTCATATTTTATTTTTAGTTTAACCTTATTTTTCCTTACACATTCGGATTTCTGCTTATATTGGGTCTTTATCTATGAAATTGGAGTTTTTTTTCTTCGTTAATCATATGTACCACTTCTTGCGATTTTCAAAGCTATATCCAAATTTGTTTTTTATTTGGAAAATGGAAAATTATTTCAAGGTTTCACATGAAATATTTTTTAATTTCTGGGCTAAATCACATAATTAAAAATAAATTTGAACAGAGCTCTTTTCATGTGCTTCCCATAATCATTTCTTAGATTCGCTGAAACTTTTATAAAGCGGTTACTTTTAAAAATTAACACTGCCTATACTTAACTTAATGTTATCCGATAATACACACAAAGTTTAGGTAAATTTGGATTTGCCGTTCCCAAAAAAAATCAAAAATGTTTGTATGGAGAAAACAGTCTCAATGAAATTCTTCATTCAAAACGCCAATTTCATAGGTAAGGACCTAATATAATACCTTCATAATACATTCTAAAATTCCTCTTGTATTTTGTATCCATCACACAAACATCTACCCCTCGCGGGATTCGAACCCGCAACAAGTAGTTTGTTTCGCTGACAGGGTCACAATCCACTACGCCAATCGGTCTTGAATTTTAATTGACATGTTATTTTTACAACTTACGAACAAAGCACATATTTGAAAATATTATTTGACTTTTTTTTTATGCACAACGGATGAGCACTTGACCTCAATCCCACCTGATGTTAAGCGAAGATGAGGCCGAAGGTGGAGCGTACTGACCCGGGGATACCCCATCATATTTGGGAACCTGGCTATCTTATTTCTGACAACCGGAACACAACAATGCTAATAACATTGCTGTTTGGAGCCAGATTTAGATAAGATGGTGGTAGCTAGCCAGGCGGACATGTAAAATGCCCTACCACCAACCAAACCGAGTACTAAATATGTGCACCGCTGGGGATCGAACCCGCGACCCCTGAATCGTAAACCCTATGTTCTTTACATTGAGCTACGGAGGCAGTTGTAATCTGGTTTGTATTTCTGTACAATATAGAACAAAGGATTATAAACAAAGATAAAGAATACACAGGAGATGTACTGTCAACAGTAAGACCGCCGAATTAGGTTTCTATAAGCTATTATATTTAATTAGGCATGTATATACTTACACAATTTCCTTGATTAAACAATAAAACGAATCGAGTTTTATTTAGTATTAATTTTCTAACTTGCAGAATAATATTTATAACAAGGAATAAGGAAAATGTTTTGCATTAGTAAATTATGTGAATATGTAAGATTTGATGATAGCTCTGCTGAAAACGGTGGCCTTTGTTTGTACAATATTAATAATAAATGATTCGCACACGAACCTTCTGGTGTTGTCGTCACGTCGCATTTACAAGTAAGGCTGGAAATACTTGGCAGATTTTTGCATCAGATTGTCGGATCCGATAGCTGACCCACCTCCACAGCCACCCACTGCAACTCCTGTAGCCAGGATCAACATCGGTACAGCTGAACGTCGCCAACTGAAAGTAAGCGTGTACCGAGAAAAGATTTTACGATACCTTGGGCCCCAAATTAATTTAAGAAAAAAGAAAAAGGGGTTTAAACAAAAAAAAATCTGTCTGATCCGACTATCGGAAGGCGTTGGAGCCATTAATTCGTTTGAACATTCAGTACACGTCCAATCCGATAGTCTGATCGGACGTCCGAGTACTAGTGTACGATTTTATTACCGTTTTTTTCCTTTCTCGCGTCAACACGAGCAAATATGTAATAAGTAACAGTAATATGTAATAACTCAAAAACGACTGAGTTTAGAAAGAGTCTGGAGTAACAATCGGACGTGTATTGAGTAAATACGATCGGATAGTCTGATCAGACAATCGGAAACAAAATCTGACGTGTATTCCCGCCCTAACAGTCCGACAATGAATTGAAAAAAGAAAAATTTGGTTGGTGGTAGGGCATTTTCAAAATCCGCCTGGCAAGTTACCACCATCTAATCTAAATCTGGCGCTAAGCAGCAATGTTAATATCATTGTTGTGTTCCGGTTGTCAGAGATAGGTTCCTCAAATATGTTAGGGTTTCCGTGTCAGTACGCATCCACCTTCGACCTCATCTTCACTGAACATCAGGTGTGATTGAGGTCAAGTAAAAACCCGTTGTGCATAAAAAAAATCGTTCGCTGACACACACGCAAGTGTGCTTTCGGTTTGTCTTAAAGCGGTTATTCCGGTATTTTCAATTTCCCTATCCATAAATGCGAGGCTTTGAAAACCAAAAAGCATCTG
This sequence comes from Oegoconia quadripuncta, assembly GCA_949316235.1. Lineage (NCBI taxonomy): Eukaryota > Metazoa > Arthropoda > Insecta > Lepidoptera > Autostichidae > Oegoconia > Oegoconia quadripuncta. Next base: position 13,133,035 of record OX438758.1, read on the forward strand.
TTTGCTTTTCCACAAGCCCATGAATGACGGGTAGGGATCAGACACTCCATAACCCGTTTAAAATAACTAAAGTCCAATTGTTTAACCAAACGAAAGGGTTTTTTGATTAACCGAACCGGCAATAACCGGTTTTATAGGTAATTGGTTAGGTAGTTATCTGTGGTCCAATACACCTTTCCGCATGATCTGTCGCCTAATTTAATATTTCTTGAGATAAATCTGGCGGCTCTTACAGCAGTTCTCGTTGAGACGTTGATAAATGGTGGCAGGGACCAGGAGGGTTCGGATTTCGGACCACAACAATGATTTGGCGGGAGATTTATTGGAGCAAGACCCGGCGAATCTGGCTGGCACTAGATGATCGATGTTCATTTAACATAATTCCTGGAAGCTAAGTGTGTGTCGGACACGCAAAAATTTAAGATTCTTTAGCATGTGCAATCGCATAATTCATTTTTCGATTTAAGAGGGTTTATTCCGTCTAGTGGCGGGATAAATAAAGGTTATTTGCGAAAACGGTTATTATCTTTTTTAGAATAGAATAGAATTTCAAATTATTTATAAAAACGGCCACTTTTTTTGTAATCGTGAATTCTGAAAAATAACCCCCATCAAAGCTATTTAAGTATTATTTATAATTCGTTCTGAGGCTTTTTGAGTGCAGGTCAGAGCGATTTACTTTAATTATTCTGTATTTATAAAGAAATCTTAATATAGTGAATGCGGGCGTCACTGGACAGAATAAACTCTCTTAAAAACTTTGAATAACTACTAAGTAAAAATAAACATATTAATAAAAATAACAATAGAATGTGAAACACTAACTTTTATTTCGGTCGGGTAATGTCAAAATAGATTCTATTTCAACTACATATTAACGTATCATTTTAAAAAGAATTTACGATGATTCCTTGAAGATATTTGATGACCCCGTTGGAAATTTAGAGAGGGGGAAAATATTACCTACTGGTTTCGGATATATGTATACATACAAAATATATAATATATAAATATATAAGGTCTAACAAAATTTGCAGACGTTGAAGAGTGTGTATTACGAAAAAATAAAAAATTAAAGTTAACAGATTTTATTCATAAAATAAAATTTTGAAATGTCAATTTTGTGAGTTGGACCTTAATGGCCGCGCGCTCTAAGTACTTTGCCTCAACACACAAACACGTGCCGCGGTATCTTTGAAGACGCCTCTGGCGACCACTCGCCGCTATCCGCCGGCGCTTATGTAACGGCGAAATATTTTGTAACATGTAGAAAAGCCTTTCGACTTATTATCTCCTTTCTGACTAACATGTGTAAGTAGCTTACATACAATAGAAAAACCGTTCAGAAATGTGTACAAAATCAAACCCACCTAACATATTTTCAGGTATATCAAACCTGATTTCATAAGTTATATGCGATACAGAGGTTTTAGACCGCTGGCTCGTAATGGCCGTTAGAAATATAGTTATTACAATTATTAAGTAGTCTTTATTGCTTGACCTTTACTACCCTTCTCACTTTCAGACCCCTGACTCAGCTGAAATGCACTAATTGAGACCTTAATGTAAAAAGTTGCAAACTAATATTCATCTTCACTGAACCTTTTACAACTGAAACTCATTTCCTGAGGTTTACAGCAAAAAGTATTTACCGCGTTTGCATTTTTTCATAAAAAAATAATATGCGATCTGGATATCTCTCGATTAATATTTTGTGATCAAGACTAATTGACAACATTGCATGATCATAAATCAATACACCGCCTCCGTGGCTCAATGTAAACAACATTCCTCTCTTCCTCTTCCCCTCCAGTTTCCTTCAATGATGTTCTTGATTAAGTTATCGTGTCGTATCAGAAGTCCCAACATCTTTTCACTTCTGTTTTCAATGATTTTCAAAAACACACTCTTCTCATTAACCATATGCAGGACCTCTTCATTGCTCTTTCTTTCCATTCAGCTTATTCTCTTCTTCTTCGTCAACACCACATTTCAAATGCTTCTAATCTATCGCCTTCTGATACGGAACCCTAAAATCCGAACATGCGATAGTATCCCTGTAAATTTGTATTAAGCCCGGTAAAGCCCGTTCGTTCCGGTCTTCGGCGTCGTTGGTCATGTCCGCTTGAATGGACAGTTACATGGAGCGGTTTTACTCGCTTTTATTTAATGGGTAAAAGTTGTGGATTTACCTGCGCTTTATCTAAAAAATAACGGAAGCCATTGTTTTCCTATTGGAAATGGGGAGGACTGTGTTTAGCGGTGGACGTCTTGTGGTTGGTCTAAGGACGATGATGAATAAGTAATAGGTACAGAAAATTAAGATAACACTTTCAGCGCGTTTACCACATCAATCAATCAAGTATACTTTATTATACAACAAATAAGGACTACATTTTCGGTGGTGTAGTGGATTTGGTACACCGATTGGTGTAGTGGATCACTGACCCTGTCTGCGAAACCAATAGTTGCGGGTTTGACTCCTACGAGGGGTAAATATTTGTGTGATGAATACGAAGCTTAACCGATTTTAAAGTACAAGGTGTGGTTCGGTACGTAGTGATTCCCAGAGCGTAATGCATTTTATGCAAAAAAAATGCAACATGGCAACGTCAAAATACAAAATATGTATCGTGTTTTTTGGTTTTTAATTACCAAAATTACATAATGAAAGTATCTCAGTATCAGTACATACAAACTGTTTGATTCAATGCATATACATAATTATATATCAGTTCATATAGTAGAGTTTACATGGATCTGTGTGAGAACACTTCAGAAGACAAATGTATGTGATAAATCAACAATTTAAGCCACCACTTATGTACTAAAACCATCCCTTAATCGTAATCCGCTTTATCTAAAGAGTAATAACTCGTAAATCATATGAAATTGAGATTCCATAGTTCATGGCTCATCCATTTTGTTGGGTTCTCCGCTGGAGTTGTCGAATTGACACATTTTACGCTGCTACAAAATTTTATTGTGATTGCAGATTGTTATTGAGGCCTTGATTTTAAAGCTCTTAAGCTTTATAGGTCAGGGATGTGCTTACTGGTCATTAAACAACGAGTTTGCATTAAAAAGTGAAACACATTTGCAAAGGAATTAATTCTGCAGAATGTATAGCATTACGTTTACATTCTACGACATTTGCTACACGACCAAATCGTGGGTCACACATTTGCTACTCTGTTTGATTTGTGGTATTTGACGAGCCTTAACCCCCTTGAAAGTTGGGCTGGAATCAATTCAGTCTATTTCCTTCCTTCGGACAACAGATTCACCAGCTCTACACAAGTGCAAAATATACCCAAAGGATTGTGATAGAACGTCTTAAAATATTGCAAACGGCATTTTGTCTACATACTCGTCTCTTCTACTCTGGGGTCCAAGGTAGCAATAGAGTCACGTATGGCACCATCTACCTTCAGTGCTGGACCTTCTGTCCACATACTCTCTTCTCCTACTCTGTGGTCCAAGGTAGCAATAGAGTCACGTGTGCTACGTTCAGTGGTGGATCATCTGTCTACATACTCGTCTCTTCATCTGTAAGTTCAAGTCCCTATCTTTACATTTTCCACTAGGACATTTGTTTGAGAGGAATGATCACTAGTTGAATTTTCATGTATTTCCGTGTTTTGGAGGGCACGTTAAACTATAATTAAAGGCAGTCCTGAATTGCGGCTTCAAAACACTGACTGTTTGTCAGTGGTCACCGTCGCTGATCTCTCCTCGCCAGAGATATCTTAGTGAGAGGGGGCTATACGGTAACAGAAGGGACATAAGGCTGTTCCAGTCATGGTTTATGCCCAGAAATAGCCTGGAATGAGCTGGTGTGAACACGATCATGCCCTCATCAGTCTGAGTGATGGATGAACTTCCATCACAAAAACATTATACATTTCGCGTCATCAAACAAAGTGTAGTGACTGTTACTTAATTAATTGCTCGCTGTGGGCGCGGCAATTAAACATATTAAAGTGGTTTATGACTGGCGGAAGCTGAACAATCGTAATAAATCAACGTGATACCACGCTTATAGAGGCTTGATGTTAGTTTTAATTTTCGTTAGAGATTCTCTAACTCCTCTCTATGGTGACGTAAAAGGCGATTGATCGTGAGCATGACACTGTAGACCAGGGCTATGCAGCTCATATTTATGTATAGGCTACTGGCTGCGTCGTTTTCAGTAGAGAAGAATAGGACCTATGTCGTAAAGATTACTAAAGACTTAGACATACACACAGCGCCATCTAGTTCCACACTAAGCAACTATAGGCTTGTGTTGTGGATACCAGATGGTTGATATACTACATAAATATTTTTTTTTTTGTAAATAACTACTTATTATAAACGAAAACATCCATAACCACAATGTCCGTATTCATCACACAAACATATTCCCCTAGCGGGATTCGAACCCGCAACCTTTTGGTATGTTTCTGGACAAATCTATAATGTTTTATTTTCATTTGTAAAATTTACACTTGAATATTCAGTTTTTGAATATACCGGACGTTCAGAAATTATAGTCTTCCTTTGAGAGGAAGCCCAAGAAACTACTATAGTGGACTTTTATGAGCTGGCCATGGAATGCGAGCAGTACTATAAACATAATAAACAACATAACTTAGAAAAAAGGAGCTAACTACCTACGGAAAAAAAGGGATAAAGACAAACACGGCAGCAGACAAGAACACGCTCTCCATCTTTCAAAATTAAGAAAGGTAGAAAACGTGCTCGAGGTCCGTACCGTAAGGATGGGACCCAAAAGACTGGCAGCATTACCTCGTTGGATAGCTATACTAATACGCTGTCCGAGATAGCTGCCAGCCTTTTTGTCCCCAGAGGTCTCAATCAAGCGCGAAGACAGATCTTGGAAGAATCTTCGCCCTTCCGGACCCCACGGGCCTAAGGTTTCCACACCAAAGGGCACAAATATGAAACCTGTACTCAGAGTTGCATATTTGCTTGGTGCTCTCAGCTGTAGCCGCAGCCGCTCCAGCGCAACCGGAAGTTACTTGCAAGTGGGACGGGGCTACGGTATCCACACAGGTGGCGTCCCAAACCAAAGTTTTGCCCTTCGCCCAAGGCACCAGGGTCATGCCATCGGGTCTCTTCCCATCGTCGAGAGCAATTCCAGACGGCTCGAGAACGGCCGGAACGTTGACTGTGGTAAGAGCCCAACGTATGATTTCATTCAAATTGGAATGGCGAGAGAAACGACCGGCACTGCGCTGGCAAGAGAGGCCGTGATGACCGCGCTCGTTGATGCGACTCCACACCTACACAAATGAGGTTGGTTAGTCCTTAGGCCCAGTCTAAGACAGACGGCCAATGAAAGGGTGGTCCGATCTAAAAGGGTACCGATATTGACCGTAGGCAAAGCCTGCAACCAGTACCCTGATTCTGGCTTACGAGAAGCTAGAAGACGAGCACGATCTGCTAGATTCGATGCGGACTCTAGAAGAACTTTAATGAAAATAAGATATTATAGTAGTCGTTCTGTACCGTGACTGGTGTAGCTGTTAACGAATGTTCAACAACTACCTTAAGTCTCTACTGTTATGGCACAACCTCATCTCAGTAGGAAAGGTTGTAATAAGATGTGAGGATTGGTGCATTTGTGTCGAACTAGTCGCCACTGACGATCAGAGTTTCCAAGCTGACCTTGCAGGTCACCGACTTAACGACGTCTTACAATTGAAAAAACTAGAACCGATTGTTTAAGGTGCCGTCCAAAGCACTAAAACAGTTGTATTCCTTATAATAGAAAGGTTAAGAAGATTAGATATTGGTTTTGGTACTAAAATCCCGTAAAACATTAAAGAAGAGAATACTCTTTTCCCGAAATTTGTCGCCCCATAAGCCGCAGACATCACATAAAACACACACTTCTTATTAAACGGCGATACGCTATCTATTATCAGAGAAATTCGTTTTACCGCTGTCTACCCAGCCATGACGGAGCGTCACTTCAATTTTTAGTAGGTAACGTCAAAAGTTCATTCACCCTTATTAAGGCGAGTGGTGGGTAATGTCGCGTATAATTTGGTGAGGCCTTGAGAACTTTTTTTTATGGCAGTTTTGGCGACGTACTTGTCAGTTTTAGGGCAGGAGTGATATACGGATGCTTGAAGCTATAATATGGATGTTAACTTCTGCCCTGAGGTACTGCAATATAGTGGCACCAATATGTCTCTTTCAGTGTTCTGGAAGTATTAGTATGATGTGGTCTAAAACGTTTCATGTAGAATGAAATCACCTTGTATATGTAAGAGGTAGTCTAAAAATTACCTATATAATCTGGGCAGCAAGCAACCCATCTAACAGTTACCCAGGTAACAGATATCTCAAATAGTATGGAGCGCCCTTGTAAAAAAATCACTTTCTCTAATATTCGATACTAATGGACAAATTGTGAGAACATTCATAAATACGGACCACAAGTTTGGCAATTTACACCTTCGTCTTTACACTTCAGCAAACTTCGGGTGTTCCAGGCGAATGCACTTGGAACGTCGCGAAAGTTTAGGAGATTCTCAACTTTTAATGTGCACTCAAAACTAAAACTAGTTTAAAGTTTCATGGCTATTTTATTGTGTGCTAGCACCAAGGCACCTTGTCGTTTCATAATCCAAACTTTCTGGAATATTAAATACAATTACTAAGTGATACTTACGTTGTTTCATTCTGATTTTTATGAGAGATTATTGTCTAAGGCTGTTCACACACCCTGACGCAACACACAGCGTCAGCCCATCAAATAGCTTGAATGCTTTTTTTTGGAGGTTGAGGAGGAAGTGGTAATAAGGAAAAGGATGCGGAAAAAGTTAAAGATGAGGAGAGTAGCATTTGATCTCGTTCACATCTAATGTTAAAACATTCGTACCTACATCTGCATATTTTTCTTTCTTGTGACAAATTAAACGAGAAGACGAGAATCTGCCCAGCTGTGCTCAATTTGATGTGACAAACAATATTTAATTCCTCATTTTTATCTAAGAAGCTAATATTTTTTATGATAGACTGGATACATGTTTGACTACAATTTTACTGATCGATCTTAGTAATTCTCTCTCTCTCTCTCATTTTTATCTAAGAAGCTAATATTTTTATGATAGACTGGATACATGTTTGACCACAATTTTACTGGTCGATCTTAGTAATTTTGTCCATTCACCCTATTCTTGAAGATCTCAAGGTTCGTAGGAGTTCGGTAACATAAACACCTTAAGGAATTCTATATCTTGGCAACTTGCATTGTGAATTCCAAGGCATGGCTCTTCAGCCATGCTGCTAGCGAGACAGTTCACAAACTCTCCCTCGCGACTAAACACCGAAAATAAATAAACGTTTTAGATATTTACACCAATTATCTAGTTCCAAGCTGGACGAGAACTGTACTATATTTATAGTCGTCCATAACTAAGGAATATATGGTCCTATATGCATCACGTTCCTTTCGAGGGCAGGATCACTACGCACTAAACCAATCAGTCGTCTGATAATGGAACGGTGGAAAATATATAAACATTGATAGACCACCGACCATACGAAGAAGTTCAAGGTTCTGCAATTTTATCATCACCGATGAGCCTTTCGGCACTTCCATCCACAGAGTCGACGGCAGCCAGTACTTGCTTGAGACATTCCAACGGAGTTTTGAGAAAGAGAAATCCTTATCAACTCTGTACAAATAATTGTGAAGCTAAAATAGTTATGACGCGTGTCGCTGCGTCTTGCGTCACCGTGTGACAACTGCCTAACATAAACGACTTATCGGACGTCTCTTTCATATGGGCTTATGTAACTCTCGAGGGATGTGGGTATTATAGTATTAGGATTAAATATGAAATCAATTTAAGCTTATATGCCCATATACTTACTCAAAACTGTTAGGCGAGTCGAGCTAAATGTTTATATTCAATCTTGTTATGTTTACAATATTCCGTGAAACCCATATTGTTTTGCAAACAATAATATGGAATTATAAACCCGGCCAATGAAAACCGTTTAGGGCTGTTTTTCCTTTACATTTTCCTTATATTTTTAGGTCTGGTGTATATTTTCTAATAGTTTATTGAGTCGATGGAATCGTTTGTGGGAATGAGGAACTTTGTGGTTTATTTTGTTCATTGTATTTGATGGTTTATACAATACAATACAATATCCTTTATTGTACACCAACAGTAGATTACAGTATAAACAGAAAAGTTAAAAATATGGTAGGTACAATGGCGCCTTTCAGATATAGTATATATAAACGACCTGTTTAGTGTAGTGGTTAGAAACTCTGACTGCTTTACGGTCGCAGATTCGAATCTAGGGGCATATGTTTGTATGATGAATACAGACATGTATTCCAGAGTTATGGATGTTTTTCATTTTATGTATGTATTTATTTACAAAAAAAAAAATCGTTTTTGTGTAGTTTATTAACAATCTGATAACCATAACACAAGCCTAGTTGCATAGTGTGGAACTAGATGTAGCTGTGTGTATGTGCAAAGATATTTATTTATTATTTTATTTATTTATGAATACTTAATAAATATATAACTAATATTTTCGAATAAAAGTATTTCACGGCGTTGTGTGTGTATCCAGTCTTTGTTCGGATGAAATGCTTGTTCCGATTTGAGTGTCGTTTTTTATTAAACGATGGGACAGGTTATTAGCAATGCTTGATGAAAATGGGTTAAGCAGTTTCGCAGATATCTGGCTTTTAACACTGTTGTTTGGTGTATTTGGATGTTATCGTTAAATTTTCGAGAGTTTTAAAATTTTCAACGTTTTTATTTATACCAGCTGTTACCCGCCACTTTGTCCGCGTAGAATTCATTGCCTCAACTCACTCTTTGACTCAAGCATTTCCACTAGTAATACTTATTCTACAGGAACCAGTCACTTTTCCGGGAAAGAAGTAACCTATACGTTAATCCTGTGCGTCTGTCAAAAAAATAAAAAAATTATAAAGTTAAAAATTCAAAACCACAATTCAAAAATGTAAAAAATGTTGTAATTTTTTTTTCTTTTCTTATGGGGCACATAATCTCGAGGGCAGCTCACTGCCCGTGAAACTACCCGGAACATTAGTATTTATATATAAAATGTAACTAAATTAACAAGATACTCATCATTACTAATTACTGAATCGACTGGCTACTTAAAGCCTCTTTAAGGGCTGTCCAATGTCAAGGTTAAAACCAACAGATTTTGATTGTTGTTAGCATTACATATTCTCAGGATAAATTTAATTTCAAGGTTTTATTGATTATTAATTACTAAATAAATGGAATGTGATACTGAAGGTCGACCAACGGTAGTGCGACGCACGCTAGTTCGACAGAACCGTAGACCTACTAACGGAATATTTCGACATCACGCAAGAGCGACACTGATATCCTACAACCTTGGGATCTTCAAGAGCAGAGTGAATAGGCATTTACTGAGATCGCGTGCCTCATCTCCGACCACATCGTCACTTTCCATCAGGTGAGATTGTGGTCAAACGCGAATCCAGTCAAACATAAAAAAAAAAGAAAAAATAAATAAACCTAACGCCGAAGGCTAGCGTTCTGAACCTAACCAACAGTGCCGGGCAGTGTATAAAATGATAAAATTTCCTATTAAATGAGAAAAGATACAACTACAAAATAATAACTTACTCTTATGGCAATCATCGCAAACTGTAATTTACTAGGATAGGCACTGACTGTATAATAGAAGCCAGTATGGACGGCACGCCACAGGTGCCGTAGTACTTCGTCCGACCCATTTTGCTCGCTCGCTACAAAGGTCAAGTGACGCTACCTTTGCTCTCTCTTGTCGCTCTTGCGTGATGTCGCCCTAGCGTGAAGTCGAAATGTTCCGTTAGTAGGTCTACCGTTCTGTCGAACTAGCGTGCGTCGCATAACCGTTTGTCGACTCAGTATCACACCGAAATAGATATGTGGAATGTCATTAAATTGCAAAACTACAAACTTTATAAAACATAATAATATAACTTTATTAAGCTAATGTTATAAATGCGAAAGTTTGAATGTTTGTTTTGTTTGTTGCTCAATCACGGCGAAACGGATGAACGGCTTTGGATGGTATATAGGTGGAATAAGGTGAGTAGTTCCCGCGGGATACACATATTAAACTTATCCGCGATAAAGTTAATCCACGCAGGCGAAGTCGCGGGCGGAAATCTAGTATATCACAAAAGTAACTAAAAACCTAACTTCGTCAACTAACCTAAACTTCACTTATTAGAAGGTAGCAGGTTCAGCCCGTGTGGATGGTCCAAGGTGTCGGCTGCATTACCTCGCTGGGCTGCAATGCTTATTCTTTGAGCAAGATAAGTGCCGGCTGTTGGGTTGCCTGAGACGTGTCGACTAGTCAATTTGTTTGGATAAAAACAGATTACAAATGATGTTTGTTTTCATTTAATTTGAATTCTCACCTTCACGAGTCTCTAATTACGAGTAGGTGCGCTTAACACTCTGTCTCTTTGCTTTATCTTCACGGCTAAACTACAAGACTTATTCACATACAATTTGGCATAATACTTTGCGATATCACTTGAAAAAAGACATTCCATGGTGGTGATTTACTGTACAATATATTTTAAATAATTATTAAATTTGTATACATCTTCGATATATAAAAAGAATATCCCTTCTTTTATCGCCAACGGGGATCTGTTGTGAGCCAATCAGTATCGACCAATGATAGGCCGCTGTGCAAATTTTTAAGGAGTTCCCAAAAAATCTGCAATCTGTCTCCTCCATGTTACAATTAGAGTAAATGATGAAAAGCGACGACTCCAAATTTCAATAATTGCTACACGGAACAACGCTACCTCTGATACGCGATATGATAGGTTCGGATAAACTTGTGGACGGAGACAAGACATCGGGAGACGTTGACCGACGTGGGGCGAAGTCGACTGGTATCTCCGAGGACATATATCGCTCGACAAAATGTCGGTTAATTCACGAATTTTATAAATATGTACGACATCCAAATGGAATTTGTGAAGCCTGGCTGTTGAGCTAGGTACCCTTTGTTTCAGGTAGATCGCCAGGGTTTTCACCTCCAGGCGAATATCTAGGTATTTGTACTAATGTGTACGACGTAGAGAAAGTAGAATTTATTTCATGTAGGACACTTAATATCACTTTATTGGGTCAGTCTAATTGTATTAATAATAGGGATGGCGCTGTTTGTCTTTCAGGGCTTCAAGCGTTACCACACATACAGGCACACATGCTCCACCATCTTATGTTTCGAATTGCCGCGGCCCTATTTGGGCGCTTCAGGTAATGCCTCATATCTGTACCCTTGTGGGCATATTATTGACCCAATCAGGCAAGAATTGCAAGATGCATTCCTCTCAATGGTGTCATCTGGCGGGATTTTAACTCTGCCGGTGGGCCGGCCTATTTGAAGAGGTATTCCAAGAGGAAACGCATTTAGCCTCTTAGCAGTAATAAATTCTTCCTCTAATTAATGCAAATTTTATGAAGTACAATAAAGCGTTTACAAATAAACAGTATTTCAGTGAAAACAATAGAGTTCCAGTAATTTGTTCAGAATGCGGTCGCAGGAAAATATATTGGGATATTTCGGCGCTACGCTTATATCAGAAACGACGCTCTAAAATTTTTAATATTCGATGTTTTTGTACAAAAATGTAGCGAAATTGTTTTTTTTATGACACTACATACATATAATATAGGTTTGTTTGCTAAAGCCAAATGTAAAACCATTACTCGCTTGTGACAGATAGTGCTGTCTGGACAGATGGGTCAACTTGTTCTCCATGTTAACACCCCGTAAAGTTCACAACACACGATCCTATCCGCCTTTGGTCAAGTTTTACTAAGTGTCACTAATTAATTAGTTAACTGAATTTGCATGTGCCCACAACTACACAACTGCTACAAGGACTACTTAAACCTTAACAACTTGCGCGGGGTTATTTGGACCCCAGTGCATACATTCAAAGGTGTTATTCTTAAAATTTTGTAAGTATCTTCTCTATGCGCCTAGTAACTTCCTAAAACTTCTTTCATAATTCACTTGCATAGGTACGTGTCCCAGAGTCGCTTTGAAACGGACCTCGCACGACCACTTCCATGACCCTTTTGGAGGTTGTAGAACCATTGCAAAAACATATGAAGCGAAATATGGAAATCTTCTATGAGACTCCCTCAATCAGATTCCAAAGTCCCAGTTCCACTCTTTTGCCCAAGAATAAATCTTGAAAATGAATACATGATGCGCCAAAGTAACGATCACTTGACTAAGCTTGTGCTGATTGTCTACAAAAATATAGTATCCAAATTATAACGTGTTGCGTTATTAATTATTAATAATTTTAAGTTCTGTCGAAGCTAAGTAACAAAAACATTGTTGATTTTTCAGATTCTTAAAAAAAAAAGTCAAATTTTCGAAGTACAAGTAGATTCATTTTCATTTTGAAAGTGAACCCCACGCGAGCACTTATGTGAGTTTTAGGCGCGAGTAATTGAGGGTTAACTATGTTATAAATTTGTGTCCGTGAAAACACAATTAAATCTCAGACCGACGACTGAATTCCTTGTTCTCTTGACTTCGCGTACTCAACGTTCTCCAATCAAAGCGCAGCTTGCGCGGTGTCCAATCACAAGGATTTTTTTTATATGGAAACCCCGACAATAATTACTCAGTCCCCAAGACTTTGCAATATATAGAGTGATTTACATTACGATTGACTAATCATTGAATAATCGATAAATTTACTCGTCAATCGCAATCGCTTTTCTTGGAGCTCGCAATGAAAAGAATTTGATACGTTTAGGTAGTAACAATGTTTATTTATTATAAAAAATGTGTCGACTGCTACTATTCAGAAATTAGACGAGCCAACCCAAGAAAATGTTTTTTCTATACAATGTTGTTTCTTTTTTTTATACATAACGGGTTAGCATTTGACTTCAATCACAGCTGATGATAAGTGAAGATAAGGGCGAAGGTTGAAGCATACTGACCCGGAAACCCCATCTAATTTGGGGAACTGGCTATCTTATCTCTGACAACCGGAGCACAACAATGTTATTAACATTGCTGTTTGGCAGCAGATTTAGATAAGATGGTGGTAGCTAGCCAGGCGGACATTTAAAATGCCCTACCACCAACCAAACCGAGTACTAAACACGTACCCAACTGGGTATCGAACCCGCGACCTCCGGTTCGTAAACCCTATGTTGTTTACATTGAGCCACGGAGGCGGTTTAAAAATACAAAAAGCAGATCCTGTTTAGAGAGCGCTCTAGTATAGGTATTGGTTTGAGGTCAATCACCCCGTCGGGAAGACTTAGCCAAATATGCTTATCATGAAAGTTAAAAGCCTCAAACTTTGCTTAACATAAGTTGTTTACAGAATTTATGGGTCTTTTCACTTCTTTATAGATCAGGTTCCTAGATCTCTGCAAAAGTATTTAGCGACGAGATGAATATCCATTGCGGTTGTAAATGTATTTATGTAGTATGCTTACTGTGAAACTAGATGGCGCTGTGTGTATGCCTAAGGATATTTATTTATTATTATTATTTATATAAAAAAAGATAGTTTATATTACAGTTTTCAAGTTTACATGATCTTTAGAACAAAAATAGGATTCTACAGAGAGGATTTTGGGAGATAGGAGCCCAAATTAGGTTAACCCGTGGTAATCGGTCTTCTGGTCTTCTCGGTATAAACAAAGTGATTGTAAAAACAGAAATTAAGTACAATATTATTAACCGCCTTATTCATAAAAATGTACAAATGCTTTATAAGCCTGTTTTAGTTAAAGTATGTTTTGTCTCTGTCGTTCATAAGGAAATGTTGTAATGAAAGAAAGTGACAAAACATAAGATATTGGTAGCTAGCCAGACGATCATTTAAAATGCCCTACCACTATCCAAACCGAATACTAAACATGTATCCCGCTGGGGATCGAACCTGCGACCTCCGATTCATAAACCCTATGTTGTTTACATTAATCTACGGACCGGTCTACCGCTGCTGATAATAATTATTCTATGAACGAATCAAATAGAATGAATTTCTGGAATTACGAAATGTCCAGGATCTACGTCCATTATATATCTCAATAAAACCTGTCGCCTTTTATGACATGCGGTTGTGATGAACTGGACATTCCGCAGGAAATACAGAGTAATGTTGACTGAAGGACATAACTTTAATAAAAATAAACCCAGAGACACAAATAGCTCATTCCCACCGTACATCATGCTTAGCTGAACGTTCATTGAATACGTTTCGCGTCGTTTACTCTAAGCGCTAACCTAAGCCCCTAAGGACACAGTATAACAAAAGTAGAATGGTACGGGCAAATCGCTTTGAAAGAAGATACTGCAGCGACCCGTTGTTTTTGGCCCGTCTTGGCTGGGGCATTCCCGTGCTCCTTGATATAGCATCATATTAAAATATTTAATCGACTTTAATATGCCCCTAGTCCACTGCCGGCTCACAGCCTATCCATGATCAGAGAACAACGAAATAAAACAAAAGCGTCCACTATGTTGACTTGCTTTTTACAATTTTTGAGTCATTTATGACAAATATTCCTATGGCAAATGTCCGCTCTGACAAATTTTTTCGTGTGTTTCGAACATGATCAAAAAATTCTAACTCACCAGTTTAGCTAATTGATGAGGTGTCGTAAACTTTGTGTACGTAAAATTGAATCCCATCCGTCTCTCCCGTGGGTGTCCTAAAGGTCAACCGGATTTCACATTAAAACGTAGGACTTGCACATTTCAACGCTAAGTCACGTGTGCATGTACATTTCGAAAGCTAAATCGTGGATGTCGTTACAAGTGTAAGTTTTAATATTTGGAACCCTCAAGCATTGGGATAAGTCTGACCATAAGGTGAAATTTTCGGAACTTTGATCTAGCAGAAAGGGCGTATTTTCATTGCCTGCTCGTCGCTTTGAGAATGTTGCGGACGATATGTCACAATGATCATTTGCAAAGCATGTTTATTTATTTATTTACATAGAATCAACAGCATTATTACAAATTCTTATAGAGTAAACTAATACCAAACTTATGCTAATTAATTATTCTTTATTACTGACAATGGTTATCGTTATAATTGAATGGGTAACGTTTTAATTATCTTACAATAAAATTGGTACTTTTGCATTTACATTACATCTAATTACACATAAAGTAAAAATCTTCTCTAAAAACTACAAGAAGGGAGAGCAGAGTATCCTACCACATGTTTTAAGAAGCTTAACAGGATACTCTTACAATTGTGTACAAGATTGTTATGCTTGAATGAAATGAAATATTTTTGATTTTTTGATTTTGATTTGAGGTCGAGTTGATTCACTGCTTATCCATTAATATACTGTAAGCAAACAACTTATCTCGTGCACGTATTGCCTACTTTGTTTATGTTAGGAAGTAGCGATATTGAAGTCAGGTCAATGTTTGATGCTCCCGTAACCAGGTCGCGTCTTGGTTACGTTACCTACTACAGCATCCATTGATATTAGGGATATCGGTGGAAGAGGGAGTTGGAGATGACCGTAATATAATGAAAGGGAAATATAGCAAACAAATTTTTCCGTTAAAGATATTTCAAGACTTTATTTACCTCGACATTGTATTAAATTACATTTTGCATGTTAACAACCCTATGAGAGTGAATGAAGGAAAAGAGATGTGTCAGGATCGTAGCAACTGGAAGTCTATGGTCTCTGCCTACCACTACGGGAAACAGGCCTGACTATATGTATGTATATGTATGTAAGATACAGTATATTTTTTTTTAATTATTCAAGAAACCAACAACTTTCTTAATGATTAGTGCAATGTAACAAGTAATACATAAATATAGGCAATAACAGGTTTTGAAATATTACTCCACATTCGTTCTAATTAAACAATTCACTACAATACAATACAATACAATACAATACAAATACTCTTTATTGCGCAAAATAATTTACAATAATTTTTGATGATAACAATAGAACACAATTAGGCGGTCTTATCACTAAAAGCGATCTCTTCCAGACAACCCACAGCTTTCCTCTATGTACTTTCGAACGACGTTATAGCAGAATCAAAACAAGTTATAAGAATATATTAAAGTAAAAATGAACCAATTGTGCCCGTGAGTATGATAATGTGTGCGAGTGTGAGCGTGTGTGTGTGAGGGGGTGTGAGTATGTGAGGGCGTGTGTGTGTGTGAGTTAAAAGCTATATCGTTCCTTTTTGTCCCTCGACCATATAATTACAGGAGTTCTGAGTATATTTTCCAACGCTATGAAATTCACAGTGGTAATTTTGGATTATTCCCAGTAGTCCTCTCTAGCCCTGTCCCCCGGGGTGACGGCTGGGAATTGTCTTCCCGGTTGTCACCGGGGTGACAATTCGTGCCGAATGTTCTTTTTTTTTTATTAAAAACTGGTTTCGCCTTTGACCACAATCTCACCTGATGGAAAGTGACGATGCAGCCGAAGATGTATCACGTGCACCCAGTAAATGCCTATTCACTCTAGACTTGAAGGTCCCAAGGTTGTAAGTGTCGGGAAAAACCGACGCGGGCAGTGAGTTCCATACCTTAGCAGTCCGCATTATAAATGATGAAGCGAAGCGCTTAGTGCGGATGTTCGGTATGTTCCCTTTGAAAGCTAACTAGAGGGGACAAATGGGAAGTCTGTTTCTAAGTTGTCACCGGGGGGTGACAATTGCTACGATTCCTTCCCAGAAAAAAAACATATAATTACCATAGATTTCAGCTTTTTCATTTGTTGTACTATATTGTTGTGTTGTGTAGGACTACTGAGAATAATCCGTAATTTTAATCATATAGTCTATCTTTTATTGTTAAATGTCTATATTACATCTAAAGCAAGCTACCGATTTGTTAGATTTTTTTATGCTATCACTGACAGTTGCTCTATCCATGTGCAACAGATCACGGCCGTTAAGATTATAAGAATTCAAAATGTATCCTCACTGCACTAATACAGTTCAAAGGCTCGTTATGTTTGATTTACTGTACCAAATTAATTCGGTCAACTAGGTGAGATATGAGGAAGGCGGGGTGACGCACTCCATTGGACCTACCAATGTTGTTACTCGTAATTACGTGTTCTTGACATGAGACTGTTCTATTATCCTGATGTGTTGGCAGATGATCCTCGTAAGATATTAGGGGTCCATGGACTTTGTGGTCCTTGTATGTGAGCGAATGTCAGTTGCAATAGAACCTGTTGTTTCTTTTATGATATACTGGATTTGGAGGGGCATTGATCATAATCTCACCTGATGAAAAGTGACGATGTATTCGAAGACGAAACACACGGTTTCAGTAGATGTCTATCTGCCCTTGACGATCCCAAGGTTGTAGAATTCAGGAAGGACTCATGCCGGACGGGAGTTCTGTGGCGTATAGTATATGAGCGTATGTCAACAGATGCAGTTGCAATGAATTACAATAGAACATATATTATTTCCTAGTCCCTCTACCTTCTTGTGTTACGTTTATAATTGTTCACGATAATTCCTCAGTCCCCTTTACTATCCATGGGGATAGTAAAGATGAGACGGCCTGATCCCACTCTTTTGGAGCTCATTCTACTTGAAACGAAGTCAGCGCATTACGTATATAATTTGAAATCGCAAAACGAAATTTGCCGTGTCAATATAATTGGAATCGTGACCACAATGCCAAAATGGTTTACAAGCAGAGCCAATTTTATCCGCTCGCAGTGTTGAACATTAGACGTGCAACTTCCCAAATAGCAAAATTGGATTAGGTACGAAGCAGTAGTCGAAATAATCAGGTCTAGCCAACCGAATTCAAATGGTAGAGTCAGTATAATTTCACACATTACACAATACTATGTATCTTTTTATGTAGTATTTTTGTCATTCTTGCAAGAGTTCTCGATTCAAATAACTTTATTTTTATCTCTACTATTATATTATACACAGTTGCCACCTATCACAATATTGTGTGTATACTTTGCCTGCCGGCCCCACGACACAGGCTGTGCCTAGTGTGCGAACCATCAAATTGTCATAAATTCTAAGTTGCCACCCCAAACTTTTATTTTCATTTACATTTATTCGAAGTTGCATAGTTTTACTTGGACAAAAAGATTTTGATGTAATGATGATAAGATATAAACATGGATCATCAGCCTACGCTTGTCCATGAGCTATAATAGATCTTCGACTTTATGTATCTAGACGCTTCCATCCGCGATACTTAAATCGCTCCATCTAGCTTCGATCTAAAATATGCCTATATATCAAATGACCCATTATGATTGGCGAAACCAAACTTTATCGACTTCAAGATATGTTCTATTATTGTGATTCGTTCAATAGCAACTTAGTATAAGTTGCTGTAATTTAATTTCAAAACTCTGGATCCAGTCCATAGCGGTTGGGCATCATTGAGTTCATTAAGGTGGTTGGTGGTGGCATGGTTTGTTGACCGAGAGTTAAACCCAAAATTTTAGCAAGATCACTTACAGGTTTTTGACATTACGATGACCTGTATGGTGTAGTGGTTAGAAACCCTGAATATTATACTAAAAGGTCGCGTTTGAAATCCCGATGGGGGGTATATGTTTGTATGATGAATACGGACACGTATACCCAAATTACGGATGTTTTCATTTATATAGGTATGTATTTATTACCAAAAAAATAATATATGTGTGTAGTTTAATAAAGTAGTGTCCATGATAGTAACTTAGTTGCCTAGTTTTTGAGCTAGATGGCGCCGTGTGTATATCCAAAGATATTTATTTATTACTTGTGCTAACGACATCAACATCCTAAAAGAATGTTTTTCTAGATACTGCCATCCGTAAACGGATGACAGTATGTGTTGGCATACATACTGTCATCCGTTTACGGATGGCAGTATCTAGAAAAACATTCTTTTAGGATGTTGATGTCGTTGTTGTTAAAATCGGAGATGGCCATATCTCGTCGATGTGATGATCTTGCAAGACAATCACATCCACATCGCTGTCATGGACCACTTTGGTCAGGCAGTATTTGGATCTCGAGGACCCTGTTCCATGTCCAATACTCCCGGCCAACTGCTTCTGAGAAGAGCCTTGGCTCATGTTTTATAGGAGCAAGATGCTCTGGGAGGTTCTTAAGGACCAGGTCCAGCGGGCTGATAAGACAGAATCGGCAGGGCGTATTCCCCAGTCCTATAGAGATGGTGAACTCGTTGCCAGGGGTGGACTACATGGAAATAGATTCCAACTAATTCCCCCACCAAATTGTAGTAAAATTTGTGAAGTATTATGATTTTCTTCATAAGTACCTACTTATTAAAAATCCCGGTGTATATCGAGAAAAGTACGAGTTCTATTTCAATAACTATATTACGAGAATATTAAATAATATAACAAGAGTTGAATCTTGATATTGCCTTAGGTATTAGACAACAAAGAAATACACTTGGAAGCAAATTAAAGTAGCACCAAGTATACAACTCTTTACAATCTTACAATGTCTTTACAACTTACTACATTATTGCTTGGTTTTATAGGTTACTTGTAGTTAATTTGAAAAACACAAAACATGAAAAAAAACCATAGTGTCGCTTCAAGAAAATGCGTTAGAATTGTATTAACTATGAAATTGCTTATTTTTACCGGTCTTCCTTCTATATTACCTCCTGTAGGGCTTGACTGATTTTGAAGAGCAGAGGTGCCGTTAGATTCGTCTTGATCGTCAAAGTATCAGAGTTATAGCTTACAGTAAAATTTCAAAAATGGCGCCTGCAAAATACAAGATATATTAAATTTTGGAGATATATAAGGTCTAACAAAATTAACCCGACAAACGTTGCAGAGTGTATGTGTAGGATGTACCTATTACGAAAGAAATAAAAAATAAAACATTAAAGTTAACAGATTTTATTCATAAAATAAAATTTAGAAATGCAAATTTTGTGAGTTGGACATTAATGACCGCACGCTCAAAGTACTTTGCCACAACATACAAACACGTGCCGCGGTATCTTTGGAGACGCCGAAAGGCGACCACTCGCCGCGACTTGCTGTGATTGGTTGCGCCCTGTGCCCCGCACCCCCTTTGGCGTCTTCCATATGAACGTTGCCTTTTTTTTCTCATTGATAAAATAAGGTATAATAGAAATGTAGTAAGTCTGATAATTTGTATTTTCATTTGCACTTACATTTAATTTTTTTACTCGGAAACTAAATTTTAAAGGCTAGTTTTTTTAATGAGTATATTATTTTATTGTAATATACGTGCAATTGCCAAAATTTGTCGGGTTAATTTTGTTAGACCCTATATATTTGCTACCTGCACCTTTTTTTTTTTTTTTGACGCTGGGAAATGCGTTCCGCATACTACGCAGCTCCTCGAGGGGAAGCTGCGCAGTTATATGTGGGACTCCCCAGCGATTGCCCGGTATACCAACTAAAACCCAGCGATGAACCCTCTGCGTCTATGAAGGGCGGTGCAGGCTCCCTGACGAATACCACTGCCTGCACCTACCTGGAGATGTCTAGTGCAAGATCTACCATTACCTCTATGATTTTTAATTGTATTTATTGATGCATATGCATATTGTATGTATAAACTCGGATTGTGAAACGCAATAAATCTTTTTAATTTTATATTGGGGAACCGTTTTTGCTCCCAAGTGTAGGTATCCATAAATAGTAGATAAGAAAAGCAGACATTTCACGAACGTAAAAGAGAATATAATATGCTCATTATTTATATATTTACAATAACAATGTAATAACCTTGTTTTCCATAAAACATTGTTAGCTTTTGTAGATAAGATTAGTTGAGCCACCGACGCTCTTATTGGGCCGGCGTGGTGGACTGTGGCCCATGCTCCCGCATTATGCGAGGAAAGGCCTATATCCCTGCAGTGGGATGTTTGCGGACTGAAATGATGACAAAAAAGGGAGGAGGCAAGCTTTTGCCCAGCAGTGGGATAGTATGGGCTAAATAATAATAATATTTAATTAAGGGTGCCCTTGACCTGATATAATTAGATAATCCATTATGTTTGATTTCATTGGGAAAACAGATGGGTGAAGGTCGATCATAGACTATAATTTTGATGCCAACTCTAACAGTGTGACACAAGTACCTATATCACTTACTCTGAGAACTAAACCACTTGTTGGAGACGTGTCCCAAACACCCACACAAATTACTTTATTACATATAGAGAGTTATTTCTCTATAGACTTGACCGCATCCGACCTTGGACTCCTAGCCTTGAACTAACAAATTACTAAACCACGTTTCGGTAACAGTACATTACAGACGGATTTCGTTCAATTACAATAGATGCCGAAACATGGTTTTATATTGTTAGTAGGTGCGAAACACCACATAGTTGGATATACGCCAAAGCACTTTCTGACTGAATATTTAAGCCTGTATATTTATTTTTACGGTAAAGAGCACCAGTGGCTCAGCGGTTAAGACGCGGTCTCCCAATTTAGGAGGTCTGGCTTCGATTCCCAGGCAGGCAGGCAGAATGTACCAATGAGTTTTTAAATTTAATTTTATTACTTACGTGCATTATCGGACTGCTCTTAAACGGTGAAGGAAAACATCGTGAGGATAGCATGCCTGAGAATTAAAAATTCAAAGGCATGTGGCCCATATTCCCTCATATATGAGGGAAGGCCTTATATCCCTGCAGTGAGATGAGATGAGAGACGAAAAGCGACGACTATTATGCGTTTCCTGGTTGTGCGTATGTCGAGTGTTAGTCCAGACGTACCTCAGTACTGCGTGGGCCGATTTGAGTGCAATTTTTTATTATAATGAAGACTAAACGAGGGATCGGGTTCTTAGTCATATTTGGTAAAAATCGGTTATATAGAATAGAATACCTTTATGTAGATAACTTTACAAAATTTTGACAGAAAAGAGGTAGACGCCTCTAATATGACAAAAGCGAAATGATATCTCAAATGCTCTCACCTCGTGCTTCAGAAGAAAGGGAATGCTAAAGCGCTGATATATTCTGTAGAGCCAGTATAATAAACATAATATGTTGAGTTAATGTTTTGGGGATTTTAATTTATAGTTATTATCCAATCTATTCGAAACACTATGATTGGTTCTTCAATAATTGAGTAACGTAGATCTTTTCTCCAACAAATAGTTCAGTAGATTTCAGGTTTACAACTTTACACTCCGTTCTGCTATCATCATCAGCCCGTAAACATCCCTCTGCAGGGATATAGGCCTTTCTCGTATAATGAGGGAGTATGGGCCACAGTCCACACGCTGGCTCAATGCGGATTGGGGACTTCACAATGCCTTTGAATTTTTATTTCTCAGGCATGCAGGCTTCCTCACGATGTTTTCCTTCACCGTTTAAGAGTAGTCGGATAAAGGGACATAAGTAATTAAATTAAATTTAAAAAGTCATTGGTACGAGTACACGGCCTGCCTACGAATCGAACCCGGACATCCCAAATTGGGAGACCGCGTCTTAACCGTTGAGCTACCGACGTTTTGCTATGTTACATATGAATCATACAACAGTTCTAGATATAAACGAACAATTCGTTTTACCATTTTTGTTACAATGGAGAGTTGGTTTGAGTTAAAATTGTTTAAACTGGACGTCTAAATCTTTCAGAATATACATAGTATGAAATCTATGCACATAAATGTACTTGGTAACGTTGCATAGCAACACCGGACTTTCATATAAGCCTCTAGGGAAGAGTTCGTGTGATTAACGATTCGAGAGAAGCCTGTACGCGACTGAGCAAGTACGTGATTCAGTTACCAGCTACGGGTATGCAAGCTTAAATTGGACATGTAAAGTTCCACAGAAGGTTCTCTCCAATCGATTTCGATTGGTGAACGTGTTTCCCTTACGTTACTTTTTTAGAACACGGACTGCGAATGTTTGGAACTGTCTCAGCGTGTAGAGATGTGAAGCGGTAAAATTACGGTAAAAAAGTATATCTTACGTATAATACGGTATTTTACGGTAAAATATGGTAATATTCGGTAAAATTGTGTTTTCACTTCATAAAAGTTCAGATGGCGTTAAGATTTTCTGCCATAATTTTCACAAACAAGGTGGTTTTCGAACAAACATATAGTCTCTGTCGTCCACCAACAGCGCATATGCCGCACAATATGGCGGACTGCGCTAATCGGTAACGTCGCATAATGATTTTGCAAATATACGCGCGCGGGATTTAAGACAAGTTAATATTTAAAATGTCATAAGTCGCAAGTAATTTTACCTATACCCGTATTTTACCAGCGTTTTCGGTAAAATTACCAAATTTTGCATCACAACTCAGGTGTAAATTTCTGAAAGATATGGAAATTCAGGGATTTTCACAACAATAGGTTCACCTGTTTCATTTTCTAATGTGTCGTCATGTTATTGCTGTATCGCAGCAAATTTTATTTACTGCAAGCGATCCTTTTATACAAGAGACAGTGAATGTGATGTTCAGTATTTGGATTTCTTCTTAGCACCCTCAAACTACAGCATCTACATTGCAGTCAGCATTTTGCGTTGCACACTGCAGTTTCCAATAGCATTGAATATTGCAGTTACACCATTGACGATACACTTCGTAATTCAAATAGCGTGGACAATCCAATTTCAATGACATTAAAACTCTGACGTTGCAGTCTGCAGTTTTAATGACTTTGGATTCTGCAATTTCATTTTTTCGCGTTTTTTTTTTATTGTTAACTGGATACGCATTTGACCACAATTTGCTTTATACTCTGCAATTTCTATGACGTTGCGCTGTTTAATTCTAATAGCGTTGTAAATATCAGACCGGTAAATATAATATAACCAGTAGATGCAGATGTAGCAATGATAATAACAAATAACTTATTGTATTCAGCTTATACGATAATATTTCATCTTGTTTCCCCCACATTACATTTTACCCCGTGAAAGTCGAAGATTAGTAATAAATATTATCTTGAATATTGTATAGTATCATTAATTCAATTTGGTTAACGCTAAATAAGCTTTAATAAATTACCAATCTATTAAGTTTGGGCTTGTTAGAAATGTTTACCGAGACGTACATCCATCACGTATTTTGGCGGACCGATAGATCTTTAATTATGAAGCCTATTTTATTGGATTTCAGCTCGCCTTTGAGCTGTGGATTACAGGTTGGATTTACCTGATAGAAAGCTATGTAGATTTCGTAGGTTTGTGTTAAGAGGATTTATCACAATTGCTGTGTGCTGGCAGGCCAGTTAACGATTGCAGATTAGCATTAGATAAATAACACTGTTGTCTGCTTTACGTCTATAATTAATATTAGGTCCTTACCTATGAAATTGGCGTTTTGTATGAAGAATTTCATTAAAACTGTTTTCTCCATACAAACATTTTTGAGTTTTTTTTTGGGAACGGCAAATCCAAATTTAACTAAACTTTGTGTGTATTATCGGATAACATTAAGTTTAAAAGTAACCGCTTTATAAAAGTTTCAGCGAATCTAAGAAATGATTATGGGAAGCACATGAAAAGAGCACGGTTCAAATTTTTGAAACCTTGAAATAATATTCTATTTTCCAAATAAAAAACAAATTTGGATATAGCTTTGAAAATCGCAGGAATTGGTACATACATTAACGAAGAAAGAAAACTCCAATTTCATAGGTAAAGACCCAATATTAAACTACCTAAAATAGTCGGCAAAACATATCTAAGCTCTTTAATTGAACCAAAAAAAAGTATTAAATTAAGACAATAAACGATACGCAAGTTTAAGTTACCAAAGGCGACTAAAGATCAAGAGGTGGTCACTGGCTCCTTTACTACCACAGTTTAACCAAATTATACATCTATGTAAGTCTGCAGTCCAGTCTTTCCCTTCTCCAACAGTACCTCCAAGGAATCCCTTACTAAGGGACTCTTAGCTCCCTTTTACGATACTTACGACATGAAGTACATTCGTCCTAACTGCTGATATATTTCTTTTTTATGCAAAACAGGTTGGTACTTGACCTCAATCACACCTGATGTTAAGTGAAGATGAGGTCGAAGGTGAAGGCGTACTGACCCGGAAACCCCGACACATTTGGTTCGAATTCGGCTAGGGGCATATGTTTGTATGATGAATAGCGGGTTCGAATCCCGCTAGGAGCATATGTTTGTGTATACAGACATGTGTTCCCGAGTTATTGATGTTTTCATTTATAATAAGTATGTAATGTTTTATGTGGTATATCAACCATCTGGTATCCACAACACAAGCCTATAGTTGCTTACTGTGGAACTAGATGGCGCTGTGTGTATGTCTAAGGATATTTATGATTATTATTTATTTGGGGGACTGGCTATCTTATCTCTGTCAACCAGAACACAACAATGCTATTAATATTGCTGCTTGGCGGCAGATTTAGATAAGATGGTGGTAGCTAGCCAGGCGGACATTTACCCTGCCACCAACCTCCGAATCGTAAACCCAATGATGTTTACATTGAGCCACGGAGGCGGTTGACAAAATGACACGGAACATACTTAATTCCAGCCACAGCTACAATTTTTAACCCCCGATGCAAAAAAGCGTTTATCTGTCTATGGCAGTGTAACACCAAAAATGGCTGAACCGATTTAAAAACCGTTTTTAATTTTCGACTGGTGTTTTCGAGACGATTCAACAAAACTGTTTCGCTTATCTGGACGAGATAACCGATAGTCTTTCGGAAGGTTTACAAAATTTACATTTTATCCTATTTGGTGTGATGTCACTACCACTGGTAGTGAAATGGTCCAACGGGTTCTATTAAATCATGTGGAATTATCTTTAGGTTGAAATGAGGGATCCTCCATTCACGTGGAATGTGTTAACTACAAAGAAGAGACCGTTTTTGGTAACGTCCATGGGTTAGACAGGTGTTGTTAGGCGAACGTGAATGCTTTTAACCATTCATTCATTTAAATAGCAATTATCTACCATCCTCATAATTCAATTGAAAATAACTTCAATATCAATGGCATTATAGCTGTCATTTGCAGGAGTCTAATTTAATAATCTATACAAAGCGATAGACCACTGGGAAATAATGATGATATATATGAGACCTCGAGTGACAAAGGAGCAGGGAGCTACTTCGGGCAACAGAATTAGCCTTGCCATTCAACGGGATAATAATGCCAGTGTTATGGACACGCACCCTCGTGGTATGGGCCTGGATCACGTTTTCTACCTTTCACAGTTTATGGAGATAGAGTGCGTGTTTGGGTCTCTTTAACCGACTGCGCAAAAGTAAAGAAAGGGTTATTATGTATATGGGTTTCTTTATACCGTCGAAGCGTCTCAACGGCTGCATGAATTTTTACCAATGAGGTGGTTCGTCTATTCCTTGTGGTTGTGTTTTTATTAACTTTAAAATAGTTTCCATCTTTTTAATTCGCTTTTTCCGCGGTCAGGTTTATGATTTTTGTAATTTACTTTTTATTATATCTGTTTTTCTTATTACCTTGCATAGTAATGTGACCTACTTTTTCTTCAATAAATATATTCTCATTGGACACTTAATTTCGTTCAAAATTAATTTTTCAAAATTCGGCCAGTTAATCCAAATAATCCTATTACGTACTGAAGTTACTTTAACCGCTCTTTATTTTTTTTTTGTAATTGACATTTCCCGGAGTACCCTTGTGCAAATTTAGAAATTAATTACGCAAAACATGTTTTAGATGTATACTTCTACCTAATTATACGCCGCCTATCTGAACTCACGCTAAAAAAATTTGTAGATCTCGAGGTTAATAAACGTTATACGTAATATTTTTTTTCCTAATGAGTAAAAAATAGATATGACTTAGGAGCTTTTTTACGATTAATTAGCCGCCTCGCTACTGCATGAAAACAAAGGTTTACTAAACGGAGGGCGCAGGTTCGAATTCCAACAGAGTACATGGGTATTCAGTTTAGTTGATTGTAGGGCATTTTTATTTCAAAAATCTCCAATCGCCAACTCGCTGACCTAGCGTGGCAAATAGGGCAAATCCTGCCATGGAAAGCGATGCAATTCACCATGCGGAGGCTTATGTTTAGTAGTGGACTTTTATTAGGGCGTTGATGTGTGATTTTTCAATATCCACCTAAGCTACCATCATCTTATCTAAGTTTACTTCAACCCAATCTTGACAGCATCGCTGTGAACCAACTATTGGTCCAGGACTATTCGATCCGATTTCCTTTGCGGAGCATTGGTTATATGTGAGCTATAAATCGACCAGTTTTTCTCCTGAACCCTACTTTATTTTCGTTCTTCTATTCAGTATTTTCCAAAATTTATCTTGGTTTGAAGTGATCTACTCACACATTCAGCTAAAAAGATTGGCTATCAATATTAACAGTGATAGCTATCACCAACCTAACTGGTGTCCTGTCTTTCGCAGGTGTGTGGCAGCCCGAAGGCCTGGCCGGCCAGTCAGGCTTGAGCAGCAGTTCTGTGGACTACGCAGCGGTGCTGCTGCTAGCAGTGATGGCTGCAATTTTGTTGGCAGCTGTGGGATACCAGTGCGCGGCGACATGGCGTTGGCTTATGGGCAGGTGTGTTCTTGTACATTATATTGATTGTATATACGATTGACTTTTTGATGAAACCTGGCAACATAGTTTTTGAATGGAAAACACAAATATTGATGGTGAATTTGGAATCTTCGTTGAATCTTTGAAATTTGTTCCCGTATCACCTTGGCGTAATGTATTAGGTCCTTACCTATGAAATTGGCGTTTTGTATGAAGAATTTCCTTAAGACTGTTTTCTCCATACAAACATTTTTGATTTTTTTTTGGGAACGGCGAATCCAAATTTAGGTAAATTTTGTATGTATTATCGGATAACATTAAGTAAGTAAGTAAGTAAGTAAGGGAAGCACATAAAAAGAGCTCTGTTCAAATTTTTTTTATTATGTGATTTAGCCCAGAAATTAAAAAATATTTCATGTGACACCTTGAAATATTATTCCATTTTCCAAATAAAAAACAAATTTGGATATAGCTTTGAAAATCGCAGGAATTGGTACATATGATTAACGAAGAAAAAAAAACTCCAATATCATAGGTAAAGACCTAATATACCTATGAGAAGTAATAGCCCTAGTTATCAAAGGAAATCAAAACATAATTATTCTAGAAATATCTGAACGCGACTATATTCAAAGCAATTGTGATTGTTTTTATCTCATTATTCTTCTTTCTTGTATTCTTCTTTTTATTATGTAAGGATCAAATTGGTTTCCAATTACGTATAACGGTCTTTAAATATTTTGTGAAATCGTCTTCACTTATGGGTCTATAACTATCTCACGATCAGATATGCTTTTCGCCTGCAACTTTGCAAATTCTTTGGACTCTGATACAGCCTTTAGTGTCAGGGTACAGCCGAAATGGTGGTGGTATATTTTATTTATTTATTGTGACATTGTGTGGATGCCAACATACAACTAACAGACGACAGCCAGATTAATCATTATCAACTACGTAACTTCATGATTCTTGCTATATCTAGCCGTGTCTTATTGCTTGTTCAAATTGTGTTAGTGACGTATTCGCATTGGTCAAATTTATCGATGACTATAACAATGAAGTTACATAATAGACCAGTTGTAATCACAAAGCTATTGTTTCAGGACTCGACGTGACTCTCAAGAAAGTAATTGTGATTCCCTATCACGGCAAGCAGCCATCCGCATCAGCCACTCCCTACCTGATCTCCAAACGGAACCTCTCAAGCAGGAATATGTTCAAGAGCACAAAGATCCGGGCAAGAAGGTAATATACATAATAATGATTTGGTTAGCAGGATTACTGATGGTCCATATGATGAAAACCCTACTAGCATTAAGGATGGGATGAACATCGAACGCCCTGTGATCCTTGTATTTAGTAGAATCTTCTTTTTCTGTATCAGTGTGTAACATAGCCGTTTGTCTATGATCAAATACTTTCAAACTTACGTGCAAGAAGTATTTTAACTCCCAACGAAAAATGACGGGTACCGTGTGTTTAACGCCATTGTGTGTGTAATATATATATTATATGCGTGCGTGTGTGTCCATACTTTGTCCGGATGTATCTCAGTATGCGTGGTCCGATTTGAGAACGAAGATTATTAGCCGTGTTTGATAAAAATCGGTCAAGCTGTTTCGAAGATATAGTAGTCTTGGGTCTTATATATTTTTTTTATATTCGTGTCGTAAAACTAAGGAATTTTCCACCAAAAAACATCAATAGATTTGCACGTTTTTACGACGATGGACTCACCTGTCGTGCATATCTGTATTATATACATTGTAACGGTATGTTAATATTGCTTTAAGCAATAAACTCTTAATCTTTGGAATACCTAAACACTCATGTTTGGGATATGTCTGACCACCCCATTTGGCATAAAACTCGTGATGTTATGTATATGTATGTGTAGATTCTTAACTATGTTGTATGGAAATTTTCGCAGATATTAGCTTTTAACATAGTTGGTTAAGTTTTTCTAGATAACATAATCGCTTGTTTCCTCGGGAGATTTCAAAATTTAGGATAGCTCTTGACCTCAATCACACCTGATGTTAAGTGCAGATGAGGCCGAAGGTGGAAACGTAATGATCCGGAAACCCTATCTTATTTGGGGGACTGGCTATTTATCTCTGATAACCGGAACACATCAATGCTTTTAACATTGCTGTTTGGCGGCAGAGATGATGGTAAGCTAGCCAGGCGGATATTTACCACAAACCAAACCGAGTACTAAACTTGTACCCCACTGTGGATCGAACCCGCGACCTCCGAATCGTAAACCCAATGTTGTTTACATTGAGCCACGGAGGCAGTTTCATTCAACAGTGTCGCCAACAAGGAACAAATTCTGGGAAGTAACTACATACAGCAAACTTTCCAAAAATCCAATGATGCAGTTTTAATTTCAATCAAAATCTGGCCCAAAACTCCTTTGAGTACTTTTCGCTATTCCTCATAGT
The DNA here is from genome assembly GCA_949316235.1 of Oegoconia quadripuncta. Lineage (NCBI taxonomy): Eukaryota > Metazoa > Arthropoda > Insecta > Lepidoptera > Autostichidae > Oegoconia > Oegoconia quadripuncta. The sequence goes on from OX438758.1 coordinate 13,163,084, forward strand.
TTTGGATTTAGCCATCTACATCCACGTGAAAAAATCATACCCTGTATTGTTTATTATCCAACCCTTATAGCCACGGATCATATTTATTCAATATGAGAGCAATAAGAAATATTTGATTAGTGCATTGTATCTGTTACCAGGAATAAATTTAATATATTATAATATATGAATTATATTAAAACTTTCTTATTTTGTTTTCTCAGTTACAAGTAGGCATAATTTATAATATAATCATAAACGAGTCGCAATATCCTTTCACAGTTCCATTACGGTATTGGTGTCGATATTTGATATTTACTTGATACTTATAGGTAGGTACTTGAATTAAAGGAAATTACTGTACCTTTTAACGAGTACCTATTCTCGTTCATCTTGCGAATAACAAGTTCGGTGAAATACGTAATTACTTTCTTATATTGTCGACTGCGTACTTGTAGTCCAGTAAGGATACACTTTTACCTTCCTATAATTATAAAGGCCGTGATTTTTTGCACATGTATAACTCACTGACAGGTCAGTGATGGTATAAAAACGTTTTGTATCAAATCGGTAGCTTGCTTTAGATATAGTATAGTTATTTATTTTTATTTTAACACTTTATTGTACACACACACAAAGAAATGGTAATTAACAAATATTTTTGAAAAATGTACAAAGGGCGAACTTATCTCTATAAGAGATCTCTTCCTGCAAACCCGTGAGAGCAAAATTTGTTATAAAAGGTAGACAAAGTGTACACGAAACAGAAGAAACAAAAAAATTTTAAAAATATCATATAAAAGAATAAAACCAAATAATACATTAAGCGAAAAATTACCAACATAAATACACAAATACATACATACAATCATATATAAATATATATAATATAATATTATACATATATAATATACATAAACTATACACATACACATCATACAAAAATTCCTATAACAAACTAACCTGTACCTACAGCAAGATGAAAAGTAAAATTTAAATATTGTTACAAAATTGTTATTGTTTAAGTATAGTTATTTAGTAATTAAAAATTGACTATTAGATTAAAATTACTACTGTGAATTTCATTGCGTCGGAGAATATACTTAGAACTCCTGTAATTATTTTCAAAAAAATCGATCAATAATTTCTTTATATTTATTGGAAATTTCATCCAGGGCAAATATAACAATTCAATATACTATTTTTAGAAATTATAAAGTAGCAATTGATTACTTTTTAGAATCGCATCTTCTACAACGCAATGAAGTTCACAGTGGTAACTTTAATTTAATTTTATAACTAAATACCTATATTATACCTAAATCAAGCTACTGAATGGTTAGAGAAGACTTTTATTTTATTACTGATGGGTGCTCTGTCCTTTTACAAAAAATCAGGAACTTTAAGATTTTGCGTATTTTTACTTTGTGATTGGTTAGGGTGGAATCACTGACCAATCACTACCCGTTCGATTGTTACAGTTGACAAGCGCGACATTAAAGTAACTTGGGATAGTTTCCCACTTAATTTTCATATATTTACAATAATTGTTTGAGATACTGCCCTCTTGGGTAATACAGGGTGGAAACGAGAACTGTGAACATGTGATTAATGTGAAATTATAAAAGATATTCGAATAAGCTCTATTCCAAGCAAAGATTTTGGTAAGTTAAAAAACAATATCGATAGAAAGAAATTACTCTTTATGGCACCATAACATTACATATTACAGAAAACGATAGGTTATGTGCAAAGGTGGCCTTCTCTCTATAAGATATCTCTTCCACTCCAACAAGAGCATGGAAGTAGGAAATTATGACATTTTTAAAATTTTAGTTGAGTGTTCAAAATGCTCATTTTTTTATTTGTAATACGTTTATTGTAATTAAATTCTCAATAATATTTGAGGTAGATATTTGCAAAGAAGAATAACTTTTAGTGGTCTATCCTGAAAACTGTTAAGATTTCTAGTAGTGATTACTTGACTTTGGTGTAGAAATAAAATTGAGCATTCTAATACAATAATTTTCTAGAAACCAAACAAACCTGATAGCATAATTTGTATTTTAAGCGCGACATTTTGGTTTTTTTACCATAAAATGTATCCTTTGTGACTGAGGATCAAGACGAATCGAATGACACCTTGCACTTCAAAATCCGTCAAGGCGTTTAGACTATAGAAGGTAACATAAATACGTGTACTCAAAAACATTACCCTACTTTCTGAGGCAGTGCGGTAAAAATGGCACTAAAAATATATTGCCCTTATCTATTTCAGCCATATACTTCATTGTTTTTTGAACCTATCGCAATTAGTCTTAGGAAATGAAGTAGAGGGTAGTTTTGATTTTTAATTACATTTCTGGTTTCGGATCGTTTGGAATCACTTATCGTGTTACACCTTGTATAGCTTAACCTGTTAACTGTGCCGCAGACACAATACATCAATTGTTCGCGGTCACTGGCGTCCGCCGTTGTTATGTATAATTTATTATTCATGCCAATATTTATTTATAGCCATGCCATACAAAATGCAAACAGTGTAAAGCGTAATGATTGTGGTATCTTACTAAAACACTCCTGGCATTCTAAATTCTATGTAATTCAGAGTAAATAAACCTACTTTGGTGGGATAACAGATGACATCGTAATGCTTTCAGGTTATGTATTGGCAAACACCTTTTTCTCAGAAAAGTGGAAACATTTCCTCAATTTGCCGATTGTGCTACCTAGTACCTACTTAAAATGTATTAGGTTTTTCTCTTTCTTCATGATTAATTTATAAAACTGTAGGTTTGAATAAACCAGTTGTAATTTTAGTCGAAAAAATCTGGCAAACTAAATGAGTGAAATAGAATCTTTTGTTTTCTTTATACATATTGGGTTGGGGGTAAGTGAGTTAGGATCGTCATTCGCTACTTTTACTGTATTTATCGCGTCCGTATGTACATGCATACATACATATGCTCACGCCCGTTTCCCATTGGGGTAGGCAGAGACTATTGGATTCCACTTGCAACGATTCTGACATGCTACTTTTGCTCATTCCACTCTCATCAAATGCTTCATACACGCTTGTCGGTTAGTGGTTGACCGCACTTGACCTTTTGTGAGTACATCAGTCACTTGATTGACGTACGTCCTTCTTAGTCAACCTTTACCGATCACGCTTTCGTTAATCTCATTCCTTCTGTATGTTATTTTATCATCTGTCACGTGTCTATAGTACACATCTGAATATTACAAAGTTTTAACATAATGTAGTAAAGGCCCATGATATTCCGACTCCTAAGCGCTTCTGTTTGGGGTGTTTCTGACCTCCAATTTGGGATGGTTCTCGTGATACTACTATGTATGTAAGCTGGGCTTCTCTTCTATTTGAATGATCAACTTTTATTTAGGGTAAATGGTACACTTTTTTCTCACTAAGTTATTTTTTTCTTGTTTTTGTATTTCATAATTTTTATGTAATCTATCTGATGCATGCGGTGTTTAACCTATTTAATAAAATAAAATAAAATAAAATATGCCCAAACCACGTTAACATACCTCTTTCAATCTTACTCACTACGTCATCTTGCACGCCACACTTTTCTCTAATAACACAATTCTTTAATCTATCATTCAAAGTCACTCGGCACATACTACGCAGTCTGTATGTATGGTATGTAAATGTATGTTATCACCCCATAGCCTGAGCCGATTTGGATAAATGAGACCTCAGATTCGTACTGTGTCATAGGTTGTCATTATAAATCCAATATGGCCGACGCTAGTAGCAATTTTGAGTTGACAACAAACCATTCCAGCATCCCATCGAGAGAAATTATTATCGTTTAGAACTCATTGACAACTGATATCGCAAATGCATTGCTTTTTCCAGTTTCATACAAAGATATTACTGCAACATATTACGAAAAATATATTTAAAATAGAATATTTTTTGCAAACCATGTCTTCGCGCGAAGATAAAAACCAAAAACAAGAGTAAATATTATCTATAGGTTCCAAATTTGAAATTTTTACTTTTTAATTGTCATTCGTTAACTTACTTCTGGACACGACACTTCTTCCTTTGCCGAGAACCAGGCGGTGCTTACCTATATATCTTTCTCGTAATTTAGTTTATTCTGAAGTCAGTAAATTAGAAAGCTAACAAATTATTCTACCACTACAAATAACTTAGGCGGCGGTAAAAAATTCACGGCTTTGTTTCCAAATATAATTGTTTCTTTTTCTCCGTACGTGTTTTTTTTTTAATCTGAGACTGTTCCCGAGTCTTTGTTAAGGCAAAAAGCCTAATTAAAACTGGAAAGAAGACAATTTTAAAATTTTTATGCTTTTTCTGTATATGTAATTTTGGATCATTTAATTTGTGTGTATATTTAAGGACAGTGGGCAGGGCATAAAAGGTTCAGTTAAGTGCGAGTTCACGCATCTGAAGGCGACGTGTAGGAAGATGGATGACGTAATGAAGGTCGCGAGTACCCCTGGATCCAGGCCGCGTCCAACCGGTCGTTCTGGAAATCTATGGGGGTAACTTATGTCCAGCAATGGACGTCCTGTGGCTGATATGATGAATCTGTTTGTGTAATTCCTGTTTACTGGCGACTCCACTTTTGATTACGAATAACTTTCCTTTAGGAACCATAGCCGAATTCAACCGAACATTGTTGGATTTTCATACTAAAGCTGGTTTCAGAATGGTTAAATTAATATGATTAATCGAAATTTTTTTGATCGAATTCGACTATGATACCTTAGGAAAAGTTGTTCGTAATGAAGAGTGGCGTCACCAGTTAACGGGAATTACACGAATTCAAATTCACCCTGTATATAAAGTTTCACTGACGGAGAAATTAATAGGTACCTCGTTGATTTGAATAATTGTTGTGGTTCAATGAGAGCCCAAAAGTGGTTTCAATTATAATTTTCAATTTAAAAATTATAATTCAATAGGTGCTATCACCCAAATGAATCTCCACTTCGAAATTAATATTCCGATAGGAATTTGTTCGGCGAAATTAATTTGTCATGGTTGATGATAAGTTTATTACGTTTTCCATTGTACTGTTAATATGAAATATCATTAATCATGTTCTGATATAGCAAAGGAAAATGATAATAACTATGCTGCCATAATTACAGCTTATGACGAATTTTAATTATTTTTAAATATGTCAATAGAGGATTTGTCGGTTATAGACTTTACAAATTTCTTATTTCGAGGTAAAAATAAGTATTTTTTTTATGCACAACGGGTTAGTACTTGACCTGATATTAGTGAAAATGAAGCCGAAGGTGGTAGCGTACTGACCCGGAAACCCCATCTTATTTGAGGGACTGGCTATCTTATCTCTGACAACCGGAACACAACAATGCTATTGATATTGCTGTTTGGCGGCAGATTTAGATAAGATGGTGGTAGCTAGCCAGGCGGGCATTTAAAATCCTACCATCAACCAGTAACCACCACCAAGTAAGAGGGGATTTGTACATATACACGTGCTGAACATAGACCTCTCCCATGGATTTCCAGAGCAACCGGTTGGAATTGGATTGAATCTTCCTGTGACATTCACGCGCACGTCTTTAGTATAGGCAGGGATTTCTAACCACTACACAATGATCTATTTGTCATCGTCGATATAAAGAAATTGATGGATTAGCCTTAATGGTACATTGGTAATTTATCCAGTCGCCTCTCGCAAAAACTGAAGTGAGTGGGGCTGACATAATGAATTAGATCACGTATATTCTAATAAGTCTGATTGCTCAGTAACCTCTCTAGGCTTGATGATGCTGATAATAACACAGAACTTGTCAGGTCTGATGGGTTTTATCGCCCGTTAAAGGGAATGCTCCATTTTTCATGACAAGATGATTAATATTCGTAGCCGAGTCAAGCCGCTTGTACACTACAAAGGCTGAGTTTTGTTTCAGTTTCACTTTATAATAATAATAATATAATAATAATAATGTTTACTCAGAAAATGTTACATAGTTAAAACTGAATATGTTAGGCTGTACTTAGTACCCCTTTTTTTTTTTTTTTTTTGACGGGGGGAAAACACTTTCACGCGTTCGACCCGCCGCTGACGGGGGTCAGCGGCGAGGATATGTGGGACTCACCGCTCCAGACGGGAGCGGTCCTACCCACTAAAAACCCCCCGGTGTTCCTCCGCGCGCACCGAAACGGCGTGGCCACGGGTACCCCTCGGTAATCGTCCGCAGCCACGCCAGCGCGGCGCCCGCCGCCAGGGCAACGGCGGCGGCGGGCCCTCCTATAGGCTGGAGCAGGGAGGAATCTCCTGGTCCAGCCACCTCAAGAAGGCGCGTGGGAACTTAGTACCCCTAATACAAAAGCCATAGCTGCCGAACTAGGTTTATGCAACCTGTATTTCAGCATGTCAACTTTGCTAAGTTATTTGACATTGATTGACTTATTTGACTAATTTTTTATTTGTAATATTACTTATTGACTAAATTATTTATTATTACTTAGTTTGTCTCTGCTTTTACCTCTAGATTGTATAATGATTATTATTTAATAGTGAATTATTTTTTTAAAGGAATTTTAATGAAAAATGAGAATCTGTAATTGGCATGACTTTGCCTTATAAATTTTGTGTAATATTTAATCTATAAATTTATCAATAAAATAAACAATAAATAAAATAATTTTAACTGAAAATTTGTATTGTCAAAATTGTATAGTGCCAGGTGGATATAAGAAATTTTAAAGGTAATGTTGTTTTTTTATATCTCCAGATTATACTTTTACCGGACCAGATTTAAAAAAAATAGATTTGTACAAATTATAAATACTCATTTATTTATTATATAGAAAATGACATCTACATCTACCTACGTGATACCATTTGAATGATTTCAATCTATGTTAGGTATTTCCACATATTTTTTATTTAAAACCATTTTATAATTTATTGCTTAAATTTCAATATTTATTGGGCAAATTATTGGTCAAGCAATAAAAATCCTCTTGGTCCAATGGTGGAACTAAGTGGAATATAAAATTCCTCGTTGTCCGACATGTCGGACAACGTTGTCGAACCACGCGGCCAGAGGGAATAATATATAACATACATTGAAAATCGAAAAACCAAATTCAAATAAGTTTTATTTCGTTAGTAATAAGAATAACATAATAATATGAAATCTTCATGACAAACACTTATCGCTCATTCACTAGGCAGACTCCCAGAGAAAAACGAGCAAGAAATACAGGAGTTGCTCTTTGTACATAAATATTTATACAATTTATGATTCCATAAAGAAAAAAATAAAACAATTTTCTGGATATCGCCAAGCGGTTTATGTCTTTGTCCACACAATATTATCATCTAGTCAGAAATTCTATAATAGCCTTTGGCACATAGATGAAACTATGAATCATCTAGGTTAAATAAGTCAGCTGGGATAACAGTTAAATATTCTCGAAACTGCTGAACCGACTTCCATCAAACATTAGCTAATCTTGCATGCTCAAATTTTCGAAAATAAACCATTTTGAAATCTTTACACAAATTTGAAACAATGCCACAAACAGACACATAGACAGAGGCTTGAAACTTATAACACTAACTGTCAAATCTATATGTGAAATCGAATTAAAAGCACTGACTATGAAGAATATAGTCGACTCGCATCGATGTAGTACACAAATGTTCTAAAGATCATAAAATTTCTTCCGTCGTTGTTTTTTAGGGCATGAAAAAATACATTGTTTTACATAGCACTTTTATAAACCAACGCTTTTAGCGTGAGGAGTGGGCTTTCAGCATAATCTTTGAGTTAAGGTATATTTGCAAGTTACCTTACCTTACCTCTGTACTGTTTGCGACAGGCTATTACATTTATCTATACAAAATCACGCCTGAAGGGTAAACACAGACTAAGGCCTTCGACTACTACTTTCACTTGCTACGTTCTAACACATATATATACCGCCTCATTCAGTTTCATCAATCTCTTGCAGATCGATGGTTATTAATAGAACCAACCCCCTCTTTACGTGGGCGTCGTAAAATGCGACTAAACGGTCGTGAGCATAAAAGCATAAACCAATATTTAAAAGAAAACTCACCTGCGCAGCTTGGCGATAGAATTAGAATAGAAATCATTTATTTGCAGTAAAACACCAACAATAACAGCAGATATGCAAATCAGTATAAAATTTATAAGATTCATTTCATTGGCCATTATTGAATATATTTTATCAATATTTATATTCTTGTTTATTATTTAGATAATTAGTCAATATTATATTATATTAACGACCTGTTTGGTGTGGTGGTTAGCAACTCTGCCCACTATACCAAAAGGTTGCGGGTTCGATTCCCGCTAGGGCCATATGTTTGTGTGATGAATACGGACATGTGTACCCGAGTTATGGATGTTTTCATTTATAATAAGTATTTATTTACAAAAAAAAATGTATTTATGTGGTATATCAACTATCTGGTATCCACAACACAAACCTATAGTTGCTTACTGTGGAACTAGATGGCGCTGTGTGTATGTCTAAGGATACTTATTTATTTATAGAACCATCCATGACGGGAATAATTGTCGGGAATGAATAATATTCATCACACAAACATCTACCCCTCGCGGGATTCGAACCCGCAACCGTTGGTTTCACTGACAGAGTCTCTATCGACTACACCAAACGGTCGTCAACGTTGCTTATCTTTAAAAGTAGCTACGTCGATGGCTTTTTCTTTGACCTCAAAAAGGTCCTTTTGTGTGTAGGAAATTGTGGAGGTAGGGCAAGACAATAAGTGCGCTACTGATTGCATGGTGCCTCAGTTACATATCGTCATTAGAGAAACTCACCTCTTCCTAAATTCTCTACGCCTGGAAGAAAACTTTCCAGTTGGGTCCTTAACACTTAGAAGTGAGGACAGCGATCGGGACACATGCAAACTGTTCGAAAGACGGAATGATTGAAAAATCGACGATTGAATGAACCTTTTGCATGTACTTATTCAAGTATTAGATGAGAATTCATTCGCTATTTACATTAAAAATCCCGTCAATAGAATCCTTTCAAGATGTCTGCAAAGGTCATGGACCCGGCTGTACAAACGTATCGAGCTCATACATAATATAAACAAAATAAAAACCAGTAATACAATTTTTAATGTATACGTCGTCTTAACGTGGAAACGTAAACACTCACTTGGGTTTGATACTCTTTAAAGTGGCTCAGTGAGTTTTGGAGACGGCTACGAGTTTATGTACGAAATAATTCGATATTCGAAATCCGAAGACGAAAGAACGACAAAAAGGGACATAGCGCAAAGAACTTGTACGCTGAAGTGTAAGGTCCCATCTAAATATTATTATAAATGCGAAAGTTTGGATGTATGTTTGTTTGTTGCTCAATCATGGCTAAACGGATATGGCTGAAATTTGCTACATAGGTAGAACATACTCTGGATTACGATATAGGATATTTTTTATCCCGATAAAGTGAGTAGTTCCCGCCGGATAAACAAATTTCGGAGGTAAGGTTATTCCATGCAGGCGAAGCTGTGGGCGGAAAGCTAGTCTGTTATAAAGCCAATGGATATCAGAGCAGATGCTAGTATATTTTGCACATGTGTCGGGAGTAGAGATCTGACACTTGTAAACTTCCACACAAGGTCGACTGTGGACTGGATTTGAGAGTAAAACCTTATAAATTAGCTTGTAATTTTTTTTAATAATTTCACGAAATCAAAGGCCGGGGGGTAGAATAGGCCATCGCCATTCATTTAAAATTTCGGTGAATCACAATAAAACTAAATTTAAAGAAATGTATCATAACATGAGATCTCAGTTGAGCTACTCATACTGTGTTATATACTGTGTCGGTCAATATGAACTGCGAACCTTTTTTGTGCAAATAACTTTGATTTCCCATAGGCGGTGTGACCTTTGGTACATCATGCATGGAGTTACTAAGTATTATAGTGGGATAACAAATAAGGTTAAATGAGAGTAGGAGTAACTTGATCTCGGAAAATATTTGGACCACAAGCAGTGGCCCGCGACTTCGGCCGCGAAAATATAACCGTGTAAGAAAAATTTACATAGGCATGTATTTATAAAAATGAGATGGAGTATCTCAGCATATGCTGCAGCAATTGCTACAGCGCTGGTTTTTAGAGGAGACCAACGACAAGAGCCTCCGATGTAGTTCGGACAGTTGTACAAGTTGTGCAAATACAACAGTTGCATATAAATAAAAATTAAACATTATTTAATATACATACTGAATATTTATACTGGTAATTTGTATTGCGGACATATACTCTAAAACGATACTTAATCTAATTGAACTTTTTTTCTATACAATTCCAATTTGGTAATGGTGGACACTCTCCCGGTATCCCTCCCGATAGGGAGGGGAGTCTCACATAACCGACTCGCCGTCCCCCAGGCGAGCGGTACACGTAATGCGTTTCCCTGCGTCAAAAAAAGGACACAACCTTCAATGCAGATGAAAAGGAGCAACTCCAGAGAGTTCACTACTTGTTTTTTTCCATTGTTTTCTTGATTTCTGTATTTTCGCGAACTCTTCTCAGGAGCCAGTCTTGTGAATTTGCGTAATTGTCATCTGTGAATGACAAGATTAATAATTCTTTTTTCTGGAGAATATTCAGGGTGAATATCCTTGGTTTAGAAAATTTTACTATATATAAATATGTCAATGTCTCGTATAACTCTGTAGAAACTATATCAAGATGGATGGACAACGCTTTAATTAGTATCGAATGATAAAGAAAATGACTTCATTAATATTATGATGTGACGAGTTACGTCTTTTTATCCGACTGTCCCAGGAAGGAGGGTAAGTTTTTTGGATGTATGTAGATTTCTTATTACCGCCTTTTTCTCTTACCGATTTTTAATCCCTAGAGTGACATTTTATGGTAAAAAAGTCCGACATGGCCCCCGCATAGTACAAAACATGCTTTTTTAATAGGTTTATATTTCTAAGCGCTTATTCGACGTTACCCGGAATAGACTCAGCTATAGCTAATCGTTTTTATTACCGAAGTAGAGCAAAGACAATATCGTCTACTAACCTTAAGTGTCCTGCTTATGTGTATAAAGTTTCATTACAATCAGTTTATTAATTTCGAAGATTTTGTACTTTAAAGTTTATGAGTCTTAAGACATTTTTCATAAGTAAAACACGGAGCGAATGTATGAGCAGCTAGTAAAATGTTCTGTAAAAGGGTCCTCGCCGATACGATATCTCCAGTTTAATGTACCGTAACGTAGTGTCACATTTTATTGTTGTCAGTAACTACTTGGGTTATTCCATTTCGGTGGGATTGTGTTCGAATGGAGTCTTTTGTTTCGAAAGTCGAAGTAGTTGTAGATTATCTTTTTCCATTCCTTGGCCCTTTCCTATATAATAAAATTCATAAGAAACTAACACTCTACCCGCTAAATCGTTTTCGATGTAAAAAAATAGTTACTGACTGGCTTCAAAATTTAAACTACGACGAAACCGAAAAAACATTGCAAGTAGGTACTAGGGTAATTTATTTATTATATAGCAACTATAAATTGAAACGTTGGAATCAGCACTCCAACTGGACCGCTTATTGTTTGCGAACAGAGACTGGACATACATACCTACACATATAACGCCAACAAACACATAACACCCGTAGTTTTTCGTCGGGGGTTAAAAACAGTGCACAACACTACAACTCCAATCCAAAAGCCAGTTTTATGTTTCGTGATTTCCTTCTCGTTTGTTCCTTGTGTGTGCGAACCAAAGGCTGTTGATATGATAGAGTACTATAAATAACGCCACTACCTTTATCCCAAGTGAGGTGGTCAGAAATATCCAAACTTAAATTTTTTGGTGTTCCAAACTCCATAGCCTAATGCTTTAAACAGCACCCACGATTCCCTTTAACAATTTTTGTAACACCCGTGGTTTTTCGTCGGGGGTTAAAAACAGTCCACAACACTACAGCTCTACTCCCAAGAACCAGGTCTTATGTTTCGTGATTTCCTTCTCGTTTGTATCTTTCCTTAAGTGTTTCTTTATCCCTCTGTTCGATTGGCTTTGTAGCTTCGAAGATAGCGGCCGAATTACTTTGTCAGGTTTTTGTGATAAATTGAGATTCTTTTGGCTTCTAGAAGAATGACTAAAAAAATCTTGTTCGATTGGCTTTGTAGCTTCGAAGATAGCGGCCGAATTACTTTGTCAGGTTTTTGTGATAAATTGAGATTCTTTTGGCTTCTAGAAGAATGACTAAAAAAATCTTCTTTATTTTACCGTAATTCACCGATTAATGTCGCTACTATAAAGTAATTCCGAGAATTTGATTTCGATCACTAGAGCGCAGGCGCTGGGACATACATTTGATAATTTTTCAGTATAATCTTCTGTGGAATGAAAGAAAACTATATAATAGTTTCCTTTCTCTGTGTTCGAAAAAAAAAACAATAAGTCAGACGTCAAATCCAGTTCCACTAGTTTAATTGTTCGGATACACTAACAAATATTAGTGTTTTTTTATTTTAGTGCTTGAAGTGAGCATCTTATAGTGTACCTACAATTCTGTAATACAGTATGTAACTCGCAGATACATTCGCCGTTTGGCTTGACACTTCAATCACAATCATCTTCCGGGCCTCAGTTTTAACAAAATTCCACAATCTGGGAATCTGCTAAAACAGAGTTTTTTTTTTATATATGAGAGGGCGACACACGAGCATGCGGGTCACCTGATGGAAAGCAATCACCGCCGCCCAAGAACACCCGCAACAGCAAAAGGGTCACAGATGCGTTGATAGGCTTTTACTGAGTTGCCTTGTTTCATCTTCGATATCGTCACGAAGTCAAATGTTCAGTCCATCTTAAAAAAAAACATTCGCGTGGTGCTAATTTTGTTTGTAAGTAATGAAATCTTTAAATAGCCTGTTGAATTCAATGGCAGATCTTAAAGCAAAGCCATTGAACCTTGACGTTCCTGGCACCGGCGAAGCTGTAATGGTTTTCTGCTGCTAAAAGGCACCATTACAGCGGACATTAAAATTTACATTTCAATTCAGTTCTGATTTTATGCTCAGGTCCTTGACTCGAGGAAGTATTTGGGTGAATAAACTTATTTGGAAATGGAATAAAATTTATTGTAATGACAGGGTGGCTAGGAGCGCTTACTCCACTAAGCACTCTGCAAATATTTTATGTATCTAGAAATTTGTAGACTTGGAGAGGAAGAGTCTATTGCAAGTGCATATGGATTTGAAAAGTAGTCTTTAAGTCTAATTATTTTTCTTTCTTCACTTCAAACTTTGTGTATATACCTTCTTGAATTGATCCTTTAATTAAAATATCCGAAACATAAAAGTTTGTTTAGACTAACCAATAAGAAAATCGATCCCTTAATAAATCATATTAGGTCATTTAACAAGATTAATGGCATGCTGGTTATTTAAGCTGTCTCCGCATTTCACTATAATGGTAGTCTAGGCGAGGGTCATTTTAGATAATTGCTGTTGGTATAGGCTGAATAAACATTACGCTACTCTTAGTCGTGTGAAAGAGTACCTATATTGGAGTCATGAAAGAAATGACTTTATCACAGAAAATGAGTCAACTGATCGCTACAATCTGCATGGAGAATAGTTCTTGCCGTTTTATTTTCAATATGGTGCCAGTTGAAATGTTGTATCGTAGCGTAGATGATACAAGCCTAGCCTAGTGTGGATGTAGCAAATGTATAATTATGTCTGGTCTTTTTGATAAACATCTTATTATCTATCTAAATACAAAATATTTATTTCGTTATTTATTTTACTTTGTAACTGATTTGTTTGACTTTGCTTGCCTTTTTCTATATATTTTTTATTTTGTAACTGACAGAACCATTTACAACACATTATCTTCCGTTTTGGTTTATGTTATTATGATCTGATTTTTTTTAATAATGTATAAATTTATTGAAAATATAAACGAATTAATTTTTGGGTCACGTGGGCTGCATGAAGTGCTAGTTGTGGGCAAATGCGTCTACTCTTTGGACTCCTACAATCGCCAGGCGCAAACGTGGCAGACCGCGAAAACGGTGGAGAGACGAGCTTGACAGTTTTAATAGGGGATGGTTTGTGCCCGCTAAGAACAGAAACGACTGGAAACAGATGAGGGAGGCCTTTGCCCAGCAGTGGGACACTATGGGCTCTTAATAATGATAATAATTTTTGATGAAAAAACATATTATTTTATTTTATATCTTCAAACTGAAATAATTCAGAAAGTATACGAGTTTCATTTACGACATTTAGTCAGAGAGTATTTGTTGTTTGTAAACATCTTCTCTGTTGATTGGCGTATGTTTCATAGGTGTACACCAAAATACGACTTTTTAAGTACTTGCAACTTTAGGTATGCCAGGCTCCATACAAAGAAGTTCGATGTCTTTTGATGATACTGTAAAGTTAATAAGAAAGTAGTCATATAAAATCGGACTATTTAAATGATAATCACCCATGGACAGAACCAGCTCGTTCGCATGCCAGGCCACAATTAATATTGAAGTAATTTGTTTATTTTTTAATTTGAAATCCTTTTTTAAAAAGAGAAACCCTTCGAATTTCTTGGGTGTTCTTCTCAGGAGAAAATTGCCTTTTGAATAAGCGGTATCTTTAAAAAATCCGACAAGCAAAATAAAGAATTTTTAGACTTTGAGTATGACATGTAAAGCGATAAATGTGTTAACGGACTTTCTTGGTCAACTTTCCTTTTAATAAAAATCTGTGTAAAACCCCGTGATCAAATTTGGGAGCTTTTGCATGGCAGTGATGCAAAACATTCCGCCTGAAGGATGTTAATTCACGTATATCAATGAATTTACAAATTGGGCTTTCCTTTAAATATATAACCAGAATAGGTACCTACAACCTTTATTTGTCAATTTCGTTAACCCTTTCATCCTGTAAACTTGTAGTAAAAGTAACATAAAGCTAGACATGTCCTAATTTTGAACAACCTAACCCATGTCTGAAGGACTAGGTGACATGAGTCATCACGATGTAGAAATGAAAGGAATTAAATGGCTGGTCTATAAACTACTAGTCGTTACCCACGACTTCGTCCGCGTAGAATTCGTTTTACTACCATATGCTTCACTCTGTGACTCAAGAGCAATGCCAATGATAATACCTGTCCTACATGAGTTATTCAGTTTACCGGAATAAAAAATAGCCTATACGTTAATGTCCTGGTCTGTCTATTAACCAAATTTCAACCAATATGTCCAGTCGTTTAAGCGTGACGAGTTAACAAACCTACATACACATATAAACTTTCGCATTTATAATATTATAGAGATAGGGGATAGGGGATATGGATAGGAATAGGAATGGGAATGGGAAAGGGACGGGGACGGGGACGGGGACGGGGACGGGGACGGGGACGGGGACGGGGACGGGGACGGGGACGGGGACGGGGACGGGGACGGGGACGGGGACGGGGACGGGGACGGGGACGGGGACGGCGACTGGGACGGGCAATATTTGCATTCCACACACAGTCATACATGAAAGTAACAACACCACCAGAATCCTCTTCCTCAATGGTGACTGGATTAGTAGAATATCCGTTCGTTAGACCACGGCTTTGGGTTGAACAATTTTGGTCTCTTGGTCTTATCTCGCATGGCACTCCATACAAAGTTTCAAGACCAAATTTTTCGAAATGAATAAACCGATTTTAATGAAAATTTGTAAGAGTGAAGCATATACATAGATCTAAAAACTTAGTAGAAAATATTTTCGAAAAAAAAAGAGCTGACACTGCTTAAAAGTATAAAGTTTCATTAGAATTGGTCTATTCAATGCCGTGTGAGATAAACCCTCTTAATCTTAATGGTTTCTTGGTCAAAATCTAAATTCAACAACTACACCAGACGCAAGTACGAGTATTATTGTGATATTAAGGAATTAATACAAACAATGTATCTCTGACCACCCGTTTTGGGATAAAGATCGTGACGTTATGTAGATATTGTAAATGGACTGCGGGACTGGAACATAAACAAGATAGACCGTACACTTCTTTTAATCCTGTCTGTTCAACAACAGCAAACAAAATTACCGAACATATACAAGATCGGGCTATTTATAGAGTTTGATGACATTTATCAATCAATACAATTGAATCAGTTATTGTATCGTAATTATTATAAACAACTCGATAAATTATTTGCGATAATAAATGTGAATAAAACATAAATCCTCTTAATCATTATTATCATAAATATTAACTGTATCTTTCCAAAAAACTATATCAGCGATTTACATATGGAAAAGATTAAACGAAAGTGAAATCGGGAATCGATATCTTACTAAAACAATTGTTATTTACATATTGATAGAAGTTGTAGATACAATTCATTATGGGATGGAATGCCTATATAACGTCAACAGTAAAGTATGCATGTCTTAATAAGTAAATAATTGGTTATTAACTTGAATAGAGGGTTTGTCAGATTATGAAACAGGTTAAACTTCAAGCATTTCATTATCATTTGTTGAATGTCAATTTATATTTATTGAAAAAAATTCTCAGTCAGGTAGTATGTCCACACTACCGTTTCAGAAAGGGAAATCATCTATGGGAAAGGAAGCGGCGAAAGAAACCCATCATTGTTTTTTCTTTTTTTTTTTAATAAAAGTATACAATTAATATAATTTTTGTTAATCGAACCCTGTAGGTACGCTGCTCCAGTGCGGATTTCGCCTTAGGCCTTTTACATTTAAAAGGGGCAATAAAGAACCTACTGTCTGTAGACCTTCAAAGGGCCTTTTAGTTTAATATTTTAAATTAAGCTTAAGATGAAATTCGTGTGGTGTTTTATGATATGGAAAGGTCAGTTTGCACGTTAGTATAATTACAATTTATATTAGACCAGATTCTATATTTGACTGTCTTATTTCGGTTTAGGTCTATGGAACAAATGTAGGACCACCGCGAGCTCCGGAGTCACTACTTAGTTGCCCTGACGCGCGATTATGGGTTTCTGAAATTTTGCGTATCTGGTCTTATGCTTTCTAAAATTGGAATAATTAACTCATCGTGTGCCTTCGCCGCGGAATAGAACCAACCCGTCTCTTCCCGTGGGTGGAGAAAAAGCGACTATAGGTCTCTCCACCAAGAAAAACATCTAGGGTGGGCTCACCCCTTGTCACGTGAGCATTTATGTAAGGAGGTTGTTGCTCTTAATGTTTGGAACATTCAAACGCTGTTTGGATTACCTCTGACCACCTCATTTGGGATAAATATCACAATGTGTATATATGTGATAGGCAGGTTTATAAATTAGGCATTGCATTGAAGGCTTAGGACCTACCTTTAGTAGTGGTAGAGCCACGCTGTAAGCTATTAGCTTGCAGCATGAATGGGCCGGCTCGACCGGGGAAGTACCACCCTTTCGCAGAAGACCGACGTCTGAGTAGTGGCATTTTGCCACTGCGCTTCGTCCGGTGAGCGAGGGCGCCGGAGGCCCGCCTTCCAGTCTCTCTCCAGAATGGTAGCGGTATTTAAAGAGTTAGTACCCCAGGAGGGTACCAGCACTATTAGTGCTGGAGAATCCCTCATCGCTCAGGCTGCCCTACTTATTCTGGGGTGGACACCTTCCTCAAAGGCCGGCAACGCATCTGTGACCCTTTTGGTGTTGCGGGTGTCCATGGGCGGCGGTGATTGCTTTCCATCAGGTGACCCGCATGCTCGTTTGCCGCCCTCATATAAAAAAAAAAAAAAAAAAAAAAAGGACCACAATATATGGAGGATCGTAGGTAGATTCACTACTGACTATAGTTAATGTGCACTGTGTACCCACAACATTTATTTTTTATATTGTTTAAACGTATTTGGAAACTTAAAATATCCCATCACTTGTAATTTCCAATACACATTTTTCCATTTTCTTTGAGGCTATTTTTAATATCGTGTATTTATATTCCACGCGTTAAAGAAGGTGTATGGAATATGAGAATTGACTATGAGTGTAAGCGTTTTATTAGCAAATCCCCTAAATGGTATTTTTTATGGCGGTCTTGTACATCTGTTTGCTTTTACCCGTTTGAGTGGCCAAAGTGGATTTTATGATTAGTTCAAAATTTTACTACGAAAAAGTTTTCCAATAAAACTTTTTTATGTCTACTCGAACTAGCAGGCCTTAAAAGATCTGACTCATTTTTACTTTCACCGTGGAATTCTCGCTGCGACCGAACCAAGTTATAACTTATAACTTAATAAGGAAAAGCGCGCACTTTTCTTATAAAGATAGAGTTAAAAATTATCTAGATATGCCTCAAAATAACTTTTTCCTACCACTACGACAATAGTTTGTATAGAATTTTCTGCAGCGCTTCGTAATTGTTGTCCTCCTCGCTTATCTCCAAAATACACATAAATCTCAACACATCTTAAATTTATACATTGAAAAATGACCAGATTTACTTACCTTAGATAATTTTTACGGTTCCGTGCCTCAAAAGTTAATAAAAGAACACTTTATTGTCCGTCTGTCTGTCTATGTAACAAGGCTCTTTTTTTCTGAAACGGCTGGAAGTATCAAATTGAAATATAACATTTAATATTTAGGGCTGTCTGTAAACTACTGTTAAAAATTCCAGCGTCTAGTTTAATGCTATATACAGATACGTTCGCGGTGCCCAGAATCTTAAAATTTCTTCAAGGTCTTATAGCATAAGTGAAGGAAGGAAGTAAATACGAAAATTAATTTGAAATTTCGTATGGAATTAATACGAGATAAACATACTAATATCATCCAAGTAAATAAACACATATTTAAATTTGTTACTTAAAAAAATTGCCAATATAGAATCCGGGACACGAGTCCTACTTGAGTCCCGTATTCTATACAGAATTACCCTTGATCGATACCATGGATCGAGGATGATTTTGTATAAGATTAAAAACCAAAAAACCCGACAGTATATTTTGCATTTCGCGGGCGTCATGTTGGATTTTTTACCATGAAATATATCCTATGACTTTCGAGGGATCAAGACAAATCTAACGACACCATGCACTTGGTAATCTGGTCAAGCTGTTTAGGCTACATGAGGTAACATAGAAATTTATATACATTTATACTATTAATCTTTTTGCGTGCCGAAACAACATGGCGTTATGCAACAAGTTATTGTACAATAATAATACTTTAAAAGTAATAAAGTTATATGTTTAAAGTGGGGCGTTTCCTTCCACTATATTTCCTCGGTAGGGGCTTACCTAACAAAATAGTAATCGTCCGGTTGCAGGCGTCTCTAAGTGGAATTTACAGCTGCATCTGGTAGACCTCTTGAAATTAAACTTACGTTCAACTAACAGATGCTTTTAAAGCGATATACTCCAGTTAGGATACACATTTAACTTCCTATAATCTTAAAGGCAGTGATTATTTTGGACATGGATAGAGTACCTGTCAGTGATAGAATAATGTTTAATAACAAATCGGTAGCTTGTTCTAGATATAGTATAGGTATTTAGTGATAAAACAATGACTATTCGATTAAAATTAGCACTGCACTGCGAATTTCATTGCATCGGAGAATATACTTAGAACTCCTGCAACTATTTTCAAAAACATCGATCAATAACTTCTTTAATATTTATGAAAAATTTAATTGAGGGTAAATATCCCGCCTCAATAAACTATTTTTACAAATTGTAAAGTAAGTAGAGATTGATTAATTTCTTAGGAAATTATTTTAGGAGATCTTTGCATCGTCTAAAACGCAATGCAGTTAGCAGTGGTAACTTTAATTCAATATTTTAGGTTTTATAACTAAAGTGATATACAGGGCGTCCCAAAGTTATGGGACATGAAGGGGAAGTACCTTAAATATCGTAGATAGTGAATTTTGCTCAAAGAAGACTTTATGTTATTTTTAAAAGTTAGTAATTCTGCATTCATAGATTTTCTAAAAATTACTTGCTTCGGCTGGGAATCGAACCGACTTAAATGTGAAAAAAAAAACACCCTACTTTTATGATGCCAATCGAAAGAATAGCTAAAAAATAATAACTCTGCCTAAGTAACATAGTATTTTAAAAGAAAGGAACAACATAAAATGATTGAGTCAAATTTCAAGAAAGTTATTTATTGCCGACGACGTTCGAAAAGTAGCGATATTATCATTCCAAAGATAGCATTGATTATTCGTAAATAAGTACCCACTTCATAAAATAGGTACTAACATAGTTTTCCTTATTATAAGTGCACGTGTAGATGAAATGATAAAACTTGTATTTCAATACGTCCTCTGTAAGCTAGACAGAAGGCAAATTAAAAACAAAAATAAATAATTTATAATTTGAAAATGGAACAGTTTATGACAGCGTTTGTTTGAATGCATACTTTTTAAGATATTTTAAAAAGAAGTGATATTTTTAAATGTTGTTCTTAAATTTGAAAATGGAACAGTATGTGCGAGCGTTTGTTTTTCGGATATTGATCTGTTTAGTCTCAATTCACTTACACAAGTGTTATTGTGTTAATTTATTGCGAACATGGCATATCAAGTAAGTTTTGATCTAATGGAAGCATATTTTTTGAACGATAAAGATATCTCTAGAAGTTTGCGGTGGTATGGCGTAAAATATCCTGATAGACAAATACCGTCTCGTAAAGTTTTGAAAAGGCTTGTGAACAATTTGAAAACTCTGGGACGTTTCGATAAACGCCCAAGAGAACCACAGCAAGAAAACCATACGATCAACGACGAAGAACTTGGTATTTTAATTTACTTTTCTGCTTTTCCGAAAGCATCGGTGAGAGAAGGAGAACATGAAATTGGAGTTTCAAAAAGTAAAATACACCGTGTATTAAAAAAACACGGTTTTAAGAGTTATGTTGAAGGACGATTGGTTCAAAAATTACTTCCGGGCGATACAGAAAGGAGAAAAAAATTCTGTCTTGATATCCAGGCACGATTGCTCGAAGATCCAAATTTTTTGGATAATATTATTTGGACAGACGAATCTAACTTTAGCAATAACGGTATGTATAACCGCAACAATAATCGTATTTGGTCTAAAGAAAATCCCCTACGAGTGACTGAAACTAATAACCAAGTGCGTTTTTCACTCAACTGTTGGTGCGGACTTTTAAAAAACCGGGTTTTCTTAATCCATTTTTACCAAGGAACCTTGAACACAGAAAAGTATTTAGGAATACTTCAAATTTTAAGGGATAAGATAAGAAACCATTCCGCGGCGGAGCAAGAAAACTTAATTTTCCAACAAGATGGAGCTCCGGCTCATAATAGTCGGAGAGCAGCAGATTTTCTAAATGAATGTTTTCCTACATGGATTGGTACGAATGGACCGATTAGATGGCCGGCCAGATCCCCGGACCTCACACCATTAGATTTCTTCTTTTGGGGATACGTGAAAGATATGCTATACAAAAAGCGATACGAGAACGTAGGCGAGTTGCAAACAGAATTGTGCCATATCACATCGAGTGTTCACCATAAAATGATTAGAAAATCAACAGGCAGCGGGCTCATTAAAAGATTGGCGATTTGCGTAAGACAAGAGGGATCACATTTTGAGCATTTAATTAATTAATTTACAAAAAAATACCTACTTAATTGACTACGGCAGTTTCATGTATGTTTTTTATTTGATTAAAATGATTAATTTCACGTTGTTCCTTTCTTTTAAAATACTATGTTACTTAGGCAGAGTTATTATTTTTTAGCTATTCTTTCGATTGGCATCATAAAAGTAGGGTGTTTTTTTTTTCACATTTGAGTCGGTTCGATTCCCAGCCGAAGCAAATAATTTTTAGAAAATCTATGAATGCAGAATTACTAACTTTTAAAAATAACATAAAGTCTTCTTTGAGCAAAATTCACTATCTACGATATTTAAGGTACTTCCCCTTCATGTCCCATAACTTTGGGACGCCCTGTATACCTATACTATAGTATAG
The DNA here is from genome assembly GCA_949316235.1 of Oegoconia quadripuncta. Classification (NCBI taxonomy): domain Eukaryota; kingdom Metazoa; phylum Arthropoda; class Insecta; order Lepidoptera; family Autostichidae; genus Oegoconia; species Oegoconia quadripuncta. The sequence goes on from OX438758.1 coordinate 13,185,073, forward strand.
GTTTTTAGATACTTTAGTTATACCTAAAGCAAGCTATGGAATGGTTAGAAAACATTTAAATAAATAAAGATGGGTACTCATCCTTTTGCAAAAAAAAGAGGAACTTTAACATTATAAACAAACAAACAAACAAACAAAATATTCTTTATTGTACAACAATAAGAAGCATAAAAAGAAATAAGAAAAAGGGGATAGTACAATTTGGCGGCCTTATCACTAAAAGCGATCTCTTCCAGGCAACCTTTGGGTTAGGAAGCATTATGCACATGACATGTAGGTAGCGTGCACGGTAAACTAATTTTAATAAAATAAATAAATCACCCATATAAATACATACGTTAATTGAATACATACAAACACACATACATAATATATACATAATACATACATAATATATATAAAAAATAATACATATAATATATACCATACATATAATATATATATAATTATCGGAAGTTGCACCGCAAAATTTACGTATTTGACTAAACTAATAGTTAAAAGAGTGGATCTACAGGATGAATTTCGTGTAATTCCCATTAACTGGTGAGGTCATACTTGATTATGAACAACTTTCCTCAAGGAACCATAGTCGGATTCGATCAAAAAAATTTCGATTACCTATACAAAGTAAACCATTCAGAAACCATCTTAGTTATGATGTTATTTTATCACTTTTTATTAACATTTGTAATAGGTGACTGTACTAACAAAGATGGGCCTTAAATCAAAATCAAAATCAAAAATATTTTATTCAATGTAGGATACAAAAATATCACTTATTGAAAGTCATGTTATTTTTTTAAAACTACATCGCTTCACAAGGTGTTACGGTTAGGGAGAAGAAGCGACAAGAAACTCCGCAACAACACATCTTTTCAATTAGTTTCCATCTTTACAATAATATTACATTTTATATTACATATTACAAAACAATAGCAATTAACATAACGACCAGCTAACACCAGACCTCCTTATCGCCTAAATAATCATCTATCCTGTAATAACCCTTCTTACACAGAGTTTCTTTAATGTGGCGCTTAAATTTCTGCTCTGTTAAACTCAATACATGTTCTGGTATTGATATATCTGGTATCTTATTGTCTGGAAAAAATAAATAAATTAATTAAAAAAAAAATCGTACGAAATTCCATAAATTTTCGGCCGATGACTCTACTCCTGATCACTAACAACTTTCCTACTAGGAACCATAACCGAATTCAGCCGAAAACTGTTGGACTTCACACTAAAAGTGGTTTCAGAATAGATTTCTTTGCATATGTAATAGAAAATTTGTTGTACGAATTCGACTATGGTTCTTGGGGAAAGTTGTTCATAATCAGCAGTGAAGTCACCAGTGAACAGGAATTACGCGAATTAAATTTCACCCTGTATATTTAGAATCGTGGTTATGTGTTTTTGCGAGGTCAAACCGTATTTTCCTTGGGCTAATATTATATTTGAGAGCAGAGTAAACAGGAATTCCTTACATAAGGCTGATGAATAGAAAATAAACTTTGAGAGATGCAATATCCTTTCAACTACATGTTGCACTCTAAATTTGTGCAACTAATTTGGACGCAATCTTTGGACGCCAATGGCACATAGGAGGACGAGTCAAAGCAACTATGTATGTAGAGACCTAATCAGCTCATACCTCACAGATATCCTCTAATTTGAACGTTGTATCGAATTTAGTTCCGTCTGTTACCAACAGACTATCGCCGAATGCCGAGTACATCGCGGAGTTGGTTTTCATTAGAAATTTTGGTCATGAACTCACTCCGCAATGTACTCAGCATTCTGCGAATCGTGCTACCGTGGAACGTTCCTAGGAGGAGGGTAATTACGCGACTAGTTCTATACAATATTTGAAAAGTAAGAATTTTGAAGAAGAAATTTGCTGAAAACCTGGCTAAGAGCCATCTATTTGCAGAACGTCGTCACGTTAACATAAGCGATATTCAAGTAGTGAATCGACGTACTGGTAATGACAGTAAAGTGGTAGGCGACATTGGGGGAATAAAAAGGTGCTTGTAATCTCGTTGGACGTAGAGAGAATCATACTTATATCAGATTTCAAACTGATTGAAAGTGGTTCATCTGTTCTGGTGCTATTTGCCTTGGACAGACAGATATTCACTCTCACACAGAGACTAACGTGTAGTGGACTAGTATATATACAGCAAGTCGGTAAATCTTTTATTATATTACTGACGTTTGGATAGCGCTACGACCGAGGTAGCAAAGAAACACGTAGTGTAACGGTCGCGTATGTATTAGAATTTACGTTGATTCTCAATCTGTTGCTGCAATCAAGATCGCATGCTCACAGGGACCAGGTACACATGTTCATAGGTATTTTCACTGTTTTTAGTGTATCTATGTAGATCGATCGTGTGACACGTAGAGTGCGCGTAGCAAATACATGTTCTACGAACGGCGTAGCATTTGTAGATTGACCGTGTGACGAGTAGAATGAGAGAGTTCCAACCGGATTACAAAGTAAAACAAACCACGGTTGAAGCGATGATATCGGCTTTCATGATGGGATTTGTCTTATCACTTCGTCTGGGTTGTCGGGTTGGTGATCGAAGATTTTTGGGAGTTGACCAATTATCGCTGTGATGCTCACAATCCCTTGGCCGCTATTTACGGCATCCACTTTAAGAGGCAGGTTATACCTATTCTTCTCAAAGTCAAAGTACATTTATATCGAAAACTACACCGCAAAGTGCATAACGAAATAATCAGTTATGAATTATCTTAAATTTCACGAATCGTAGCCATGAGGTCAGAAGGAAACGTATTTTTTTCCAAAATCCAGAAAATGTTTCATTATCAGTTTTTACTTTAGTTTTACTGTATATATAAACCAGGTATTCTCTTTCAGGTCCTCCGTCAGACCACACTACCCATCGTTCCAACTCGCCACCAGACTTTCCAGCGGCAACTGTCTCACCGCCTGGATCTACCCTCCATCCAGTTCAGCATCTGCAGTTTGGAGCGAGCTGATTCTTCTATTGGACTTATTAAGGTAAATCAATATTTTTTGACAATCGTTCATTTGAAAATGTTATTCTTTTTTTTATGCTCAACGGGTTGACCTCAACCACACCTGATGTTAAGTGAAGATGAGGTCGAAGCTTACTGACCCGGAAACCCCAACACATTTTGGGGGACTGGCTATCTTATCTCTGACAACCGGAACATAACAATGCTATTAACATCTATCCCATAATAAGCGTTTTTACAAAGACTGTCTGCTCTGTTAAAACACATTCTGGTATTATATTGTGTGTGACCCTGTCCATACACACAGCACCATCTAGTTCCACACTAAGCGATAGACTAGTATTTTGGATACCAGATGCCAATATACTATACAAATACATTACTTTTGTAAATAAATATATACGGAAATGAAAACATTCATAATTCGGGTTACAGATATTGATTTAATTTTTATGTCACTATATGATGTCGTGTCGTGTCTACAAAATAGAGTACCATAGGATTAAAATTAATTGAATAAAACAGCTGTTATTTATAAGATCCCAACTAATATTATAAATGCGAAAGTTTGTGTGTATGTATGTATGTTTCCATGTGAGTATGTATGTTTGTTACCTCTTCACGTCTAAAGGACTGGATAGATAGGATTGAAATTTGGTTAATAGACAGATAGGGGCCTGGATGGTTCCTGTAGGATAAGTGGAATTGCTTTTGAGTCATAGAGTGACGCATTTGGTACTAGAACGAATACTACGCGGACGAAGTCGCAGACAATATAATAGTAATATAATATTAATCGATATGATTCTTTAATTATATCGATCATGTAGCTCTTTACATTACAACATAAATGTCTAAATAAATTAAGCCGTACTTAGTCATACATTAATTAAAAAGAAAATCTAAAAACATGTGTTGTATCTCTTAAAATTTTTGTTAATTTACTAATTGTCAATTTACGACTACCGATTGGTGTAGTGGAACGTTTGCGGATTCGAATCCCGCGAGGGCTAAATATTTGTGTGATGAATAAGAGTATTTATTCCCGAGTCATTGATGTTTATATAAATATTTATGTATGTAAATCCTTTATCCATAGTACAAGCTTTGCTTTGAGAATAGATGATAGGTGTAAGTGTCCGAAATAAAAAAGGGCTGGTTTAGAATATAGGCTTATCCTGAAAAAGTCCACGATAAAGTAAGCGAAGCCACGGGCGGAGTGCTAGTATATAATAAAAACATTAGGTTTGTGTACGTGACGTGTCGAGTTTTACAATATTGCAATTCTAAATCCGTTGTAAATGTCGAGTAGCAACACAAAACACACAAGGACCCTCTGATATCAGCAGCTGCAGTCTGAAACGAGCATACTAAACCCACTTAATTGGTTAGTCCCAGACTGAATGTCCGCAAAACCTCTACATTCAGGTTACCTATACATTTACCTAGCCGAGCTACGGAGGTAATTCGCTTATCCTCTTTGTCGGAACTGCGTTCATTGACTTCAAAAATGTACAGGTAAAAGCACAACAACGAACTTCAATAAGGTCCTGTTTTCTATCTCCTAGCTTCATTAACACCAATGGATTTATTTCAAAAATGCATGGACCAAGAGAAGGTACTCAATACAGAAATGTGGATAAATAAATAATTAACAATATTTTTCTATTAATTTCCAATAATTTGACGTAATTTAGTTGTACAAAATATTTTTCCATCAAATTAATTGGCAAAGTTGGGTAGCAAAAATGGCGGATGGCGGCCAAATGTCAGTCAGGTTATAACGTCAAACTGACGCCGATTTATATTTTAGTAATAGGAAACTCTCGCTCGTTCGTTCGGAAACATTTCAAGAGAGTTATTGTATTAGGTAATTGCCCTGAGTCATATTATACAATACAATACAAATACTCTTTATTGCGCAAAATAATTTACAATAATTATTTGTTTTACTTGACTACTTTTACTTGATTTGACAAAAATGAACTCGCTTCGATTCGTTTCATTAGTAATAAAAATGGTGGGCGCTACAAATTATTTTACACGATGCAAGCAGTTATCCGACTTCAGAACGATCTGCATGCAGATGGCGATTATTACTTTGTGTTACCAACATTTTTGCTTCAACAAAAATATTTTTGTACAGGAAAGATATATAAAAAACGGGAAAATGAATAAGTTGACATTGTTTCAGTGATTTTTATGTATCTTTCTATTAGATGTACTAGGTCTTCGACCAAAATGTAACAAGTCCTTTATATGGAACCCATACAAACATGAATTATCGAAACTGAAGTGAAGTGGAAATTGCTGAATATTGTTGATGTTATTTTTTTTTATTGTTTGTTTTTTTTTAATAATAAATAATAATAAATAAATATCCTTAGACCTACACACAGCACCATCTAGTTCCACAGTAAGCAACTATAGGCTTGTGTTGTGGACACCAGATACTTATTATAAATGAAAACATCCATAACTCGGCTACACATGTCCATATTCATCACACAAACATATGCCCCTAGCGGGATTCGAACCCGCAACCTTTTGGTGTAGTGGTCAGAGTTGCTAATCACTACTCTAAACAGGTCGTCAAACACTTGCCTCTATTATCTGAGTTCAATTTCTCGAATATGTACACGACTTCGAAGTTTCGAGATAAAGGGCTAAACAGAGAAGTGCAGTCTTATGTACAATTAGCATCGATACAATGACAAGTTGCCTATCGGATAATGATAATTAGTTTCGTGTCCAAAGTAACAGTCCCAGATCAGATCCAGTATTTTAAAAGGTTTGACGTAATCGACATGCCAAATCGAATATCCATTTAGAATGAGGGCCCAGAAAGACAAAGAAGATACGTTGACCATAAATTTAAGTAGCCCCCCAAAAGTCTACTTTCGATTTTTTTTATGCACAACGTGTTAGCACTTAACCTCAATTACACCTGATGTTAAGAGAAGATGAGGCCGAAGGTGGTAGCGTACTGACCCGGAAACCCCATCTTATTTGGAGAACTGGCTATCTTATCTCTGACAACCGGAACACAACAATGCTGTTAACATTGCTGTTTGGCGGCAGATTTAGATAAAATGGTGGTAGCTAGCCAGGCGGACATTTAAAATGCCCTGCCACCAACAAAACTAAGCGTTCAATTAGTACTATCTGAAAGACGGCTATGATGACATTTCCACGCAGCACATCACATCAACAGCCTAAAGTAATGCAATGTTGGATCTTTGTCATAGCACAATTTTCATCACATTTAATGTCAAGATGTGCCCGGTTGGCGATAGCAAATTTTTTGCTCCCCGTTGTGTGTTGTGTTCCGGTTGTCAGTGATAAAATAGCCAGTCCACCAAATAGGATGGGGTTTCCGGGTCAGTACACTTCCACCTTCGGCCTCATCTTCACTTAACGTCACATCACACAAAAAAGGTGGAAGAACCAAAAGTATAATGTATGTATCAAGTCTGATAGCCGTCACTTTTTCACAATTTCGCATGGTGACTTTCTGACGTTCCGACATGGAGTGCGAAGGTTATATGATGAATCGAGGATAAGCAAAGTAGAATCACACTTTATAGGAATTCGGAAACTGAGTGACGATGTACCGACTTTATATTTCGTGTACATTATGTTTATTTGTTGTTTTCAAAAATCCAAAACCTCTGTAAGAAGCTTATGGAAATAAATGAATACATGAATATGATATCAAACGAACTCGTGCATAAAATATATTCCCTGAACAAATACATAATTTGGACGAGCTTTTGTAAAAGTAAAATTACTAAAAAAAGACGGCCAATTAGTTGTAGGACACGTAGCAACTTATGGTTCTGTAGCGTCGAAAAGTGACTGCGCGAACATGATACTTTTAGTATCGGCGATTTAGTTGCTTTTCGGTAGCTCGATAAAGCGAGTAAACGATACACTCCGCAATATTTAAAACCCAGGCGGGGTTGCCCGGCCTTGTGCTGGATGTATCTTAGTAATGCGTGGTCTTTTTTTTTTATTTTAACACGTTCCGGTGCACAACCCGCCTCTTAACGTTATAATAATAAAACTTCTATTGTGTCTGATGATCTGTCCTGGAACGTGTTGAAGACTAAACTAATACTAATCATATTTAACTTTTAGCACAGTAATTTAGGAGGTCCGGGTTCGATTTCCAGGCAGGCCAAGTACCAATGAGTTTTTAAATTTAATTTAATTACTTATGTGCATTTAATCAACTGATCTTAAACGGTGAAGGAAAACATCGTGAAGAAACTGGCATGCCTGAGAAATAATTCAAAGGCATGTGAAGTCCGCAACCCGCATTTGGCCAGCGTGGTGGACTATGGCCCATACTCCCGCATATACGAGGGAAGGCCTATATCCCTGCAGTTGGGATGTTTACAGGCTGATGATAATGACAGTATTTTGGTGTATTTCTGTGATATCATAGTCATTCGGATTTTAAATTTTAAAACCATATGTTTTATATTTAAGAGTTTAAGGGGATAGATTTCTAGCCATGTTTGAATGAAAACGGGTACGTCCTTTCGACGATATTTATCATTAATGCAGTTGGTAAGATTTTTAAATCGCTTGTATTGTGGGAGGATTTTCTACATAACGTCACGACCTTTATCCCAAATGTATGTATGTAGTATGAGTTTACAATAGAAATAACATAATATTTACATAATTACAAAACATGTATCGCGTCCAGCTCTCCCACCTTGGGCATTGTCCCCAACACACTGGCTGCATTGCCCCGCTGAATAGCTAGGCTTAATCTTTGAGCGAAAAAAGAGGTGGTTACCTTTATCCCAAATAGGGTGGTCAGAGATATCCCAAACAGTAGTGTTTGGGAGTTCCAAACATTAAAAGTTTAATGATTGAAACCACATCCACGGTTCACCTTGTGAAATATACAGTAATGCACACGTTAGGGGGTGAGCCCATCGCCGTGAAACGTGCAAAACTATAGATGATTTTTGATGGAAAGTGCCTTAGTCGCTTTTACGACACCCACGGGAAGAAACGGGTTGGTTCTACTCTATTTGAGTGCCAAAACCACACAGCACATGAGTTTTCTAGGATTTCCATTTATACAGAGTGAATTTGAATTCGTGTATTTCCCGTTAACCAATGAAGCCACTTTTGATTAAGAACTTCTTTCCCTAAGGAACTATAGTCGAAATCGATCAAAAAATTACCACCTTTGTATGGAAGTGAAAAAGGAAAGGAAGCAAAAGAGGTATGTCAGGATCGTAGCAAGTGGAAGTCTATGTACTCTGCCTAACCCTACGGGAAACAGGCGTGACTTATACATATGTATGGAAGTCCAACAATTTTCGGCTGAATTCGGCTATGGTTGCTAGTGGAAACTTGTTCGTAGTCAGGAGTGGAGTCACCAGGAATTACACGAATTACATTTCGCCCTGCAGTAATGTCGTCTGTTAATACAATCGTGTTACATACCTACGATCTGAGTTTAAACAAAAACACTGCTAAGAGAAAATAAACAAAATACTCAACAAAAGAGAAGTTTGTACAGAAAAGTTTTTATGTACTCGCAGGAAGCGGTTTCGACGAGCAATAATTAACCCGTCTTCAGGATATTGGGTAATTCAACTTTTTTGCGGGTGGATTTGAAAGAGTAACTTCCCAATTTAGAGCTCTCCAGTTATTTAAATGTTTAAAATACTTAAAGCCAAAATTTTCAAAATAATTTAATAAATAAATGTGTTAACCTACCACCTGCATCCCCTGGCACAATAATTTCGAACATCACATCATTGCTTTTTGATCAATCACTTCACAACATGGATCTTGAGACTCAGTTCAACAAAAATATGGAAAACATTGAGAGCCTGGCGGCAATGTTCAGCACACGCATGGATGAGTTTGAGAAAAACCTACAGCAGCAGCAGTCCTCCTCATCATCGTCAGTAGCTCCACAGACAGTGAAGGCACTGTCCTTGGACTACATTAGCTTCAAAACGTTTGTCTGTGAGGCTTTTTCCATGTTGAAGAGACAATTGGAGGTGCTTCATCAGAGCTTAGATCGTGCAGAAAGTCATTCACGGCGGAAGGTACTTCTTTTTCATGGCATCACAGAGGGCAACGATGAAGATTTAAATGGTAAGGTGCACAAAATTATATGCGACCAAATGAAGCTAAGTGTGGTTGTACCCTCTGACTTAGAAGTTTGTCATCGCCTGGGCGCTAAAAAAGATCAAGCCAGGCCTGTGTTGGTACGCTTTACTGGCCTAAAGAGTCGCTCGACAGTATGGAATGCCAAAAGCTCGTTAAAAGGCTCCAAAGTCGCTATTACCGAGTTTTTGACTAAATCACGACAGGAAGTTTTCGTAGCTGGCAGGAAGCACTTTGGCATGAAGCACTGCTGGTCCTCAGATGGTGTAATTGTTATTCTTCTGCCTGACAAGACGCGTAGGAAAATTATTACTATGCACGAACTCCGTCGACTTCAGTCGCAGTTTCCAACACCGGCGAGAATAGTTGACCAGCAAACGGATAAGGCCCAACGACTCGGCTCCGGAAGGAACACGGCAAGCAACAAGTAACCTCATGGTGGAGACTTTTGTGTTTTTTGGTTTTTGTTTCTCGAAAGTAGGTAGAATTCACGTTATCATTTGTTTAAATTTCAGTTCACCTCTACTTATCAGGGTCTCTAAATATAGTAAACAAAGTAACAAGTTGACAATCGGTTGACATTTTAATGACATTGACAGCAGCAGTGGCGTTTAGAAAAGTAAGAGTATTATTTTATTAGTCAATGGAAACCTAATCCATACTGCCTTCTTTGATCGTTTTAGTGTACTTTCGAATTTTTACCTATCTGTCTTCATTAACTTTTATTGTTACCAAATGAAGCAAAATTAATATGTAGGTTGTGACGAGATTGTAAAAACGTATGATGTATATCCTACGCCTGTGGTGTGTGGGCACAATATACTCTCAGGTTGTTGTGTGCGCTTTCCACGTGCGTAGTTTCTTTATCTCACTAGCCAGCGGTCCTAGGTGGGTTATTTTGTGTTTACGTTTCACTATTTTATATATAGTTAGTTAGTTTAGTATATATAGGTATATATATATATACTTATATTTAGTTTATACTGATATTTTAATATTTATTTTATGTCCATTACTTTGAATGACAGTTATTTTTCTTGCTCGTCTAGTGACTATGAAAGTGCTCTCAGTGACACTTCGGTGATCTCGGATGCTGGCCCTCTTGAGGACAAACTACAGTCTGTGTTCCATAATAGCTCCTCTTTTCTCAAACTTGTTCATATTAATGCTCAAAGCGTGATTGCACATTATTCGGACCTACTTGCCTCTTTCAGCGACAGATCGGTGGACGGAATCCTGGTCTCAGAGTCCTGGTTGAAACCTTCTCTCCCCTCTACTCTTTGTTCTCTGCCAGGCTTCAGACTGTACCGCAATGACCGAACTGGCGCTGGATCTGGAGGGGTTTGTATTTATCTCCGCAGTCATATTCCTTGTGCTGTACTGAGTCAGTCTCCTAGTGAATACTCGGGGTCTATGGAGTACCTGTTCTTGGTTATCACTCTGCACCACACTAAAATCCTACTGGGTGTTGTATACAGCCCTAATGATAAAGTCAACTACTTTGATTCTTTTGAAGCTAATCTTGAGAAGCTTAGTCCGCTGTATGACCACATTATCATTATGGGCGATTTCAATACATGCTTACATAAAAATGATCATAGGTCTCATAAACTACTGAACCTGGTTACTTCGGTCAATTTACAGGTACTCCCGCTATCGCCTACACACCACTCCCCCAATAGTAAGCCCTCATTAATCGACCTCATGTTTGTTTCCAAACTTGACTCTGTTATTTCTCACGGGCAAATGACAGCACCTTTTTCCTACCACGATTTATTATTCTTGTCATATAAGGTGCGCCCTCCGAAACGTAGAAGCAGGGTGATTGTGCAGCGAAACTTTAGGTGCATGGATTTGGATCGCTTGAGGGAGGATGCGGGGAATATTGACTGGTCGCAGTTGTATTCAGCGGCTAACGTGGATGAGATGGTTAACTTATTTGTTTCGGCTTTAAATAATCTATTCGATCTTCACGCTCCCTTACGACCTGTCAGGGTGAAACATTGGCCTGCCCCCTGGCTCACGGCCGACATCAGAAAAGCCATGTCCAGGCGCGATAGAGCGAAGGCTAAATGGAAGACGTTTTCAGGTGAAGAGAATCTTCGTAAGTATAAACAGCTGCGTAACCACTGTAACAGACTGTGTAGGGATGCCAAGCGTCGTTATATTCACTCGTCGCTTGAAGATATCTCACCTGCTCAAACCTGGAAATTTTTACGATCCTTAGGCGTGGGTCGGCACAAAGAATTGTTGGATGATGCGCTTGACGTAAGTGCCTTGAATTTGCATTTCTCTGCTTCCTCTACCGTTCTTAATGCCAGTACAAAGGCATCTTGTCTCTATAAACTGTCTCAATCACCTTTACCTGACTATGTTCCTTTCTCATTTCATCCTGTCACGGAGACTGACGTTAAGAAGAGCATACTATCAATATCCACAAAGGCAGTGGGCAGTGATGGCGTGAGCCGTGACATGTTAATTCCCATTCTGGATTGCGTTGTGCCGATCATCACTCACATTGTTAACGTCTCACTAGCATCCAACGTATTTCCTACATCATGGAAAAAGGCTCACGTTATCCCCCTGCCTAAAACGTCTAATCCCATATCCCCATCCCAATTTCGTCCTATCTCCATTCTCCCCATCCTATCTAAAGTGCTAGAAAGTGCAGTCCATAAACAGCTCCATTCTTTTCTTTCTCATAGTGATCTTCTCAGCCCTTATCAATCCGGTTTTCGTCCCTTCCACGGAACAGTGAGTGCACTGCTGAATGTCACAGATGACATTCGCTTGGCGATGGACAATAAAAAACTCACCATCATCTCTTTACTAGACTTCAGCAGTGCCTTCAATTCCGTGGATTTCGACATACTTCTAGGTATCCTTCACTCTATCGGCATTGCCCCTGCGGTGCTCAATTGGTTTGACTCCTACCTTCGAGGTCGCCAGCAATGTGTCAAAACAGAGATCTCAGCCTCTGAATGGTCAACTTTATCTGCTGGTGTACCTCAGGGTGGTGTTCTCTCCCCATTGCTTTTTTCTATTTTTATTAATCAAATAACTAAAGTACTCTCCTCGTCCTATCACTTATACGCAGATGACGTGCAAATTTATAGGCATTTCTCAATCTCTGAAGCTATTAACACCATCGCTGAGGTTAATGCTGATCTTGCCGTAATTGGGAACTGGGCGCGCGAATTTGGACTTGCGGTAAATCCAATAAAGTCGCAAGTGATTATCATAGGTAGTAGTCGTTTGAGGAATCAGCTTAACCTAAGTCAGTTGCCCCAGGTTTTTTATGACGGCGTCCCCATTCCGTACACTGATACTGTTAAAAATCTAGGCCTTATTATTGACGGGAACTTGTCTTGGTCTGCGCACGTCAACAATGTTAGTAGTCGTATACATTACTCGTACCACTCTCTCAAGCGACTCCAGAATTTCCTCCCATCTAAAACCAAGCTCCTGCTTGCTCAGACGCTCTTGCTGCCTCTCCTGGACTATGCGGATGTTTGCTTCCTGGACGCTACGGAGGAGCTACTTAACAAGCTGGAGCGGTTACAAAATCTGGCCATCAGGTTTATATTCGGCCTGCGTAAGTTCGACCACATTTCAGAATTTCGTACGCGGTTGAAATGGCTTCCCATTCGACTCCGTCGAAAGGTACACATTTTGACCCTTCTTTTTAAAACTCTCAGTAATTCCGCTGCCCCTGAATATCTTCGTTCTCGGTTCCAGTTGTTACCCCAATCCCGCCCCAAACGGGCATGCGTTACTAAGACCCTGGACTATCCCCTAGCTAACTCTAAATTCTTTTTTAATTCTTTTACCGTGTATGCTGCTCGGCTGTGGAATGATCTTCCTGCAGACATTCGAGAGAGCCCTACACCACCAGTTTTCAAAAAGCGCTTAAAAGAACACTACCTGTCGCAATTGGCATAAGAAGTAATGTTATTATATTGATATTTATATAATATATTAATTATATATCTGATTAAATGTTTTATTTAGGTTTATTTAGTATTATATTCATGTAGTTATATTTAGTTATTTACAAGTATTAATGTATTATAGACTTTTTTTTTTACTTAATCACCATTGCGTTGTACGCCTTTTTTTATTCCCCGTTATACACTCTCTAACCGCTTATAGGGTTGGCTGGAAGAGATCTCTCTTAGAGATAAGCTCACCTTTGTATCTTTGTATCTGACAATTGTATCTTTTGTGTTTATTTGCAATAAAGAAAGAATAATTCAAGAGGTAGTTTGGGCGGTCATTTGCCTCGGATGCCTTAGTTAAGCCACGGGTGGCTTATTACGGTACTAAAGCAACAAGTTGGCGGCAAAACAGAATAAAAACACAGTTTTTATTATGGAAATAAGAATAATAAAAGAAGAAAGAATTTTCTTGAATTTGAGACACTCATCAATAGCTTCACACGTCCCTACTGTTGGGGAACAGCCTCCTCTCCCTCGGAGTCGATATGTGCCAGAATCCATCACCTGACAGTTAGTCTTTTTAAGTCACCCATGCACTTGGCTTAAGGACAGCTTTCAATGTGGGATCGACGATTTAACGTGTCCTCAGAAGCACGGAAACACTGAAAATGCAACTAGTGATCACTCATCCGAGGACTCACTGCGTCAGACAATGTTTAACTTCGCTAATCGAAGATGAATGGTGAATGAGACTGTGCCGCGATTGTTACGTCACTAAATATCATAAGTGTGAAAATTTAGATGTTAGTCACTTGTTAAAAGGCTGAATGAATTTGGATCAAATTTGCTACACATAAGAACTATGTCTTTGTGGGGAAACGATAATGTAGAGCTTAATTGAACCCCCAAAAATTGGCAAAACAAAATTTATCGATCTTTATCGGTTTTAGAAAACCCTTGAAACCAAAGTTACTTAGAAATAAGTGCGATTACTTTGATCATGCAAATTGTAATTACTGTTGGCGTAGAACTAAAGAATATTTGTGTTGTATTCTTCTTTACAATTGTAGTAAAACCGCCTCCGTGGCTCAATGGAAACAACATAGGGTTTACGAATCGGAGGTCGCGGGTGCGATCCCCAGCGGAGTACAGCTACAGAGTACAGCGGAAATCAGCGTTGCAGTTATTAATACAACTGCAACTCATGCTGAGTGGAGACCTTTTGGCACCACTTTACGACACCGATTTCTAATCGATCTTAGGATTGAGATCGGGTTTATCTTTGTAATATAATTTTTAGCTGTGTATTAAGTATGTCATTGTTATTTTTTTCTCTCCGTTTTTGTTTAACTAATGTGTCGTCCAGTGTGTCAAATAAACGTTTTCTATTCTATTCTACATGTTTAGTATTCGCGTTTGGTTGGTGGTACTGCAATTCAAATACCCGCCTGGCTAGCTACCACCGTCTTATCTAAGTCTACCGCCATACACCAATGTTCATAGCATTGTTGTGTTCCGCTTGTCAGAGATAAGAAAGCTAGTCCCCCAAATAAGATGGGTTTGCCGGGTCAGTACGCTTCCACATTCGGCCTCATCTTCACTTAACATCAGGTGAGATTAAGGTCAAGTGCTAACCCGTTGTGCATAAAAAAAACAAATGGCTTTACTCATTTGGAGTCGAGAATCAATCAAAACTCAGAACATTTAGTGAGCCCTTGTATAACGAAACCACCGATCTGGGGTACTTCATTAATTAATACAAATATCTCCTTAACTTCGCTTAGAGATCGCATTACAAAATTAACAAAATCCTCCAACAGTAAATCAGAAGCGTTCTCAAAGATGAGATCTTGAGTACAGTTTTACAAAGAGATAATTAGAGGCCGTGTAAATCTGACCCACCTTACCTTAAGCTGTCGTATTATATTTTGTCGTAACAATAAAGACTTACTAAGTACGATTAATCAAGTAGAATAGGCTTCTCGTTATAATAAACTTAATTTAAGAGGGTTTATGTAAAAAATGTAAGTACTAATAAATACTACCCGTATTCAAACATCTAGTATCCATAATACATGTCTAGTTGCTTAGTGTGGAACTAGATGGCGTTGTGTGTATATGAAAAGATATTTATTTATTTGTATTATGATCCCGGGTTGTTAGGTTTTATCTGATTCCGACCGTACAAGGTAAGTAGCAATAGAGAACTTTAAATTGACTTTAAGCATACTTACCCACAGATAAATGTTTACCCTTTGAAACTGAGACGTTTCCCCCACGCAGTCTCTCAGCTACGTATTAAACTAAAGCGAACTTCAAGAGACAAAGTTTCGAAAAACTTTTATAAAAAGTAACCGAATATTTAGTCAAAATAATTTCGACCATCTTGAAAATATCTTGCTTGTTAGGTGATATAGAAGGTATTATTTAAATAAATTTATAAATAACTATACAGGTTGAATTTAAGTCGACGTGAATGGTCAAATCCGAAACTAAGAGGAGTAGCAAAAGTACTCAAAGGAGTCTCGGGCCCGATTTTGATGAAAAGTAAAACTGCATCATTGGATTTTTGAAAAATCAATATTCTTAGCCAGGAATCGAACCCACCTTTTTGAGAAAAAAAAGCACCCTGTTAATTACACCATTCGATAGGGTGGTTAATAACGAACAAATTTTGGGAAGACATGACACACGGAAAACGGAAAGAGCTAATTTTTAACAAAATACTTATTTTTCTTTTATTATTACCTATAAAATGTTACTGATCAATTGTTCAAACGTTCAACAAAATCTAAATTATGGCGCCAATTCATTTTTTTTGGTTCCATTTATCCTGCCATACGGAAAAGGGAAAGGCAAAGGAATCTTAGTTCATACAGAAAAACAATCACAGACATAACCTCACTATTCAAAAGCGCGGGAAGCCCTAAAGAGCGCCAATTCACTTTACGTTCTAATTTCAAATACAATTTTGCTCATGTCATGACATAAGGAAAACGGAAAGAGCTCATACTTAACAAAATACTTATTTTTCTTTCGTTACCTATCCATTAAAATGAAAGTGATCAATTGTTCTAACGTCCAACGAAATCTAAATTATTGGCGCCAATTCATTTTTTTTTTGGTACCATTTATCCCCTCCCATACTGGAAAGGGAAAGGCCAAGGAAATTTAGTTCATACAGCCATGTTGGAATCAAAAACAATCACATACATAACCTCACTATTCAAAAGCGCGGGAAGCCCTAAAGAGCGTCAATTCAATTTACGTTCTAATTTCAAATACAGTTTTGCTAGGGTAGGCACTGCCTTTCTGCCTGTATGGAAAGCACTATTGAACCCTGTATAGTTAAATACTTTTGCTGTTGTCTGTACAGGAGGGGAGAGATTTTTGAATCGCTCGCATCACTTTCGTTCTTAAGATTTACGATTGTTCGGATTTGAAAACGAATGAATAGACTCACTCATCTGGAATGCGATTGATTTGATTATAATATTATTATTATTATTATTATTAAATTCTTTATTGCACACAAAAATAAAATACAAAGAACATTTAACAATAATAACATTTAATAATAATCCTTGGAAATACACACAGCGCCATTTAGTTCCACACTAAATAACTAGGCTTGTATTATATGCATACAAATTTGATGGATGGGTGACCACTAGTGGCATTTTAATACGAGTATTTCTGACTGTCAGGTGGCCACTAGTCTGACATAAATCCACCAATCCGCAATGTGCCTGCGCGGTGGATATGGCCCATACCCTCTCCCAGTGAGAGGAGGCTGGTCCCCTCAGTGACCGAACAGTGGGGACATGTAAGGCTGTGAATGAATACATTAATACATATTATAAATTAAACATGTTTAGTGTAGTGGTTAGAAATTGATTGCTATACACCGTGTAACGGTTAAGTGTAGTCATATTTTAAGGGCTTGTTCTACCCATCAATACGAACAACTTTTACTATGGGGGCAACTTCGAAATCGCGAAAAAAAAATGAGCTGTTCCATAGAAAATTTCAATAACCTCCCGATGCAATGTATGAAACAGCTGATTTTTTTTTCGCGATTTCGAAGTTGCCCCCATAGTAAAAGTTGTTCGTATTGATGGGTAGAACAAGCCCTTAAAATATGACTACACTTAACCGTTACACCCTGTATACCAAAAGATCGCGGGTTCGAATTCCGCTTGGGGCATATGTTTGTATGATGAATACAGACATGTGTTCCGGAGTTATGGATGTTTTTCATTTATCCGGTATAAAAATAGTTTTGAGAAAAAATAATTAAACTGCCTATGCCAATGCGTCAATACATTCTATTTCACTTACCTAATAAGCTCTATTTTTTCCTTACGGTAAAGAAACTCCTCTAGTATATGTATTTATTTACAAAATGTATTTGTATAGTTTATCAACCATCAGCAGTCAGACCGCCTAAATCAATTACTTTGGGAATTGCTATCTTTTATGACGTCAATGCACGGTCCGTCCTTGTCATATTGTAACACAATGACCAAGACAGACAGCGCATTGCTATGGTTATCGCTACAGCTTTGAGTTTACCTAGAGCCGCTGGTATCCATAATACAAGCCTAGTTGCTTAGTGTGGAACTAGATGGCGCTGTGTGTTTGTGCAAAGATATTATTATTATCCATAACTCGGGTACACGTGCCCTTCTTATAAACATATTCCCCTAACGGGATTCAAACCCGCAATCTTTTGGTATAACAGTCACGGTTTCTAACTACTACCAACCCGTTATGCATAAAAAAAAAAAAAAAAAAAAAAAACTACACCATACAGGTTGTAAATTTTGTAAATGTGAATCTGTATTTTCGCATACGCATTCAAATTCGAACGACTTAAAAATCGCACCCCTGTTCCGTTGTACACGTGTCAACATGTTATGTTTGCGTCTGTCGCATGCCAGCTACAACTCGATTTCCGACTAAAATGCCGACTGCCTTTGAAAATATCTCGACATGACTACCGAGTGGTAACGTGTGAAACTAGGTTATATTTATATACAAATGTTATGACGTTTCTTGTGAAGGTGTATTGTATACGCGGAGAAATTGAATCCTGACCCGGTAAACAATTGCTAATAAAATTATAAATTTGTAAAATCTGTCTAAACTATCAAAATTGGGCAGTATATAAGGTCTAACAAAATTAACCCGACAAACATTGCAGAGTGTAAGTATAGGATGTACCTATTACGAAAAAAAATAAGACATTAAAGTTAACAAAATTTATTCAAAAAATAAAATTTAGAAATGTAAATTTTGTGAGATGGCCATGATCAACCCACCTGCCCAGCCAGCGTTGCGATTAGGGCAAATCCTTCCATGGAAACCTACACAATTCGTGCCGTGAAAGAGGCTCCACGTCCTTCAATGGACTTACTCATTGGTGATGTGATGTGATTTGAATTCTACTTATTTGAGTCATATTTGGATCGAAAATTTGCAACCGTCTGTATAACACGTGCTTTGCATTCAAATTTTATTCTTTACTCATCAGTGTCAAATTACGATAATGAGGCAAACCCGACAGATTTTTTTTTTATCAACTACGGGTTAGCACTTGACCTCAATCACACCTGATGTTAAGTGAAGATGAGGGAGAGGTGGTAGCGTACTGACCCGGAAACACCATTTTATTTGGGGGACTGGCTATTTTATCTCTGACAACCGGAACACAACAATGCTATCAACATTGCTGTTTGGCGGCAGATTTAGATAAGTAGGTGGTAGCTAGCCAGGCGGACATTTAAATTTTAATTTAAAATGCCTGAACCGATTACTAAAGTACTAAACATGTACCCCGCTGGGGATCGAACCCGCGACCTCCGATTCGTAATCCCTATGTTGGATACATTGAGCTACGGAGGCGGCGGAGGCGGAAATCAAATCAAATCAAATCAAAATATTTTATTTCATAGGATAAAATTATCACTTGATAACGTCACTTTGCTTTGATACTTTGCCACAACACACAAACACGTGCCGCTGCTCGCCGCCGGCGCTTGCCCCGGCGCCGCCGCGACTTGCTGTGATTGGTTGCGCCCTGTGGCCGCCAACCGCAACCCCTCTGGCATCTTCCATATCAATGGAACGTTGCCTGTTTTTCTCATTGATAATACATACGGTACACATAAGGTACAATCGAAATGAAGTAAGTCTGTTAATGTGTATTTTCATTTGCACTTACATTTAATTTTTTTACTGGGAAAGTAAATTTTTAAGGCTAGTTTTTTTTATGAAGTTAGATCGGATTAATTTTGTTAGACCCTATTAATTGTTTCCTCTTTTTTCTTCAATATTCATAACTTGTCTGTTACTTAAATCGTTATAACCGTGTACAAACCTACTCTAAGTGTATTTGTCGGTCGACAAAAATAATACCTATGCAACATCAAAAATTCGAAATTCAAAAAATTCAAAATTTTTATTTTCATTCAAGCATCAAACTTAATGGAACGAGAACAGTCAAAAATGCAATGAGCTATGTACACTAATTTATTAGTGTTTTACGCGATTTACTAGTCTGAGAATTATATCAATCGTAGATTTTGGTGAAGAAAATAACTGTTTCTTTTTGAGCGAAGTTCAACGGACTTGCACTTTACTCGCCGACTGAAATTTATACACATTTTATGTCCAGACATTTTTCTGCATTGTTGTTAGTTACCAAATATTTTTAAAGCAATATTAGAACACACAAACATTTTATTATATTAAAATTAACCTAACCGACAAAACTTATATATTTACAAAAAAAATATATTTATGTAGTATGGTATCCACAACACAAGCCTATAGTTGCTTAAAGTGGAATTATATGGCGTTGTGTGTAGGTTCAAGGATATTTATTTATAAAGTAAAAAAAATCTTATTTTCACCCAGAATTGACCAACTGCTGGGTATCAAATAAAAACAGTAATTGATTTATCATGAAAGAGGGTCAACTGTCAACACTTGTGATTGTACAATGCGGTACACTAAAAATAAAAATAATTCTACTGATTTAAAGGAAATCAATTCAGTCCGATACTACGTGATAATAAGTTCGCGGAAACTTACCTGATTTCGGATGAAATGATTCAGTCTTATTATGCGGAATCATGCCATACCTTGACCTAATTGCAGCAGATACGGTACTGACCTGAGTCTCGCAGCGAAGCCACGTAGAGGTCGATCATAATTAACACCCTTGGAAAAAATTCCAAATTCCATTGGAGATGAAAATTCTTAACATGTAGTTTTCGGTTACGGAACGGTAGTATTATGGTGATACACAATTATTGAAATTACTTTAACTTCAAAAATATTCATGACAGGTACTGGAAGTGTCATTTGAGAAGTACGCGGGCATGTAAAAAAAAAAAAAGAAAAATGATCCGCCGAAAGCGGAATCACGACAATTACGACACGAATCAGTATCAGAATTTTTGTCAGAGAAAATCGTGTGTATCGTAAAAGGCGACTAAGAGACGGGATCTGGGGGGGTAATCGGGGGAAAAACGAAGGGCGGTTCACCCGTGGGTGAATCGTGGATGTCATTTCAAGCGTCCATCTTTTAATATCTGGAACTCACAAACGCATGGCTTGGGATATTTTATAACTTTGTAGGCATTATAAATATAATCATCATCATCAATCCGTAAACATCCTACTGCAGGGATATAGACCTTCCCTCATATTGAGGGAGTATGGGGCCATAGTCCGCCACGCTGGCCCATTGCGGGTTTGGGACTTCACATGCCTTAGAATTTTTATTTCTCAGACATGCAGGTTTCCTCACGATGTTTTCCTTCACCGTTCAAGAGCAGTCGGATAAATGCACATAAGTAATTAAATTAAATTTAAAAACTCATTGGTATACAGGGCCTGCCTGGGGATCGAACCTGGACCTCCCAAACTGGGAGACTGTGTCTCCTCCACTGAGCCACCGACGCTCCTCCGACCTTATAAATATACATACATTATATATGTCAAATTTTAAACTATGGCATATAATTAATATAGTACTAACGTAACTATGGAGTCTTTGAAGTTTCATATAGTAGAGCTGATTTTTTTTTTCAAATGTAAGGAATATAACGCAGTCTAATATTATGTCGCTTTATTTCATCTCAAGACACAGAATAACAGTAACTAACTCATAATTGTATAGGAGTATCAAAACCATCAAGCCGTTTAGGCCACATGAAGTAACATAGAAACGTACAGTCAGATTCAAAATTGCCGCCATAGTTCGAGGTCAAACGATAAAATTTTATTGAATTTCTAAATAAATTTACCTTTTTTTGCAATAGATAATTCTTATACTACACAAGAATAGTACTTAATACATATTTTACAAAGTACGAGTTTGCGGCACTGGCTGAGGAGACATAGGGCCCTTGGTCTTCTGACACGAAACAATTTCTGGTCTGGTCCACGCCATCAGACGTGCTCAAACTTTGAATGCTTTCAAAGTCGCCGTCAAGGAGCATTTCCTGGTGCTTTAATCTGTGTTCTCTTCTTAGCTTCTCTCTATACCTTAGCACAATCCTGTTGTCGCTTATTATTATTATTTTATATATCAATAAATATTTATTTAGTACACCTATATATTTACGTTTGTATTTTGTTGCTATTTTATAAATGTTATGTTTAAGTAAGTATATTTGTCTATTGATCTATGTATGTATGTGTATGTAAATATATGAAATGTATTCACGTAGTTTGTATCTGCATCCCTATTTAACACCGCACAACCCACCTATTTCAAATGTACTGTCCTTATACCCAAAGGTTGCCTGGAAGAGATCGTTTTTAGTGATAAGGTCGCCAAATTGTACATTCTATTCTTACGACTTTTCTGAAACTGTATTTTCTTATCTGTTGTGCAATAAAGTGTATTTGTATAGTATTGTATTGTATTGTATTTTCAATTGTGTTTTATAAATTTGTTGTTCCATGTACATACTTAATTAAATTATATAATTATTATTCACAAAGGTTTTCGAAAAAAAAAATAGTTTAAACTTGTACTATGACAGATAGATAGATAGATAAAGCGTTTATTTGCATATCATTCATCTTGAACGCAACAATCATTCTGCTTGGTGTTATTCTTACGAAATATAGCTTTATTTCACAGTAATAAAAATAAAAACAAAAATTAAGTACAACACTGCAGTTATGACTGCACTTTTGAACCTGATTTTGTCTACACATACCTAAAAGTTAAGGCTCGCGATTCAAATATGGAACTAAAAATTAACGATTGCATCCTTAATACAGACTTGGAGGTTGCAGAAGCATTTGAAAAGTTTTTCACAGATATTCCAATAACAACCACGAAGTCACTTAAGTCATCTCCCACCGTAGCCGAATCTTTACTCAGAATGAATAGCGATGTCCCGAATGTGCAACTGAAAATATTTAGACATGTTAGTCCAAATGACATCATGAAAGCGTATAAATCACTGGAAATGAAAAAAACCACTGATCTCTATGGTCTTTCTGTTAAAATAGTTAATTCCATCATTGATTGCATTGCACCACACTTAGCTTGCATCTTTAATAAATGTGTAGACAGTGGTGTATTTCCTGACTTGATGAAACAAAGTAAAGTAATTCCATTATTCAAAGCTGGTAGTACATCAGACCCCACTAATTTTAGACCCATTTCAATTCTACCAACTTTTAGTAAAGTTTTCGAAAAACTAATTTTAAATCAATTGTTGTCTTACTTCAATACTAATAATTTAATGACTTCAAAACAATTTGGATTCACACGGGGTCGCTCAACAACCGATGCCGGTGTTGCGCTTATTGAATATATATTTGAAGCATGGGAAGATTCGCAGGATGCGATAGGTATTTTCTGTGATCTATCCAAGGCCTTTGACTGCGTTCATCATGATGGTCTGGTCAGGAAATTACGCTACTATGGCATTATAGGCCGTGCCCTCAACCTTTTGGAATCGTACTTGTGTAATCGAGTTCAAAGGGTTGATGTCAATGGTAAGAGGTCGTCAGGGTCTCCAGTTTGCATAGGTGTTCCACAGGGCTCAATTCTCGGGCCATTCTTATTTCTTGTATATATTAATGATCTACCCAATTGTATAAACGGAAACCATGAGATAACAATATTTGCTGATGACACCTCCTTGCTCTTCAAAGTTAGGAGACGACAGAAAACTCTTGACGACGTGAATAGTGCTATCTCTAAGGTGGTTGAATGGTTTACGTCAAATAACCTACTTCTTAATGAAAAAAAAACCAAATGCATAAAATTTTCACTACCTAATGTCAAACAGGTAGCTAGTACTATTTTAATAAAAAACGAGGAGTTGGAGCTTGTGGACACTACTCTATTTCTAGGCATTATGTTAGATAAAGGACTACAATGGGGTCCACATATCGAAAGGTTGTCGAAACGTCTCAGTTCTGCAGTGTTCGCTATTAAAAAAATCCGCTATTTAACCGACGTGGACACCGCGAGGCTGGTATATTTCAGCTATTTCCATAGCATAATGGCTTATGGCATTCTGTTATGGGGAAATGCCGCGGACATAAATTGTATTTTTGTTCTGCAGAAGCGAGCGGTTCGTGCGATCTACAAGTTAGGCTCCCGAGTATCTCTGAGGAATAAATTTCAAGAAATCAATATATTAACTTTGGCATCGCAATATATTTACGAAAACTTAATGTACGTAAGAAAGAATCTGTATTTGTTTAGGAAAAATTGTGAAATACACAATGTTAATACAAGATATAAAAATAAACTTGCTGTCCATAGCAGTCGCTTACACAAAGTCACTAAGTCATTCAAGGGACAATGTATACGCTTTTACAATAAGGTTCCGGTAGACATTCAAAATTTGCCTTTAAATAAATTTAAAACAACCATTAAACGGAAACTATGTGCCAAAGGCTATTATAAAATTTCTGACTATCTGGATGATAAGAATGCGTGGACATGAACCGCTCGCCATTATCCAGTATATTTTATTCTTATTTTCTTTGTCGAATCATAAATTTTACAATTAGGTATCTCAAATTGTATTTGTATTGACTTATTTAAAAAGAGCAACCCTGGAGTTTCTTGCTCGTTCTTCTCTGGGGAGACTGCCTAGTGAATGAGCGATAACTGTATGTCATGACGATTTCAAATGTTATTCTTATATATAACTTACGAAATAAAAACATTTTTGATTTTGATTTTGATTTTGATTTTGATTTAAAAAACATTGCGTTCCTTCTTGGAACAGTTAGGTAAAAATAAAGAAATGTTTCCATTAGACAACATATGCCATAATCAATATTGGAGTACTTTTCCTCCATCCGCGGCCATTTTTACCATCCTGTTTATGTAGAGCATTACCTAACCTATGTCAACATAATATTTTTCCCAGAAAAGGACGAGTGATTTAAATAATTGGCGTCCCGGCATATGTTTACGCTTTTTGACTGTAAATGGTCCCAAAATGAAACATTCATCACATATGACGCTGTTTAATTTAAAATACGAGGGATGTTTGATAGGCTGGCCGACTCGAGTGAGAAGTTCTTTTTTTTTTATGCACGACGGGTTCGTACTTGACCTCAATCACACCTGATGTTAAGTGAAGATGAGGTCGAAGGTGGAAGGGTTCTGACCCGGAAACCCCAACACATTTGGGGTACTGGCTATCTTATCTCTGACGACCGGAACACAACAATGCTATTAAAATTGCTGCTTGGCGGCAGATATAGATAAGATAGTGACTGTCATGTCTGCATTTGCATAAGCAGAAACATAAGGAAAGAAGAAAGGGAAAAGACTTCGCAATCTTCTGATTTGCAGCGTGGTTGCTGCCACCAGATAACAATAATGGCAGCTGAAGTAATGGCCCAGATTATATAAAAAAAAGCGATATATAGTAGTATACGATGTGTGTTGATCAAGGACAAGAGGGATACAATTGTGCGACTGGATTCTGTATGATTAATACTAGACACAGACCTTGTTCACCAATGCAGTGTAAAGACCCCATCACAAAAACGTTCTTAGTAAGTAACATTATCGCAATGGAAATATGAAATTTTAGACACCTGTCTGAAATTCAACTTGAAGACAGGCTCAGCCCATAATGAGAGAAGGCCTCCTTCAGTCGTTTATAGTTTAAATATCATTTTAACAACTCATGTTCTATCAAGTTTCGAAGACACCAAACTAGTTTGATATTCTTTAAGTAATTGTACTGACACATGAGTTAAGCCCAGAGGCGCTACTATGCTCTCTTATTTTCATTCAAATGCCGCTCAGTTTAAGTGAGATTGGAGATAATGAAGCCGCGGAAAGATAGTGTAGTATATTTTTGTAATTTGGTTAAGCAATCATTGTTAAGTAATCGATCACACAGAATCTATCAGAGCCCTAATGTCAGGGTCGAAATCGTACA
The DNA here is from genome assembly GCA_949316235.1 of Oegoconia quadripuncta. Classification (NCBI taxonomy): domain Eukaryota; kingdom Metazoa; phylum Arthropoda; class Insecta; order Lepidoptera; family Autostichidae; genus Oegoconia; species Oegoconia quadripuncta. The sequence continues at coordinate 13,210,625 of OX438758.1, forward strand.
GGACACGTGTACCATCGATGGCTCCCGCCGCAATAAATTTCCAAGTATCATACCGTCATAATACAAAATCCATTTATTTGAAACGGCGGCCCTTCGGTTTACGTTACAATATCATGATGTACTCGTATCTTCAGTCAATATTGAGAAGGTGCGTTGAATAGATTGAATACTTACTAACGTAAGAATAAAAATAAGTAAACCTTATTTGAACCATTATTAGGTAAAATTACATTACTAAGAATAAGCCCAGAAGTAATATTACATAGTCCTATAACAAATCATGTATTTTATTATTCGTATAAATTCGCAGGACCATTTATGGTACGCTGAAAAATTACCACGGTTTCGTGGAAAGGCTTCTAATGATTTATTCTGTATTTAAAAGAAATCTTAATTTACGCAATGAGGGCGCCACTGGACGGAACAGACCTTCTTATTAATACTCATAATAATGTATCGATTTATTTAAAATTAGCTTTCCGCCCGCGGCTTCGCCCGCATGGAATAACTTTATCCGCGACAATTTGTTTATCCCGCGGGAACTACTCACTTTATCGGGATGAAAGATATCCTATGTCTTAATCCAGGCTATGTTCTACCTATATACCAAATTTCGTCCAAATCCGTTCGTTCGTTTCGCCGTGATTAAGCAACAACAAATAAAAATTAACAAATAAATATTTCGCATTTATAATATTAGTTAGACTCGGTCGTAAATTGTAAATTTCTTTTATCAATCAATCCTACAGTTATAGTGATTTTCATTTTTAGTTATAAGTCTGCCCAAACAAAATGGATAAAACCAAACTTTCACGGGATTACCTCAGTACATTTACTGTAAAATTACTGTAAAAGGCATGCCTGTAGCAGGCATGTTTGTAGCAGTAAGCAATTAAATTGTATAAAATATCTTATGCAAGCTACATTAATATTGGGTCTTTACCTATGAAATTAGAGATTTTTTCTTCGTTAATCATAATGTACCAACTCCTACGTTTCTATAGCTATTTACAAATTTGTTTTTTATTTGGAAAATAGAATATTTTCTAGGTTTCACATGAAATATTTTTTAATGTCTGAGCTAAATCACATAATAAAAAAAACTTGAACACAGGTCTTTTCATGAGCTTCCCATATTATTTCTTAGATTCACAGAAACTTTTATAAAGCGATTACTTTTAAAAATTAACACTGCCTATATTTAACTTAATGTTATCCGATAATACACACAAAGTTTAGCTAAATTTGGATTTGCCGTTCCCAAAAAAATTTCAAAAATGTTTGTAAGGAGAAAACAGTCTTAATGAAATTCTTCATACAAAACGCCAATTTCATAGGTAAGGAACTAATATTTACATACCTTACATACATACATTTAACCGATGCCGTGGCTCAATCTAAACAACATTGGGTTTACGAATCGGAGGTCGCGGGTCCGATCCCCAGCGGGGTACATGTTTAAGTACTCGGTTTGGTTGGTGGTAGGGTATTTTAAAGGTCCGCCTGCCTAGCTATCACCATCTTATCTAAATCTACCACCAAGCAACAATGTTAATTGCATTGTTGTGTTCCGGTTGTCAGAGATAAGATAGCCAGTTCTCCAAATATGTTGGGGTTTCCCGGTCAGTAAGCTTCCACCTTCGACCTCATCTTCACTTAACATCAGGTGTGATTGAGGTCAAGTACTAACCGGTTATGTATAAAAAAAAACATTTTTTTTTAAATAAATTATTTTGTCGTTTATTTTACTTGGTGACGCATGTTCAATAGCAGTAAAAAGTTTTATGGTGTCTTTTGAATTACGAAAATAATTGCGTGAGGATCACTTGCCGTTTACATCCTGCATAAAATAAATAAACGAGAAGATGTAATTCTGTGATATTTTACTGAACACATAAGTGAGTATCAACATCACACCTCATTTGCTCATGTAGTCAAGTTTCAAGATAATATTGGCTCTCGCCGCAGCCAGAGCAATTGTTAAAGATGGATAAGAAACGCTGTGTAAAGAGGGTTATTACAGGATAGATGATTATTTAGGCGATAAGGAGGTCTTGTGTTAGCTGAATACCAAGTCGAGTTAACTACGCTTATGTCATTTTTTTTTTATTTGAGAGGGCGGCAAACGAGCATGCGGGTCACCTGATGGAAAGCAATCGCCGCCGCCCATGGACACCCGCAACACCAAAAGGGTCACAGATGCGTTGCCGGCCTTTGAGGCTCGTAATTGCTTTTGTTTTGTAATAATCTCAACTAATATTATAATGCGAAAGTTTGTATGTGTTATGATTAGGACCCGTACTAACATATAGATTTTTTTTTTAATGAACCGATTTTGATGAAATGTTCCACGTACACAGCCGCGGGCAACAGCTAATATGTAATATAATGAAGTTGTAAAGATCTATTTAAAAGATGTATTGTTTCTAACCATTATACGTCGTGAAGTTATGTAGCTTAAACATGTTGCCTCTCAATAAGTGATATTTTGGTAACCTGCATTGAATATTTTTTTTTCGATTTTCATAGGTCTGCTAGAAACAAGTTATACCAAAACTATATATTACTACTTATAGGTATGTTCATGATACTATGTATGTATGTTAACCGATTTCTCTTCTATTTGAGCGACCAACTGTTATTTAAAACAATTATCTTCGTTCATCATCCAAGGCATGGAACTCCCTTCCGGCGTCAGTTTTTCCTGAATCCTACAGCCTTGGGATCTTCAAGAGCAGAGTGAATAGGCATTTACTGGGATCGCGTGCTTCATCTTCGACCACATCGTCACTTTCCATCAGGTGAGATTGTGGTCAAACGCGAATCCAGTCAATCATAAAAAAAATGGATACACTCTCGTTACGGTAATTTTATGTGTCAATATAGGAACACCGAGCATCATTACAGAAAAACTATTATTGTTGTTGTCCTTAGACGAGTTTAATGGAATATACCACTTTAGCGATAAATTCATTTTTGTATATTTTTACCCGACAGCCCCGAAAAGGAGGGTTATGTTTTTCGAGTGTATGTATGTTACCTTCTATAGCCTAAAAGGCTTGACCGATTTTGAAGCCCAAGGTGTCGTTCGATTCGTCTTGATCCCTAGAGTGTCACAGGATACGGTTTATGGTAAAAGATCCAACATGGCGCCCGCGAAATACAGAATATGCTGTCGGATTTTCTGGTTTTTAAATACTTAAACAGGTATATTAATAATAATAATAATGAATAAATATCCTTGACATACACACAGCGCCATCTAGTTTCTCTTTAAGCAACTATAGGCTTGTGTTGTGGATACCAGATGGTTGATATACTATATAAATACATTTTTTTTGTAAATAAATACTTATTATAAATGAAAACATCCATAACTCGGGTACACATGCCCGTATTCATCACACAAACTTATGCCCCTAGCGGGATTCGAACCCGCAACCTTTTGGTATGGTGGTCAGAGTTGCTAACCACTACACCAAACAGGTCGTCATATTCTTTAATAATTGTTAAATAAATATCTATGTTTTTATATTAAAATGATTTTTATAAATACAAAAAAGAGTAAAAAATTGTTCTCGTGAGCGAGCTCGTTTCACATAATTTCGTTTTTTAAATAAGAGCTCGTTTCCGTTCTTGTCCGCGCAATATGGTTTTATGCATTTTAATATTAAAAATTAATTAAAATGTTGCCGTCGCGTGACTATATAATATTAAACAGGGTAGAAAAAGTAGTTTAATATTGAGTGTAGCAAAGTTTACTAACAGCAAACCTCTTTTTATTAGGGTTCCGTATTTTAAACGATAAAAATGGAACCCCTATACGATCACTTCGTTGTCTGTCTATCTGTTTCAGTCAGTCAAAATCACTTTACTTTAGCGCGGCTAGAAATATCAACCTGAAAATAATATAAAATACTAAAGTCTACAGCTTTCAACCGCCTCCGTGGCTCAATGTAAACAACATAGGGATACGAATCGGAGGTCGCGGGGTATATGTTTAGTACTCGGTTTGATGGGTGGTAGGGCATTTTAAATGTCCGCCTGCCTAGCGACCACCATCCTATCTAAATCTGCCGCCAAACAGCAATGTTAATAGCGTTGTTGTGTTCCGGTTGTCAGAGATAAGATAGCCAGTTCCCCAAATGTTTCCGGGTCAGTCCGCTTCCAGCTTCGGCCTCATCTTCACTTAACATCAGGTGTGATTGAGGTCAAGCGCTAACCAGTTGTGCATAAAAAAAAGCTATAACTAGTATTGCCAGATGTCCCGCTTTTGGTAGGATTCTCTGAACGGGACATCTAAAATGCCGCTTTTTCATCTTTTCACCTGAGTAACCAATTTGGTGCTGTTAGTGCTTTAAAAATAATCCGTCACCGATGGAAGATGCAATCGAAACGACAACCAACCATCTAGAAACAATCAATAACGATCCTGCCGTGGGGACCAGGTGCTCACACTCTTTTTAGAGAGTTATCTGAGCGTCTGGTTGATGCATCCCACGATCGGAGGGCTGGCCAAACTTTGGTCAAAGAATCAGCCTTGCTATACAGCGAGGCAACGGGGCCAGCCTTCTGTGCACCATTCCACCAACCAGGTACTTGGGGCTAGTTTTTTATTTGTGACTTTTTTAAAAATAAATTGTTAATTATTGTTCATAAATATTGTATAAATGGTAAGTTAAATAAATTTAAACATGACAATCTAGAATTTACTATTTGTATCCATTGATGTGCATTTTTATGCGTCACGATTTTATAGTATCGCTTTTTTTCATATAAATCCCGATTAAAAAAAAAGTATCTGGCGACACTACTTGTAGCCCTGTAAATAATTTAAGTTTCCAATTCAATTCTATAAAAAGTTACGGACTTACAGTAGTCATACTCGTACTATTTGACTTATGATTAATCTTCTTTTTTTTTATGCACAACGGGTTGGTACTTGACCTCAATCACACCTGATGTTAAGTGAAGATGAGGTCGAAGGTGGATGCGTACTGACCCGGAAACCCCAACACATTTGGCGGACTGGCTACCTTATCTCTGACAACCGGAACACAACAATGATATTAACATTGCTGCTTGGCGGCAGATTTAGATAAGATGGTGGTGCTAGCCAGGCGGACTTTTAAAATACCCTACCACCAACCAAACCGAGTACTTAAACATGTACCCCGCTGGGGATCGTACCCGCGACCTCCGAATCGTAAACCCAATGTTGTTTACATTGAGCTACGGAGGCGGTCTTCAAACTTCTTACACAACAAAATTGTATGAAATTATCACGTGACAGACTTTTTTGCGTTTTTCTTCATATAACTTTTGCATAACTAAATACATATTTATAAAGCTTGAACTTTTAGCTTTATAAAGAGCTGGCGACGCGTCTGGTCGAAGTAGCGGGTGATAGTTGCCAGTGCATAAGTCTGGCCATACACCTCAGATCGCCACTAACCTTCGCTGCTAGGTTTGCCGCTTCGAGAAGATGCAGTGCTTTCTTGGCAATCTTACCTTTGACGTGAACATATGTTCCAGGGCGTTTCCCTTTTTTTGTTAAAATTTAAGATCCACTGTAGTTCTTTTTCAATGAAAAATAATAAATGTCGTTCTACTCTTCTTCTTCAATTTAAGAGCTATGCTCTTGTCGGTGGAGTAACGACCATGTTTAACGTTCTACTAAATGTCTTAAAATATTTTTATATAGTTATGAAAATACAAATTTTTCAAGAATTTGATTAGTTTCCATAGAACGCTGGGTTCATTGAGTGTTAGTTAGATGTTTATTTCTGAACCATTGACACCCATTGAACCCCCCGTATGACATTCATTAGATAGCATAATTAAGATACCGAGTGGGCGTCCTGAACTATTTTAAGAATAAAGCAACATGAATCGCTACTGTTTTCTTTGAGATATAAATAAACCCTACTAAACTAACATACCTATAAGATCCTGCCTGGATACTTTCTGGGGGCGGGAACTAGAAATAGTTTTTCGTTGCAAGGTTTATTGAACCGAAACATTCCACAAGTGACATTTTTAACAACCTACGCAAAGAGGGGTCTTAAAAGCTTGAATCCTATGTCTGTCTGTATATCTGTCTAAGGCATAGTGGCGCCACAATAGTTTTTAAAGTTGACAGAAAAGATAATGTTCTTCACAATTCTTCGGTTAATTTTACGCTGGTTTACAAAAATTTATTGGTATAAATTTATTGTTGTGGTTGATGAAGGTAAAGTAGAATTTGTAGAAAAGACAGTCTTTTTAGGAATTACGCTTGACTACAAGCTTCAGTGGGGACCACATCTACAATCTTTAGCGAGTAGATTGAGGTCCGCAGTATATGCCGTCTGGAAGATCAGACAGCTAACTGATGTGGTTACTGCAAGATTAGTTTATTTTAGTTATTTCTACAGTATTATGTCCTACGGTATTTTGCTTTGGGTACAAGTGTTCCTTCGGTCTCATCGCTTGCGAAATATTAAAACAACTCCCACTCAAACAGGCAGAAGAATGAAATTCTCGTGTTTCGACATAATAAGGTTAGACTATGAAAAAATTGGTTTTTATTACAAATTCCGTGTTCAAACTTGAATTTCACAATCCCCATAGATCGAGGGTCGAACGAAGTGGAACTTAAAAATCCTCTTGGTCCGATGGTCGAAGCAAGTGGAATTTAAAAAATCCTTTTGGTGCGATGGTCGATCGAAGTGGAGTGTAAAATTCCTGATAGCCCGACATGTCGGGCAGCAAGGAATGAAAATTCCTCGTCGTCCGACATGTCAGACAACGTTGTCGAACCAAGAGGCCGGAGTCTAAGCAGCTAATAAGAACATAATTTTATTTTGTAAAAGAGAGCAATACGAGCAATTGCGTGGATTTGACTCTCATCGGGACAGGTTTAAAGAAATTAATATTTTAAGTGTTCCTTCACAGTTTATTTACGAGAATATTAAGCACGTTCGACAAATATTTCTGCATTCCCGAAATATGTTGATAAGCATAAGTTAAATATGAGGTATAAAGACAGATAGGCCACCCCTATGTTAACACATCATTTATGGGACACTGTACACGTTTTTAGAGCATACCTGAGAATAACTATTCAATAATTATTGTAAAGATCATGTCAAAACAATATTGGCAAAAACTCTTATTTCCAGTATATTTAACATAATAATGGTGTCGATTCGGATGTACACTAACTAATCTAAAACCAGTTTTAAAGTAGTACTGTCGCTTTCTCTCTAGAACAGTACGATGCGACGACAGCACTCCAAATTCGTAGTTTAGTTTAGTTGGTGTACATCCGAATCGACACCAATATCATGTATCTTACGTTGAAATGAATGCTTGAAGTTTGAAGATCGGCTAAACCATTTCGTAGATATTAGCTTCTAACATAGTTGGTTTGGTCTATCTGGATCATATAATCATTTTTATTTTCTCGGGGATTTTCAAAACCTTCATTTTATAGCTATACTAGCTTTCCGCCCGCGGCTTCGCCTGCGTGGAATAATTTTATCGCGGAAATGTATTTAGCCCACGGAAACTACTCACTTTATCGAAATAAAAATATCTTATGTCTTGATCCAGGGTATATTTTAACTATACACCTAATTTCACCCAAATCCGTTCATCCCTTTTGCCGTGATTGAGCAACAAACAAACATAAAAACTTTCGCATTTATAATTTTATAGCTATACAAGCTTCCCGCAGCGGCTTCGCCCAATATATTTGTCGCGGAAATTTGCGGGAACTACTCACTTTATCGGGATAAAAAATATCATATGTCTTAATCCAGGGTATATTCCACCTATATACCAAATTTCATCTAAATCCGTTCACCCGTTTCGCTGTGATTGAGCAACAAACATACATCCAAACTTACGCATTTATAATATTAGTTAGATTAACTTTTATTCATTTAATTTTTGTATTATACTAGTGACATTAAAAGTCAAATAATAATGTTCTTTTATTTCAATAGTACGGGATAGTAAGTAATGATTATAATTTCCCCCGGGTGGTAGATTCATCAGTTTTGTTATTGAGCTCATTAAAATATCTCGCTCGAATCGAATTTTATAAACGATCCAGTTCGTTTGATACAGTAAATTTCGGATAGATTTTGTTTATAAAGTGAGATAGTCGTGAAATAATTCCCTGCTGAGTTACATATTGATTTTCAGTATACATACTTACTACAAGTGTATAGCTACATTGACTGTGGACCTGCCCCCGTGTCTAGGTTCAATAGTATTAGTGTATCTAACTTCTTCGCCATTAGTTGAATTTGAAAATGTAAGTCTTACTATACAGGGCGTCCCAAAGTTATGGGACATGAAGGGGAAGTACCTTAAATATTGTAGATAGTGAATTTTGCTCAAAGAAGACTATGTTATTTTTAAAAGTTAGTAATTCTGCATTCATAGATTTTCTAAAAATTACTTGCTTCGGCTGGGAATCGAACCGACTTAAATGTGAAAAAAAAAACACCCTACTTTTATGATGCCAATCGAAAGAATAGCTAAAAAATAATAACTCTGCCTAAGTAACATAGTATTTTAAAAGAAAGGAACAACATAAAATGATTGAGTCAAATTTCAAGAAAGTTATTTATTGCCGACGACGTTCGAAAAGTAGCGATATTATCATTCCAAAGATAGCATTGATTATTCGTAAATAAGTACCCACTTCATAAAATAGGTACTAACATAGTTTTCCTTATTATAAGTGCACGTGTAGATGAAATGATAAAACTTGTATTTCAATACGTCCTCTGTAAGCTAGACAGAAGGCAAATTAAAAACAAAAATAAATAATTTATAATTTGAAAATGGAACAGTTTATGACAGCGTTTGTTTGAATGCATACTTTTTAAGATATTTTAAAAAGAAGTGATATTTTTAAATGTTGTTCTTAAATTTGAAAATGGAACAGTATGTGCGAGCGTTTGTTTTTCGGATATTGATCTGTTTAGTCTCAATTCACTTACACAAGTGTTATTGTGTTAATTTATTGCGAACATGGCATATCAAGTAAGTTTTGATCTAATGGAAGCATATTTTTTGAACGATAAAGATATCTCTAGAAGTTTGCGGTGGTATGGCGTAAAATATCCTGATAGACAAATACCGTCTCGTAAAGTTTTGAAAAGGCTTGTGAACAATTTGAAAACTCTGGGACGTTTCGATAAACGCCCAAGAGAACCACAGCAAGAAAACCATACGATCAACGACGAAGAACTTGGTATTTTAATTTACTTTTCGGCTTTTCCGAAAGCATCGGTGAGAGAAGGAGAACATGAAATTGGAGTTTCAAAAAGTAAAATACACCGTGTATTAAAAAAACACGGTTTTAAGAGTTATGTTGAAGGACGATTGGTTCAAAAATTACTTCCGGGCGATACAGAAAGGAGAAAAAATTTCTGTCTTGATATCCAGGCACGATTGCTCGAAGATCCAAATTTTTTGGATAATATTATTTGGACAGACGAATCTAACTTTAGCAATAACGGTATGTATAACCGCAACAATAATCGTATTTGGTCTAAAGAAAATCCCCTACGAGTGACTGAAACTAATAACCAAGTGCGTTTTTCACTCAACTGTTGGTGCGGACTTTTAAAAAACCGGGTTTTCTTAATCCATTTTTACCAAGGAACCTTGAACACAGAAAAGTATTTAGGAATACTTCAAATTTTAAGGGATAAGATAAGAAACCATTCCGCGGCGGAGCAAGAAAACTTAATTTTCCAACAAGATGGAGCTCCGGCTCATAATAGTCGGAGAGCAGCAGATTTTCTAAATGAATGTTTTCCTACATGGATTGGTACAAATGGACCGATTAGATGGCCGGCCAGATCCCCGGACCTCACACCATTAGATTTCTTCTTTTGGGGATACGTGAAAGATATGCTATACAAAAAGCGATACGAGAACGTAGGCGAGTTGCAAACAGAATTGTGCCATATCACATCGAGTGTTCACCATAAAATGATTAGAAAATCAACAGGCAGCGGGCTCATTAAAAGATTGGCGATTTGCGTAAGACAAGAGGGATCACATTTTGAGCATTTAATTAGTTAATTTACAAAAAAATACCTACTTAATTGACTACGGCAGTTTCATGTATGTTTTTTATTTGATTAAAATGATTAATTTCACGTTGTTCCTTTCTTTTAAAATACTATGTTACTTAGGCAGAGTTATTATTTTTTAGCTATTCTTTCGATTGGCATCATAAAAGTAGGGTGTTTTTTTTTTCACATTTGAGTCGGTTCGATTCCCAGCCGAAGCAAATAATTTTTAGAAAATCTATGAATGCAGAATTACTAACTTTTAAAAATAACATAAAGTCTTCTTTGAGCAAAATTCACTATCTACGATATTTAAGGTACTTCCCCTTCATGTCCCATAACTTTGGGACGCCCTGTATACTGGGTTAATGATGATAAAGGAGAAGAGATGCCTGTTGGCCACAGTTGAGAACGGAAGAGGAAAGATGATAGGTCACTAGGGGAAGACCTAGACTTATCTACTTTGACCAAGTGAAAGCAAAGGTGAATGTCGTGTCGGACCAAGAGATTAAGGGCGGAAAGCCGGAGACGTGGTAATTACTATAGTCGATTTTGACAGATTACGTGACTTTATGATGCTCGCTATCGATTAAACATCATTGTGATTGGCTGACTTGTCTTGCGTCTTGCTTGGAATTCGAACGTTTCATTGGTCAAAATTATCGATAACGACAAGGGTAGATGCTGCTTGATTAGATCTTACCTTGAACAGAAATAATAATGAGCCAAGGAACTATGGCTCTTGATTGTCCTGACAATAGGAACTAATAGTAGCGTTTGTTCCAGCCTGAGCTGTATAAGAACGAGCTAGTCCGCCAGTCATCCACCGATAGTGCTGAGCTGGAGTTCTGTGGCAAGCTTCATTTCGCGCTCAAGTACGACCAAGAAGTAGAAGCCCTTGTTGTAAAGGTAAGGATTATCAATGTAATTTTATTTATTCCGTATGTCTAAAGGTGAAAAAGGAAACCTTCTAGGATCACTTTTTTATCTGTATAGACATAAATTGGCAGACAGACGTCTGCCAATGGGTTTTTTATGTAAAAAGTTACACTAAACACTTGAATTTTTACGTGTGACACAGTAGTCTATTATTGAAGTCGCATTCTAGACAACAAAGTGATCCAATAATTAGCCGACTTTGGTAATGTATTTCGAGTGTATGTATGTCTGTAGACTTCTATGTTACCTCCTGCAGCCTAAACAGCTGCACCGATTTTGAAGTACAAGGTGTAGAGCAATTTTTCTTGATTTTCTAGTGTCATAAGCATTTTATGGTAAAAAATTCAGCATGTCGTCCGCAAAACTGAAAACTTGCTGTTAGGCTTATTCGTTTTTAAATACTTAAAGGTACGAAATCTTCGGTAATACGAAGGTACCGTACTTATAGTACTATACTTGTGTCTTGAAAATTCTATCAAACTTGTGTTAAAATCAATCTTTTAACGGCCTCTGTAAGTACATTCGATGAAACCTAAATAATTCATGTCGCTCTAAGTAAATAGATTTATCGAATTTCAATTTAAATCGCTGCTCGAAAACGCTGACTATTGGAGCAAAAGCTATCGACGCTTCAATAATGCGGTTATTTTTATTTAGAAGCCCTCTTGGTGAACATTTTAATGGGATAGCACCTGCTACAAGTTATTCCATTTCATTCGTTTCTATAATTATTACTTGGGACATTCATTTACCACCGATAAGTGAAAATGCCTGGAGGAGCTTTTTGTCAATGAAAGAACATATGAAGAGCGACTCTTGACATGACATGCGAAACTCATTGACATGTGCATTCTTTCGATCACACCCTGTGGAACGGACTTCCTGCAGCGGTATTCCCGAACGAGTACGACATTGGAACCTTCCAGAAACGAGCTCCTTCCTCAAAGGCCGGCCACGCGTCTGTGACCCGTTTGGTGTCCATGGGCGGCGGTGATTGCTTTCCATCAGGTGACCCACATGCTCGTTTGCCGCCCTCTCATATAAAACAAAACATATGGCGCTCAGACTTGGTCTTTCACAGAAACCCAAAGGTCCAACCTCAAGGTTTGCCAACGAGTAATGGAGCGCAGTATACTGAATGTAAAACTGATCAACCACGTCCGAAACCCTACGCGCTCTATGACCCAAGTTGCTTACGTAGCCACAATGACCGCGAAGCTAAAGTGGGACTGGGCTGGCCATATCTGTCGCATGACAAAATGTGGGCCAAAATCACCACCACGTGGAGCCCACCGTTAGAAAAAAGGCGTCGTGTCAGGCAGAAAAGTTAAATTCCTCAACAAGTGGTCAGAGGAAGCCCGGGACAGAGAGGCGTGGAGAAAGAGGGAAAGGACTTTGCCCAGCAGTGGGACATTATCGGCTCCTAATAATAATAAAGGGCTTTACAAGGTGATATCGAGTTTGTCTAATTCTCTGAACCTATGTGATCTACTTATTGTTGATAGGTATTTGTGTATCGATTAACCATTTGCCTGAATTAGCCATTCAATTGCATGCCTAGGCCGAACGTTATGTATGGCGGTGATTTTCGCTTTTACAGAGAACTGGGCTATTCGAACGGTTTGGTTAAGTTTGGTTAAATGGATAAATAAATGGAGCCCTCTCTTGGTGGCGCAGTTTCCTATAGGTGATGTAGGAAATAAATAAATATCTTTGCACATACACACAGCGCCATCTAGTTCCACACTAAGCAACTAGGCTAGTATTATGGATACCAGATGGTTGATAAAGTACAAATAAATGAAAAATACATACGTAAAATGAAAAACATCCATAACTCGGGTACACATGTCTGTATTCATCTCACAAACATGCCCCTTGCGGGATTCGAACCCGCGACCTTTTGGTATAGTAGCCGAGTTTCTAACCACTACACCAAACAGGTCGTCAAAACCAATGGAAATGTTGGTCTAATTTGTCTCGTCTTTGACCGGGTGTATTTTAGTAACAGTCCGATTTCAATGAGGTCCTTTTAAATTGAAGACTAAATGAGGGGATAATAGGTTCTTCTTCTTTTCGAGTCGAGGCAAGTTGCAAATTTTATTGGACCAACATTTAACTTGGACAGATTCTTAAGAGTCTATTTCACCATTGAAATATCCTTACTTCATCCAGCAATGTATGCCGAATTAGAATTTAGGATGGTGTAATAGACTTTTTAGCCATGTTTGATGGAAAGTGGTTAAGCCGTATCGAAGATATTAACATAAATTTTAACACAGTGTATATTTGGATGGTATCATATAATCTTTGGTTTTCTATTTTTTAAAAATATTTATTTATTGACACTATGGGCTCTTAAGTTGGTTTTGTTTATCTGGATGATATAATCGTTTGTTTTCTGGGGGGTTTTCTGAATTTTCAATAGTTATCAATACAGTTAGATTATTTTAAATTTTTCATGCATACTTTATATTTATTCTTAGAGAAGTACTCACTTCTATCCTCGTAAGACCCAGCATACAAAAAAAAAATAGTTTTTTTCAATGGAAATGAGACCTTTATTGTTCAGCTTATCTTTAGTTTGTCAGTTTTTGTTCTAAAATAAATCTTACTTTATTTCTATTCCAAATGGTTTATATTGCAATAGCACACTGGGACCCTACGCTAGAGCCATCCATCCATCTCCGTGGTCTTCCTCTTTCTTTCCAACCATCGACATCCATATTCATCACTCTCTTAGTAACATGCGTTTCATCCCTCTTCATAACATGTCCATACCAAACTAAACGATGTGTCACCATATTCTGTCTTGATACCTTTTAGTGTAATTAGAGTGTGGTTTTGGCACTCAAATAGAATAGAACCATCCCATCTCTTCCCGTGGCTGTCGTAAAAGGCGACTATGGGACTTTTCACCAAAAAACATCTATAGTTTTCCACGTTTCAACGGCAATAGGCTCACCCCCTGCCACATGTGCATTTCTGTATATTTCATAAGGTGAACCGTGGATGTTGTTTCAATCATTAAACTTTTACTATTGTTTGGGATATCCGTGACCACCCCATTTGGGATAAAGGTCGTTATGTCATGGATTGTAAAAGTTTGTAAGACTCGATAGGTTTAAAATAAACTATTTCCTACTTTGTTGAATTCTTTGATTTGATAGATATAGTTTATCCTTATAACGGATATTCAATTAGTCTCATTAGATTACTTCCACGATTCTAAATGTTAATACGGATATCTCATCCGCATCATCTATTCAATTAACTTGGGAAAGGAAATGATATTTGGTAATAATCCCACCGAACTATACTCCAGTTTCGCATACATGTCTCACTATTTATTTATGTACTAAACCCACAACGTGACGTATAAATTTAATAACCAGTGGAGTGACGATAGGTTTCATCAGGTAATATCTATCGTAAATAGGCCCCTGGGCGACCCTACCAAGGTAATTGCAAAAGCCCAAGAGCTTCAGGTTATAAGACAATATGGGTACCCTTTACCTGCTCTGAATATTTTGCTAACGACCCTTCTTCAGGCCCGGACTCTGGGGTTTGTACAGAATTTATCAAGAACAATTCTATTGACAGAGGAAAATTGTTATAAAAGAAAAGAAAAAGCTCTGGCAATATAAATGCACCTGTAACCTTATCAAATAGGGGTACTGGGTGCAGTGTCCAAAATATCAGTCTTTTTAACATATTTCTGGCAACTATTTTGATTGAACGAAAGCTTTAAATGCACAAAAAGTAATTTTTAAAAACATGCCTGTGAAATAAAAATAAAAATTCGAAGGCATGCGAAGTCCCCCGGTATGCGACTTGGCCCATACTCCCTCAATGTGAGGGTAGGTGTCTACCCCTACAGTGGGATGTTTACGGGCTGATGATGAAACCTTTTTGTAATAAGTGTGCCAGACGGATTTATCGTGTGACGGACGACAGAATACAGATAAATAATCAATCAATCAAATACGCTTTATTGTTTAAATAAGGAAGGTACATTTAAATATCTTATAGAAACTACAAATTAGGCGGCCTTATCGCTAACAGCGATCTCTTTCAGGCAAACCTATCATCACGGAATTCAATACGAGTAATTAAGTGGGTTAGCACAAATAATTTCTTAATTGTTAAGTACATCTGAAAGTTCTGCTGAAATCAAAAAGTGTTATCTTATAGGTAACAATAAATTAATAAATATTTGAAACAATACTAATACCTATCAATCTTTTTCCACCATCGCCATTTCATCTTCGGACTACTAGGCGTGGGGAGGGGTTCCACCCGTATGTAGTTAACATACCGAACATTCGCACTAAGCGGTTCGACTCTTCATTCATAATGCGAAAGCTAAGGCATGGAACTCCCTTTCGGCGTTAAGGGCGAATCCTACAACCTTGGGATCTTCAAGAGTAGGGTGAATATGCATCAACCGAATAAGATCGCGTGCTTCATCTTCGGCCACATCGTCACTTTCCATCAGAGAAGATTGTGGTCAAACGCGTATCCAGTTAATCATAAAAAAATGTAGTCCCAAACTAGACAAAGCTGTTATTTGAGTAGATATCCATGAAAATCCATCCACACACACACACACACACACATACACACACACACACACACAAACACACACACACACACACAAACACACACACACACACACACACACACACACCCACACCCACACACACACACACACACACACACACACACACACACACATTTACCCTTAATAGTGACCAGTTTTCACTCAAACTGTAGTCGAAAATTAAGAGATAGTTATTAGTTAATAGATAGAAGTAAGATGAACTTGAGGATTATTTAGTCCCTTGTATTTCATACAAAAAGTAAACATATCGAAACAATTATAATAAAATAAACTTTTAACACATCACTCCATTTATGCTAAGTACCCTTACTCTTTAATTTTTATTATCAAAACAGAAAAATCACATTAGTTTATTCATGGGGTCGATTACAGATAAAAATTGGTTACTATGGAATGCTGGTTTCGAAGGCAGTGTCACTCACTCCTACCAGTGAAGAAATACACATTTCTTCTTCTCAGCGAGTCGATAGGAAAAGCATCAAATTTTTGAAGATCTGAAAGCGGCCACGCGTACGGAAATACATACTGAGGGATTTGTTTTGTTAACCTAAGCTATTCTGCCGCTCACCCCGCTTAGATGCTTAATCCGATCCCTTTATCTTTTAGAAATCTATCACATACGAGTCCAGATTAACATCGCGTGACTTAAGGTGATGGCACAGAATATTTAATAGTGCTAACGGTAATGGCTCCTAAGAATACCAGAGCTTTATTGATTTATGTTTGGTGAAGGTCGCTGGATGCAGGCCGCTTCCAAACGGTCGCTAGTCGTACCATGGGAGAGGCTAATGTCCAGTAGTGGAAAAAAAAATGTTACTCTAGACGTCTAGACCCTGTTGATTCTACAGTATTTTGGGGCATTACTTTGGGCGCCAAATTGCAATGGAGTCCTCGTACTTATTAGGAAAGCATATGATAAAAATCAGACTAATCAAATCAAATTAAAATATTTTATTTCATAGGATAAAATTGTCACTTTAAAACGTCACTATTAATATTAATATTACAATTAAATTTACAGCTCATTCACAAAATTGACTCCACAGAGAAGAACGACCAAGAAACTCTAGGGTTGCTCTTTTAAATAGAATAATCTGTTTAGCCACCCATACCAGCCAGTTTAACCCATAAGGGTTACAATTTGTGGTTTGTTAATTATATGGACATAGCTGTCTGATTAGACAGCTATGTCCAAGTTTGCTTATCATTCAAATATTCAGTGATTTTATAAAAGCCTTTTGCTAATAATTTCTGTTTTATGATTGCTTTAAATTTATTTACAGGCAACTTTTGAATGTCTACTGGAACCTTATTATAAAAGCGTATACATTGCCCTTTGAAGGATTTACTAACTTTGTGAAGTCGGCTAACATAAACAGATAACTGGTTCCTGGTTTCCTTGTATTAGCATTGTGCCTATCACTATTTTAGCGAATAAGGTTATAATTAGACGATAGTCAACCATGGACGTAACCAGCTCGTTCGCAAGCCAGGCTATTTCACAATTAATAATGAAAACTAAATAAAAGTTTGAAAGCTAAAACCCGACTACTAAAAAACTTTATTGAAAATGAAATGCGGGAACTACAAAAACGCGTATCTTTAAATCTGTCATTCCAGAAGTTATAAACAAGCATCGTAGGTCTAGGTATCTGCCGAACCGTAAGAAATATCCTATTTATCGATTATTAATAAATGAAAAAAAATGTGTTTGTTTTCTCAAATAATATCGTACTGTATAAATTGATTTTCCTGCAGTCGGAGGGCTTTATAATTTACTCGTTGCATCTTCATTGCATCGGTTTTGACCTCCCTTCGTGCGTATTCGGGTAAAAAGAGCAACCCCTCCGTTTCTTGCTTGTTCTTCCTATTTAAACATTGACTTTTGGTTTGGTCTTGGACTTCGCACTTCAGTCTACTTTTCGGCCTTGACACAACGGTACGACGTGAATGTAACTATTCGTAGTGAAACGCTAATGAATTATTCACTGGCGGGTCGTCTGACATTGTTCACTCAAGTATTAATGCAAACATTACTCGTACTTCCTCATGTAATCCCGCATAAGGAGTCGGGACATTCACGGTTCAATGTCCCCTATACGGGACTTTAACGGCCACAGTCCCAATTCCCGATCCCAGTGGAGCAAACGGGAAAAAAGCATTTGAGATTCTGTTCGCGATAAACGTAAATGTTAATTGAATTGAATAAGCGTTTCTGTTGAAATATTGATACTTATTTGAAGTAAAATTTGGGGGAATGATATTATTTACTCTCACGTTTATTTATTTATTCTAGAGCTAAGAAAGTTTAAATTGATATCAAAGAATAATATTGTGAGTCTATGATACTCCGTTTCGAGAGGCAAGTTTGTTTGTAAATGTCCTCTCAAAATTTCATAATTTTCAAGTCAAATTAGAACCGTTTCCTGTTTACTTAGAATGCTGAAATTTTGGATGCTCATTCATTTCTGACGACGATACATTTATATGATAGACATGAACTGATGCTGTAACCGAGAACGTCTCCTCACGAGGGGAACTCCTTAACGGTTAATAGCATACGAAATTTTGCATACGCGGTCAGTTTGGATAGTTAAACATGATTTTTGCATTGGCCTGATTCTGCAGCCAATTTCCTCTCCCCAGTAGGGATCTCTTCAACGGTTCATAGCATGGATACGAAATTTTATATACAGGGTTATACCTACTAGAATTAATAATTGACGACCTGTTTGGTGTAGTGCTTTGAAACTCTACTGCTATACCAAAAGGTAGAGACATATGTTTGTATGATGAATACAGACATGTGTTCCCGAGTTATGGATGTTTTTCATTTATATGTGTATTTATTTCCAAAAAAAAATGTATTTGTGTAGTTTATCAACCATCTGGTATCCATAATACAAGCATAGTTGCTTAGTGTGGAACTAGATGGCGCTGGCGGTGTATGTGCAAAGATATTTATTATTATTATTGATTAAAAGCTTGTTTTAAAAGTATTTTTATTGTAGGCCTAATTCCCATTTGTATTGCATTGTGTTAGACTAGTGGCGACAGCGTATTGATTACTTAACTTAACTTAACATAAACTGTTGGAACTTGCTAACTATGTAAACAAAAGACGATCTCAGATCTCCCTCGTACCTACTTGTTTTTCACTTTCGGTATTTTATTTGACATCCTGTTTGGTGTAGTGGTTAGCAACTCTGACCACTGTACCAAAAGGTTGCGGGTTCGAATCCCGCTAGGGACATAAGTTTGTGTGATGAATACAGACATGTGTACCCGAGTTATGGATGTTTTTATTTATAATAAGTGTTTAGTTACAAAAAAAATATATTTATGTAGTATATCAACCATCTGGTATCCACAACACAAGCCTATAGTTGCTTACTGTGGAACTAGATGGCGCTGTGTGTATGTATAAGGATATTAATATTATTATTTCGTTCTTCTTTTACAGCACCTTACTCCCTGTGTTTCAATAGTGTGGGCCGGTTAATTATTATTATTCGATATGATTTCATGTAAGTAAAGGAGTAAGAATCTTGCCCATCACTAGTAAATTCGACATTCAACGATAATTTCAATATGGCTGTTTGTTTACATAGTAAGCAAGTTCCATAGAATGTTAGTTTAACTCTGAAGAGTTCTTTAGTCTGATAGCGAAACTACAATGTACCGTAGGGGTGGTCAAATTGTTTAGGGTCCCAATTTACTTAAAAGTTTTCTATTTCTTAGGATTGAATTTTGTATGAGTTTAGCTGAACTAACTAGCTAACATGAATCCCAAGTAATCCCAACTAATATTATAAATACTAAAGTTTGTGTATGTATGTATGTATATTTGTTACCTCTGCGCGCTTTTTTGTTGGTAAATTCGGTTTTTTTTGGTAAAACAATTTGTTGGTAGACAGATTAGGATCTGGATTAATCCAGGAAAAGTGACTGGTTCCTGTAGGATAGGTATAATTAGTGGTGTTTTTTTTCTTTTTCTTTTCTTTTTTAATAAATAAATATTTCGGACTCTTACACCAATCATCTATAGTCCCAAACTAAGCAAAGCTTGTGCTATGGATACTATATAACGGATAAACATATATAAATATTTATATAAACATCCAAGACTCGGGAGTTAATGTTCGTATTCATCAAATAAACATTTACCCCTCGCGGGATTCGAACCCGCAACCGTTGGTTTCGCTGGTAGGGTGACTATCCACTACACCAATCGGTCGTCTATGTATTTGTTTAGTATGTCAACCATCTGGTCTACATAATGTAAGTGGTATGGAACTAGATGGCGGTGTGTGTATGTCCAAGGATATATACTAAGGTATATTCGTTACCCGACAGCCCCAAAAAGGAGGGTTATGTTTTTTTATTATATAGTGCCTGATAATCAATCAATCAAGTACAATTTATTGCACAAAAATTCTACAATACACTTCATAAATATGGTTTCAAAAAAAATAATAATTGTACAACCAGGCTAACCAGATTTAGATGATATTTTTTTGGTTGATCTGATGATGCGCTGCTGAGGTATTGAACGAAACTGAACTTTACTTTACTGAAGTCGGTTGTTTTAACAATTTTTAACGGTTTAATTATTAAAAATCATATCCGACGGCTGCAGCTCTTTAGTGGTACAGTTAGATGCGAAAGTGCTGATACACTGGTAACATGCACTGGGTTCTATGTACTGGCACTCGTATCGTTTCATTAATTATGATTATAATAACATGTCAGTAATCACTAAGGTAATATGGTTTACAAACATTTAACCGCCTCCGTGGATCAATGTAAACAATATTGGGTTTACGATTCGGAGGTCGCGGTTTCGATCCCCAGCGGTGTACATGCTTAAGTACTCGGTTTGGTTGGTGGTTGGGCATTTTAAATGTTACCATACCACCAATCTAAATCTGCCGCCAAGCAGCAATGTTAATAGCATTGTTGTGTTCCGGTTGTCAGAGATAAGGTAGCCAGTCCCCCAAATGTGTTGGGGTTTCCGGGTCAGTACGCGTCCACCATCGACGTCATCTTCACTTAACATCAGGTCAAGTACCAACCCGTCATGGATAAAAAAAGTAGGTAACATAGAAATCTACATACATTCGAAAAACATTACCTTCTTTTTTGGGGCTGTCTTTTGTATTTTTTCGCAATCGATTCCTCTGTCTCCGGCCATCGACTTGGCCATCTCTGCCGTACACATTACTCACTGTTGCAATTTCGGGGAATTTGTATAATGTTAAAAGTAATTTTAGCTCTCGTACGAGTGTATTTTGATAGAGTAATTCAGGTTCAAAGTTTTCTTTGAATTATTGATACTGAATGGCCCAATATTTAGATTGACAGAATTGATAACGTTGCCATATCAATCCATTATATTCCTTGAAATTACAAACTATTATTTAGCGTGTTCACCACAATATTCGTGTAGAATTTTAAGCAGGAATATATTTCGAAGTAAAACTAAAAATGCAGTCAAGTGTAAGTCTGGCCTCATGCATTGTATTCCGTAATATAATCGAAGCATGAAATGATATATATATAATTGCTCTAAATGTGGCACGCTGATGCGTGAACGCCACATCCACCTGGGTGGCTACTTACTGCACCCGGATGAGATAAAAAACTATCGGCGTTAGGAAAATAATCCAATTTCTCAGAGAGGCAAACCTGACCATCGAACTTGTAGATTAGTGGCAATCACAATAGATCGGTAATGGTCGCAGTGATACAGGTATCCAACGACCTGCAACAACCACATATATTGGGTCTTTACCTATGAAATTGTTTTTTTTTTCTTCGTTAATCATATGTATCAATTCCTGCGATTTTCAAAGCTATATCCAAATTGTTTTTTATTTGGAATATGGAATATTATTTCAATGTTTCACATGAAATATTTTTTAATTTCTGGGCTAAATCACATAATTAAAAAAAATTTGAACAGAGCTCTTTTCATGTGCTTCCCATAATCATTTCTTAGATTCGCTGAAACTTTTATAAAGCGGTTACTTTTAAAAATTAACGCTGCCTATATACTTAACTTATTATTATCCGATAATACACACAAAGTTTAGCTAAATTTGGAATTGCTGTTCCCAAAAAAAAAAATCAAAAATGTTTGAATGGAGAAAACAGTCTTACATACAAAACGCCAATTTCATAGGTAAGGACTTAATACAACCAATACAAATACATTACTTGTATTGGTAATAATATTGGATTGTTTTATACAAATTTTTACATTATGTTTTTGTCATATTGATCGTATACAACGTAATTGCTCCTTAAATAAATTGAATAGATTATAATTCAAACATATAATTTCGCCGACACTACCCCGTATATATTCGTCCGGGGACCGGTGTGTAAAGTGCTTAAAAGCTACACATAAGATATATAAAACAATAACGTGCAGCGTTCTGTAATGACAGGCTGTTTTAAGAGTATATCCATGCTAAATAAGAAATGGGAAATCTGGTAATTCAGCAGATGGTCGCTGGTTCAATATACTGGATAATACTAATGGATCCATTTGCATTCGGCCCTTTAGAAGATGGCAACGACCTTATGTAATTCGAATAGAGTTTCTGAGAAAGCAAATAATAATAAATAGTAATGGTAAATGGCTTTAGTCGAGGAGATTTTGGCTTAATCGATGTGCTTTCGAGCAGTCGGTCTTGTATTTTTAAGGTGTAAAGCAATGACCCTTTATGAAAAGGTATTCAGTATGAACTGAATAAGTTTTTTTACCGTAATTGAAAAAAATAGGGCATATTAGGTAAGTGAAATAGAATGTATTGGCATAGGTAATTTTTTCCCAACACATTTGGGGGACTGGCTATCTTATCTCTGACAACCGGAACACAACAATGCTATTAACATTGCTGCTTGGCGGCAGATTTATAAGATGGTGGTAGCAAGCCAGGCAGACATTTAAAATGCCCTACCACCAACCAAACCGAGTACTTAAACCTGTACCCCGCTGGGGATCGAACCCGTGACCTCCGAATTGTAAACCCAATGTTGTTTACATTGAACCACGGAAGTTCGATGATAGTTTTAATAAAAAGTTACCATTTGGGATACCTAAGTCCGCCTTTGTACTTAATTTTAATTTAGGTAGACATAATTACGTGCATCGTACATATACTTATCACGATGCCTGGTAATAAGCCTAAATTGAAAGTGCAGTACAAAAAATTCCTAACGATGTTTTCCTTCACTGTTTTAAGAGCAGTCGGATAAATGCACATAAAAAAAATAGGGCATATTAGGTAAGTGAAATAGAATGTATTGGCATAGGTAGTTTTTTTTTTAAACCATCTTGAGTAAAGAGATGTGTCATTTGGCATTCGCGCGTTTGTAGCCTATTCTACATAATTACATCATTAAATTAAATAAATGAAAGTTGGAGAAAATATGACTTCCAAATAAATTTCGCATGATAGTCGCATTTCGCATTATGCCTGTATAGATTTAAATATTATCTGCTAATCCTGTAACGCTTCTTACATTAATTAAAATATCATAAAATGTACTATTTCCTAAACATATATTTCGCTGTGTGGAGACTATTTCTGTCTATGATATAACTATTTTGTACTACTTAACATTATAATGTAACGACTGTCAGTTTCCCGAAAATAAATAAATAAATAAATAAATTATCAATCTCCGGGCGCGCGTTCGCCGATGATGGTATTGAAAAAAAAAACAATCTACATATATGCGAATAACTTCTACTTCACTTACCTAATATGCCTTATTTTTTTTTTATTACGGTAAAAAAACTCATCCGGCATAAATACTTTTATAAGTATGCTCAACACATAAGAGATCGTCGACGCTACAGGCTGGCGACGTAGGTACTGTCGTTGGTTTTTTATTAAGTCTAATGTGACATTAAATTGGTTTAAATGCTTTGATTTCAAAAATTTGCAGCATTTACTATGTGGGTGATTAAAGTCCCCAATATGAATGAATAAAGTCGCCATTATTCACCTCGATGATTTAATTCCAAGGTGAACAAATGACACTAATTATGTCGAATTGTTTCACCTGGGTGATATCATCTAGGTGAAATAATTCCGTGGTGATATGAGGACGCCAAAAATTCCACTTTGTTCACCCAGTTGAATATAGTGTTATAAACCTCGATTGCGTCTTAATTGAAAAACCAGAAAGTGGATATACAACTGATTTCATATATTCTTTCTTTATTGCACATAAAAAAACATGTTGACAATCAGTCGGAAATATTGTACAAACGTGAGCTTATCTCTAATAGAGATCTCTTCCAGCCACCTCAGTGGTGGTTAGAGCATTGTGCGGGACGGTGAAGAAAAAGTGCAGTTATGGAAGGACAAATATACTATACATATAGGTATATAATATAATTCAATGTGCTTTCTTTCTCTATTTCTCGAATGTATCATGATATATCCTATCTGCATCATCTCCTCTGTCACATCACACACACACACACACACACCTGATATGCATCCATTACAGATAAATAAGTATTCGTATAGTAAAGCAATTAAGTGACATGTTAAGTTTCTCTCTATGGGTAATCACCAGATCTAGATGAAATTTAAATAGGATCATTGTTTCTCTTTAAAAATAATCACCTTTTTCAGAATCTTCTACTTATTTTACAGGAGCATTGGGAAATCTAGCGCAGAATTTTCTTTTATTTTATGGTTAAAAAGTAATCCTCCGTCTTTTAAGAAATATTCTTTTGCAAGAACCTAAGTCGTTATTGCTCCATGATGACGCAGATGGAAGACAAATTAAATATGAAGCATAATACTCGCAGATAAACATGATCTGATCGACGCTTTGACTAAATAATAAGTAGGTAGGGACCGGCCTTCGAGCAGTCGTTTTGAAGCTTACAAATTGAGTGAGATCACTCACTTCGTTTCAGTTATATTTTTTTATTTTTTTTTATGCACAACGGGTTGGTACTTGACCTCAAGCACACCTGATGTTAAGTGAAAATGAGGTCGAAGGTGGAAGCGTACTGACCCGGAAACTCCAACACATTTGCCGGGACTGGCTATCTTATCTCTGACAACCGGAATACCACAATGCTATTAACATTGCTGCTTGGCGGCAGATTTAGATAAGATGGTGGTAACTAGCCAGGCGGACATTTAAAATGCCCTACCACCAACCAAACCGTGTACTTAAACATGTACCCCGTTGGGGATCGAACCCGCGACCTCCGAATTGTAAACCCAATGTTGTTTACATTGAGCCACGGAGGCGGTTGTTATTTGACACAGCTATAGTAGCGACAGGTTATGTTGAAAAATAATATTTTTTTTCCTTTCGGATATAATAGCGTCTTATGCTTTTTAAAGTGTTCAAACAACACAAGAAACAAATAAAGCTTCAGGTATCATGAATTCGTTAGTAAACGTTTTGATATAGGTAATTCTAATCAATTGATAAAAAGAAATTAATAAAATATTCGCGGACCTAACTGGCCATTTTGTTCCGATGCGTGAGTGAACCGATAACATGAGTACGGTTCTCTACCCTGTCACACCTGATTGTGTGTGCACATGATTAGAAAGGCTGTGTATGTGTATACGTGTACATGTACCTTAACTTGAGTTTCATCAGCGTTTTGTTTGCGCTAGACCCCTCCATACTTAGTACTAATCGAAAACCGACGCATCTACAAAAATCTGATATAACTCGTATAGTTTATATGGATCATATAGATAGTGTTCGCCATAGTAATAATATATATTCTTTCTTTATCCAGATCTTCGAAGCCCGCGACTTGCCAATCAAAGATGTCACCGGTAGCAGCGATCCTTACATCAAGGTGTTCCTCCTCCCTGATCGAAAGAAGAAGTTCCAGACTAAGGTCCACCGCAAGAATCTCAATCCTGTTTTCAACGAAACCTTCTTGTTCAGGTTTGTCTCATTTTACATTAACTTGTTATTTAACAAATGGTCTAACTCCTACTAAGGTAACTGTTAAATCTGTAGTTTATGACGTTCCTTTGTAATAATAGTTACTTGTATAATATTCGGGCTGAGCACGCTTTCACTTTCGACCTCATCCAAATGCACTATTCCACCTCGACGACCTACTTAATTGCGGACATCCGAGATCCCTTCACACCAATATTTAAAAAGCTTTTAAAAGACCAATGCCTAACATTATATCAACCGAAAGACGTGCACTGCTGGACAATGGCCTCCTCCAAGGATCTCCACAACGATCGTTGTGCGCTGCCCGCATCCAGCGGTTTCCTGCGATCTTTACCAAATCGTCGGTCCACCTCGTGGGGGCCTGCCCACGCTGCGTCTTCCGGTGCGTGGTCGCCACTCGAGAACCTTTCTGCCCTAACGGTCGTCGGTCCTATGAGTAATCTATCCCGCCCACTGCCACTTAAGTTTGGCAATTCTTCGGCATGTTTATGTAATTTATATTTTTTTCATTAAGTATATAATTTGTATTATATATTTTCTTGTCATTAGGTCTCCAAAAAATAAAGAAAATAAAGAAATGCCTAAAAACAACAAATTTATAAAACACAATTAAAAATACCTATATCTTATAGAAAAAATACGCCGTCCAACTCGCTTCCGTGAGGCATAGTACCTAGTACGTAGCGCTATTGCCCCGCTGAATGCATAAGCTCAGCTGCTGAGCAAAGTAGGCACCAGCTGTCACATCTCCAGAGGCGTGGACCAGTCTAACGGATAAATCCTTTACAAATTGTTTCGTGTCAGAAGACCACGGGCCCAATGTCTCCACGCATATTTACGGCGCGTGTTACTTTGAGCTTGGCGGTGCCAAAGTATCCGCACAAGTTGCGTCTCATATCTAGGTGTGCCCCAATCACCAGGGTACCAAGGTGGCTCCATCAGGTATTTTCCCGTCGTCCCTGAATAAGCCACATGGTTCCAGAGACGCCGGGACCGCTGCAGTGGCGAGAGCGCGATTTGTATTTATTGTTATAAATATTATGCCATTGAAAATTATATATATGTGGCACTACTCCTAAACCAGGCTTCCAACTGATTGTTCAGGAGTAGGCCGCAATAAATAATAAAAATCAGGAACACTTGAATATTGTATTGTAATAAAAAGGCACTGTTATAAAACAATGCCTTTACAAATGATAATGAATTTTATGATACTGGAAGCTCCAGCGCACTCAGCGGAAATATAATACAATAGGGTTATAATATAATAAATTTGACAGAAACGTCCGAGCTTTAAAAGTCTTTTTTAGAACTATTGAAAATATAATGACGTTGTTTTGTTCGGCCGTATGAGTTCGAAATAGGAATTTGAATTTAAATATAGAGAAACGAAAAGGAAAAAGAACAAAAAGATTACTAACTAAAATCACCAACGAGACGCAATACCGTCACGTTACATATATATATATATATATATAGTTAAAATTGTAAATTTAAGTATTTGTAAAATTATTGTATCATCTCCATTGTATTGTGGTGGTGGTGGTCTTAGGTGTTGGTAATATTAGTAACATATGTGTACTCCTCAGGGCGTAGCAATAGAGATACACTGGGGCTTCATTGTTATATGCTAATTATTATTATCTCTTTGACATACCTATTTATCTATTTTTATTATCGACATATAAATCCATTAGAATATATTAAATTACATGAAATTTTATTCAGTTATAAAATCTTATCATTTAGGAACTCATTTAAATTATAATAGGATTTTTGTGGCTTTGTAAATTTTACGTCATTTTTTCTTTGTAGAAAGGGTAAGCTCCCATGTAACTTCTTGTATGAATCATTCATATAATTTATGACGAATATATCATCATCGCTGAAAGACGTTCACAGCTAGACAAAGGCCTCCTCCAACGCAATGACCAATGTAATTAGGTCCATTTGCAATAAAGTATTTGTATGCATTAAATTACGAAAACTGTAACTGGTAAGTACTGGTAGGAAATGAATGTGACAAAGTATATTTTTTTGTACGTTTCGAACAAGTTGCGTTAGATATCCACGTTGGCGAGTGTAGCTTATTATGTCCAGCAGTGGACTTACGTTGAAGATGATGATCACTTTATTATCGTTGTCACCACTGGTACTTGAATTCTCACATTTTACGAGTTTATACTATCTAGTTAGAGTCTAGAATTCAAATATGTACCTATCGAGAGCATTGGCCTACCTGGACTCATGAAACTGATTCATGTGTGTGTCCGGAAAATTTTACGGAGTCATAAATTTGAAGCGAGCTTCGATTATAATATAATGTTTCTAGAGAGCAGTCATAAAGTGAAATTGAATAAGATAAAACGAGATTGTTTTGGGGAGGTTGTATCGAAAATATGGCTTTTGTGTGTGTCTCCATGTGATTTCCAGACAACTTATGACAGTATTTTACGGTTGGCTGCCGTGTTTTCTCGTTCGTTTAGTTTACAATAGACAATAAATAAAACAAAATCCATATTTAAGTAGATACGTATAGATAGGTGTACTCGTAGATGGATACGAAACGGTCTACGAAACAGTGGTTGTAGAATCATTATCACATCTAATGATGGTGATGGATATTAATGATGGTTACTGACGTCAATATAACTGACGCAAAAAAAAACTTGATTTAATTTCAATTATCCGTAATTACCATGCGCTCAATCATCACTGAAAACTGGCTAATCTATGCAAAACAACTCCAATTGCTCGAAAGCAACTTATTGAGAACTTTAGGGGTTTTGACCAATTTGCAAAAGACGTTGACCTCGGCACAAAGCTGTCATTTGATATTTCTGTTAAATTACATATAAGATTTTGTTTGATCTATTTTTTAATATGTTTATTGAACTGATTTATGCTTAGTCTGGAATTTTTAAATTAATAACTAAAAAATTTATCAAAGGTCTCGAAGGTCAAAGAATCGTAGGGCAGTCGCGTTAGCTAATCATTTACTCCCAACTAAAAACGAAGGGTGTTATGTGTTTGATGGCATTGTGTGTGGGTGTGTGTGTATGTGTGTGACCAGACTTGGTAGGTAATGCATGGTCCGATTTAAGTGCGGTTTTCTTGGACTGGACGAGGGGACAGATTCGTTAGTTTTCGTTATTAGTTAGGTTTGATGATATTTCTAAATATTTTTTATACTATTTTTTTTATTATTATCCATAGATTTTTTTTTTTTATATGAGAGGGCGGCAAACGAGCATGCGGGTCACCTGATGGAAAGCAATCACCGCCGCCCATGGGCACCCGCAACACCAACAGATGCGTTGCCGGCCTTTGAGGAAGGTGTCCACCCCAGAATAAGTAGGGCAGCCTGAGCGATCCAGCACTAATAGTGCTGGTACCCTCCTGTAGAACATTATTTAAACAATTAATTATAACAATTTATTATTAATGATTACAAAATGTATGTAACGTAACTTAAATATATAGTTATATAAAATTGACGAACCGATTGGTGTAGTGGATGGTGGTGGAAACCAACGGTTGCGGGTTCGAATCCCGCGAGGGGTAAATGTTCATGTGATGAATACGAACATTTATACCCGAGTCATGGATGTTTATATATTTATGTTTGTTTATCCGTTATCTAGTATCCACAGTGTAAATTTTGCTTAGTATAAACTTTGCTTACTTTAAACGACCTGTTTGTTGTAGTGGTTAGAAACTCTGCTGTTATACCAAAAGGTCGCCGGTTCGAATCCCGCTAGGAGCATATGTTTGTTTGATGAATACGGACATGTGTACCCGAGTTATGGATGTTTTTCATTTATATATGTATTTATTTTCAAAAAAAAATGTATTTGTGTAGTGTATCAACCATCTGGTATCCACAACACAAGCCTAGTTGCTTAGTGTGGAACTAGATGGTGCTGTCTGTGTATGTCCAAGGGTATTATTAGTTTGGGACTAGATGATTGGTGTAGGAGTTCGAAATATCTATTATTGTTTAAGAATCTTAGCCATGTTTGATGGAAATCGGTCAAGTCCTTTGTAAGATGTTAGCTTTGAACACCTGTTTGGTTTATCTGGATGATTTAATAGTATATTTTCACGGGGGTTTTCTAAATTTTCAATATATACTTATCGATTAGCGATGTTAAGTTGGCGGGATTTTATAATTTGAATGAATACTTTAATAATTTTTGACTCTTTGTTTGACTTCGTAAATTTTGACATTTTGATTTAATTTCTGTAACCTTGACATTCAACTGATCTAGTGACATAATGTAATAATATTTTATTGTTAATTATTCTATCTTATAATTTCAATGAATACTTTGATAGTTAATTTTGACACTTTAATTAAAATTTTGTAACCTTGATATTTAACTTATCTAGTGACATGTTTGTAATACTTTTAAATTGTTAATCATTATATTTTATACAATGAAATAAGTTGCACACCCTAAATGGGTAAACTGTATAAGTACCTACCAATTAATGTAACAACATCTTTGTAACACAGTTGTATGCAATAAATAAATTCTAATTCTAGCTCATATCTCGGATCGGTGACCAATGTGGTATTTTCATTTAAAGGTTTTTTCGTGCTTCGGAGGGCAAATTAAGCAGTGGTTTCGGTTGGTGAAACCAAGTCTGTTGTTTTGTTGTGCAATGCATGCTTAGAGACAAATAAACTACTTATCTATCTATGTGAAATAAGCAATGAGAAGGTTATGAACTATAAACTTTAAGTGACTTTAAGCAACCTAATTAGGAAACTCAAATAGCTTCTGGAGTTTCTGTTAGAAATGTAAACTTAGGCTGGATAGAAGCCTTCGAGGGCAAGCTTGTGGTCGTGCCTAAATAAGACCATATGTATATCCAGGGCCGGATTGAGCCATGTAGAGATCCTTCGATGAAAGTCTCTTTTTTCAATTTTCCAAAAATACTCGTACATGAGTACTTATAGTTCAATTTTTCATTTTCGAATTTAATTTTTTTCCGGAAACGAAATGCTTTATTTTTAATTTCCCATGTTCTGTTTCACAGAAAAACACTGTCCATTTGAAATTCAGTATTTAATTTGCCCTTTTTTGATAACTTATTATTTTATATAATTTTTTAAATCATTGATGCACAACCTACTTGCTTTTATCCCGTTCTACTTTTGTCTCTACCCAAAGGTTGTCTGGTAGAAATCGCTTAGTAGCGATAGGACCGCCTGATTGTACATTTTTTTTTTTGAAATATTTATTTATTGTATTGTAGAATTTTTGTGCAATAAAGTGTACTTGATTGATTGAAGCAACGTAAACGACATATCAAATAACCGTTAACTTATTTTTCCGAAATTCCATAAGATCGTTTTCCAAATTTTTATTTACCATAATTGTTGTCTGACATAATTTAGAGGCCGTCCAGCCTCCGCAGCCCCAGTTCCGCTAGTCTCCCTGCTCGTCGCCGCTTCCCCGCTTACCCTCCGCGTCTCCGGCTTACAAAAACACTCTAGGTCTGCTCCGACGGTGCACGGGGCCCAACCAGCGAGAAACCTGAATTTTGTCATCCCTGTTTCTTTAAACTTCAAATTTAAATTTATGTCATAATTTATAGGGCTTCTGGAAAGTGTGATTGTAATCTTATTGTAGTATATTGATAACCTGGCCTTATTTCGGTGTTTAACCGTAGCGTAATGGTTTACTGCAACATAAACGCATGTCGCTTAGTCAGCGCCGATACCAATGTAATAAATAGGCTTGGTCACTATTAAAGGGCCTTGTTCGTGCATCATCACAATAGACAACGGGTCTTATTTACGGAACCCTCTGTCTTACCAACCACCATCTTTAATACCTAAATCCTGCCAGGATGCCAGGAATAAAAAAAAATAACCTTCTAATAATAACATTACAAAAAATATTGAAAGTTTGGAATGAAAACATTAAATTTGGGCTTTGTAGACAATTACCTATTTGTACGTTAATCCGGCCCTGGTTACCTATACATATTATGTACACACTCGATTGCAAGTAAAACTTCCTTATTGCAATTAATTCAAGACAGAGTCTTTTCTTTGTAATTATATTCAAAAACGAGCAACGAACGCTAATGAGTGAGTGAAACATACAAAAAAGAATTTAACGTCAAAGTTCATGCTCGCATATGAAAAAAAAAACCCTACGATTGGTATGAACGTAGAGCCTAGCATTATGGCTATGGTACTTGACCTCAATCACACCTGATGTTAAGTGAAGACGAGGTCGAAGGTGGAAGCGTACTGACCCGGAAACCCCAACACCTTTGGGGGACTGGCTATCTTATCTCTGACAACCGGAACACAACCCCCGCTGGGGATCGAACCCGCGACCTCCGAATCGTAAACCCAATGTTGTTTATATTGAGCCACGGAGGCGGTTAAATGGTATTTATTGAATGCGCATGATCTCGGTAAAGAGCTTCATGGTTGCAAACGAACAAGCTTGATTCAACATTTCAGTCACCAATTAATCAACTTAAGAGCTGCTCTCGTGTCGGCAGCTTCTTTCACCTTGACCGACATGACAGATAGTCCCTAAAAAAACAGCAATTCCATAAAAGTTTTCACTTAAGCGGTACATCGTAACAACATTTCTTTCACTCTGTCAAAGTTAATTAGAAATCATTCACTTTGATAGTTTGAACTATCTGGCAATATTAATGTAATTCCTAATGGAAACGAGGTATCTATTATGTGGCCAATTTATAGGTTGTCATTACAGACTAAGAAAAAGGTTGGTTGTGCTCGGTGGTTTTGGCCATTTATTCTCAGTCGTCTTATTAGTTCTCGAGGATTCTAAGAGAAGGAAGAAGACTTGTTCGCGCGACCACCTTACCACAGATAAGTTACCAAAAAACATGCGAGTAGCTTTTAAGTTCAACAAACATAATTTATTACTCATAAAATTCATGATATTAATCAGTATTGTAACTTTTCTTGCACTAATATGTGACCAATTTATAGGTTGTCATTATTATATTTGTAGAAACAATTTTATTAATAAAAGTCATCAATTTGATGGTTTAAACCACTTGGCAAAATGAATTCATTATTCTCAGATACATTAAAAATTTAACGATCAGGACGTGTTACTTCTTGATATCAACGAAGTACAGTTCTCCTTCTGAATGATAAATCACGTAACGTATGCTATTTTAAGTCAAGGAAGTCGTTTGAAGGTGAATCAAGATGGAGTACGATGGAAGTGATACGCTGAAAGGGCTTGACAGTGATTGCAATTGACAAACAGTTCTCGTTCGGCGTATGTTAGATTAGTGCTGTGCTAGCGACGATGCTGCTTATCGAGATTTATATAGGTGATTGGTTGACTAATTTTTCATAAGATTTATCTCATTGGTCAGTTATCGATATTGGCAATGACGATATTGAGTAATAGAAAATCAAGACAAGTTGTGCTCCTTGAAATTATCTATGAGATACGAAATACAAAATAATTTATTTGCTTCTGTAGGTTATGGGATCCCCCTTTTCAAAGCATAAAATGTATGCTCAAAAATTTTGTAAATGTAAACGTGAAAAATGTCAAAATATCAAAAAGGTCAAATAAGTCAAAATGTTATATTTGCTATAAACCACCCGGAACACTAGTTTTATTGTAGAGGTGCACGTATAGAGGTTATACTTCGATATGCATCATTTAGATGCATATATATAATATAGTATATTCAGTAATAAGCATGTAAATATCGCTATTTTATATGAAATGGGTTGGTGCTTGAACTCAATCACACTTTTAGAAATACAAAGGCAATTTTTAATAATCTCAATCGTTCGAGACTATTATTTTATCTAAAACAACCGAAGTCACAATGCAATAATAATCCCTATTTTCTCGTCAATTTACCACAGGCTGTTGTAACCAACCAGGCGAAATTGTGAAAATGTCCTCCACCATTTAAAATATGGACTACAAAATATAACAATACTTGCAACATTTATCCTAAACCTCTGAGCCAGCCAAGAGGCCATGAAATGGTTTGTGTAATGGGGCCCGATTCCCGCGCACTCGAGATGTCACTGTCTATAAATATCGATAGTTTTATCACTCTTGCACTCGCAGTGCGAAAACGACAGCAAGCAAGAAATACAAAAATATTCTTAGTAATATTTCGGCAGAGGAGTTCCTTTTAAGTAATAGAAGTTACTTGAGATTGGAGTCACTGTTACTGTATTGGACACATCAACGAGTGGAACGAGTTATAGTTTTAAGTTTTAATTATATTCAATATACTTTCTTGCAAAACAGTAGACGTTTCCTGTTGATTTTGAATTTTACACGTGCTTAATGTGCTAATGTATCTCAACAGTGAAATCTGCAGTCCATGGTAATATGTATGTGAGTATTGAAATAGTTCATAGGAGTGATTGACTGCCCACGATACGGCTTTGTGTCAAGAGTAATGCTGTTACTAATGTCAGCAAACAAAATATGAAGTATTGAAAGGATGAGCGAGCAATTTGAAAGCAGCAGAAAAACGAAAAGCTCCAGTAGTTGAAGTACTTATAGACAAAACCTTTTCTATTAATTGAAAAAAAAACTGACAAGTAGGACCTTGTATTTGACATTTTTTATACTTGACTACACTGAGGGGGGATGGTACCGTTCCAGGTGCTAGCATCGCCCACATTTTCCGTCGGGAAAACTTATATCTAAAAGTGAAATTTATGTGTACGCAATTGGCATGGAATTTAATAATGATTAATCAAAATAATATTGTTTATTCTTACTGATGAAAAAGCGTCGATGGTTCAGTGGAGGAGACACAGTCTCCCAATTTGGGAGGTCTAGGTTCGATCCCCAGTCAGGCCATGTACAAATGAGTTTTTAAATTTAATTTAATTACTTTCTCCGACTGCTCTTGAACGGTGAAGGAAAACATCCTGAGGAAACCTGCATGCCTGAGAAATAAAAATTCAAAGGCATGTGAAGTCCCCAACCCGCATTGGGCCAGCGTGGTGAACTATGGTCCATACTCTCTCATATACGAGGCCTATATCCCTGCAGTGGGATGTTTACGGGCTGATGATGATGATTACTGGATGACATCTCTGTGTAGGTACCAATCCTATTAATATCGAATTCAAGATGGATGAAATGCATAACTGCTGATTAACAATGCAATTCGTGGTTATTATTATGGTTTAAGATGTTTTATTAATATTATTATTATTATTTTACCCGACTGCCCCAGGAAGGTTTATGTAGATTTCATGTTTTCTCCCGTAGCCTAAGCGGTTTGACAGATTTGAAGTGCAAGGTGTCGTCGTTAGATTCGTCTTGATCCATGGAGCATCGTATGATACATTTCATGGTAAAAAGTCCAACATGGCGCCCGTAAAATATAAAATATTTTATAGGGTTTTTGATTTTTATACTTATATTTTAGTATTGACTTGTGATATTGTAGACTTGTATTGGCGAAACATGCTGGAATATACCATGTATTAGATCTTATGTATCATTTTTCTTGTAAAAAAAAATTCTATTTCTGATTATGTTTGTATGATATGTATGACATAGTAAAATACAGTATCATAAATATCTGTGGAGTTGACAGCTGTTCAAGCCCGTTTGAAATAATTCAGTTGGAAATTTTTTAATGAAAAGCATTTATTTTCATAGGATACAGACGTAAATTTTAATTTAAAATTACCTCACGGCTGTCTCCCTAGAGGAGAAGGAGCAAGAAACTCAAGGTTGCTCTTTTTAAATATTATTGTTAGAATTTGTGTTTCAACTAGAGCTTTGCCGTTTTCATGCAGATTTTAACCTGGGCACCGATTTTTGAATTTGTACCACTTGCAAGCGAGCGAATGAAATATTTCTACTGGACACCATTTCGCGTACTTTTGGGTTTTGTGAGTTGTTTTTGTTGTACACGTTGTTTTTAGTTTTCTCTGCACGTTTCTAGACAGATGTTTAAGTTTGACATATTATTGAAAAGACAATTACAGCTTTTTTACGATTCAGCGGCATATGCAGAATGGAAGTTATTTAATTTTAAAATTCGCGCCACCACCTGTCATCGCGCTACGAGCGCCCTGGACCAGTAGCATGACTGGCGCGATAAACGTTTATGTCGCGCGAAATAATATTTGTGCTGTTCATTCGCTTAGACGAAATATACAACTATCTCACTTTCACTCCTTCGTTGCGCGCTAGAAACTATATCATGCTACGGGGGTAGGAACACTCATTGCAAATTTTCTACTAGCCATTTCAAAATTTAACTTTTTTGTATTGCGAGCGAAAATTAATACTTCTCAAACTCATCAATCAGTTTCGTGTTTTTCCTAATAGTTTAATAATGTTATTTATATGATGTCGATACATCGTTTATCGATAGTAATGACAGCATTACTCTTGACACAGAGCAGTATCGCAGCCAGCCAACCATCGTATCAGAGCTAAGGGTGTTTGGGATACGATCTGTCAATTTCAGTTCCTTTATACCGCCCAAAAAGGGAGCTTAAAGGGGGAAAATTAAACAATTAGTCGCTAACCGAACTCAAATATTTTGTTTCCTCATATTTTTCCACTATTGGTTAGCGCTTGATCTCAATTACATCTAAGCTATAGATGAAGCTGAAAGTAGAAAAACGCTCACCTGGAAACATGCTTCATATAATAACCAACCTGGATTAACTAGCATGCCCTTTAAAGTAAATTTTTTTTTTTGTATTTTGTTTGCTTCAAGTCCGAACTCTTCAAAATAAGTAAAACAAAAATAAGATGGTTCTTTCGTGCCATACCAATCTAGATAAGATCGGCAAAATCACATTGGATAAATTTATGTCTTTAATCTCTGTTTGGAAATTAGTCAACATATTCTTATCTGATATTTGTTCCCACAGCGTCGTCTATGAAGAACTCCGGCAGCGTTACCTCCAATTCTCCGTGTATGACTTCGATCGGTTCAGCCGTCACGATCTGATTGGACATGTCGTGTTGAAGGGCTTGCTCGAGTCAGCTGACTTGACTCAAGAGATCGAGTACACTATGAACATACTTGCCGCACCACAGGTAAGTGAACAATGCATATTTTTTAAAACTTATGAAGAAGAAATCTTTGAGTGTCGTGGATCACCTTCGCAGTAAAAAACCGGCCAAGAACGTGTCGGGCCATGCTCAGAAGGGTTCCGTAGTAAAAATATACTATAACGAAAACCCGCAACTGGGTAAAGGGGCCTTCTCTAAATCTTCGTATAGAATGTAGATATGACAAATTTTATCGGCATCGTCATTCTTGTTTCTGTTAACTTGTGTTCTGTAAACATAACCTTTGCAAACTGATTACTTTCATATATTATAAAATCAACTCGCACATACACGCCTCTATTTTGTGCTCTTTCTATTTTTTTTCTTACAAAATGGAAACTATC
The DNA here is from genome assembly GCA_949316235.1 of Oegoconia quadripuncta. Lineage (NCBI taxonomy): Eukaryota > Metazoa > Arthropoda > Insecta > Lepidoptera > Autostichidae > Oegoconia > Oegoconia quadripuncta. Next base: position 13,247,679 of record OX438758.1, read on the forward strand.
AAACTTTAGTTATACGTAGGTTCTTAGTTCGTGTGCCAGTTTCCACATAACCTATAAAATGCCTGACAAAATGCTTAATTTTTTTTTATCGAGGCTCAATTACCCCTCAATTTCCCAATGTAAACACCTCTTTCTGATACTCACCCAACTCCCAGCGACCAAATCATACTCATGAAGGCGTTATTTAAAGACAGTAAAATTTTCGAAAATTCGAGGCAAATTCGGTCTAGAATTTTTTTAAATTGCATTGAAATACGAATTGGCTGCAGTACTATGCCCATATTGGCAGGATAAATAAGCGTTTCCCTAACCCTGGGTAGTCAAGTTGGGAACCGCATATTTATTGCAAGTCCTGCTGCTGCCCATTACTGTAGCTGATATCACATAAAAATTTGGTACCACGTATGAATAACTATAATCCTTGCACGTACACACAGCGCCACCTAGTTCCCCACTGATCAACTAGGCTTGTATTATGGATACCAGATGGTTGATAAACTACACATTTTTTTGTAAATAAATACACCAAACTCGGGAACACACATTCATCATACAAACATAATGCCCCTAGAGGTATTCGAACCCGCGACCTTTTGGTATAGCAGTTAGAGTTTGTTACCACTACATTAAACTGGTCGTACATAGAAGTAAATAACGGTAAGTCGATAAATCTATCCATTAGACGTATATCCCGGTATACTTCCTTAGGGCCCTTACATGATACCAAATTGAGCGATCGAATGCAAACAAACTTATCGACAAATTAACAGCGCTCGATTGCAAAAAACCATGATAAGAGGGCTAGTTTATGCTATTATGCTCACAATCCCTAGACTTTTACGATACCCACGAGAAGAGAAGAGTTAATTACTTTGCCATGTTTCCAACTCTGTGTTTGCTTACTAAAAAACTAATAACCCTGAGCTCTCTTAGTTTGACCTCCGTCTCTGCCTGATGTCTGCCGCCCACAACCACTTCAAAGTTCCACTTACTACCCTGGTTATTTTCGTAGCTACTCACGGTAGGTTTATGTAATAGTCTAAGTTTCTTAAATTACAAAGATGAAAGTTTTATAACTTAGTTCTTAACTAGGATGTTACGTAATCGATAAAGTTGGTCGTTGTCTTTCTTTCAAGTGGGTGTAAATAAAGTTTATATATTATTACATAATTGCCTGGCTTATTTTGGATATAAGCTGCCATCTTACTGCACTACGAAATTTTGAGCGCGAAATTCTACGCTAGATTTCCAAATGCTCCTGTAAAATAAGTAGGAGATTCTCAAATGGTTTCAGAAGAGGTGATTATTTTTTAACGGGAAACAATTATATTTAAATTTCATCTAGATCTGGTGATTACCCGTAGAGAGAACCTTGACATGTCAAACAATTAGGTTACTATAGGAATACTTATTTATGTGTAATGGTTGCATATCAGGTGTGTGTGGATGAGATGACGCAGATAGGATATTACATTCGAGAAATAGAGAAAGAAAGCACATTGAAATCAGTTGTATATCGTCAGTGGTCAGTCGGCCTGTTTGGTGTAGTCGTTAGCAACTCTGGCCACTATACCAAAAGGTTGCGGGTTCGAATCCCGCTAGGGGCATATGTTTGTGTGATGAATACGGACATTTGTACCCGAGTTATGGATGTTTTCATTTATAATAAGTATTTATTTACAAAAAAAATGTATTTATGTAGTATATCAACCATCTGGTATCCACAACACAAGCCTATAGTTGCTTAGTGTGGAACTAGATGGCGCTGTGTGTATGTCTAAGGATGTTTTATTTTTTATTTAACCTTTAGCTATTCGCGTTCAATTAGACCCCACTGCACATTCAAATTTGTGTAATTCCTCAAATTTTGCAACTATCTTCTCTACGCGCTTAGTAGCTTCAAAAAACGCTCAATACTTCTTAATCCATATTTGCATGCGTGTCCCAAAGTTGCTTTCATGTGTCCGGGGTTCAAACGGACCCCACTCGAACACTTCCGTATCTATGAGGTGAGACATATGTTGAACCATTGCAAAACATATGAAGCGAAGTATGGAAATTGAGAGTCCTGAATCTTCTATGACGCCCTCCATCAACTTCCAAAGACAGATGCATCGCTTGTCCAAGATATGCAGTAAAATCACAATGCGATAAAATGGAAGGACCATTTGACTATGATATGTGCTATTTGTCTACCAAAAATAATGTTTATGTGTTTGTTGATTTTTCAAATTCCTAAATAAAAACTCAAATTTTGTGGTACAGGTAGTTTCATTTTGATTTTGAAAGTGGGGTCCGTAAGAAGCTCAGGCTAGCACATATGTGAGTTTATAGGCTCGAGTAATTATGGGTTAACAGTAGTTACTAAGTTTCATCATCACATCAGCCAAAGGATGTCCATTACTGAACATAGGAGATTTCTGCAGCGACCAATATTATAAAGGATTTATTTATTTTGATTTATTTTACTCCTAACAGGTTGAGCGACATTTTGAAAAGGTCCACCTAAATCCCATATTGATAAGACAAAAATAATGAAGAAACTAACATGACGTAACCTTCATCAATACAAACCCTTGTTTGGAAGCAACGGAATTTACAAGTACCTTCAATTTCCAACCCAGCTGGAGGGTTAATAGTTGAGACAATGGCCCTTTTGTCGTTTATATCTTGACAGTTTCCAAACGAAATAATTTCCATTCAACATATACTGTCAGTCGCTGGTAAAGGACATGTTTTCAAACGGTATGATAAAGGCGCTGGGACGGAACTCAAACAATCCGGGACCTTCTATAAAATTTTAATATTAATGTGTATTTAAATTTATTATTTTATTTTACTTTATTTCATACTTTCAAACATTTATTTTATATCAAAAGCAGCGCAAATGTTCTGATCTCCACAGAGAGGCACCTCCACAGTACAATTAATTGGTTTTATGGATGGGCCTAAAATTGTCCCGTGTCATAACACTTGATATTTTTATTCTATACTAGAGGTTACCGTTAGCCAGTATTTTAAGCCGCCGCCTCTGTAGGCCACTGACTTGGCTTAACGACTGTCTACAGTTGAAAACAACTGAGACCGACTATTAAACGTGACCCCCGAAGCACGGAAATACTCATATTAAATGCATGGTCACCCATTTAATGACTGGCCGCGTCAAACGTTGCTTAACTTCGCTAATGAAAAACGAATAGCAAATGCGACTACTCTTCGAGCGCTTCAAGTGCATGAGTGAACTAGAGGTATAAAAATATCCGTTTCATTATCAATTGTAGCTTCTAAATAAAAACTTTATCTTTTCAGAAGATCTTGAGATAGTTGCAGATAATTATACTTACAAATAATCAACAGCTTTATCATCAGACCACCAGTCTACGAAATTTATCGTCAAAGATCGATCCCAGAACCCCTGTAGTCTAGTGCAAATATTATCCGATTATATTTTATACAAAAGGTCCGATGGTCATTAATCAATGACATACTTCCCTCAATAAATACCTCAACCTTCAATTCTTTAACCATGATAAAGGACCTCAAGCCTTGAAATCTTCGAAGGTCATAATAATACGGGAGCAAGGAGCAATATTGGACGTCTGAAGGTTGATAAATGGTCGTAAATACATTATTACATCTTTGGACTCCGGGTCATGAAAAATGGCCGGGCATTCGGGTGGAAATATTTACTGAGTATATTTAAATTTTTTTAAATGACGCCATGTGGTGCCTGATGTCAGACTTCCCAAGCTTTACCCACCTCACCAAATCAATATGTCTAATCTAAGGACATAAATTACTTATCTACTATTAATGGGGTGGTAAGAGGTATCCCAAACATAAACGTTTGGATGTTCTAAGTTTTTAAGTTTAATGCGTGAAACAACATCCACGGTCACCTTTAGAAATATACATAAATGCACACATTGTATTCCTTACAGTGCGATTAATCGGACCAACAGGAAAAAATGTTCATTATGTAAACTGTGACCGCAGGTAGTACAGTTAACTATAACGGCAATACAGTAGTGACAAATGACAACTCATAATGCCATTTTAGTTCAGTGTAGTAACCGCTAGAGGCGCTGTACATAATTTCATACATAAATGACTTACTATAGTCGCTAGCGAGTATCGTTCCAAAACTCATAATACAGGTATAGCGTCCGATCGGTAGGACAAAGGCAGTCGGACCACGTGGCCAGAGCGGTTAAAACGGGCAGATCTATGGAAGTTTGCTGGTGTAAAGTCCTTTAGTCGCTTTTTCCGACACCCACGGGAAGAGAAGGTTTGGTTTTATTCTTCTTACGTGCCCAAATCATACAACTTCACAATATTAAAAGAGGAAACACACAAAAAAATTGGGTAATATAAAGAAACTACAGTTTAATTTCAGTGACTGACAATCTTAATATTGCGGTCAATGAAATAAGCCACGACCCAAATTATATCTAAAGTTGAAAGCCGAAGGTGCGCGTCTTGTATAGTGTTACAGAATAAGTTAGCTTCTAGTTTCAAAGAGAAACAAAGTTATGTTTTACTGAAATGACTACGCCAGGTGTTATTTTAAGACAAAAACTAGAAGGTTTGGAGTTGTTATTCAAATTTGCGCTACTTGCTGCTCCTGGAGAACACAGGAATAATATTTTCTAATAAATCTTGGAGCCAACGAGCTTTGCCCATTTACGATGAAAAACTTTGTGCATTATATTAAGTTTGATTAGAATTTTGTACTTATAAAGATTTACTTAAACAGCAAACTTAAATAGGTATTTAATAAGTAGGTATACTTGATATAGTTATCGATATATCCCAGCGGGTTAGTAAGGCTCGTATTTCACAATGTTGCTCAAGCGTAGTTCTGCGCTTGAGCATAGCTAGAAAGTGATACCGCTATACAAGTTATATAAAGCTGTCCCTTTTTAACTATCCTCAAGCGGACCTCAACTTTTGTTTTGTTATAATTTTTTTGCAGTAGGTAAATCTTTCTTACATATTTTTTTTTACTGTCGTGTGACTTTTTATATTAATATTGAAAGTTTTAAGTAAGTGTACTTGAAAAGTGTTTGTTGATTGTATTTTTAAGAAAATTACCTGCGCAAAACCGAAGATTCTTTCATTTTTAGACAATTTTCCAAATCTCCACTCATCTTAAAAAAGTGCTCCTTTTGCGAATTGCACCATTTGAGCATGGTGTACAAGTTGAGAAGTGCACCATATGAGAAGTGCACCAGTTGCTAAGTTCACCATTTGAAAACTGCACAAGTTGAGAAGTGTACCATTTGAGCATGGTGTACAAGTTGAGAAGTCAAAGTCAAAGTTAAAAATGCTTTATTATACTAGGTACACGGAGTACACTTAAAACAGTCAATTTTACATTTTTTAAGCTACTGCTTGTTCAAAATGCAATTTTCCCCTGAGAAGAACAAGCAAGAAACTCGAAGGGTTGCTCTTTTAAAATCAGGCTTTGATTTTACATAAAGGTTTTTATTTTACAAAAAGGTTTTTATATTTCATTATTAATCGTGAAATAGCCTGGCATGCGAACAATCTGATTATGTCCAGGGATGATTATCATCTAAATAGTCTGATATTTTATAATATGCTTTGTTAATTAGTTTCTGTTTTATAGTATCTTTAAATTTATGTTTGAATGAATTACTGACTTTGCGGAGGCGACTTATGTGACCTGCAAGTTTATCTTTATTTCTTGTATTGACATCATGTTTATCACTATTTTTCCTAAATGATGCTATATTTTTTTTGACATACATTAGATTTCCAAAAATGTACTGTGACGAAAAGGTTAGAATGTTATACACTTTAAACCTATCTCTAAATGACACTGCAGGTCTCAATTGATAAATTGTGCGAACGGCTCGTTTTTGTAAAACAAAGACTGTATTTATATCAGCGGCATTTCCCCACAGCAAGATACCGTAAGACATGACAGAGAAGTGCACCAAATGCGTCAAATACATCTCTGCTTGAGTAACATTATCTGAAATACGGGCCTTAGTTTAAGTAACATGGGCAGGGCACAGTTCTCGGCTGGACGTACACTCACAAGGTGGGCGGACGACATAATGAATGTCGCAGGAAGTCGCTGGATACAGGTCGTATCCAGTCGTTCTGGAAATCTATGGGGGAGGCCTATGTTCAGCAGTGGGGGGCCAGTGGCTGATATAATGATGATGATGACCTAGTAGGAGATGTATAGTCGATGACACAATGACCTTAATACTACAACTGTTCTAATAAACTATGACGACCTGCTTGGTGTAGTGGTTAGAAACTCTGCTGCTACACCAAAATTTCCTCAAGTAGAGGCAGCAGCTTGGAATGTTTGGTTGCAAGACTTGTCGATAACAGCTGAGTATAATTTTGGTGATACATTGCCTAGCCAGATCGAGTTGCATGTTTTCGCGGATGCTAGTGAGCAGGCTTATGCTGCTGTGGCATACTGGCGTTTTCGTTCCACAGATGGAGGCGTAAAACTTGCTCTAGTATCTAGCAAAAGTCGAGTGACAACATTAAAACCGTCTAGTATTCCAAGATTGGAGCTACAAGCAGCACTAATCGCAGCCCGCTTAGCTAACACCATCGTAGAAGCCTGTAGGTTGAAGCCTTCTAGACGGTTCTTTTGGTCAGACTCAATGAATGTTTTGGGTTGGCTTCGCAATGATGCACGTCGATATAAACCTTTTGTAGCTCATCGAGTAGGTGAGATAATAGAACTGACCGATGTTGGTAAGTGGAGGTGGATTCCTGGCAACCTTAATGTCGCCGATGATGCGACCCGTCTTAAAGTTGGGCCTTTGACTCTAGAGTCCCGTTGGATAACAGGGCCCGAATTCTTGTTATCATCAGACTGGCCCACGGAACCCACCACTGACTTACCTACGCTTGAGCTAAAGTCTTCTCATGCTGTTGATGTTCACCTCATCAATGACGTAGTTAAGCTGCCTAATCCGCTTTCAGCAGACCCTCGACGTTTCAGCTCGTGGATTCGCCTGATACGCGCTACCGCTAGAGCTCATCAGTACATAGCCCAGCTTCGACTAAAAGTCCTTTTAAAAAAAGGCGTTCATGTAGACCCCTCATGTAGAGTAAAAGGTAAACTAGTTAGCTTCATTCCACACGAGACATCGGCTGTTACCCGCAGCCATCGCGTTATGAACCCTCACACCCTGCGAAGTACACTGAGCGTGGATGATCTGCTTCTGGCTGAGATTCATGTTCTACGTAAAAGCCAACTAGAAGCCTTCCCTGAGGAGATTAGCGCAATTAAAAATGGAAGATCAATTTCTCGTCGCAGTCGCTTATCAAAGTTGCCTGGTAATATTGGCGAAGATTGCTTACTTCGACTATCTTCGCGAATTACGGCGGTTACAGGAGTAGAGGAAGATTTTAAAAGTCCCGTCATTCTTGACGGTAAATATCCTGCTGTACGGTTGCTCGTTCTATGCTATCACTATAAAGCGGCACATGGAAACACCGAGATGGTCGTCAATGAGCTTAGACAGCACTATTGGATTTTAAGCTTAAGGAACACTGTCAGATCAGTAGCCTACCGATGCCAGTTTTGCCAAATACGTCGTGCACTGCCAACTGTACCTGTAATGGGAAGTCTACCGCATGCCAGGATGGCCCATCATACTCGTCCTTTTTCATTCATTGGGCTTGACTATTTCGGCCCAATCACAGTTACCATTGGTCGCAGAAAAGAAAAAAGATGGGTAGCTCTTTATAATTGCCTCACTGTCCGTGCCATCCATCTTGAAGTCGTGTTCTCTCTTTCTACTGATGCCGCGATCATGGCCTTGAGGAGATTTATAGCTCGACGTGGAACTCCGACTGAAATCTATTCTGATAACGGCACTGCCTTTGTTGGCGCTAATAGAATATTAAAAGTCTTGTATGGAGCAGCAGTTTCCGAGTATGCAGCAAATGAGATGATTACATGGAAATTTCTTCCACCATCAGCTCCTTTCATGTCCGGAGCTACCGAAAGGCTGGTTAAATCAGTAAAAACTGCATTGAAAGTGACTCTGTCTACAAGATCTCCTTCAGACGAGGTGTTATCCACACTTCTTTGTGAATCGGAAACACTGGTTAACTCACGTCCCCTCAGCCACGTATCGGCGGATCCAGACTGTCAAGAAGGATTAACCCCGAACCACTTTCTTTTGGGCTCATCTTCTGGTCGTCCCATTCCGGCAACCTTAGATAATAGTGACCTATGCAGCAGAGCAGGTTGGAGGAGAGCTTTGCGCATGGCTGATCATTTCTGGCAACGATGGATGAAGGAATACTTACCAACCCTCTCCCCGACTAGAGTTAGAGGCACTGTCCCTTTGTTAACGGTCGGGGACCCCGTTTTTATCGCAGACGGCAACCTTCCAAGAGGATCATGGCCAAGGGGCAGAATTTCCGCATTGTTCCCCGGCAGGGACGGAATTACTAGAGTTGTAGATGTAACGACTCATGCCGGTGTACTTCGGAGGCCTGTGAGGAAGGTGGTTCCCCTGCCTACTTAAAAAACGGGAGCATGTGCCGTATAGGCACCTTTTTATAATAATATTGTATACTTTTTACTTTTATGTTTTTTTGCCTTTATGCTGTCTTTTTGACGATTTGCTTTATTGTTTTTTGTTTGGCTTGGCTTTTGGGCCAGCTGTAACAGTGGAATAAATATTTTCACCACCCTCAGAACCCTATTCTATCATTATACAGTCCATAAAATCACACGTGTAGTTTATCAACCATTTTTTTTTTTTTTTTTTTTTACCAGGAGAAACGCTCATGCTTATCCGCCCTCCTCGGGGGAGGGGGGCGGATTATGTCGGACTCCGGCACAGAAGGTGCCGGCATACCGACTAAAAACTCCTGGGTGTTCCCTCGCGCGCGCCGTTGACGGCGTGGCCGCGGGTACCATCTGGTATTCGTCCGCAGCCACGCCAGCGCGGTGCCCGCCGCCAGGACAAACGGCGGCAGGCCCACCTCTGGGCTGGAGCAGGGAGGAATCGCCTGGTCCAGCCACCTCTAGAAGGCGCGCGGAAAACACCGCGCGCGCCTTCTCGCGGGGCCTATGTGTGGGCGGTGATCCCCCCGGATCGCCACCCACGGCCCCGCAGGGTAGGGGGGGCAGAGGATCGCCTATCATTGAAGATAAGCTCTCCTCCGTGCCCCCCATGCGGCTGCATCTCCCCTCGCTCTACGAGGTCTGTGCGTGACCCTCGCAGAGAGAGAGGACCGCTTTCCACGGCCTCTCCTTGGCGTCCGCAGCTCAAACCTGGCTGCGGGCGGCAAGGAGTGGCCGTCCCGCACGGCTACGACCTCCCCATAGCTGAGAGGCGGTCCCCCACCACACCACATGGTAGCTAATAGGTTACCACCATGCGGTGTGGGAGGGGACGACCTCCCAACAGAGAGGCCGTCCCCCACCATAGCGGCCTACACCAGCGGGAGGCCCAGAGGGGCGGCGTCGACGGCCACCGCCCCTCCGCCCGCCCGCCGTCTCCCCCCCTGCGAGCAGAGGGAGAGGGCCGCTTCCCACGACCTCTCGTCGACGGCCGCAGCCTTAGCTGCAGTCGTCAAGGAGAGGTCGCCCAAGTGCTGCAGACGATTTCACGGCGTCCCCTGCCCATATGGATATATGGGCATTCCTCAGGGAGCGCCGCTTCCTCGCCGCAGCCCGCTGTGGTGGAATTCGCCCTCCACCATCCCCCGCCGCTCCACTCCGGAAAACGAATTTTCGGGAGTGGAACGACGAGGGCATCTCGGCGCCGAGGCGGGCCTCGGAGCCGAGACTTGGGCTGGTTTTTTATAGAGGTTTCCCTTCCTCGCGGTCCGGGCGGTTAGGCCAAGACCCTCGGTCCCGGACTGCAGCTGAGAGCCGCGGTCCCGGATTACGAGCCCGGCGGTGGCAAGGGGTAGGAGGTTCCCCCTAACCTCCTCCCCAGGCCTGCTCGGCGGCAGTGCGAGTGCACACCGAGCCCACCCTTACTCCCCCGCTAGGAGGGGAGCGTCTCCTGCTCCATCCGCAGTGCCCTCTGCTAAACCAGAGGACACGCGGAGGAGCCCCCCGGTGTCAGACTATTCGCCATCGGCCAACAAGAACCCTTAAAAGGGAAGTTGTTGACCGATGCCCAGGGTGCACCGGCCCAGCAGCTACCGTTCCCCCCAGACGTATCCAGGAGGACAAGTAACCACCGAGCACACGAGGAGGTTGTCTGACATCGCACCCCGTAGTTTATCAACCATGTGGTATCTATAACACAAGCCTAGTTGCTTAGTGTGGAACTGGATGGCGCTGTGTATTTGCAAAGATATTTATTTAAAAAAAAACTCTTAGTTTGTAATTAATGTTATTAATTTTGGGATGAATAAATCTTTTTATTTATTTATTTATTTAATTAGGTTTTTGATTAGATGCGGGAAAGTAAAATATATGCGTTATTAATTTTATTAATTCCAAACTTTCCGCCCGCAGCTTCGCCTGCATGGAATAACTTTATCGCGGATGTATTTAATTTATTTATCCCGGGAGAACTACTCACTTTATCGGGATAAGAAATATCCTATGTCTTAATCTAGGGTATGTTCTACCTATATACCAAATTTCATCCGAATCCGTCCATCCGTTTTGCCGTAATGGGCAGCAAACAAACAAACAAACATTCAAACTTTCGCATTTATTATTAGTTATAAGTTAGATTATACCGAATTTTTTTCTTGTGTACAATAGAGTCCAAAAATGTATATCCAGTTCGATATTAAATGGTTATTTAAAAATGTCTTTGAACGTGTAACAAAATATTTTCAATTTCAATCGAACATATCTAATGTATACTTGTTTTAAATTAATGTTTAAAATCTTTATTCGTTGGAGCTGGGAATAGATATGCATTTATGAATAAAATTGTACGGTTAGGTATAGAATAATAATGGAAAGAAACAAATGGAATAAAAAAATTGTCTCCGTTTTTAAAATATAATTCAGAGTCGAATAGAATAGTTTTAAGTTCATCAGTATGTAGGATACATATATATTTTATTTTTATCAGGAAAAGAAAGACCTGGGTGAGCTGATGCTGTCGCTATGTTATCTGCCCACTGCTGGCCGGCTCACCGTTACTGTCATTAAAGGCAGGAATCTAAAGGCCATGGACATCAATGGGTCTTCGGGTAAGTGAGCAACACTTATTTTTAATTTGCCGTTAGTAAATGGTTACCTTTTTTCTTTTTTTTCTTTTTCGTGATCTCGTCGGCTTTGTTTTCTTTGAAGGCGTTAATAAGTATGGTAGGCTTCTAACCATCACACTTACATGATTGAGGTGGTTACTGATTATCGTCACAATACAGGCGACAATATAGTTTTATGTCACATTACAAGTATCTTTATGTATTTATTTAATTTACATAGCACATTTTTATTCCTTTGACAGGAATGTCCTGTCTTTATGCAACTAGCAACTGTAACTCGTCTGCTCTGGGTGCGAGAGTAAACCAGCGCTGAGCTCTTATAAGCTCAGCATATAGCTGTATCGTTTCCCTTTCGTTGCTGCGACACTTATCTGAGTGTTCTGTTATTTTATTTGCCTAACAATTGTTGTATATGTGTCGAAGTGGCGAATAAACAGTTTCTTTCTTTCTTTCAATATAATTAGCTTTCAGATTACGATGAAAAACAGAGCAAGCGAAACCATTAGAGTGACGTCACAAACCGTGCTGTTTTTACATGTGTTCACGCACACTAACGCACGTTTAATGCTGTGTACTCATAACATAACATAACATCGCGCAGTCGGTGGATAATATACAGGCCGACACTGACTGACAAAGACATGCCTATGGCTCCCGTAGGAAATACATTTTCTCTCACATTGCACTACAGACAGACATTAATGTCAGTGCACTGCAGCTTTATATTAGATTACCATTGTTCAATGCTGTGAGTAGATACGTCGTCGGCATTATCAAGAAGAAAATCCCGTTCGATTCATTTTGATTTTCTTATGAATATTAAAATTGCGATATATTATTCGGATACGCTTGGTGTACTCCAAGCAGCTCCCAAAATGATAAAATTGTATTAATTATATTTTTTATTCTTAATAAAAAGAGAAAAGACAATCTTCCAGTGTGTTTCTTGCTCCGCTTCTTTGCTACAGATGATTTTCCTTTGTAGTTTGTTGGACATATTAAGAGGGTTCTTTCCATCTAATGGCGCCCTCATTGTATAAACTAAGATTTCTTTTTACCCGACTGCCCAAGAAAGGAGGGAAATGTTGGTTACTTGCTATTGTGATAGCTTGAGGAAAATGTTGTGTTGTATTAAATGTAACACGCTTTCATTTATAAATGGGGACTATGATAAAGAGGGGGGACGAGATTGAATAATTATGTATGGTGAAAAGTTTTAGTGTTAAAATTAAATAAATTTGTACAATATGGAATTATTTTGTCCTAGACGAAGACGCTTATTTGTCGTTAAAGGTTACAATCAAGTTACAAAGTGTTATATTTCTTTTTAGAGTTAATTTATTTTTAACTTTTTAGTTCATTTTATAAACAAATAATAAAAGCTTGTTTTTAAAAAGGTTTTTTTTTTAATCGTGAATTCTGGAAATTAACCCCCAATCATCTATCTATTTAGGTATTATTTATAATTAGCCTTTAAGGTTTTTCAAGTGCAGGTTAGAGTGATTTCTTTGATTTATCCTCTACTAGCTTTTCGCCTGCGGCTTCGCCTGCAAGGAATAACGTCGTCGCGGAAATTTGTTTATCCCGCTGCAACTACTCACTTTACCGGGATAAAAAATATCCTAGTCTTAATCCCGGGTATATTCTACCTATATACCAAATTTCGTCCAAATCCGTTCATCCGTTTCGCCGTGATTGAGCAAGAAACAAATATAACATCAAAATTTTAGCATTTATAATTTATAGTTAGATTCTCTATTCTCTATATAAAATGAAATCTTAATTTATCCAATGAGTCACTGAACGGAATAAACCCACTTAACTGAGTGATTAATGCATAGGTTAATTTATTCAAATAAATTTAACTTTGACAGTAAATGATATCACGTTGAAATTATTATTTGAAGTTTGAATACAAGTAGCTGAATGATTGGAAAAACGCGCTTATTTAATCGCCCACATCTCTGGTGTAGGCACGGTTTTATTATATTACCATTAATATGTGTTAAATAAAAGCAATGTTAGTAGTAAGTACAGTAAAAAGTAGGAAATATACGAGGGTAATCAAATAAAACTCGCCTTTGAAAGCTCTGTAGTTTTAGTTCGTGCGAGAAAATTGAGGAAATCCGACAATTTAATATTGTGTCTGTAGGGAAACGCCCTCAAGCTCCTCGGCTGGGAAACATACGAAATTGGCTCGTATATTTAAGTTTTGTTACTCTGTCTACTTACCTTGCAATTAAGAAAGAAAGAGAGAAAGTATTTATTTGGACTTGTACAATTCATATTAGAATAAACACAAAACACACCGCCTCCATGGCTCAATGTAAACAACATTGGGTTTACGATTCGCAAGTCACGGGATCGATCCCCAGCGGGGTACACATTTAGTACTCGGTTTGGTTGCTGGTAGGGTATTATAAATGTCCGCCTGGCTAGCTACCACCATCTTATCTAAATCTGCCGCTAAACATCAATGTTGATAGCATTATCAAAGATAAGATAGCCAGTCCCCCAAACTATTTGACCTGATATTGATATTATATTTAAAGCCCCATCTTAATGGGGCTTCCGGGTCAACAGATCTAATCGCTATACTTAACCTCAGGTGTGATTGTCAAGTGCTAATTCGTTGTGCATAAAAAAAGTAAAACATAAAATGCTAAACATATTCTTTCTGTCAAATTAACACGTTCACGGACACTGAACCAGACACAATAGAAGTTTTATTGTTATTACGTCTATAGGCGATTAGTGTCCGTCAACGTGTTAAGAAGTACGGTGGTAGTAGTAGCTTCATAATGAATGTCGTTGATATTTTATCGGTAAACTTTTCCTGCCATCTACCTACAGTCGACCACGCGTTAAGCTATACACCTATACACACAACGATAAATCAAATGTGTTCCCTATAGTCTATCATACTCACGTTCGGAAACATTAAAACATCATGTAAAGTCGATTATTGTAAGTACCACCACGCGGCTAATGAAACGCGGTAGTTAACATACATAAAGTAACGCCTATTTCCCGTAGGTGTAGGCAGAGATCACTGACTTCCACTTGCTATGATCCTGACACATCTCTTGTGCTTCATTCACTCTCATAAAGTTGTTCATACATTCTTGGTTGGTACTCTTGACTTGGCCATTTTTTAAGACGTCCCCGATTTGACTATGGTACTTTCGCCGTGGTCCTCCCCTACCAACACTCGTATCCATCGCGTCGTATAGAGATCTTCCGGCAGTCTTATTTCCTTCATTCACTCCACATGTCCAAACCATTTGAGCATACCTTTTTCAATCTTTGCCACTACGTCTTCTTTTGCACAGCTTAACTCCCTAATTTTTCACTATTCCTGATTCTATCTTTCAAAGTCACCCCACTAAGTTACGGAAGTTAAAGTGATTAATGTCTCAATGTTCGTATTTCAGTTGTAGAGGGAGAGTGGTGTGTGGGTATTATCGATTTCGTTTCATCCATATTAGCATTTCATAAAATTATCCAACTTCGAAATCATATAATAGACATCGAAATTAGAAACGATTAATTACTTGATTAGACTCTCTCTCATATTTAAGAGCTATGCTCCTGTTGGTGGAGTCCTTTCCACACTTTTCTACATTCCGCCTTTTTTTAACTTCCTGATATGACACGGCATTTACTTTTTCTTTTACTTGTACCATGTATGTTCTTCTAGGCCTTCCTCTAAGGAAGAGATAATTAGATGATCTAGATGATTTATTAGACATTTACGTTTATTCCACCAGTAAGTCCACATATGGGTGGATCTTAGGAACACGTCATTAGGAGCGTAAAGACAGCGCTGAAAGTAGTTTTGAGTATGATTTTAGTTCGCATAGTCAAAGTATCAATATCGACAAACTTGTTTAACTTTAAAGTTTGTACTTGACGACAAAGAAAACTTTGTGATCTTGAAAATCCCACTTCGTATTTTCGATTTTGTGACTTCGATACTTCGACAACTTTAAGTTCGAGCGTTACGTGAACTTCAAAATTCAAACATTTATCGTCTTACCTTCCATCCATGGAAGATGTAGTTTTACACTTATTGTCATATCACATTTTTCCTTAGATCCTTACGTGAAGATCTGCTTGATCTGCCAAGGCAAACGGATTAAGAAGAAGAAAACCACCGTTAAGAAGAACACATTGAACCCCGTCTACAATGAGGCCCTGGTCTTCGATCTGCCGGCGGAGAATGTGTATGACGTCACGCTGCTCGTTAAAGTCATCGATTACGACCGGTAAAACCTTAATAAATTACCCCGTTTTAGACACCCTGTTTCCCTTTTTGCAAACAATAAATCCGGCATTAGAATTTAAGACTCTCAGGTATTATTAATAACAATACGCCAGACAAACACATTGATTAACTAGGTATTAAACTAGTATTAAGAAACTTTCTTGTGGCCTCTTTGCGTTGCAGCCAAGGTAAGAAACCATTACGCCAAGAGTATTTTGTATAGCTGTCTTGTGTACTTTGTAATGACAGGGAGAGCGCTAATAATGCCGTTGCCGTTCTTTTTTCTTTTCTTAATTAATATGAGGCCCAAGTTAAAATTACTTACCTTTAGTAGGCAACGATGAGCTGTACACCCGTTTTGGAGTTGTAGTCAGAGAATGTTGGGGCGGCGGTTATAGCAGTTGTGACGTACTATGGGATCCTGATGTTGCCTTTTATGACGCCTACAAGAAGAAATGAGATAGTTAGTATTATTTTTCTCTCCCAAGGGCCGTCGATTCATACTTACCTGGTATACCATTTCTGGTTCAGATGATCCAATTCGACGAATAACATCAGTGACTTTTACCCTTCTATGGATCGAATAGTTGGAGACTCTAAGCACACATCTTTCCAAAGTAATTAGCGTAGTATTATTTATTATGTTCCTTAATGTTCCTCATACTTACATTCTTTCTTAGAATTGGCCCGAACGAGTTGATTGGTTGCACGGCCATCGGATCCAGCTTGATCGGCATCGGACGGGACCATTGGCTGGAGATGCTCGACACCCCCCGGAAACCCGTCGCCCAGTGGTACCCCCTGAATAAGAGTCCCCCTACGAATATCGCATTGCCGGCAAACGATCAGAATCTTGGCTTGAGCTGCTTGAATGGAAGGTAAATATTATTTCCTTTATTTTATTTTAAGGCATACAAAGCACATATTTAGCGACTTGACTAAGTTTTTCGTGTCTCAAATCTTGTCTCTTTGTGGCAGAACTTGACAGATTGAGAAAATTAGCATCTCACTATGTCACATGGGTATCTCACGGTGATATACGTGCGTAATTCGCACCGCTCGAAGTCGCACTACTCGAGTCGTGCTAGTTCTGAAAGCTGAGTTGGTGTCACTTAGAAGCTTAGTTCTAGAATGAGACAAGTAGGCGTTTCCTTCATGATGCCTACCTAATGTGTATGTTAAATCTCCGAATGTTTAAATAATGAAGAGTTAAGATTCAGAATGTATTGTTGCGTAACTCAGTCGGTAAGGTGGTCCCTAAGCAATTTAAAATGTAAGAAGCCATTTTAAAAGCAATTTGTGTCAATGACAATGTTACTGATTTTCCTCTTCCCGATCAAAACTGTTAGTATGCCGCCATTTTACTATCGGCCTACCTCTTAATTATTACAATAGCTGTGATCGCTACTTTTAATGCAAAACAAGTTAGCGCTTGATCTATATCACACCTGATGTTAAGTGAAAATGAAGCCGTAGCCTCAATATCTGGTGTCTGGTTATCTTATCTTGTGTTCCGGACACAACAATGTAGTAGCTATCAGATAACCGGGTACTAAATTTATCGAACCCACGAACTTCGTTAGTAAACCTTATGTTGATTACATTGAGCCACAGAGGCTGTTAAAGTTGATTTGTAATCCAGACAAAACAAATGGGCCGTCGTACTATCTGAACATTGAGACATCTCTTTGTTGAGACTACGTGACAAGCATAGGTACCAAACAACCCCACATTAGGCGCAGGTGTACTCTCCAGCACTTCACTTGAAAGCTGACACGGGAAGGAGGAGGCGGACATTATTGAGACCGCCAGTAATACAAGTTACTGCCATTACTGACAATCGGTGGCCGATTTTTTGTAGGAAAAAAATGGAACGTACTGATTGCAATATTTCAACGCTCACGTCTTACAAAAAATCGATCACAATATCGGTGATAAAAGTAGAACGAGAACATCGGCCGATTAACGGTCCTACAAAAAGTCGGTCGTGGGCGGCCAGACTAAGTCGTTCGTAATTAACTGAAGACTTCATTGGTTGACATGCAATCATGGCTCAATGTAACAACATAAGGTATATAACACGTATATGTCGCGTGTCCAGTTTTCAGCGGGGTGCACTTTTAGTACCTACTCTTTTTGGTTGGTTGTAGAGTTCTCAAATATCTAACTTAAGTACGCCGCTGTCCAACAATGTTAATACTTATAGGCTTGCAAAATAAGATAGCCAAACCCTCAAATTTGTTTTTGACATCTGACTGAATTTTCATTTAATATTAGGAGTGATTGCGGACAAGCGTTGGTACGTCGTGCGTAAAAAATATATGTGTAAAAGAAATCTTGTTTCTTGGTTAAGTTTATTTAAGATATGGTTCTCTCCATAGCACGGTGTGCTATTTTTGATAGCTTTTTCATCTTATCTATAGCTATATGATTTGCATTGAATTGACTGGGATTTGAATTATGTTTCACTTTATATTTTGTGTATCTGCGTACCTTTTTTTACGTAAAGAGAATAGAATCGAGAGCTAGATATAAAGTTGTGCTTCAGCTTTCCATTTGTTGTATCGATTTATCATTCATTAGACCGGAGAGAAAATTTAAATTTTTAGTCAATACATAATACGGCTTTCACGTTTTTACTTGTTTAAAATTTACAATCGTAACACCAATTACATGACGGTTGGAATATAATATGTCGAGACTCCTTACCTTGCATTACATGAATTAACATGGCTGTTAAGGCACTGAAGCTATAGTTTACCGGGGTTTTCAGTCTTTCTAACAAAATATATCCTAAATCACTAGGGCTAGCATCATCTGTAAATTCTGTGCAACGACATGAGACAGAAGCCTTAACACGGTTTTAAGGGAATGAAACTACAGTCTTACCCGGGTTTTCAGGCTTTCTAACAAAATATATCCCAAAATCAGCAGGGCTAGTATGATCCGTAGTCTCGTTATAACGACATGAGACAGAAGCCTTAACACGGTTTTAAGGGGACTGAGGCTACAGTTACCTTACCTGGGATTTCAATCTTTCTAACAAAATATATTCCAAAATAAGCAGGGCTAGCATGATCCGAAGTCTCGTTATAACGAAACAGAAGCCTTAACATGGTTTTTAAGGCACTGAAGCTACATTTGGTATCTTACCCGTGTTTTCAGTCTAACACATATCTCAAAACCAGCATGATCCTTAGTCGATCTACGACAAGAGATACGAGTCCTCAACATGGTTTTTTAAGGCACTGAAGTTAAAGTCATTATCTTTTCCGGGTTTTCAGTATTTCTAACAAATGATATGCCACAATCAGCAGGGATAGCATGATGCGTAGTCTCTATACAACGAGGCTTGCTATCACGTTCATGTTTTATGCGAGTAAAAGAGATGCAAACCTTCTATCTTGTGTCTTTGTCGGAAGATTATGGGGTATGCTAGCCCTGTTGTTATCATTGGATATAGGCGGGTACCGGCAGGCATGACGAAATAACCATTTGAATGAATATTTGTTTGAACGTACATAATATTCTAGTAAATAAACTGTGAAGGATCAGTTAAAATATTAATTTCTTTAAACCTGTCCCGGAGAGAGTCATATCGACACAGATTATAAATAAAAAAATAAATGATGGTTTTGAACAAAAATAAATAAATAAACTACCTGTGCCAATACCTTGTATTTCACTTACCTAATATGCCCAATTTTTATCCTTACGATAAAAAAATCATCCGCGATACCATGTCTAGACGTTACCTCCACTTGTTATAAAACTGACTTACGAGTAATGTACTGAATGCTTAATAAAATACATATTAATGACATAAATACACGTCCTAGGTAAAGGTGTCAATATAAGAAATAATTAGACCTTTAAGAGATTTGTCGATGAAACCGCTAGAATGCGTGACCTTCTCCAAACAACTTGTGAATATTATTAAACAACCCGTAATAATGTTGACCTTTACGTAATAACTTTACTTCGAAAATTAATCTTTTTGACATGGCGAAAGTTCTTTTAAGTCTACTTTTATCTGAATTTTAAAGAGTTTTATCCTTTCAACAGATGAAGAGATCAACGGGATCCGGCAAAGGAATTAACATCGCAGAAGAGCGCCTGACTTTAGAATGATGAAAAATTTTAAAGGGGTTAATATCGGTGACGTAGTATACTCGCGATGCCAAAGTATAATTATATAATTACATAAGTAAATGTGATTAGGAGAATAAACGGTTGTATGTCCATTTACTGTAGAAACGTATATAAAATCAATGTTAAGTGATATTGGACGTAGAGAAATTAGAAGATTAGATCATTTAGACATTAGACTATGTCTGTTGAAGTAGTAACATGAATTTATTCCCTAGGCTTTTAGTTGATAAATTAGTTGTTAAAAAAATTGTAACACCTCTATTATTTGATGTAGTAGTAGTGATCAAAATATCCTTGATAGTTATAAAAACATTATCAAATATTCGTTCCGAAATTTCCATTAATTCCTGTCAGTGTTCGAACCTTGAATTTAAGTTGACGAATTTATATTTAATGTCCTTTTATACGATGTCATTAATATTGTATACACTATTACTTCTATTTATATATTTTACATCTAAATACGCACATTTCAAATTCAAGACTTGATCGTATCATGTAAATAAGCTACTATATCAATGTTGTATAGTTAGATGTCTTTTACATAAACGTAAACGCATATAATATTACTAATATATATTATATGAACTTCAAACAAAGAAATCATATCAAATTAATATCAAACAAGATATGAAAAATGTATTTCATTAAGAAAATTTGCATTTTACTGCACATTTTTAAGCGTTTGTTAAAAATACGCGAATGTTTTGAACATTCATGGACAATAATGTAGAAAGTTTTGCAAATTAGAAACTACCTATTTTCCTTTGGATTGCACAATGAAGATATCGTATTTGTTATTATATATGTTACAATCTTTATAAGTGGAAAATGAAGCTTTAAATCGTGTTAAATTAAAATATAATATTAAAAAATGTATCTGTGTATTTGCTAAAATTGGAGTTTATTTTGTAAAGAAACTTGAGTTCTTATTTATGTAGTAATATTAGAATAATATAATTCTTTTATGATTTATCAGAAATATCGAAGAGAAAACATATTATTTTTACACTTTTGTAGGTACCGAGTACTTATTTTTATAATAAATAATTGCGAATTCATTCGCTATAAAAATAATGAAAATTTTAAATACCTAAGCATTTGCACTAGTATTATCGCGAATATATACCTATAATATATTATATCATAATCAAGTGGAAATTACAATCAAATTTATGATTTTATTAATACTTAAATTTGAAGTGAGTAAAATTGTATTTGGAGTCAAAGCAATTTAGTTGTCTTTTTCCCCCTGGGGTACATCATTCGTATTCGCATAACATTTGCATCATTTTATGCAAATAAAGAATAATGATGCGAATTATTCGGGAATACGAATATTGGCGGCAACACTAATTTGCACCTAAGATTAAAATTAACTATGCTTTTGTTTCCAGATCCAAAACTTGGACTTGAGTTTGGTCATAGAATTACCAAATCGGTAAATATTACGAAACATATTGCTAAAAGCACTAAGCA
This sequence comes from Oegoconia quadripuncta, assembly GCA_949316235.1. Taxonomy (NCBI): domain Eukaryota; kingdom Metazoa; phylum Arthropoda; class Insecta; order Lepidoptera; family Autostichidae; genus Oegoconia; species Oegoconia quadripuncta. Next base: position 13,268,785 of record OX438758.1, read on the forward strand.
CATCTTCTGCTTTTCTGTTTAGCTTGTAGCAATTATATTGGAGCTATTTTCCAAATGTTATTACTGTTTATTATGCCAAAGACATATATTCATATCTTTGGACTGAGCAGAGTTATTATAAGATAATATAAGGTTTCTATGAACTTCTTGATACAATGTGCTACCTACTTTTGAACCGGTCTTTTGGTAATAGAAATTACCTAATCTCTTTGTTGGCAAGTTATGATGTAATTGAGAAGGATTAAAAGGTTGAATGTTTATTATTTATAAACAATTAATAGCATTGAATATAAAATAATCGAAATAGAGATGCGAATCCTATTATTTCGTCTAATCATTAATTGATGATTCGCAAGTAATATTTCTTAATTCCAAATCTGCCCACATTCACCTTTTTGTCTTTATCTTTGGTATTTGCTGACTTAACAGCTTTATTGGTTATTTTATAATCATTCATGTTGTTTGTAAGTGTTATAAGAGAATTTAAAACTCTTTTGTAAGTTTCTAAGATCATTCAAGGAAAATGTAAGTGGAAAAGGAATTTTGTATTTTACTTTTGACCAAATGGTGTTATTTCATTTATTTTGAAAGTTTCGCCTCATGCATGAGGCATGAGATGAGATTTTTTAATTCTAACAGCAAAAAGTGTAAGAATTACGAATGAATAAGTGTCTAGAAATTAAGAATATAAAAAATAAGAAATTTACATTTTCTACAAAATGTTTGTGTCTCAACATCTAAAATTAAATAGATAGGAATGTTCTTTCCAATTCTCCAAAGTTCTCGAATCTATTTGAGTATACTTGATCCTATTCTACAAGCACAAGCTTGTTAACAAAATTTTCATTTTTTTAAATGTTGTATTATGTGAGTTATGGTAAGCATCCATTTGTATTAAGAATTCATTGATTGACTTGGACATGTAGAAAGCTGCAGAGTAATGTGTCTTATCTCTTGAAAGGTTTCTTGCGGGTGGGGGATAGGGAATGCGGGGAACCTGGGTCCTATAAAAACATACATATTTTATCTACTTGTCTTGTATCGTGATTACTTTCTGGAAAGTTAAGAAAATAAAGGGCTATCAAAAAAGTGTTTCACGTGCACACCAATAAACAAACGGGCAGAGGAGAGCATTTTCGGTTCATAAAATTGGTTGACAAACTAAGGATGTTGCGCTCTCGTATGCTCTAACGGATTTTATAGGAACACGTAGTGATGCGATCAATCACGTTAATTAAGAAAAAGATAACCATTTTCATGTATTAGATATAGTAGTTACTGTTAATAACAAATGTATTAACACTGATTATTAAAACTACATACCAATAAAATACATTATCAAAATCATTAACAAAATCGGAAATAACAAATAGGTCTAATTTTTAGATGGCACTGGTCGAGTGTAACTATCCTCGAATGTGGAGGCAAGAATTATTGCGCTTAAGCCCAGCGCACACGTGATACTTTTACTATCGGCGATGTCATTGTTAGTTTCGGAAGCTAGATATCGCGACTGTATGTTTCACTCTACTCACATTCCTAGAGATTTAGCGCCGCATTAATAAATCGGTCTTGAGATTGAGATGGCGTCTCAGTTTCAATACTATTTTCTTTGAAACTGTTTTAATATGCAACAGATTCTCCAGCGCCTACTCAAGGTCATCTCAATCTTGAGAACGGTTTATTAATGCGGGCCTTAGTCCCGTATTACGATTTACGATCTTAAGCTGTTATACAGTAGTGTATTTAAACAGCATCAATAAATATTATTGAGAGTGACACTCTCGTCGTTTCACATCTCCGCCAGACGATGCAGCAATGAGCGCAAAAATAAGAAATTTTCCTACCACACTCAAATGCAGGAAGTCGCTAAAATGCGCGATTTTGATACTGCGTTGAATGTAGTTGATGTCAAATCGATTGTAAAAGCAAAAATAAAAAGTTACAAAATTGCTTAACGTCATTGTTAAAAGTATCATAGCTTTTGCCCTTAGCTATTTTACATTTCTTATCTGGCTGTCAATTAATAATGACATCCCATATAACATCTGTAATATTAAAATCTTTTAAAATTTACAACTGTTTTATTGGTATCTTTGTAATTATATTTTTGCAACAGCTCAACCAGAAACGATATAATTTTTTCCGAAAACAAGACACCACAAAGGCTGCATTGTCTAAAAAGTTATTTGAATAGTAAAATGACTATAGTAAGTTCGTTGTTCCATTCCCTCCTCCCCCCGCACTATACATTATATATAATTTTGAAAAGGTGTACTTGTAGATAATATACTCATCATGGACTATCTTACATACTGATTGTTGTTATAGTGTAGATGTCATAGAGTTTAAGAAATTAAAAATTGTTCTTCAATTACCAAAAATGTTCTTCAAAAAAAAGATATAAGGCAATGACAGTACAAGAGTTGGTTGCATGAGAGGTAATATTTTTGTATGAGGTAGGGATACATTTCGAATGACTTATTTAAGTCTTTATACTGTAAACGTAACCTAATATTAAGTGGATGTAGACTTATACTGATTTATGAATAAAATGTTGACAATTTTTCTTGATATTTTATTTAGATCCATCGAGAATTAGACTCCGCCTCCAATGAAGTTAGCTAGTGTCTACTGAAAGAGGATGAAGGAGTCCGCTATTGTACTCAGATAAAAGAAATATCCTTGGACTGGCAACTAGGCTTGTATTATCGATACCAGACGGTTCATAAATTACACAGTACGGTTACAATTTCCCAGAATCCCGATAAGCAAGTAAAAGAAATCACAAAATTCATGATTATTTCTCCTCTTCCCCATTTACCTGGTCCGCTTAATTACCTAGACCCCGTGTACTGAGTAAATAGTGGATGCTTCCAAGAACATTCAGATCCGATTTCAAAGAGCCGTAGTTTGAAACTTGTTGAAGGTAAACTTAAACTTTCTGAATTGGAGCTGTACTTTGTCGCATTCACAAAGCGTCGCCTTACTTAGCACCTGATTTTTCTGTTGAGTAACTTCGAAGTCAGAAAGGATTATTATTTCACATATCTGTAGGTACAGGAACTGAAGAAGTTGATTTTAGACTTCTTTATACTGTAAATTGTTAGCAAATCGGCAATTATAGTTCAGTAACAATGAGCAATTCTTGTGGTGTAACTTCCTATAACCTTAAAATTCCTGATTTCTTGTAGAAGATAGCGGTACTCATGAGTTATAAAATCCAAATATTTTCTAACAATTCTGTAGCTTACTTTTTAACTTACAATATTAAATTAAAGTTACCTCTGTGAACGTCATTGCGCTGTAGAAGATTCTAAGAACTAAAACAATTTTCTAAAAAAAATAACAATTTTTCTAAAAATAGTTTATTGAATCGTGATATTGGCCCTCGGTGAAATTATTCATAAATATAAAGAAGTTATTGATCATTTTCTTTTGAAAATAGTTACAGGAGTTCTATATAATATATTCTCCGACGCAATGAAATTCACAGTGGTAAATCATATAGATCTCACATATGAGGAAACCGAAAATCTTATTTAGAAGATAAATATAGGTATTATACACATACATACAAACACACACTCGCACACACATACGCACACATACACAAACAAACACACACACACACACACACACACACACATATACATAACAAACAACAATTGCGAGTTATGTAGATACTTAAGAATTTTTTATTTTTTTTGTAATTTTTCTTTCTTTGTTTCATTTTGGTGGTGTTGTTATACTCTCTACTTGTTGTGTTACAATATTTATTTTATATAATGCTAAGTATAACAATACATTTGTTGGTACGCTGTCGCTTTGGAGATGGGCGTTTATAGCTACACTACAGTTTCCAACTACAGTAGCTATCATCGCAATTTTGTACTGTGTATATTTATTTGTATTTGTGCACAAATGGGTCTCAATCTCGGGACTTACGCTTACAACTTCTAGAATCGACTGATGGTGTTGATTTTATACAGGGTTAATTTGAATTCGTGTAATTCCCATTACCTAGTGAAGCCAAGGCATTCGATTAACAAAATTTCGATACAAAGTAAACCATTCTGAAACCGCCTTCAGTAAAGAAGTGCAACAATTTTCAGCTGGTGCCTACACTCCTGATTACGAATAACTGTCCAATGGGAACCATAGCCGAATTCTGCAGAAAATTGTTAGAATTCCATACATTATTTGTTTCAGAATGGTTTACTTTGTATGGTTAATGGAAAATGTTTTGATCGAATTCGACTATGGTAGCTAGCGTAAAGTTTTCGTAATCAGAAGTGGAGTCACCAGTAAATAAGAATTACAAAAATTAAATTTCACCCTGAGAAGGAGCCCCAAAGGCGGAAATATTTTCGAGGTAAACTAGATCAAATCATTGGTCCTACCAGTTTCTTCACCGCTCCATATAATTTGTCGGAGCTGAGGGACACCACGGGGAAGGGGTCTTCACGACAGTGAAGTCATTCTCGGTCCCGATCTAAAATAAGTACTCCCGGGTTCCTTTCTCTATCTCTGGCATTCAACAATTTCTTGACATTTGGCAACAATTTCTTGAAATTCTTGACGTTCAACAAATGATATCATGTATCTTACGTTGAAAAATAAATGTTTGAAGTCTGGAGCACATCATCAATCAATCAATCAATCAAATACGCTTTATTGTTTGAATAAGGAAGGTACATTTAAATATCTTATAGAAACTACAAATTAGGCCATCATCTTAACTAAACTAAACGGGCGGTAAACACTATAGAACAAAAAAGTAATCAACGAAATCAACTGATTTCATTCCATCAATTCGATCAATTGTTAACTAACAGTTAGTAAGTTAGTTAGGAATCATTATTATTATCTGCATTGCTGTCTCATATTATTAAGGTTGGAAGTTCAAAGTTGTACCTATGTACAGTCAGCTTTAAAATTGCAGTCATGATCGATCCAAGTGTGAACAAAAAAATTTTCTTCGAACACCTTTGAATTTCGAATGAAAAATATTTTTAATTCTCGTGTATTGAGAGTGGTAGGTACTCCAATACTTGCGTTAAATGTACAATGTACGTTGCTCCATACAGCGCTACGCTCTATAAATACTGGACAATACTGGACTGGACACACAAACACACACCCCCCCGTCAAATAAATAATACTCGTCGTTTTTCGTCGGGGCTAACAAATAGAATAACAGGGCCAGGAAATAACATAATAAATTATGTTATATCCTAATGTTTTTTTTTCCTAATTTCCTATGTTAGTTCCTAAAGGGCCGTATTAATAAATCGATCTTGAGATTGAGATCGCGATTCAGTCTCAATACATTTTTTTTTGATAATGTTGTAATATGCAACAGATTCTCAAGCATAAAATTAAGGTCATCTCAATCTTGAGAATGGTACTACGGGCCTAATTTACGTACACAGTAGTAGAAGATAGGTTTAAGGCAATATTGCCAGCTAGATTCTACAATTAAATAAACATAAAAAATTACTGTCGCTGCCGATCTTTGATGCTGAAGTATTACAAGGAGCGCTTTGGGAGAAGCCTATAACCAGCTCTATATTTCATCAGTTGCTTTATGGTTGGCAGTAAAAGACCCGTCATCCTCCTTATGACCTTGACCTTCTTCCATCTTTTTATTATAAATCTTCGTCAAAATAATTGGATTTGGTTTAACGTCCGTTTTTATTTTGTTTGGTAATGTAGCGATGAGTTTTTACAGATGTACAGTTACCTAAGTGTATGTTTCGTGGCTTTACTACTTTTTTATGATTAACTGGATACGCGTTTGACCACAATCTTACTTGATGGACAGTGATGATGTGGCCGAAGATGAAGTACGCGATCTCAGTACATGCCTACTCACCCTGCTCTTGAAGATCTCAAGGTAGTAGCATTCAGGAAAGACTGACGCCGGAAGGGAGTTCCATGCCTTGGCTGTTCGCATTATGAATGAAGAGTCGATCCGCTTAGTGCGAATGTTCGGTATGTTAACTACATACGGGTGGAATCCGCCAGTAGTCCGAAGATGAAATGGCAATTTCCAAAGTTTCCTTAATGTTGAGTGGTTTTTTTTTAATTTTAGTAAATTTCTAAGTTAGTTTATTTTAAAAATTTCTACAGTTGTTAATGGTTCAATGGAAGCTTTGAACTTTACTCATTTAATTCAGTAATCACAAAGTGTACTTAATTACTTGTGGTAAAGTAAATATTGAGTTGCCGAGATCAGACGGACCTCAGTTAACCACAGATTCGCCATTGCTTCCACTAGGGAGGTGATATCACCTCTGAAATATTACAAATAGCAGACCAAATATGCAGAAATACATATGTTTCTTTGACTCAACAAGGTCACGCAACCAGCTATGGAGAGGGCGATTCTCGGCGTTTCACTACAAGTTCGAATCATGAATGAAAAAATCTGTAGAAGAATAAAAGTCACAACCCAGCGAATTAGTAAGTCGAAATGGTTGGGGCAGAGCATATACCTCGAAGAAGTAATGGCCGATGGGACATTAAAGTTCTTGAGTGAAGACCACGAACCCGCATGCGCAGCGGAGGACGTCCACTCACGAGGTGGACAGATGACGTGATAAAGGACTTGGGAAGTCGCTGAATGCAGGCCGCTTCCAACCGGTCACTCTGGATTTTTTTAATGCACAATGGGTTAGTACTTTACCTCAATCACACCTGATGTTAAGTGAAGATGAGATCGAAGGTGAAAGCGTACTGACCCGGAAACCCCAACATATTTGGGGGACTGGCTAACTTATTTCTGACAACCGGAACACAACAATGCTATTTAACATTGCTGCTTGGCGTCAGAATTAAATAAGATTGTGGTAGCTAGCCAGGCGGACATTTAAAATGCCCTACCATCAACTATTCTATGGGGGAGGCTTATGCTCAGCAGATGATATGATGATGAAGCAATGTAATTGACGTTATTGCTCAACTCGATATCGCGCACTTTGTGGCCGATCCGCGGTTTTGCGTATTGTCCCTTACAATTTTCTAAGATCGGTGAAATGGGAGAGTCGTTGGATGCCTGGAGGATGGAGGATCTATGGAGGAGGCCTATTTCCAGCAGTGGACGTCCTGTGACTGATATGGATGATGACCAGTAGGTTTTCTTGACACAGAGTCTTGCCGGACAAAAGTTAATCAAGTGTTATACTTGATTAACTAGACACACTTGATTAACTTTTCACACTCCGTTACCTTGTATGTCCATAAAAGACTCGTGTCTTTTTCTGATAGCCAATTTTAAATATTTTAATAAGCGTAGTGAGACTAATGATATACATACAAGAGCACAATGCTGCAACCTATATTGTATAAACCTCCTTGCCGCAAATACGTTTATGAAAATAATGTTTAAAATATGTATATAACATTGTATAACAATCTGCCTGACGAAATAAAATTAGTTAATAAATAATAAATAATAATAACAAATAATATATAATAATAAATAATATCCTTAGACATAAACACAGCGCCATCTACTTCCACAGTAAGCAACTCTAGGCTTGTGTTGTGAATACTAGATGGTTGATATACTACATAAATACATTTTTTTTTGTAAATAAACACTTATTATAAATGAAAAACATCCATAACTCGGGTACACATGTCCGTATTCATCACACAAGCATATGCCCCTAGCGGGATTCGAACCCGCAACCTTTTGGTATAGCGGTCAGAGTTGCTAACCACTACACCAAACAGGTCGTCTAATGACGTAATAAAGTTAATGACAAAATGTTATAATTAGCGAAAAATTTATAATTTGTATAAATGAGGAAACTCATTTATTAAAAATTGTACGGATCTGGACTTCCAATGCATTTGTACAAATACTGAAATTGTACCAATGTGGCGGAAGGCTTAAAAATCGATTGATACAATGGCTTCAGGCAAAGTGTTTCTATGATGTTAAGGAATATTTAAATTATCAGAATGCTATGTAAAGTGTCACAAATCATATTTTGCACATCTGCATGCAGAATGAATGCATGATTCCTAAATTTGTTATCAGACCTTATAAACTGCATTCTGGCAAATAAATAATTTCTTTCGTTCTTTCTGTCTTTCTAAACATGGGTAACTTAGCAAATTTACTCGAGCTGCAGATCAGCTGGGAACCGGTTCGCAGATCAGCTCAATTCAGTAGCGCAGCGACTCGTGCGAGATTTGTGGTTTAAAAGGCTCAAACAGTCTCATAACATTAATGCGATCTCAAGATTGAGATCGATCTTGAGTTGACACTTGAGATGCCTTTTTAAATGAAAAAGTACTGAAATTTAAGGTCAACAGTTTGATTTCAATCTTGAGATCGTTTTTAGCTGAAATTTCAGATATTTTATATGGAAAAGTATTTTAAATTTAATGTGAACTCAAGTTCGATCTCAATCTTCAGTACGCTTTATTAGTATATTCATATGAGTGTACGGCTGAACTCAACGACTTAGCAAGTCAGCTCGCTCAACTTTGCAGTATCGGCTTCAGTTCAGTGAGCTAAATCAAGTCAACAGTTTTTTATGAGCCGTGAGCTGTTTACTCTGCATTTGAGCTGCAGTTCAACAGCTCAAGTACATATGTTCTGCATATTAGAACTGGCTCAGAGCTGAGAGACCCACCTCTATGAGTGTGAGTGACACCACACATTCCGGAACATCGTCCACATCTCGACGTTGTAAAAACAATAGAACTGTCATATGTCGTTCTTTTCACAACGAGTTAATTTCAACAAGTTGGATCCTTTATAGTCCGTTTGGTGTCATATTTATCAGGTAGACTGATAGGTTTCTATATTAACCCCCGATGCCTAAACAGCTCGACCGATTTTGTGCAAGGTCCCTATGTGTCATAGGTTACATTTATGGTAAAAAAATTCAACATGGCGCTTACAAAATACTATGCTGATTTTTTGATTTTTACATACTAAAGTTATTAAATAAGTATTTTTTTTAATGCACGACGGGTTCGTATTTGACCTCAATCACACCTGATGTTAAGTGAAGATAAGGTCGAAGGTGGAAGCGTACTGACCCGGAAACTCCAACACATTTGGGGGCCTAGCTATCTTATCTCTGACAACCGAAACACAACAATGCTATTAATATTGCTGCTTGGCGGCAGATTTAGATAAGATGGTGGTAGCTAGCCGGCGGACATTTTAAAATGCCTTACCACCAACCAAACCGAGTACTTAAACATGTACCCCTCTGGGGATCGAACCCGCTACCTCCGAATCGTAAACCCAATGTTGTTTACATTGAGCCACGGAGGCGGTAATTTTTTTTTTCTAATTAGGATTCGACATAGAAAAAAACACAAAAAAAAAACAGACTGGATTCCCGAGCGGTTTATGACAATGTATTCTTATAATCTAGATAGGCAGAAATTTTATAATGGCCGTTGGCACATAGTTTCTGTTTTAATTCAGCTCACGTTCCGCTCAAAATCATCATCAGCCCGTATACAATCCACTGCAGGGCTATAGGCCTTCCCTCGTGTATGAGGGAGTATGGGCCATAGTCCACCACGCTGGCCCAATGGGGGTTGGGGACTTACGCTGGCTCATTCGTCTGTTCAACAAATCGTTGCTAAATAGTCCGATTGGTCTCCAGCTTATAATGGTAGTGTGACAGTGAAAAGACTACACCAAACGCGATTATAAAAAAAGTACTTCGGCTACTTACACCAATCACCTAGTACCAAACGAATCAAAGCTTGTACTATGGATATTAGAAACGGATAAACATACATAAATATTGATTTAAACATCAATAACTCGGGAATAAAATCCCAGTAAATGCCTATTCACTCTACTCTAGAAGATCTCAAGGTTGTAGGATTCAAGAAAGACTGACGCCGGAAGGGAGATCCATGCCTTGGCTATTTGGATGATGAATGAAGAATCAAACTTCTTAGTGCGAATGTTCAGTATATTAACTATATAGGGGTGGTTTGTATTCATCACACAAACATTCACTCATCACGGGATTCGAACCCGCAACCGTCGGTTTCACAGACAGGGTCACTATCCACTACACCAATGGGTCGTCCAACATTACTCATATACAAAACAATATTTGCCCTAGATGGAATTCAATCTGCAATATCCTTACTTACATTTCCATTACTTCGCATAGGAGGTAGCTAACGTATTCTGTTACATACGATTTTACCCCTTGTCCCTCTCAAAACCTGACACTGTGCAAGGAGTTTTTCCGAGCTCTTCCACTTTTGTCCTAACGAGGGACGCTGGGAACTCTATTTTTGCAGTAATGAACACCCACTATGACACTGGAGCCAGGTTCTAACGAGCAAAGGTGGGCCTAGAGCTGAAAACAGCTTGGAAATACATTTTTTTTATACCCTTAGGGAATTTATTTCAAGATCGGCTATTTTAGTCTAGAGAAGGATTCAGAACAGTTAGTTATATTAAACACAATTGTCTATATTGACCATTCCCTATCTCAATATAGCTCAATCCTACGCCCACGTTACGGATTGTATTAAACTCTAAAAATAGAATAAATCCTAACGCAAACTAACCTAGTAAAGAGGGTAGAATCAGACAGGTTTTTACTGGGGTATACTCGAAGGTCAGGGTGACACAGACCTCCCAAAAAGACGCGGCCACCAACCCACCCTATTAGAACAAATCCTCTTATGGAAAGAAATGTCTATTTCGAAGTGGGAGAAGTTTTAATGTCCCGCAGTGAATTTATATTGACTGTTACT